>OX461809.1:10159751-11359751 GCA_949802685.1 Dicyrtomina minuta | reverse complement strand
CCCTTTTCTTTTCCTCGAGAGGACAAGGAAGATGCAGCCATTTAGTAAGTACACAAAGAAGACGGACCAGCCCAAGTAGAAGGAAAAACCTGCACAAAGACAACAAAGGAAAACGATGAGGACTTTGAATTCCGATATCCAATACATATAGCGATATACCTACCTATTCCTTATATACCTACGTGAAGAGTATATGGAAGGACCTATGTACAATTCAGTGCATAGGCCAATAATAATGCTCCAATTGCATGCCGTGTTTGAAGAATCAAAATGACCCATATCCAATTTAAGCTGCAATTAAAATGAGCCAACAATAAGTACAAAAAAATCACTGCATGAGGTAGAATGCAGTGTGTGAAATTACGTTAATTATTAGATTTTTTCAAATTCTTTAATTATAAAATGTTTTATTTACACGTTCTTAAAAAGTGTGAGATATTCTATTTTAATTTGTTTTGAAAATTTCAAAACATTCTTTTTCAATATTTTTTGAAAATTGCAAAATTTTCTTTTTTGATGTTTTTCAAAAATTGCGAAATATTATTTTTTGATGTGTTTTGAAAATTGCGAAATATTCTTTTTCAATGTTTTTTTGAAAATTGCAAAATATTCTTTTTTGATGTTTTTTGAAAATTGCGAAATATTCTTTTTCGATGTTTTTTGAAAATTGCGAAATTTTCTTTTTCCATGTTTTTTGAAAAAGTGCACAATATTCGATTTGTTTTTGGAAAGTGCAAAACATTCTATTTACCGTAAAGCGTCTAACCACTCCCGGGTCACATGTAGTTACATGTAGGTATGTGGCTAAGTTTAACCTAGCTCCCGGGTCACTTTTAACTCCCGGCTCTCTTATAACTCCCGCTTCTGTGGCTAGCTTTGACGTAACTCCCCCGGAAGTTATTAGGAACTTTACGGTACATACACTTTTAGGATCAAGATACTTTTTGTAAATAGTGCATTTTGTTCCTAGCTGTGAAAATTGTTATAGGTCATTTTAAGTCGTCACTTGTACCCCAGAAATAAGTCAATAAAATGATATATAATTTTTTAAACTCAAGCTTTACATCTATATAGACCAATACTACAACAAACATTTTTTATCAGTTCTTCTCTTACCATACTGCACAGTTGACAGGGGAGGATGATTGTGAGGGACGTGGGTCTTCTCATAGCGCACCAGTGTGATTGTCACTTCCAGAACAACCAAATTGGTCAACACTGAAATGGGAAATATGAAAAAGCAATAAATTCCAGTACATTACTCCTATTCCCAAAGCCGCTCAAATTCACATTTATTACTATTATGCATAGTTAGAAAAGATATTGAGGACTTGACAGGGACAGGGACAGGGACAGGAAGTCCGCTGTCCGCTTATCCCTTCAACACGACGCGACGGCGACGGTCCAACACTCGATACTTGGACAGGCGCCGCCGGGACGAAGTTGACATTGACATTGAGAATAATACGGGTGCATTTGGGTAGTTGAAGTAGAAGTAGAATAATAGTCATAAATAATAATACTATATGAACAGGGATGCAAAAACCGGGAACACCGGGGGAAATGCTCACTTGTAATAAAGTAGAGGCCAGCTGCGAGTCTTTTGTACACGTATCTTGTATTCTTGAAAGTATAGAATGCAGCAAAAATAGACATGAACATAGTAAAGATGCTCATTACAGCAAATATCGTCACAGTTCTCGTGTAGTCTAGTCGCCAGATGCAAAACAAAAATAGGAAAATCAATATTACTCACATAACATGCAGCATACTGCATACTGCATACAAGTCATATCGTCTGTGAAGAACCAAAATGACCCATATCAATTTGTAGCTAAAAACAATATCAACTATCTAAAAAAAAATTGAAACATGTCTTGAAAGCATTTAAATAGAATATTTTGCACTTTTAAAAAACATGTAAATAGAATATTTTGCACTTTTAAAAAATATGTAAATAGAATATTTTGCACTTTTAAAAAACATGTAAATAGAATATTTTGCACTTTTAAAAAATATGTAAATAGAATATTTTGCACTTTTAAAAAACATGTAAATAGAATATTTTGCACTTTTAAAAAATATGTAAAAAGAATATTTTGCACTTTTAAAAAACATGTAAATAGAACATTTCCCAATTTTAAAAAACATGTAAATAGAACATTTCCCAATTTTAAAAAACATGTAAATAGAACATTTTCCACTTTTCAAAAACATGTAAATAGAACATTTCCCACTTTTAAAAAACATGTAAATAGAACATTTCCCACTTTTAAAAAACATGTACATAGAACATTTTACACTTTTCAAAAACTCTTAATTAACATTTGACGCATGTTTCTCATTTTTTTTGTTATGACATAGCTCATTTTGATTGTAGCTTAAATTGGATATGGGTCACTTTGTTTCTTCACAGACGATATCCATTACACTGCGTATTAACATCCAAATAAACGCCATTAATAATACCATTACATAAATTAATGAAATTGTTTAAAAAAAGCGCTAACATTAAGATAGCTTCAAGGGGGGTTCTATCTGTCTGCTGTCTACTATCCACGTAAGTTTACGCACTATAAGAAAACGTAGGAGCCTTCCACTCGCTCGTGGGGCACGTGGCCATGTAGCCACAGACACAGTGCAGTAGCATCAGGGTGGGTGAAAAAAAAGAAGTGAAAGCAATATTTCAGAATTCAGAAAAGAAAAGTGTAATCAATTATTTTCAAAAAATGGAAGGTGTGTCACAATTTTTTTAGCAATTTATCTAAGGCTCATTAAAATTTAATCAGATGTAAGTTTCTGAAAGGTTTGAATATAAAAAAGGTTGTTTTTTTCCTCTGCCCTCAACTACAAAATACAGTGACAGCTCTTTGTCTAGATTCTAGATTCTAGAAGATAGAGTTGTGGGTGCGTGGATTGGACGTCATGCTTTGTCAGTATGTATTACACACGGGGGACACAGTAGCATCATATGGGTGCTGCTTGGGTTATTTTTTTGGTTTTAATTCTGTTTCTTTCCAGCAGAACAGAGCACATGACAGATATGTCAGTGAGGTGGTCTCTAAGGACGAAGTGTGTGGAACTAAGATGATTTTAATTCTTCGCTTTTGTCCTAGGCCTGTTCCTGTTCCTATGGGCCTGGGCCTGACTCTCTAGTTCCATCTGTATAGATATCTATACTGTAGATTTTCAGATTCTCTGGTGACTGGTGGGTGTTTGGAGTAGTAGTAGTAGTGGTGGTAGTGGTAGTGGCTATGTGGTCGTGGTATGGAATGGCAAATATCGTCGGTGAAGAACCAAAATGACCCATATCCATTTTTAGCTAAAAAAAGAGCCATTGTCTACAAAAATATTGAAACATGTCTTGAAAGTGTTTAAATGGAACATTTTACACTTTTCAAAAACATTTAAATGGAACATTTTACACTTTTCAAAAATATGCTAATAGAACATTTTGCACTTTTCAAAAACATGTGAATAGAACATTTTACACTTTTCAAAAACTTGTAAATAGAACATTTTACACTTTTCAAAAACATGTGAATAGAACATTTTACAATTTTCAAAAACTTGTAAATAGAACATTTTACACTTTTCAAAAACATTTAAATGGAACATTTTACACTTTTCAAAAACATGTAAATAGAACATTTTACACTTTTCAAAAACATTTAAATAGAACATTTTACAATTTTCAAAAACATGCAAATTATATATTTGACACTTTTGAAAAACATGTAAATAGAACATTTTGCACTTTTCAAAAACATGTAAATTAAATATTTGACACTTTTGAAAAACATGTAAATAGAATATTTTACACTTTTCAAAAATATGCTAATAGAACATTTTACACTTTTAAAAAACATGTAAATAGAACATTTTACACTTTTCAAAAATATGCTAATAGAAAATTTTGCACTTTTCAAAAACATGTAAATAGAACATTTTGCACTTTTCAAAAAACATGTAAATAGAATATTTTGCACTTTTCAAAAACTCTTAAATTAACATTTTACGCATGTTTCTCATTTTGTTTTTATGACATAGCTCGATTTGATTTTAGCTTAAATTGGATATGGGTAATTTTGGTTCTTTACCGACGATATGGTATTGCAATGTCCTGGCCGCCTATGGCAATGGCACGGCACGGCAGGGCAGGCCAGGCCAGTGCCATGTCTCACATTCACATCAATAACAAAGCATTCTATGAGACTCCGTCTGACTGCGGGACTATGACACGGAGAAAGGGGAAGAGACACAAGAAGGGCGAGAAGAGAAGTGAAAAGCATTTAATCTTCATCAAAGTAAGCTCACCGATGACGTGTTCATCCAACCCAGGATCCCGCCTGATCTCCTCCCGATCCGGGAACAACGTGTGCGGCTTGCACCAAGCTATGTTAGAAAAACCAAAAAAAAAAATACAGATGGATTCCAGTCATGTAAGTCAGGAGTAGTGGAGACACACACACACAATATTTATATAGGGGAGACCAAGACACCATATTTTCTTTTGTCGATTCAATAAAGCCTCGATCTCGCCATAGTCAACATACCAAGGTACCTATACAGAAATGTTTTATAGGAAGACACGATTATAGGATACAACTTTGTGTATTTATCTCTCTCTTTGAATTTATTTTACAATTATTATGTCTCACTCTTATTACAGTCTCTCAGATATGTTCCTGCATTTCCCATTCTTCTCTCACTGAGCATCACATCAAGATATCAACAAGAGAGGAAAGTCAACGATCCGAATAATACATCATCGATTTAGATTTTTAGTATTATTGCCTCGTAAGTCAGAGCTTCTGAATATTTTCCATTGGTTTTTTTGTGTGGCTATTTCAATTACATGCAATAGTTTATATCGTGTGGAAAAAACCCAAATGACCCATGTCCAATTTAAAATAGAATTAAAATGAGCTATGTCATAAAAACAAAATGAGAAACATGCGTAAACTGTAAATTAGGAGTTTTTGAAAAACGTAAAATGTCCTATTTACATGTTTTTGAAGTTGCAAAAATTTCTAATTCCATGTTTTTGAAAAGTGTAAAATTTTGTATTTACATGTGTTTGAAACGTGCCAAATGGTCTATTTACATGTTTTCGAAAAGATGCAAAATTTTCTAATTCTATGTTTTTGAAAAGTGAAAAATGTTGTATTTACATATTTTTCAAAAGTGCAAAATGCTCTATTTAAATGTTGCTTTCAAGACATATTTGAATATTTTTGTAGATAGTTGATATTTGTTTTAGCTAAAAATGGGAATGTGTCATTTTGGTTCTTCACAGATGATATATGGACGTTGCTAAATGAAAGGCAGGCTTTCTATATCTCGCTTCTGGAGAAGCGAAATTGCCGTTCTCAGTTTTTTAATTGTACATAATTTTTTACGGCACGGTATAAGCATCTACATAGTACATATACACAATGTATTTTTTTAAATTTTGAATTGAGCTGAAACCCCAAATTAGGCACTGATCTGGTCTGATCGTGCGATGGTTCAGGAAATCGGACGACGGTTGGTTGAATTTAAATCTCTTTAAATTTTCTTATAGTATTTAAACGAACATTTGACTGAGACTCTTGACGGTGATGATAGTTTTTAATTAAGGATGTTAGAACCTTGTGTTTTGAAATTTTTCTTTTCTTTTATTAAAGAACATTGATTTGAATTTGAATGTTAAAATTTGCCAAGAAATATTTGCACTACAAAATATACAAAAAAGATAATCGAGGTTTGAATTTGACAATTGACGACATGAAATAATGATAAATTGATTGTTGGGAAGGATAGTTTGGAGGAATCATGCATTTCTATTTCTGCCTGGTTTCTAGCGATAAGATCGTGAGTGCATTTTAAAAGGTTTACACGGAATTGGGTTGTGAGAGAGAGAGTGGAAAGTATAGCAAAATGTAGAATGTGGAATGTGGAAATGTACACACGTTCAAGCCTCATCGTCAGATAGGACAATGGATGACATTTCTATTTGCGTAAAGTTGGATTTGGATTTAGATTTGAAAACGAGAGGATTTGTACAAAAGAAGGAAACTGGAGGGAGGATACTCCATGACAAAAGTTGGAGGACAAGATTCTAGTAGTAAGCTTATTGCATTTTTGTGAGAGCGATATTTACGCATACCGTCTGTGAAGAACCAAAATTACCCATATCCAATTTAAGCTAAAAACAATATTCACTATCTACATAAATATTGAAACATGTCTTAAAAGCATTTAACTAGAATGTTTTGCACTGTTAAAACATATGTAAATAGAACATTTCACACTTTTCAAAAACATGTAAATAGAACATTTTACACTGTTTAAAAACACGTAAATACAACATTCTACATTTTTTAAAAACACGTAAATAGAACATTTCACACTTTTCAAAAACATGTAAATAGAACATTTTGCACTTTTCAAAAACATGTAAATAGAACATTTTGCACTTTTCAAAAAACATATAAATAGAACATTTTACACTGTTTAAAAACAAGTAAATACAACATTTTACACTTTTCAAAAAACATGTAAATAGAACATTTTACGCTTTTCAAAAACTCCTAATTACCATTTTACGAATGTTTCTCATTCCGTTTTTATGACATAGCTCATTTTGATTGTAGCTTAAATTGGATTTGGGTCACTTTGGTTCTTCACTGACCATATATCTCTTTTACAGAGCAATACTGTGCTTTAGCTCTCCTGTTGCACCGAATGCAAAATATTAACTTGAAAATTGTAATATCTCTACACATATTTTCAAATATTTGCAATTATTTTACTTGCACACAGGGTCCCAGCCGTCCCAGGCTCCCAGGCCAGGAGTAATTATTTGAATAAAAAATCCGGTAAATTCTGTAGGTAGATAGGTATAGTAACCTTAAGAACTTGTATTGACAGGGCAGGTCCTGGATTTTGTTAACTAGACAACGGCAGCGGTAACGGTTACGGTTACGGTGCGAATACAAGTTTCGCTATATAGTCCCTTATTTTTTCCTGCGTTGTCTCGTTCATTCCTTAAAAAGCTGACTAGGGAACGTTATATCACGCAACCCTTGGATTTCAAAAAGTCCAATTCTAAAAAATCAGGCAATTTTAAATAGTCCAGATCCAGAGTAACTTGAGTGCACTTTGCATCGTTTGTTTGGTCATGGTGGCCCGCCAAAAGTTTAAAAAATTAAAATTTTGAAATTTTGTCACCCTGTAACTTTTTTAAGTTCTCATCGAATTTTGATGAAATTTGATTTTCTTTTTTTTTTAAAATTCTTAGGCTATTTTCTAAAAAGGAGTTTCAGAATTTTGTAAAAATACAAAAAATTGCACTGTTTTTTGAAAAATTTAATTATTTTTGAAGCACCATGTTTTGTACCAATTTTTCGATTTTTTTTAAACTATGGCGGGCCACTGTGACCAAACAATGCAAAATGCACTCAAGTTATTTTGGATCTGTACTATTTAAAAGTGGCCTTATTTTTTTAGAATGGGTCTTTTTGAAATCCAATAGAGAGTTACATGAAAAAACGTTCCCTAGTGAGCGATCAGACATAAGTAGTAGTGGTATATTCGGATTTTCGGATTCGGATGCGGAGAATGGATGGCGTGAGAAAAAAAGGAGACAAATGATAGACATGGTCGGAGACGGAAGAAGGTGTGAGAGAGTACGTAGAACGTAGACAGAGAGAAAGATGTCAAGGAAGAGCTCTGACGAGGAATAATAACATGATGAACAACCTCTTCTCCTCCATTTTTCTTTCTTCCGGTGGAATATTATGACAAAGCTCATCTCTCCCGCGTCCCTCTTTCATCCCATCATCTCTCTCCTCGTCATCATTATCATCATCATCAGCCGCATCCCATCCACATCTCTCTCTCTCTCTCACACTATTTTCCCATAGTCATAGACTCATTTTCTTCCCACAGCCCCAAATTTTAAATCACTTCAAAATACTTGAAACTTTTTACTCCACCTTCTTCCACAATAGAAACATTTTAGACTCAGCTGCACCGTTACGGTTACGGTTACGGGTTACGGTTACGGCTGCACCCGCCATCAGCATCAGTCTGATCAGACTCAACTCCCTACAGTGCCGCAGTTAATTTGTGTAAAATGTCTTCTTTTTTCAAGTACATAATACGTATGTACACCAAGACCAAGCCATACACAATTTGACGGCACTTACCGTCTTCACTTTTAAATTAAGGGCATATACATATAGGTATAAATAATTATTTTCCTCATTGAAAAGCTCT
Organism: Dicyrtomina minuta; assembly: GCA_949802685.1. Taxonomy (NCBI): domain Eukaryota; kingdom Metazoa; phylum Arthropoda; class Collembola; order Symphypleona; family Dicyrtomidae; genus Dicyrtomina; species Dicyrtomina minuta. Next base: position 11,351,486 of record OX461809.1, on the reverse strand, counting down.
TACGTTATTAATTTGATGTTACGAGATTGTTAAAGAGTGTGCAAAAATAAATTCTACACGGTTCACTAGTTACTTCTTGTACATATGGGCAGGGCCGGATGAAGGAATTGATTTTAGGCAGGAATTTGTTTCCATACAAAAACCACCATTTTGATCGGATTTTATTGATGGTTTTCTTTGGAAAAGCAATATGTTGTATTTACATGTTTTTGAAAAGTGCAAAATGTTCGATTTACTAGGTTCAGAAAATTACAAAATATTCTATTTACATGTTTTGAGAAAAGTGGAAAATGTTTTATTTCCATATTTTTGAAATGTACAAAATAATTTATTTGCATGTTTTTGAAAAGTCAAAATATTCTTTTTGCACATTTTTTGAAAACTGCAAAATGTTCCATTTACATGTTTCTTTTTTAAATTCTGCCTGCGCTGGCCGCATTATCCGGCCCTGCATATGGGTACATGTATGAGATTTTGAATTTAAGGAATTTCTAACGCGCCACTTTTAAAAAACTACACTTACGTACATAGGGAAGACTGGGATTTGAAAGTGAAGCTTCTTCGGCTTTGAGCTCGCGAGCGTTTGATCACTGACTGTGAGAGTATTTTTTTAAAAGCAGTTCTTTTAAACTTTGGATATAAGACTCACAAATTGCATAAGTTGCTGTTCCTTTTTTTATTTTGGTTTATTATAATTTAGACACTTTAACTCTACGTCATTTGTCACTTTTGGATTCGCGGAATCCGTATGTACACAGTGGTTGATTTCATATTTGTATTTACATGTATGAATTTACATGCCATGTAAATGTATTTTAGGGAAATTTGCTTTTGCCATGTATACTATGATTGTGCACGTTCATTTCCATTTGCGCTCTGGTTTTCCCTCTCTCAAAAACTATGTATTAAAACATATAATATGTAGCGACTCTCTCGGAAATTGAATGCACTTTGAAAAAAACAGAGCTCGAGAGTCTCATCCTACCGCATTGCATTTATACACACATTCCCTCCTTTTGACTTGTAATGAGATTAAGTATTATGTAAATTTTCCAGAGGCATAATTTGCCGAAATCAGTATGCTGTCTTATGTAATTTATTATCCAATGTATGAGCCACACTTGCTTGGAGTTAAAGTTTAGTCGGAAATCCAGTTAAGAGTGTGAAACATTACTTGGGGAAGATAGTGATAGGATTATCTGTGGGGAAGGGGAAGGAGAGAGATGATATCGGCTCGTATATGGAGATGTCACAGCCTTCGTACTACACAGTATTCCGCATGTATAGTCACATGTTTTTTTATATATAAGTATAGGCGTGTAAGATGAGAATCTAGGCTAATGTAATAAAATAGGAGGAAACTTGGCGCTCCCTTCCTAATTGCAACGTTATGTTATGTTTTTAGCTTGAGTCTGGACGGAGGAATTGGAAAATGGGAAATTTAGGAAATGTAGTTACTCTCTTTTCTCTTGACACATCTCCATACATGCATACACTCGTAGCATGCATGGAAAAAAAACCTGCATGTTCCTCTCATGTATGACAAACACATGGGGAAAGAGGCAATACCGCAGTTACAAAAAAGGTTTTTTAAATATTCAAAAAACAAAATGGATGCAGAAACCGGATCACTTATCAAACTACAGGGCTAAAATTTTACTTATGCTGTAAAACATTTCGAAAATAAACTTAAGAGAGAAGAAAAACTTTATTAAGATGATTATAAATTTTGCAAACTGAAATATAACACTATTTAAGAATTTTTAGAATTTTCAAAAATACGTAATTAGAACATTTTGAAAGTTTCTCAAATTAGTAATTTAGGACTTTTTAGAATTTTAAAAAATATGTAATTAGAACATTTTGACAGTTTCTCAAATGAGTAAATTAAGGCTTTTTAGAATTGTCAAAAATACGTAATTAGAACATTTTGAAAGTTTCTCAAATGAGTAATTTAGGACTTTTTAGAAATTTCAAAAATACGTAATTAGAACATTTTGACAGTTTCTCAAATGAGTAAATTAAGGCTTTTTAGAATTTTCAAAAATACGTAATTAGAATATTTTGAAAGTTTCTCAAATGAGTAATTTAGGACTTTTTAGAATTTTCAAAAATACGTAATTCGAACATGTTGAAAGTTTCTCAAATGAGTAATTTACACTTACATAATTCAAGCATTAGCAATTTTTTTAAAACAAATCAATTTCAAATTTTTGGAATTTAAAAGAATATATTACAATTTTTTAAAATTTATTTGTTGTTGTATCATCAGTCATAATATGCTATATTTCTCACTGAATACAAGTAGTAAAAATAAAATTGCAATTTGCCATCCATTTTTCTCACAAGTTCTACTAGTGCTACTGTAGAACTGCTAGACAGTACTTTTTGCACTTCGGTAAAAATCTTATTTGACTAGTATCTATACTACAACCTTGAGTCTAGACCCGCGTACACATGTACCTAGTTTGGTATCATCCCGAGGTCCCGATGAGCTGAGAGCGGAATTTGCGGGGAAAGTTTATACTTGGTAACTTTTAACCAATTTTGTGTCTGTTGGAGAAATTTAAATAGAGCTAACTTTCTCCTAGGAACTATATCACTTTTGTACGGGAATCTCCAGACCAGACTCCAGATCGAATACCAGAAGCAGATACTGTATCATAGGAGACAATGGGGAAGGGAACATGATGCGATGGACTGACGCTACTTACACAGCCTGAGACTCAACTCATCTAAAAGTGCTCAGGTGTCAGGAGCAGGAGATTCAAATGAACATATTACACTTCACATCAACAGAGCCACATCATCTCTATATCTGCGTCAGCTTCAAACTACGGAATAACAACAACAACAAAAACTACAGAACTTCAGAACTCGTCTCAACGACGACGACAACACCTTTTTTTTTAGTTTTTCCCCCAATTATCCCTTTTCTTGATGGAACTACATGTGAGATACTTGTTTACGGTATCGTCAACAGGACAAAACTTTTCAGATTCTACACAACTAAATTAATGTCTACTCACACAGCAGTGCACAGCAATCACAATCCGAACAGTAAACAGGGCACAATATCGTAGTAGGATATACAGGTCGGTGTCGGTGTCGGTGTCTGTATATCGTATTTCATGTCTCCTGTCTGTCTGTCTGTCCCTGCTACTTTCTGCTTAACATGATAATGAGAATTGTGCAATCCGTGTGAAAAATTTGCATACACTAAAGAAACTCATTAGAATTCCCTTCCAATTCAAATCCTCGCTTTTTTGTGTGCTCCACAGTTCCAGTTCCAGTTTTCAAACTACGTGTCTGCAGTCTGCAGGTTGAGTATCAGTACTAGACTCGTTTTTTTCCAGTTTTTCTTGGGCGGCTAAATTTGTGTTGCCGTTCATTACGTTTATAGCGTAAGACCTTGATTTCACTAGAAAAGTTAACCATCGTTAGCCTTAAGAAACACGCTTTCAGAGTTAACCATTGTTAAATCTGAAAGCGTGTTTCTTAAGGCTAACAATGATTAACTTTTCTAGTGAAATCAAGGTCTAAGCATAACTTATTCTTGTGTGAGCTGCGTCACGGGTCTGGGTCACAGTTTCCGTTCGGTTTCTGTTTCCTCTGCTACTCTATAGACTATGGGGAAATCCAACGCTCGGCTCGGGAGTACAATTTCTTGTATCAAATGGCGAGACTAGACAAATACTTTATGAGAGAAAATGCTCTATCTTGGTGGTTCCTATAGGTAAATAGGGATGGTCCATACATTATGAGACCCAAATTGTGACTTTTTTAAAACCCACCCCCAGCCCCATTTCACATTACTTTCACATTGCATAATAAAGGGCTATATCTTTAACATGGCATGTAATCCATGCTAGACCCACTAAACCAATGACATCATTTATGGACAACCCCATACGTATGCAAAATGTAGTCCTGAACTTAGGTACAGTTTTGGTAATTTTGAAAACTTCATTTATGTATGTGTGAACTACTAGAAATAATTAATAATTAACATGTCCATCTTTGAGTAGTACACCGACGGAGCGACCATAGGCAATGTGGCTCTTTAATAAAGCTAATCAAATGAAATCAAATTCTTGGCTACATAATATGATATATCGTCGGTGAAGAATCATTCTGTCGTAAGTCCGTACGATTCTTAAAGTCATTCTGTCGCAAGTCAATTCAATTGGTAGCTACTGTCGAGGTCGCTTCCGCGTTGTCATATGCATTAGGTGGGGGTGGTATGTTACTACTGACTGTATTGTAATTATAACGAACAATTAGGGGTCGTCCACAAAAGACGTAATAAAAATTCCATTTCCAGAACATTTTGTGCTTTTCAGAAACATGTAAATAGAACATTTTGCACTTTTGAAAAAAGTGTAAATAGAACATTTTACACGTTTTCAAAAACATGTAAATAGAACATTTTACACTTTTGAAAAACATGTAAATAGAGCATTTTGCACTTTTTCAAAAACATGTAAATAGAACATTTTGCACTTTTTCAAAAAAATGTAAATAGAACATTTTGCACTTTTTCAAAAACATGTAAATAGAACATTTTGCACTTTTTCAAAAAAATGTAAATAGAACATTTTGCACTTTTTCAAAAACATGTAAATAGAACATTTTGCACTTTTTCAAAAACATGTAAATAGAACATTTTGCACTTTTTCAAAAAAATGTAAATAGAACATTTTGCTATTTTTCAAAAACATGTAAATAGAACATTTTGCACTTTTTCAAAAAAATGTAAATAGAACATTTTGCACTTTTTCAAAAACATGTAAATAGAACATTTTGCACTTTTTCAAAAACATGTAAATAGAACATTTTTCACTTTTGAAAAAGTGTTTGTGGTTGTGCGACAGAATTATTTTAGCTGCGCACTGGACTTACGGCAGAATGACTTCACCGACGATATATATCCTTAAATAAGAAATTTTTTCGACTCACAACAGGGAATCCTTTTCATAGGAATGATTCCCTCGTCCTTATTTAAAATTTGAAATGTTGTTACATAAATTAAATAAACAATTTTCCAAAGGATAAATATATTACGATTCTCATGAAATTGTTGAATAGATCCACAAAAATTCCAAGATATCCCGAGATTCCAACTGTAAACAGACACTTGAGGCCTTTCAAATCCTTCAATTTGTTCTCATTTCTCTCCAAGATTCCCCTCCCCATTCTTTTTTATCTCATCATCTCAAGTTTCACAATTAAAAAATCTACGGAAGAAACTTGAAGACGGGGTGACTACTCTGGGACCTATGACCTGGAAAACATCGACGTTCTTAAAGTTGATGCTGTCTAAATAAAAAGTAAAATGTGCGCTCTCACAGACACACACACACCAACCGACCAACCAACCAAGGCCAAAGATAAACTTGAAAATCTCCTTTGTGCCATAAAAGGGAATGTTGTGGTTCTGTCTCTGTGTCTGTGTTTAACATAGTAGAAATCTTCCCAGTATACCTGTCTCTCTTTGTAGGGGCTGTTCCCAAGTTACGTGAGCGGTGAAGGGTATGAAACTTATGACTCGTAAACCTCCCCTTTTGTGTCCTAACGTACTTAACGTAATATGCGAAAGGCTCCTTGGAAGATAGTGGTATTCAGTTATGGGCATTTTATGTACGTACCTATTTAGTCTTTAGCCTCGCTACCTTGGCTTAGGGTTGCCTTGGATTTTGGTTGTACTTTGTACAGGAATGAAAAGTCATTTGAGAGGCGGAACGAAAAGTGATCTCTTACTCTTTTAGTTCGTCGTTGAGTAGCTTTAAGAAAAGAGAAAAGGAGCAGTGAAAGGAATGAAAAGGAAAGTAGATAGTTGCGTATAAAGCCAAAGCCGAATTCATGACCAAAAAAACCAAAGGCGGGAGAGTGATAGGTATATAGTGTGTTGTGTGTGTTCCCGTTGTGTCGAGTCATTTCTCTAGTCTCACCATATAGTTGTGTAGCTGTAAATGACGGAGGGACGGCGAAACAGTAACGGTGACGGTGACGGTGCGGGTAACGGTAACGGTAACGGTTTGAAGGGGAAGAGAAAGTATAGTATGTAGGAGGGAAAAATGAGATTTCCCGAAGCTTCTTTTCAAAAAGTGTAGTATCGTTAGTCAACTTTTCCCTTTTACATTCGCGCATTTTCTTTGGTTAGTTTTACGCTCAAAATTACATTAACTTACTTGCCGCACGAAAATGAAAGCCAACTCAGAAATATCCTGTGTCTATAAAGACTATGTACTTCACAATGCAAGGGCGTAGTAAACTAGAACAGGAACCAGGGACCGACACCGGGATCCCATGTCCCAGGCTTAGCAAAGAAATGAAATAGGTCTGGAAATGGCATCGGGGAGGGTTACAACTACCTTCAAGCTCCTGTCTTTATTCTGCGGTTATGGCTCTGGATTCTAGAATTATAGCACGTAGATCCTTCAGTGCACAGCTTCATCATGGAACACATATACAAACTATCAATGTTTTGATTCTATTCTAAACGACCAGAGACCAACATAGACAAATGGACAATTTTTTTGAGAGCCTTGTCGGAAATTACTTACAGTTTTTTCACGAATACGAAATGTCTCATGTCTGTTCAGAGTACAGAGCAAGTTAAACTAGGTAGGTACCTTCATAGTTTTTTAAGTCAGGCACATGCTTCACCATTCTAAATAATGTAAAATTGCGTTTTTAAAACTTGAAGGTTGAATCAAACCTTTGTAAAAGAAAAGGTTAAAAAATTAAACGTTAAAGTTAGTAAAAGAAAATGTTTTTAAAAAGTGAAAGTTGGTGAAAGCATTTTGTTTCAAAGTAAAAGTTGGTGAACGAATATTTTTAAAAGGGAAAGTTGGTGAAATTAAACAGTTAAAGTTATGAAAATTATGTTTTCAAAACGCACCAATTTTAAAAACAAGTCTTTTACTGGTTTACAACACCTAATTTTTAAAAACGAAAATTTGGTGAAATTACATGTTTTAAAAATCTTTAAAATATTTAATCTACACTTTTTTTAAATGCAAACCATTTTAAATTGCATTTTGAAAAGTGCGTAATATTTGAATTTAGTTAGGCGCATGTTTTTGGATTACATTGCAAAGTATTGACCAAGAATTCTTAACTTTAGCAAATGCACAGGCTACGTTTTGTAGGGTACAGAGTAAGTTTAACTGAGTTTATTATTGTAAAAATTAAAATATTAAATCATCCAAAACTAAATCCAACGTATAAATGTACTAGAAAAGCCTACCAAATAACCTAGAATCTTACTGAAAAGAAAAAACAAAAGGCATATATAATCGCCTTGAAAAGATAGTTGAGTGCCTACTAATAATGGAAATACGGTACACACCACCAGATTCATCCATAAAACACAGAGAGGATAAAGTTGAGGAGGAAGAAGAAGATGAGGGAGTGGGAATAATTCCCATTGCTATTAAAATTGGTCCGAAGAGACACTTCGACAGGACTGAATGACCTCGGCATAAAGTCCCACACACACAATAACTCTACTTTCCCTACCCTCCCCATCCGTGTGTATACATAGGCACCTACATACTTATCAGCACTTTGTATTTCGCTGGGATGTATGTAGTATGTAGAATGCAGAGTACAGAAAAAGTAATTAACGAGAAAGGACGACAATGCCTGCCTGCCTGCCTATAGTACCTACCTACGTGGGAGATACAATTCTTCTCATTATTTTTGTCTTGTAATTAAGCTTGGAGCGTAGAGTAGGAGACGCTACATTTAATTATTTTATAGATAGATGAGCCCACATAGGTACATAGAGGTACATGTGTCCTGGTTGTAGGAGAATTAACAAAGAAATATCTGCAGACATAACCTAACCAAACCATAGGACCAGATGTAGCCTATATAATTACTTTAATACTACATTTAATCCCATTCCCTCTATGCCTATACCATTCCTATTTATGTTGCTATATCGTCAGTGAAGAACCAAAATGTTTCATTTAAGCTAGAATCAAAATGAGCTAAATGTCATATAAACCAAAATGAGAAATATACCTAGAGTGTTAATTAGGAGTTTTTGAAAAGTGTAAAATGTTCTATTCACATAATTTTGAAAGTTGTAAAATGTTCTATTTGCATGTTTTTTAAAAAGTGTAAAATGTTCTATTTGCATGTTTTTTAAAAAGTGTAAAATGTTCTATGTGCATGGTTTTTGAAAAGTGTAAAATGTTCTATTCACATAGTTTTGAAAGTTGTAAAATGTTCTATTTGCATGGTTTTTAAAAAGTGTAAAATGTTCGATTTGCATGTTTTTTAAAAAGTGTAAAATATTGATTTGCATGTTTTTTGAAAAGTGTAAAATGTTCTATTTGCATGTTTTTTAAAAAGTGTAAAATGTTCTATGTGCATGGTTTTTGAAAAGTGTAAAATGTTCTATTCACATAGTTTTGAAAGTTGTAAAATGTTCTATTTGCATGGTTTTTAAAAAGTGTAAAATGTTCGATTTGCATGTTTTTTAAAAAGTGTAAAATATTGATTTGAATGTTTTTTGAAAAGTGCAAAATATTCCATTTAAATGCTTTCAAAATGGTGATATTTCAATATTTGTGCAGATAGTGGATTTTATTTTTAGCTACAAATGGATATGGGTAATTTTGGTTCTTCACCGACGATATACGTATTCCGTTAATTGCTATTTTTCAAGCGTAAGCGTAGCATATTGGTTTCCATGTAGGTACATTAGTAGAGCAAGAACAAATATAATACCATCAATTGCGTTGTCAGACATTTAGATATTTTACGTTGTTTTTGCCCCGCAAAGAAACATAGTAGGTGTATATGTTAGCGTGCCATATCCCAATCACCATTACAATTAAAAGTACACGATTACAATCGGAACATAATATATCCCTCCACTATCAATTACCAAAAAAAAAGAAGATCGAATGACTAATTGTTTTGTAATTAGACACTTCCTTCCCTATTGTACCTTTCACTCGCTAATTCCCCAGAGGGGCGGATAACCATGCAATTAGCAGAGCAGGATATAAAAAGAAATATCTCAGGGCACTTGACTACAACAAAATACAATAATATTTTTTACGAGTGCATTACATTCCAGTTCTAATTTCCAATTGGCATCTCCTAATTTCAATCGTCGAAAGAGATCCGCGATGATCAGCTCAACGAAAGCAAATTAACAAGCACGTAATCTACGCCTTGCTGTATGTCAGTAGCTTCTCTAGTCTCTATGTTCGTAATCAACCGGTACCAGTACCGGGACCGGGACCAATACCGGTAGCATCTGTACTGTTGCCATTTGTGTGGAATGTAAAATGGTTAGCATTTCCCTTTACCAACCAACACAACAGACACAAAGTACTCGAGCTAATACTTGGGAGGCAGTAGCTCGAGTGAAATACAGAAATGAAGCCCCGTTCAAAGTCAGAGTCAAACTCAAAAAGATAGGGAAAAAAATTAGCGCTTTAATCAAATAAAAATGAAAGGGGAAAGGAGTAAATTAAAATGAAAGTGAAGTGCTGTGGAAGAGTAGACGTGTAGAAGTGTAGACTGCTTCAAATTATCCGTTCAGCACGCGGAGGTTAACTCAAGAAATAGACAGACCGATAGAGAGAAAGAGACAGTCTCAAAAAAATACAGTTGCAAAAAAAAAAAGAAAGTTTAATAAAATAATTCCTGTCTGGCTTTTGAGTGAAAGTAAAAGAGAAATATCCGAGTTTTGTAATTCACCAGAAGTCAACTAGAAGGAGGAAAAAGTACCTACAAGAAATAGACATTTGTGATTGCGATCTTCAACTCTTCTAATGAACAAGTGAAGCCAAACTACTCGAAATGCTTTCTCCAGATACATAGGAGAAAGAAAGACAGTTTTACGCCCACATCGACAACACCACCATTACCACCACCACACACTCACACACTCCTCATGCACTACTCATATATCGCCTGTGAAGAACCAAAATAACCCATATCCAATTTAAGCTACAGTCAAAATGAGCTATGTCATAAAACAAAGTGAGAAAAATGCGTAAAATGTTAATTAGGAGTTTTTGAAAAACGTAAAATGTCCTATTTTCGTGTTTTTATAAAAGTGCAAGCATTATAAATTCCATGTTTTTGAAAAGGTGCAAAATGTTCTAATTCCATGTTTTTGAAAAGGTGCAAAAATGTCTAATTTCACGTTAAGGAAAAGGTGCAAAAACTTCTAATTCCATGTTTTTGAAAAGGTGCAAAAATGTCTAATTCCATGTTTTTGAAAAGGTGCAAAAATGTCTAATTTCACGTTATGGAAAAGGTGCAAAAACTTCTAATTCCATGTTTTTGAAAAGGTGAAAAAATGTCTAATTTCACGTTATGGAAAAGGTGCAAAAACTTCTAATTCCATGTTTTTGAAAAAGTGCAAAAATTTCTAATTTCAAGTGTTGGAAAAGTGCAAAATATTCTATTTAAATGCTTTCAAGACTTTTTTCAACATTTTTGTAGATAGTTGATATTGTTTTTAGGTAAAAATGGATATGGGTCATTTTGATTCTTCACTGATGATATGAGGCTCAAGCAAATCCCAATACAGCAGACAGGGCAGATAGACAGACGGACATAGATAAAGGCACCGCAAGTCAAGAAGTCAAAAAGTCAAGAACCAACTTCAAACCGAGACGCAACGCAAGGCTCTATAAAAAGAGCGTGACACGAAAAAGAAAGCAATTGTCCTCACCATTTCCTTCCTTCCTTCCAAGATATTCTCAAATGGAATTCTTCCCCACATTCTCCCACACTACATACGACGCCTTTCTGACGAGGGAGAAAGCTCCTGAATATGTCCATTTTTGTGTCCTTTTACTTTCCTTTCGACACCTAAAAGTCATCCGAGTCCAAGTCCACGTCGACAGTTGAGTGCGGCGGTAGTTCGTAGTTAGCCTCAGCATTGGGATTTGGATTAGAGTAGTTAGTGGCGTGGTGATGTGTATCTGCACTGTCGTTGACGGTGTGGGTCGTAGGGACAGACAGTAAGGTCGTGTTAAAATAAAGTACCTAGTACAAATGAGATGCTACGTATCAGACTCACTATAGTCAGTCGCAATTTGAAACGAGGTTCCTCCCTCCTCGCCCAGTATCAATAGAGAAAGCAGAGGACGAGAGCCTACAGAAAGAAATCTGTGTCTAGGTATCTACATCCCTCGGTACATATCGTCTCTGAAGGATCAATACGATCCATTTCCATATCGTTTTTGACTAAAACCAAAATGCGCTATGTACACAAAATTAAAATATTGAATGCAAATAGAAAACTTTGCACATTTCAAAAATATGTAAATAAAATATTTTGCAATTTTTTAAAAACATGCAAATAAAAAAGTTTTTGAACATTTCAAAACAAGTAAATAGAGAATTTTGCACATTTCAAAAACAAGTAAATAAAATATTTAGCAAAGTGCATAAACAAGTAAATCGAACATTTTGCACATTGCAAAAACAAGTAAATAGAAGATATTGTACATTAAAAAAATAAGTAAATAAAATAATTTGCACATTGTGAAAAAAGTTTGCACAATGCGAAAATAGGTAAATAGAATATTTTGCACATTTTCAAATCAAGTAAATACAAATTTTTGCACATTTAAAAAACAAGTAAATAGAATATTTTGCACAATGCAAAAATAAGTAAATCGAATATTTTGCACATTGTAAAAACAAGCAAATATAAATTTTTGCACATTTCCAAAACAAGTGAATAGAATATTTTGCACATTTTCAAATCAAGCAAATATAAATTTTTGCACATTTCCAAAACAAGTAAATAGAAATTTTTGCACATTTCAAAAACGAGTAAATAGAAATTTTTGCACATTTCCAAAACAAGTAAATAGAAATTTTTGCACATTTCAAAAACGAGTAAATAGAAATTTTTGCAGATTTCAAAAACAAGTAAATAGAATATTTTGCACCATGCAAAAATAAGTAAATAGAATATTTTGCACATTGTAAAAACAAGTTTGAACATTTCAAAAACACGTAAATAGAATATTTTGCACATTTTCAAATCAAGCATAATAAATTTTTGCACATTTCCAAAACAAGTGAATAGAATATTTTGCACATTTTCAAATCAAGTAAATACAAATTTTTGCACATTTCCAAAACAAGTGAATAGAATATTTTGCACATTTTCAAATCAAGTAAATACAAATTTTTGCACATTTCAAAAACAAGGAAATAGAATATATTACACATTTCAAGAGCTCGTAATTGACATCTTGCATCCCATTTAGTGTTTTATTTTTATTTAGCACATTTTTGATTTAAGCTTAAATTGGATTAGGGCCATGTTGAGTCTTCACTCAGGAATTACAATTTTGCCTCTATACTTCGTCTTGGATCTCGTATATCGTTCGGAGTTTCTCTTCTGTACATATCCGCGTATTTTTTGCCGTGTCAAAATCGACCTCTGAGGACCTAGTTGCTCTATATTTTTTTGTCTTTCGTGTTTCGTAATGACAAAGCGATTTTTTTCCTTCTTTCTCTCCTTTGAGAAACAAAGGAGTAGAGGAGACAAAGTCCAGATATATAGTATGCACGTTGAGACAGAGAGACGAGATGTCGTGTAGTGGCAAACATTGTTTCCAGTCAATATTATGTACATTTAAGCTAATAAAACGACTGTGAACTCCGGACTTATTCGCAGTTCCCAGAGCGAAAGAGCTGATTGCGGGACTGAGTGAAGGAAGGGACGACAAGGAAAATGAAAGTAGCTTGAGCGTATGTACCTAAACGTACCTTCATATGTGGGCTCCGTTGAGTGAGCGGAGACACACATGAAACTGAGTTGTTGACTGCAATACTCTCTCCACTTGCCATTAGCCTGAGTTACAAGATATTGCTTTGCACACATAGCTATAGTCACATGTATATGTACGTCACATGTGTTCGACATTTGTATTTTATTTGGCCCTATGGTACCGGTACCGGTCCTCCTCATAGGAATTCACTGTATGTACTTTTGCTTCAAATCCCAATTCCGAATATCCGCCACAGTACAAATACAATAGAAAAAAACGACAACGACAACGACAACGACATGTACACTAAATGAATACGAATAAATACAAATATGTACGAGCAGGAGAGAGAGAGGGAAAATTCGGATACGATGGAGAAATGAGATTAGGTGGAGACTATACACTATATCGTCTGTGAAGAACCAAAATGACCCATATCCAATTAAAGCCACAATCAAAATGAGCTATGTCATAAAAACATAATGAGAAACATGCGTCAAATTTTAATTAGGAGTTTTAAAAAAGTGTAAGGTGTTCTATTTACATGTTTTTGAAAAGTTTAAAATGTTCTATTTACATGTTTTTGAAAAGTTTAAAATGTCCTATTTACATGTTTTTGAAAAGTGTAAAATGTTTTATTTACATGTTTTTGAAAAGTTTAAAATGTTCTATTTACATGTTTTTGAAAAGTTTAAAATGTCCTATTTACATGTTTTTGAAAAGTGTAAAATGTTTTATTTACATGTTTTTGAAAAGTTTAAAATGTTCTATGTACATGTTTTTGAAAAGTTTAAAATGTCCTATTTACATGTTTTTGAAAAGTGTAAAATGTTTTATTTACATGTTTTTGAAAAGTTTAAAATGTTCTATTTATATGTTTTTGAAAAGTTTAAAACGTTCTATTTACATGCTTTTGAAAAGTGTAAAATGTTTTATTTACATGTTTTTGAAAAGTTTAAAATGTTCTATGTACATGTTTTTGAAAAGTTTAAAATGTCCTATTTACATGTTTTTGAAAAGTGTAAAATGTTTTATTTACATGTTTTTGAAAAGTTTAAAATGTTCTATTTATATGTTTTTGAAAAGTTTAAAACGTTCTATTTACATGCTTTTGAAAAGTGTAAAATTTTCTATTTACATGTATATAAAAATTGTAAAATGTTCTATTTACATGTTTTTTAAAAGGTGGAAAATGTTCTGTTTACATTTTTTCGAAAAGTGCAAAATGTTCTATTTACATATTTTGTAAAAGTGTAAAATGTTCTATTTACATGTTTTTGAAAAGTGTTAAATGTTCTATTTACATGTTTTTGAAAATTGTTAAATGTTCTATTTACATGTTTTTGAAAAGTGTTAAATGTTCTATTTACATGTTTTTGGAAAGTGCAAATGTTCTATTTAATTGTTTTCAAGACACATTTGAATATTTTAGTAGATAGTGGATATTGTTTTTTCCTACAAATGGATATGGGTCATTTTGGTTCTTCACAGACGATATACTACCACTGTCCTTGTCGTTAATGTCTGATTGCTAAAAGTATGGATGTTGGAGCCTGTGCTTGATCTTAATGCTCTTGATAATGCTTTGATCATGGAATAATCTCACAGGGCTATAGAGCACAATTCAAAGCACTATGCAGTGGGTACATGGACTTTATTGGCAACTCCCTTTCTCTGCGGTCATTACTATGTCACAAGGACGAGTGTGTAAACACCGTAAAGATGAATAATACGAAAATTCTCAAAATAAATACAAACAATACCCTACATGGAACGATGGGATCACACACACACACACACACACACACACACACACACACAAAACAGCATTTTCTCAGTTCATCAGAGTCCAAAGAAAATAGGTTTGAATAACAAGTAGGGAGTAGCAGATTTATTTATTCAGTTCTGGGTACTTTATCAGGGGCAGGAGTGCAGTCGCAGTGCATGCAGCGTATTTATTTTATTTACCCAACAAAACAGCAAAATTATGTGGTCTCGTATGGTATGGTATGGCATATGGTACCGTGTCCGAATTTGAATTTTGAATCTCTACATAGGCAACCCTTAGAATTTGGTTAAATCGTCTTACATATTAGATTACATACTTTTCTAGTGTGTTTATACGGTGACGCTGGCACTGGTACTAGCACTGGTACTGGTGATAATTTCCAAATGTAGTAGCCACTTTCTTTGGCTTTGGTTTGACTTGACTTACCCCTTCTCGGAATTTTCATGCCCTGATTTCGATTTCTGAATACTTCTATATTGCTTGAAAAAAAGCTACGAGAGGCGTCAAGTCTGTATGTATATATATAGGTACGTATTGTTTAAGATATCGTCTGTGAAGAACCAAAATGGCCCATATCCATTTTTAGTTTCAAACAAAATGCACTATCTACAGAAAAAAAATTAAAATAACATGTTCATGAAAGCATGTAAATAGAACCTTGTGCATTTTTCAAAAAACATGTACCTAAAAAGAATATTTTGCACTTTTCAAAAACATGTAAATGAAACTTTACGCAATTTCTAAAAATATGTAATTGAAACATTTTGCACTTACAAAAACATGTATAAACGAAAATTTTACACTTTAAACAAAAATAGAACTTTACTCAATTTCCAAAAATATGTAAATGAAACATTTTGCACTTACAAAAAACATGTAAAAAAGGACATTTCACACTTTTAAAAAACACTTAAATAGAACATTTTTACCTTTTAAAAAATATGAAAATAGGACATTGTTACCTTTTTAAAAACATGTAAATGGAACAATTTGCTCATTTTAGAAATAGCTCATTTTAATTCTAGCATAAATTTGAAATGGTTCATTTTGGTTCTTCACAGACGATAATATGTTTGTATATACGAGAGCATGCTAATGTGACACCGTTGTCTTTCTTGAACTGCCTTACGGTTAGGCTACGGTTACGGCCACAGCCTGTCATCTGCTGTAGAGATGAGGCAGGGACCATCCTCCTAATCGTAATCGTAATGTTGACGATGAGCTGTGGATCTGTATAATAATACGCGTATTAGTTCACATGTCCCTACCTCCCTACCTACATATTCAGTCAGAGCATAGGTAGTTTATTTTCCAATTTTGCACTAGATTCCAGCTGTGAGGAGCGGATGTACACCAAACTAAAATCTACAACAGAGCAGATGTTACGGCTCCTCGCTCAAATTATGCATCTCTATTTTAAAATGTACCTATAGTAGTTATGTCCTATACCGACTACCGACACCGACCTACGGAGATATATTTATTTATGCAAAATCTTGCCATCTTAAATTGTGAACTCGCTGACTGCTGCGGGACTACGTAGTGAAGGAAAATAGAGTGGAGACCTGGAGGCAGACTGCTGCTCTCTCTGTATAACTTTACTTGATTTAGATGTACAGTAAACTATATCGAAACCGAAACCGAAATCCGACTGGGACTCTGTCAGGCCGTGGTGTATGTATGTAGGTAGTATAGTATAGTATAGTATAGGAGAGTCAAACTGTGGTCTAGTGTCCCTGTTATATATTATGGTATTGCGTGGATTGCGGTGTAGGCGGAGTAGCCTAGCCATATGACTGCTACCACTGATATGACCCACACACTCTGTCTCCCTCTCAACTTTCGGATCGTTGCCTAATTCAGAGGAGTTCTTGAGACACGCACATATCGTCTGTGAAGAACCGAAATGGCCCATGTCTAATTAAAGCTACAATCAAAATGAGCTATGTCATAAAAGCAAATTGAGAAACGTGCATAAAATGTTAATTAGGAAGTTTTGAAAAGTGTCAAATTTTCTATTTACATGCTTTTGAAAATTGTAAAATTTCATATTTACATATTTTCTAAAAGTGCAAAATGTCATATTTACATATTTTTTAAAAGTGTAAAATTTCATATTTACATATTTTCTAAAAGTGCAAAATATTCTATTTACATGTTTTTGAAAATTGTAAAATTTCATATTTACATATTTTCTAAAAGTGCAAAATGTCATATTTACATATTTTTTAAAAGTGTAAAATGTCATATTTACTTATTTTCTAAAAGTGCAAAATATTCTATTTACATGTTTTTGAAAAGTGCCTAATATTCTATTTAAATGCTCTCAAGACATATTTAAATATTTTTGTAGATAGTGGATATTGTTTTTAGCTACAAATCGATATGGGTCATTTTGGTTCTTCACTGACGATATATTTATTATGTAAAATGCATGATGATGGCACGTCTTTCCTGATCAGGATCCCCTTTTCTAGATAACTATAACAACATCAAAACTATAAGGATAAGTTGAGCCTGTGGTCCCTTGGAAAGCGTGGGATGGGGACTGAATGATTTATTGATTAGTCTCAATTTAAATTGGAGGTATACCAATGTACATGGAGCCATTAAGATTATAGACGCTACCCAAAACATAAAGATTAAAAAAATCAGCTCAGCACAGTGATAATACTGATGCTGATAGGCAGTTTGGAGGAAGTATAATGATCGAGATCCAAGTTATCATCATTGCACACTGGAATAATTGCAATTTGGTTTATTTTGTTTTGCAATAGATCAATTTGCATGTGTGCCATTTGATGATATATTGCGGGATGCCAATAAATAAAAAGGATTTCCCTCTAATTTAAAAAACATTTAGCAGTATTTTGAAAATCCATTTTTTCTTGAATGATTTCTCAGTACTCAATGTAAATATTGTAGGAATACTCTCAGCAAAAACTCTGGCTCGTTTTCGTTTTCGTTTTTCGTGGTCCTGGTCTCTTGTGTGTGGATTGTGGTTCACACACCAGGATTGTATTTATTTATTAATAGCTCCTAGCCAGTAGTAGTGTATGCACATGTTCAGAGGGAAATCAACAATTTTCAATCAACTCTCATTTTGAACTGTGTGGATCTATGCGGTCTACTATCCCCATCGGTGTCGTTATCACATATAAAAATATAAATTGTGTTTAGAAAAAAAAACAATCAAGAGTCCCAGAAGTAAAATCACTATTCAATTCTCAGGCCATTATTCTCTGTTTGTGTAACTATACGTATGTATTCCCGTATACCAGAGCGGTAGCGTTTTAGAACAACTGCTAATGTATAATTACTTAAGGCAGGCCAAGTCCGCATGGGAGGGAGGTGCATGGATTTTTATTTCCAACTCTAACAAGGCTGAACCATGCATAGGACCGAAACCGAAACCGAAACCGAAACCGAAACCGTAAGTGAGACTCAATCCGAAACCGAGACCGAAACCGATACCGAAACCGAACCGTAAAACTAATAAAAGGCGAGAGAAAAAATGCGAACGCGGCTCACTATCTGTGTGATAAGTAATAACTACTGTCTCTCCGCTGATACAGTCGACACAGTGTTTGAGAGGTGCACCTGCGAAGATAAAATGCTTTGTTTGATTTTTGCTCACGATGCACATTTGAGGGTGCCAAAAGTCGACAGTGACAGGGCAACTTTTCATCTTCTGAGTCACGACCCACGATTAGTTGGGTCGGCGGACTGAAGCCGACACCAAGGAAAACGAAAGACCGCGGAGTGGAAACCGGTGCCGTTGCCGTTGCCGTTCCCGATCCGGATCCGGATCCTGATCCTGTGTGATGCTCTCAAGAACGACACCAAGACCAAGACCAGCCGAATGGCATTTTCATTTTTTCATTTTCGCTCCTCCTCGTCGTCGTACTTGTTCTTGGTTTGATTTGGTGCTCTCTCTCTCGCTTTTTCGCTATTTGTATTCTCGTCCAGAGTACCATGTAGTTAGCGTGTTTGAATTGGGAAAATGGGAAGATGAGAAATGAATTATTTGTTCACTGCCAAACGTAATATTTACAGATTTACACTAACACTGTATATTTCTCTTCTCCCAGAGTGAAATAAACAATCTCGATGGATAGCTCCTCTGTTTTTTTTTAAATTTAAATATATTACTCTGGGGAGCGAACCCGAGACCAAGACCGAGACAGAGACTGCACCTATAGCGTTGCCTATATATCTCTAAAAATACGGGATATGATGGGACGGATATCTATACGTAATTATTAGCGAAAAAAATTGGCTCCTGAGGGACTTGGTGAGTTGCGAAGTAGTTGGACTTGGAATTTCTGTTGGCCTATTGGCTTATTTCTTGTTCAATATAAAATTCTCTTGTAAATAAACTGTCAACGTCAAAATCAAACTGAGGAAGGTACAAGAAAGAAAGACAGAAAGGCAGGGAGAGAGAGAGAGCGCGAGAATTAACTGTAGCTGCATCTGAACTGAAGACTGTGTAACAGGCAGAGTGAGTCGAATTTTTCATGAAACTGACAATGTATTTGTAAGACTTGGACTGTCAACTGCACCATTTGGGAATTTCAGTCCATTTCATAAGGAAAGATTATTATTTTTACTCAAGACATGACAGCCTTTCTTCCATATATTCTGCCTTTTGCATAGAAATCAAATATCAAAGGCTTGAGATACACACAAATACATAATATGGATCTTTGAGCGTACAGGAATAAAATTTCATTTAAGATGGAGCCCAAAATCTGTTGTGAACAAAGTACCTTACCTATATAGGATTGTACAATTTGTCATAAACTTCAAAATGTAATATCTGCAATCTATATATATACAGCATAGGCACTCTAAACAGAAACATTTACATTGGTTGACATAACTATTTTTTGAATCCGTAAGTATTAACGAGCAGAACCCGTCAACCTATTAGGGAGTTTTCTCATAAGATATTTGTTTTTGAAAAAAGCGCAAAAAAAAAAATCTTTTGAAAAAATTGCTCAACAACATGGATCGCGTAATATGGGTTTTCGTGGATGAAATATTCTTACGAAAAAATGAAAAAGGCCTCAAAATGTTTATTTAATTATTTTTTATTAATTCTAATTTAAAAATTTTTCTTTTCAAAATTTTTAAGTACGATTTCTGAAAATTGTATGTATTTTCAGAAACAACAAGTTTTCAAAACAACTGATTTTATCTACATTGTGAAGAAATTGAGCAACTTAACTTATTTTTTTCAATAAAATATTTGAAAATTTTAAATTTTCATTATTTTTGTATTTATTTCATTTTAAAATAAAAAATACAATATTCAAAAATTGTACCTAAACATTTTGATTTTTTTAAAATTGGGATTAAAAAACCATTAAATACACATTTTGAGGCCTTTTTTGCTTTTAAAAAAAAATATTTCATCCCCAAAAACTCATTGCGCGCACCATATTGTTGAGCAATTCTGTTTATTTTTTGGATTCTTTGTTCAAACAAAAATATCTCACGAAAAAATTCCCGAATGGTTTGACGGGTTATTCTCGTCAGTGGGAAAGAATTAAAAATTTTTATAATTTTAATATTTCAAGAAAATTGAACTTACACTGTACAACATCATCCATTTAAAAGGTTTTAAAAAGGAATAGGTAATTATTCCAATTAATACGATTTCAAAAGTGCTTTGATTTAAATAAAATTAATTTTAAACGATAATAATTTTTTTAAATAGTATTTAAAAGAGGACGATCACAATATTTCTAAATAATATCTTGTTTAACTGTAAAATCATCCTAAATACAAAAATGTTTCAAAAAGAGTAGGGAGTTATAATACACCACTTGTCAAAAATGTCAACTAACTTTTTTTGTCTCACTTACAATACTTACACAAAAAACAACTTAAAATGTAAGCGACATATAATATAGATACTCTTTTTTTGCAGGGTCATATTTAAAAAAATCACGTCCGCTTAGTTTGAAAGCTTCAACTCTGATATATATATCACATATATAAATCTCCACTCCTCGCGATTCCCCAGAATTGAACGGTAAGCAAAGGACCCAAAAGCAAAGTAAGGATGGCGGATGGCCCCGTGAATTCTTATGAGAAGCGTGTGTGTCATCATCATTGAAATTTATGTGAGTTCCCCCTTAATCTAATTTACAATTAAAACAGTTTGAAAAACCAGAAAGCCAGAAAATAAAGGAGAGAGATATTAGAAATTGTCTAATTTATATGCTGGCTGATGCTCGCTCTCCCAAGAAAGCGAGAGACTCGTCGAGACGCCGAAGAAACCGAGACCGGGCAGCAGTAGTATAGTAGAATTACTTGTAACATACATACAAGTTATTGGATACCATAATATTACACCATATCGTCTGTCAAGAACCAAAATGACCCATATCCAATTTAAGCTAGAATCAAATCGAGCTATGTCATAAAAACAAAATAAGGAACATGCGTAAAATGGTATTTAGGGGTTTTTGAAAAGTGTAAAATGTTCTATTCACATGTTTTTGAAAAGGTGCAAAATGTTCTATTTACATGTTTTTGAAAAGTGTAAAATTGTCTAATTCCATGTTCTTGAAAAGTTTTAAAAATTTCCAATTCCATGTTTTCGAAAAGGTGCAAATTTTTCTAATTCCATATTTTTGAAAAGGTGCAAAATGTTCTAATTCCATGTTTTAGAAAAGGTGCAAATTTTTCTAATTCCATATTTTAGAAAAGGTGCAAAATGTTCTAATTCCATGTTTTAGAAAAGGTGCAAATTTTTCTAATTCCATATTTTCGAAAAGGTGCAAAATGTTCTAATTCCATGTTTTAGAAAAGGTGCAAATTTTTCTAATTCCATATTTTAGAAAAGGTGCAAAATGTTCTAATTCCATGTTTTAGAAAAGGTGCAAATTTTTCTAATTCCATATTTTAGAAAAGGTGCAAAATGTTCTAATTCTATGTTTTCCAAAAGGTGCAAAATGTTCTAATTCCATGTTTTAGAAAAGGTGCAAAATGTTCTAATTCCATGTTTTAGAAGAGGTGCAAAATGTTCTACTTCCATGTTTTTGAAGAAGTGCAAAATGTTGTATTTAAATGTTTTCAAGACATATTTGAATATTTGTGTAGATAGTTGATATTGGTATTAGTTAAAATGGATATGGGTCATTTTGGTTCTTCACAGACGATATACAATTTATCACGAGAGTGTAAAAACCTATACTGTGTAACCTATGGTATGTACTATATAGTATATGGGAATATAGACCCATGATAGGAAATAGCTCCAGCTCAAAAAACAAGCTCAAGTGAGAACAATTAATATGCTTGTCATCCCAACTACTCTCCAAAAAGACTCGGCGGATGTTTTCATGTTCCTCCAACATGTATAATACGTATATATAAAATATTTCAGCCCAAGAATATTATGGTTTATTCAGTTCAAGTATAAAAACTTTGACTTACTTTCGTCTGTATTGTTCGCTCGGACGGTGCGACACGTCTTCCAGAGTCCCGTGTGACTTGAGACGAAAACTCGGCTCCCTGGTGACGTATAATTATTGTTCCCTAACTGAGTCTCATCTCCAGTCACTCCGTACCTGACAAGAATCAACAAAAATTATTATTCTCAACATCATCATCATATTACTTGAGATATAGATGCTCAAAAGAAACTATGCCGACCCATTTGAGTACATGGAAGACAACAGTATGTTACCACGACGAAGACGAAACCAACAGAGAAATATAGATATTGCCAAACTACTAGAAAATCAGTCACTAATTTCATTTTTTCATTTTGTGACAGCCCCCTGCCTTCCTCCCCATCTCTATTTTTATTCAGTCAGAGACGTCGTCAGACCACCCAAATAACAATGGAAATTAAATTAAAATTTTGGATGCAATGCTAGTCACTGTATGTGCATAGGGAATTATATCGTCTGCGAAGAACCAAAATGACCCATATCCGATTTAAGCTAGAATCAAAGTGAGTTAGGTTATAAAAACAAAATGTGAAACATGCGTAAAATGTTAATTCAGAATTTTTGAAAAGTGTAAAATGTTCTATTTACATGTTTTCGAAAATGTGCAAAATTTTCTAATTCCATGTTTTCCTAATGGTGCAAAATATTCTATTTACATGTTTTTGAAAAGTTCAAAATGTCCCATCCACACGTTTTTCAAACTTTCAAAATATTCTATTTACATGTTTTTAAAAAGTGTAAAGTGTTCTATTTACATGTTTTTTAAAAGTGTAAAGTGTTCTATTTACATGTTTTTGAAAATTTCAAAATGTTCTATCTACACGCTTTTTAAAACTTGCAAAATATTCTATTTACATGTTTTTAAAAAGTGTAAAATGTTCTATTTACGCTTTTTTTGAAAGTTCAAAATATTCTATTTAAATGCTTTCAGTACATTTTTTAATATTTTTGTAGGTAGATGGTGGATATTGTTTTTAGTGGAAAATGGATATGGGTCATTTTGGTTCTTCACAGACGATATAGGTATATTATGGAGTACGGCTCAAGCTATATATTTTATTAAAATTAAAATTTTTGCAATTAATTCATTCCTTTATTCTGTATTTGAGTTTGAGATATGCCTCTGTAACTTAAGAATAGATTTAATTTAAAATCCAAATAAAATTACATTAATTCCAAATTAATGAATTACATATTACACTTCACTATTTATTACCAAAATTATTTTTCCGTACAACACATAACGTCGAATTTTCGAATTCAAATCCACATTCGAATTCGACTATTTGACTTGACGCTACACCGCGATGGTGTCTTATTGGGCTGTTGCCGTTATATCCAGTGGTCGTGGGTAAGACGCCATATGTTTCCATTCCATCCATGGGAGGAGCATTAAGACAAAGAGAAAATAAATCCCTCCGTTTCCACCCTTCTCATCAAGTTAAAGAATTAATAATGTAGTTTCGACTATGAACCACATCTCATCCACATCCACCCGTCTTCCCTCCGACTCCGACCGCATCTCCTACAATCTATAATCTTCATCATCGAGGTGAGTTACTCTCCACTTCCACTTGTAACTTGTAAGCTTCGCTCCCTATGCCTGTAGTCAGACTAATCGTAGGGAACTAAAACACTGAGGCTAACGTTAAAAAAAGAAGAAGAAAGTAAGAAAGAAAATACAACATTGAAGAATGGGAGGGAAGACGAGGAATGCTCAAGATTTATCCACCACTGACACTGAACTATCTCTAATCTGCACTCTCCATAACTACCAACTACCGGTACCGGTACCAGCTACCACATGAAAGATAATATTATAGAGACGGGAAATTCGAGAGGCTCCTTCATAAATTGGCTTTAGCTTGAGCGAAACTTTTTAAATTGGCTAGATAATATGCATTTTACAATGAGGGCCGAGATAGGGCCGAGTCAGAAGCTGAGGGAGAGAAGATTAGAAATTGGTAAAGTTTCTTTGAAAATTCTACTGATATCAGAAGGATGATGGTGAGACCAGGAGTCTCAGTGAATGAGCCTGTCTATCACATCACAGGAGTGCTCAGGAACTATGACTATGATGTTAGGATTAAATTTTTAAATATACAAAAGCGTTTCTGTGTGGCGATGTATTTGGTTTTTGCCAAGGTACTTTGATTCCCCGATACGATACTGCTACCTACCTACAGACTACAGACCAAAAGTACATATTTTGCAAGCCTGGCGATGAGTAAGAAGAGTACAGTATGTAGGAGGGAGTAGGTCTATATGGCGGCCCATACAGTGCAGTGCAGTGGTATTTAATAGTGTGTCTTAATTTAATGAGCGTTCTAGCAAGGCATGAACAGAGCAGAACCACTTCATCTTCCCATACTGCGGTTTCATTAGGGAAATTATCCATGTCAAATGAGATTGCTCTGGTTGAAGATGTGAGAGCTCACCCAATTTTTTAGCTGCAAGTACCCAGTCGACAGTCTATAGTGTGCGGTAGACAGTAGACAGACATTCTACATCAAGTCCGCCAGTCCCTTTATCGTCTGTGAAGAATCAAAATAACCCATATCCAATTTACGCTAGAATCAAAGTAAGGTATGTCAAAAATCACTCACAATAATTGAGATGGATGTGTAAACCGTAGATGACACGTTTTTGAAGAGCACAAAATGTTTTGGTTGTATAATTTTTGAAAATTTTTGTTCTGTTTACATTTTTTCAGATAGTGCAAAATTCTTTATTTGCATGTTGTCAAAAATTGAAATATGTTCCATTTACATGTTTTTGAAAAGTGCAAAACTTTCTATTTACATGCTTTTGAAAAGTGCAAAACTTTCTATTTACATGTTTTTGAAAAGTGCAAAACTTTCTATTTACATGCTTTTGAAAAGTGCAAAACTTTCTATTTACATGCTTTTGAAAAGTGCAAAACTTTCTATTTACATGCTTTTGAAAAGTGCAAAATTTTCTATTTACATGTTTTTGAAAAGTGCGAAATGTTCTATTTACATGTTTTTGAAAATTGCAAAACTTTCTATTTACATGTTTTTGAAAATTGCAAAACTTTCTATTTACATGTTTTTGAAAAGTGCAAAACTTTCTATTTACATGCTTTTGAAAAGTGCAAAACTTTCTATTTACATGCTTTTGAAAAGTGCAAAACTTTCTATTTACATGCTTTTGAAAAGTGCAAAATGTTCTAATTCCATGGTATTAAGAGCAAGGATATTTTGACTATTTTGTAAATAGTGCATTTTGACTCTAGTTTAAATTGGATATGGGTCATTTTGGTTCTTCACAGACGATATGTAGTGTCTATAGGCCATAGGTAATAAAGTATATCAGTATCAAAGTCTTCCATACATTTCCTACACAGCGTGTATAATTACGTTTACGTACAGTTCAAATTGCACATTTCCCATACCTACCTACTACCTACTCCTCAAGCTCAGATCCAATCCACACTCTGACTGAACACTGAACGAGGCACATGCCATGTGAAATACTGACAACTGCTGCTAGAAACTAAAAATCCCGTCGATGTATAAAGTAGAAACTAGATTCTAGAGATCAAAATTGGGACATTAAAAACAACCAACACATTTTTTGCAAAAATTAATTACTCTACAAAACAGAGCCAGGACTACACCTATCTACAGCAGCTGCAGAGAAAACCTCAGCATTACCGGTAACGGTACCGGCACCGTCAGGTTTACTTGCATGATTACGAAATCAGAATCCAATCCATACGTAGCCGCAGTACAGTAGTAGTAGTGGTAGTAGTTGTTTTTGTTGTGTTACATCACATGATAGAAAACACACATACGCTAAGGAGAGGGCTCTCAAAATAATTAAAAATAAACAAAGTTTGGATTAACGGTATAAATATTAGTACTAGGAACTTTATTATCAAAACCCAAATGTACATATAGCAAATACAGATAGTACTCTATTACTGTAATGTCTGTAAAGTCCCCGTTAAGAAGGTAGTACCTTGTATGTAAGCTATACGCAAAATACTAATTCCATTTTGAATTATGAAATACCTCCGAATTACATGGATTATGCAATGTTCGAGTTGGAAGGAATGTGGAGATATGATTGTGTGCCCACCTACTTATGTAGTTATGGTTCTTGGGTACCCGTTGGAATTCCGGGTTCGGAGGTATCTGAGGTCGTCGAGTATGTAAATACAACTAATCAGAATGACACTAGGAGGATTCGAGGATTTGGTGAACTATGGAATTCCAATTCCAGGAATGGATCTCGTCAGTCGTGTGCTCGAGATGTGATG
The DNA here is from genome assembly GCA_949802685.1 of Dicyrtomina minuta. Lineage (NCBI taxonomy): Eukaryota > Metazoa > Arthropoda > Collembola > Symphypleona > Dicyrtomidae > Dicyrtomina > Dicyrtomina minuta. Next base: position 11,325,167 of record OX461809.1, on the reverse strand, counting down.
TAATTACTCTCCAGTGAGTGTCGGTGCCGGGGCTATGGGGCTGGAGCTGTAAATTATATGTAGTATACCATATACCATATACGGATATGGGATATGGATATGGGTGGCGCGGGTAGTGGATACATGTGGAATGACGTACTGATATTATATACCAAATAGTAATGGTAGTGATAATATTATAGTATGTATATTATGCATTAGAAAGCCCGAGTCCATTTGTCATCTGGATGAAAGTGATTTGTGAACGTCGAGGAAAAAGATAATTGCATAATGTGCACCCACTGCACGTCTAACTTCAATAATTTCCTCGCTAACTTTTGAGCGCTAGTCTGTCAGACGTGTAGATATATCTGTAGTACGAGTCATCGTCGTCATCGCTACTGATCTGTCACTCCGTCCATAGCGCGCATATCCCTGTACTACCGGAACACAGTACACAGTGCAGAAGACTACTGACTCAGATTATGTACAGTCTACAATTTCAAACAAAGATGGGTAGGTACGTGTATATGAGTAGTAGATTGTAGATGGGATCCTATGCCAAAAAACAAATGTACTAAGTTCGAAAAAATGTGTCATGCTCAAAATCTTATGAACCTTGTTGAATAATATTTTAAAATTCTAAACAGTTATAAATTTAAAACTAAACTTTCATAATCGTAATTAACTATGTTGTGTTAATTTTGTTGAAAAACAGGTGTTCAAAATATCTTGTGTTCTATAAAACGAGCATGTTCCTTATCACCTGTGGCTGTGTTTGAAACCATTAACGTTCAAAATTCGTAATACATAATATATTGTGTTTAAGAGGATACTAAAGTTCATATTACAATTTACATCAAATTCAATATACACTGCGCATTCGGCAGTATTTAATAATCAAATGAGCTCCAGGAAACAAATTTTTAATTTGATATTGAAGTATTTTTAATTTTAATTTTTCGTCATTTTTTTGAAATCAGTCAGTATTTTTTCAATACCTAAACGTTTTTAAACCCAAAGCTTAAACAAGCTTTTTCACCCTAGTCAAATTTCTGTATACTAATCATTTTTGAATACTACAGTTTAAAAACAATATTTTTTGAAACGCTCGAATTTTAGTACACAAATATGTTTTTGAACACTCAAGAGCAAGAGAGCGCAATAGTTTTTGAACAATAGAATTTTGGAACACAAAACGCTTTTGAACAGTCGAATTTTAGAGCGCAATATGTATTGAACATTCGAATTTTAGAACCATATTTTTTAAACACGTGAATTTAGAGCGCAATATTTTTTGAACACTTAATTTTCAAACGAAATATTTTTTGAACACTTAAATTTTAGAACAAAATATTTTTTGAACACTTAATTTTCGAACGAAATATTTTTTGAACACTTAAATTTTAGAACAAAATATTTTTTGAACACTTAAATCTTAGAACAAAATATTTTTTGAACACTCAAAGTTTAGAACGAAATATTTTTTGAACACTTAAATTTTAGAACAAAATATTTTTTGAACACTTAAATTTTAGAACAAAATATTTTTTGAACACTTAAATCTTAGAACAAAATATTTTTTGAACACTCAAAGTTTAGAACGAAATATTTTTTGAACACTTGAATTTTAGAAGAAAATATTTTTTGAACACTTAATTTTCGAACGAAATATTTTTTGAACACTTAAATTTTAGAACAAAATATTTTTTGAACACTTAAATCTTAGAACAAAATATTTTTTGAACACTCAAAGTTTAGAACGAAATATTTTTTGAACACTTGAATTTTAGAAGAAAATATTTTTTGAACTTAAATTTTAGAACAAAATATTTTTTGAACACTTAAATCTTAGAACGAAATATTTTTTGAACACTTAAATTTTAGAACAAAATATTTTTTGAACACTCAAAGTTTAGAACGAAATATTTTTTGAACACTTGAATTTTAGAAGAAAATATTTTTTGAACACTTAAATTTTAGAACAAAATATTTTTTGAACACTTAAATCTTAGAACAAAATATTTTTTGAACACTCAAAGTTTAGAACGAAATATTTTTTGAACACTTGAATTTTAGAACAAAATATTTTTTGAACACTTAAATTTTAGAACAAAATATTTTTTGAACACTTAAATTTTAGAACGAAATATTTTTTGAACACGTGAATTTAGAGCGCAATATTTTTGGAACACTTAAATTTTAGAAATAAATATTTTTTGAACACTTAAATTTTAGAACGAAATATTTTTTGAGCACTGTAATTTTTGAACACCATATTTTACTAGATTTTTAAAAAATATTTTTCTAAACACTCAAATTTTAGAACAATATCTTTTTAAACACGGGAATTTTAGAGCGCAATATTTTTTGAACACTCTAATTTTCGAACATGTTTTAAACTCTTGTATTTGACTAGAACATTTTGACCCTACTCACAATTCTGCTCTCACCCGCCGGGAATTTTGAACTTGAAACATTAAAACGGAGGAAACTCCACCGGTGCCGGTACCGGTACCGGTACCGGTAGATGCAGATGCCATCAATAAGTACAGAGTATGAGACTACACTGTATAGAACTAGCATCATGAGAATTAGAAGCAATTAATGACAACCCTTGTACTAAAGTCGGAGTGGAAGTGGAAATCCCATAAATATATATGCTTTATGAATCAAAGCGCATTAGCTTGTGTCATTAGTGTGTATGATAGCAGTGGAGCAAAAACTTTTATTAGCTCATCTTCCTCATCTCCTCTCTATCTCTCTCTCCCTCTCTATACCAGACCCAGAAGACAAAAGGGATACAGAGACAGAGGCCGATATCACAACTCCCCATTAAACTTTCTGTAATGTTCTTGATGAGTCTCATTTTTTCCCTTTCCTCTCTCTCTGGACCAACTACAAGGACCGACCAACTCCTCCACACACATCGTCGGTCAAGAGTCGTTCTGTCGCAAGTCCAAACGATTCTTAAAGATTCATCCAGAACATTTTACACTTTTGAAAACCACGTAAATAGAACATTTTCCACTTTTGAGAAACATGTAAATAGAACATTTTCCACTTTTGAGAAACATGTAAATAGAACATTTTCCACTTTTGAGAAACATGTAAATAGAACATTTTCCACTTTTGAGAAACATGTAAATAGAACATTTTACACTTTTGAGAAACATGTAAATAGAACATTTTCCACTTTTGAGAAACATGTAAATAGAACATTTTCCACTTTTGAGAAACATGTAAATAGAACATTTTCCACTTTTGAGAAACATGTAAATAGAACATTTTCCACTTTTGAGAAACATGTAAATAGAACATTTTCCACTTTTGAGAAACATGTAAATAGAACATTTTACACTTTTGAAAACCACGTAAATAGAACATTTTACACTTCTGAGAAACATGTTAATAGAACATTTTACACTTTTGAAAACCACGTAAATAGAACATTTTACACTTCTGAGAAACATGTAAATAGAACATTTTACACTTTTGAAAACCACGTAAATAGAACATTTTACACTTTTGAAAACCACGTAAATAGAACATTTTACACTTTTGAGAAACATGTAAATAGAACATTTTCCACTTTTGAGAAACATGTAAATAGAACATTTTACACTTTTGAAAACCACGTAAATAGAACATTTTCCACTTTTGAGAAACATGTAAATAGAACATTTTCCACTTTTGAGAAGCATGTAAATAGAACATTTTACATTTTTGAGAAACACGTAATTAGAGTATTTCACACTTTTGAAAAACATGTAAATGGAACATATTGCACTTCTTTGAAATTGAATTTTTATTACGTCTTTTGTGGATGACCCCCCCTAAGTGAACGCCATGAGTACAATACAGTCAGTAACATACCACCCCCACTTAATAATGCATAGGACAACACGGAAGCTACCTCGACAGTAGCTACCAATTGATTGGACTTGCGACAGAATGATTCTTCACCGACGACATATCACAGAGGCACATACTATAAATTACAAGTGGAACTGTAACAATTTGTGCTGTGTAATCATCGTAGTGATAATAATAATGATAACAATATTATTAATTTCATGTACATGCTACACAGAAAGAGGATCCGCTCTCACCGTATCTGTCACCCTCAAATGCTACTCTAAAGGTCATGAGTATAAATAATCAGGACGTGATAATCGCTCTCGTTTTCCTTTACTGTACCACTACTGTCTGTAGTCTGTACTGTACAAGTTTCCAAGGGATCAAAAACAAAAGAAAGTGAATGGGACAATGGTAGACATGGAGAATGGAGACGTGGCGGATTTTATTCCCATTATCACAGTCATTACACTATTATAGCTATTAGCTATTCACAGTACAGTACAGTGCAGTCCACAGACATTAGATGAGCTATGCAGTCTGTTTTGTGTGTGTGTGTGTGTGGTGGAATTTTTGAAAGAAAAATAATGACTTATGACTGTGGAGTGGGAGAATGATAGGGTTGGAGTCGTTGGAATTGTTGGCATGAGATAGAAATAAAGAAATTATTGATGTCGTATATAACCTCATTGTGTCAATGAACCCATGCATTTAATCCGCTCGGATTAACTCGAGACTGAAAGGGAACGCCAAAGTCAGCAAATTAAATCCCATACAGAGCAGAGCCTCCAAAAAGAAGCTATATGGAACCGGTACCGGATCCAAGGTTCAAAATATTTTAATTACCCCGAACCAAGTTTTTCTGTCTTTGAGAAATATAAATAGACTTAAGAAAGAAGAAGAAGATGCACACACAGAGACACAGACTGCGGCGTGACATTGTATAATAAATAACTGTGTGTGTGTGTAGATATACGTATGGAATTATATATTATAGTCCACTGATCCTTGTTTTTAACTACGTCGCTCGTCTCAAGTTCTAACTATAAGTTATACGTTCAAGTCCAGCACCAGCGCCAGCACCAGGACGTACGTCCAGAAATGAATGGGTGGTGGTTTACTAACAACGATAAGTAATGCTGCAGGATTTTGCGGAAGAACTAAATAAATTGTTTTTTTTTAGATTGATAAATGTTCTAATTAAATTTTTAAAATTAGAAAACACCACACACTAATTATGTGATTTAAAAAGTTCAACGCTTGTAAATACTGATAGAAATAGAAATAGATGCTTGTTTTAAATAAGCAAATAATATGCTCCCATAACTTAACCATGTTTTTTAAAACAGTTCTAAACTTTCAAATTTATCTAACTTACATTATTAAGACAAGCTACAGACATCTAAAGTTTTAAATAAACAAGTGCAAAAAGTTCTAATGCTGATTCTGATTCTTTTAATTGAAAGAGTGCAAACTGTCAAATTTGTATGTTTTCAAAAAGCTCAAAAAAGCATCTAATTAAATATTTTTTAAAAGAGAAAAAAAGTTTTTTTTCAAAAATGTTTTGATTTTCTTTGGATGTTTTAAAGAAACTCAAAAAAACAATTAAACTAAATATTTTGGAAAAATCTAAATGTTCTAATTACATGTTTTCCCCAACACCAACAAGCAAAAACACACTAACAAGGGAATGACGCGACATGATACACGCAGATTTCCAAGAGACCCGCTTCATCAGGCTACTTTTCAATAGAACAGATCCAAAGTAACTCGACTGCATTTTGCGTTGCATGGTTACAGTGACCCGCCAAAGTTCAAAAAAGTTCAAATTTTGATACTTTACCTCCATAAAACTTAAAATGTAATATATATTTAAAAAATCCAAAAAATGTATATTTCTGAGGCCCAATATTTAAACCCTAATTTTTCAAACAAATGAAAATTTTCGAATTTTTCAAAATCTTAAATAACTTTTTAGAAAACAGACTGAGGACTACACATAATAAAATTTCATCAAAATCGGATAAGGACTGTAGAAGTTATAGGGCGGCAAAGTATCAAAATTTGCATTTTTTTGAACTTTGGCGAGTCACTGTAACCAAAAAAAGCAAAATGCACTCGAGTTACTTTGGATCTGTGCTATTGAAAAGTAGCTTGATTTTTTGAAATGGGTCTCTTTAAAATCTGGGTGTATCATGCCGCGTCATTCCCTTGTAAGTACTTAAAACCGTGTAAAATCTGTCAGGTCCTAACAAGCTTTTAAATGGTTATCACTGAAATCTGGATGGGAAAGCCCATTAACTTTAAAAAAACCCAAAAAACTTGATATTTCTTGACGCGCTTCCTCAATAAAAATTGGACACATTTTAATGAACATTAGCGGAACATTGTGAAAATTTATTTTACGACTGGAAAGCACGAGTTTAAATTCAACTACACTCGGCCAATGACATGTAAAGATTTTGAATGGTATGGTGTATGATAGTGCGTCTATATCTTTGGGATATATCTTGTCCGCATCTTCTATCTGGTACAGCATATGTACTTAAGAGGAGTAATTACTTACATTTTGATATGTTTACGTCTACTATTACGAGAGTGGAAGAAAGTTAAAGAAGAATTCCAAGTAGAATATAATCCCGCTCGCTCCTCTCAATGGGCACTATGGGATGTGGGAATGAAGGCTATATAATATTATCCCTCGTAAGTGTGTGTGTGTGGGATACACGGGAATGGAACTACGTAGAAAATCTCTCAGGATACGTTAAAACATGAAGTGAAACACATAAGCAAGGGACTGAGAATCAAATACAGTCTATTAAAGGCTCTGAACATGCATACGTATATTATTGGAGAATCAGAGTCAAACTACTGTGGAAAATGTGCGAATGAGTGAAATGAAAAGGAGAGAGGAAAGATACGGAAAACTACTGAAATAGTTGAAAATAGAGAGAAAATGAAAGGTTTTCAATAAGCTGTAAAACCAGCTTAAGCCTCTCGTCCTCGTATATCTAATGCTAAGGCACAGATTCAGAGATCCAACGATCCATTCCTCCCGCCTTCCGCATCTCATCCTTATCAATGTCCAATGTTCAGCTTTTAAAAGTATTGAGTTGCAAGTTGCAAAGTCTGTGTCGTTTAATAAATGTGTGACCCGCCAACGCAACGTTTTAAAAAAATTGAAATTTCGATTTTTTAAACAAAATTTTCTTCAACTGTATTCTTCAAATAATTTTTGAACTTTGAGTTTTTTCATAAATAAAGTTGTTAAACTTTGAGCGTAGGGCCAAACGAAGTACCTAATTGTATTTAGGCAGCAGTAGTTTCTAAACAAATACCATTTTGATTTTAGAGCGTTTTTTTAGTGAGCCAAAATGATGTATTTACCATTTTTAGAAAAGTTTAAAATGTTCTATATACTTAATTCTAAAAAGTGCAAAATGTTCTATTTACTTAATTCTAAAAAGTGCAAAATGTTCTATTTACTTAATTCTAAAAAGTGCAAAATGTTTTATTTACTAATTTCTAAAAATTGCAAAATGTTCTATTTACTTAATTCTAAAAAGTGCAAAATGTTCTATTTACTTAATTCTAAAAAGTGCAAAATGTTTTATTTACTAATTTCTAAAAATTGCAAAATGTTCTATTTACTTAATTCTAAAAAGTGCAAAATGTTTTATTCACTAATTTCTAAAAAGTGCAAAATGTTCTATTTACTTAATTCTAAAAAGTGCAAAATGTTCTATTTACTTAATTCTAAAAAGTGCAAAATGTTCTATTTACTTAATTCTAAAAAGTGCAAAATTTTATATTTACATGTTTTAGAAAAGTGCAAAATGTTTTATTTACTAATTTCTAAAAAGTGCAAAATGTTCTATTTACTTAATTCTAAAAAGTGCAAAATGTTCTATTTACTTAATTCTAAAAAGTGCAAAATGTTCTATTTACATGTTTTTTGAAAAGTGCTAAATGTTTTATTTGCATGTTTTTGAAATGTCCAAAAACTTTTATTAGCATGTATTTGATAATTCAGGTAGCGTGGGCTGCCAGCGCTGGCCGCTTTATCCGGCCCTGTTTGAGCGGCAATAAATATTTTAAACATGGGACATTTCTACTAGCGACGTGGCCACCTTGATAATACAGCCCTTCTCATTCCTTCCCCAGTATAAACTCAATCAATTATTGTCTCGAATTTCAGAAACAGCTTAGCTGAAGAGTGCTATTGAAAAGGAAGCTTAGAGTATCTCAAGCTTCAGATTGACTCTGGCAATTATATAGATGACGTAAGAGAAGCATAGGATTGTGTGTGTGTGTGTGTTCTCTCCCAAATCTGTCAATTATCCCTCCTGCCCATGGAGCAACGGAACTACGGAGGAAACAGAGGAGAAGGAGGAGAGAGCAAACTTTAACTAGAGAACAACATAATGACAGAGTTTTTCATCACGTCTCTCTCAATACCAGTCTCACGATCAGTCCGACTCTGGAATGGAGAGAGATGGAAGTAAACCTTTAATTTATTTGGAGAAGTGCAAGAGTAGAATTCGCCAAATTAAAACTTAAAATCTTCAAGAGATAAAAACAATAACTTTGATCTCTTTCAACTTTTACATTCCATCCTTTCCCCTTGTCTCCAGCCTGCCAGGCTACAATGCTTTCTCTGTATGAACTTGCTTTCCCCAAAATTACTCCAAATTCCTCCGTATAATGGCCTTCATGCTTTCATCTCACTCAGTGTGTTTAGTAATTACATAGTATAGGCCAGGAGAAGGACATATACACAGGTTGTAACTGTTGTAGGTTATTTTTGATAAAATCAAAACGCTCTATCTCAGAGTCTAATGAAGCTTTTTTAGTTAGGTTTGAACAATAATCAATGCACTGTAAGTTTGTAATAATTATGTTACTAATTTATCAATGAAAACAGTATAAATATATCGTCTGTGAAGTACCAATATGAGCCATTTCCATTTTTAGCTAAAAACAATATGTACTATCTACAAAAATATTGAAACATGTCTTGAAAAATTTTAATAGAATATTTTGCACTTTTCAAAAATATGTAAATAGAATATTTTGCACTTTTCAAAAATATGTAAATAGAATATTTTGCACTTTTCAAAAATATGTAAATAGAATATTTTGCACTTTTCAAAAATATGTAAATAGAATATTTTGCACTTTTCAAAAACATTTAAATAGAAAATTTTACACTTTTCAAAAACATGTAAATAGAATATTTTGCACTTTTCAAAAACATGTAAATAGAACATTTTGAACTTTAAAAAAATATGCTAATAGAACATTTTACACTTTTCAAAAACATGTAATCAGAACATTTTACACTTTTCAAAAACATGTAATTAGAACATTTTACACCTTTTCAAAAAAATGTAAATAGTACGTTTTGTAGCTTTTCAAAAAACATGGAATTAGAATATTTAGCACATTTTCAAACATGTGTATATAGTACACTTTTTTTCTTGAAAAACATGAAAATGGAACATTTTGCGGTTTAAAAAACTCCTAATTAACATTTTATGCATGTTTCTCATTTTATTTTATGACTTGTAGCTCATTTTGATTGTAGCTTAAATTGGATATGGATCAATTTGGTTCTTCACAGACGATATGTAAATCATTAACAAATGGTTGTATGGGCAATAGCCAAATCAATTTAATGAAAAACTATAAATAATTAATAATTAGTTTTAAATGGCACCTTCACCGTTGAACTATTTTTTAAAGCCCTACATAATAACGTTTGCTATTAACACCGGTGTAAACGTTCAATTTGCAAATGTATACCTTCATATGAGATTACAAGCTATTATGATTTTAACATTAACATTTTTATGCTTCTTATAATTAAATACTGTGAAATTCTGTGGTCAATTATGAAGTTATATGTATTTCAGTGTATCACGTTTAAACGCATGGATTAATTAATATATATGTAATTTGTATTAACTTTACTTGAGTGTCACACACGTATTAGAAGAGCGGCAGGTGATGTTAGATATCATGCATATAGCCTAATATGTAGGCTTCTTATAATTATATGGCGCATTAAAATGCATTGGGGAAATATTAAGTTATAAGCATTCTAATAATGCATGATCTCGTATCTCTAACTTATACACGTGTATGTACGTTAGCTTCTAGTATTGAGTATTTTCCCATGCTAAAAAGCCTATGTTTCACTTGCATGTTATTGTCGGTCGGACTTGTAATTCCTGTCTCTGCAAATATTATTGTTTATGTATAATGCTTTGTATTTTGTATTAGCATAGTATTCTAAATTCTAATCCATCAGTATGCATTACGTTTATTAATGGCACATGTAAACTAATGTCAACTCCATTGCTATGTTATTAATTCAATTCTTTGCTTTCAGTCCAAACAAAAAAGGACAATATTATTATTCATTTGTACGCATAGCGCAGCTCACGTAAAAGTACGTCGCACGTGCTGAGCACTTTAAAAGTTCTTATGTGCACAATATGAGGAGTTTTTTGGCAAAACGGGATAGGTCAATCAAAGCAAATTTTACAAGAACAACGAATAATGAATAAATTAAAGGTGACAGATTTAGTTTTTTTAACTCAATTTTTTTCTACAAGTACTGTTCCTTTTGAAGCGTTATTACAATTAATTTCAAATTTCTAGATGAACTTTTGAATGTTTTAGAGAATTTTCAAAAATTTTGATTTGTGGAATTTGACACAACAATAAAATTTGGGCTATTTTTAAAAATTGCTTTGGCTGAACTTTGACCTTTACCATTCAACACAGTAACGTATCTAGTTGAATAGAACAAATAACCTCATTTTTGAAAAAAATGGACTTATCCCGTTTTGCCAAAAAACTCTTCATATTTAAAAATTTTTTAAAGTGTTTAAAAAAATATGAAATTTACACATGCGGAAGTTCAAAAAATAAAATATTGACACCTTCTGGAAAATTTTGCAAGTTTGCAAGTTCCACCTGCTATCGTGTAATAAGCATTTTGAAATTTTGTAAATTCGTGTTGGATCTTAGTTAGCAAATCTAACATATGGCCGGTTTCAATAACAGTGCCAGTATTTAGACACTTCTTTTGATGGTAGCTTTTGCTTTTCAACAAAACAGTACGGCATGGTACACTATTCTACTATGAAATTTGAAGGGATGCGAGGTGGAAATACTGATAAGGCACCACGAACACATCACACATTACATCCTCTATGTACATCCGTTCATCCGTTTAGCGAAAATGAAATACCAACTTACACTGGACTCACAGTCGGTCCCAGTAGTGATAATAATATTGTGTACAAAGAAGACAAAGGGAAGTGAGGAACCGGGACAGGTCCCATATAGGTAGTAGTAATGTTTTTGTTTGAGTAAATTGAAGATTTTTAGAATGGAACCTCATCTGTCTCCCGTTCTGCACAACTAATGTGCTCCGCTCTCCCTCCCTATGTATGTGCTGTGTTGGTCGGTGTTTTGTTTGTTGTGCTTGGAGACAGAGAGGCCTCAAACCTATATGCTTTTGCACTATAGTTTTAGGCGATGAGGAGCGCGGGGCGGACTGAAAATGAAAATCAAAGCTGCTGGCATGGCATTAGATTAAAACAATAGATGAGACGTAGCTGCCAAAACCGAGACTGATGACACTATTTCGAGAGTGATGGCAAACCTAATCTCCATGAAAATTAAGCTCAACGAAAATACAAACTACATTCATTAAATGTACAAGGAGACTTTTAGTCGAGAGAGTATAGAATGCACCAGTCCATTTCCGCACATGCACCATGCCACTCACAATAATAAAGCAGGGAGACACAGCAGGCTGTCAAGTCACACAAATAAAAACGAAAGAATTCACAACTATCTATATCCGTATCCGTGATGAATAAGGCACATAAGGGCCTATCTACCTGCCTATAGCTACCTACATATACATACTTAAAACTGTGTAGGGAAACATACTGGGAGTTGAAAGCTGAGAGTAAATAGCGAAATAGCACGGAAATCTTAGCCTCACTTCAGCTTTATTTCATTTTCACAGCATTCCATTTCCATACAGTCAATATTTATGGGCTTTGGTCTTGGTGTGGCTCGAGCTGCCGTAACTCACACTCAAAATATCTATATAGGTATCTGCATGCACAATGTGTAATGTGACTCCCGTCCCCCGAGTTTCCTATTCACTGTATTCCCGACATATGCAGACAGGGCCGGATAAAACGGCCAGCAGAGGCGTCCACCGCTCCTTGAATTTTCAAAAATCATGTAAATGGAACATTTTTGCAGTTTTCAAAAAACATATGTAAACAGAATATTTTGGTTTTTCGAAAACAGGTAGATAATTTTTTTGGGTCATTTCAAAAACATGGAAATAAAATATTTTCCACTTTTCTCAAAACATGTAAATACAACACTTTGCACTTTTCTGAATTAAGTAAAAAGAACATTTTGCACTTTTCTAAAACATGTAAATACAACATTATGCACTTTTCTAAATCAAGTAAAAAGAACATTTAGCACTTTTCTAAAACATGTAAATACAACATTATGCACTTTTCTAAATCAAGTAAAAAGAACATTTAGCACTTTTCTAAAACATGTAAATACAACATTTTCTACTTTTCTAAATCAAGTAAAAAGAACGTTTTGTACTTTTCTAAAACATGTAAATAGAACATTTTGCAATTTTCTAAATCAAGTCAAAAGAACGTTTTGCACTATTCTAAAAAAATGTAAATACAACATTTTGCACTTTTCTAAATCAAGTAAAAAGAACATTTTTCACTTTTTTAAAACATGTAAATACAACATTTTGCTTTACCAAAGAAAACAATCAATAAAATCAAAATGATGGTTTTTGTATGGAAACAAATTCCTGCCTAAAATCAATTCCTTCGTCCGGCCCTGCATGCAGAACCATCCATAATCTATCTCTAGATGGTAAGCTAAATGGTAAAAATTACAAATACAAAATGTATGCTAAAAATTCTAACTATTCGTGTAGTAGCAACACAGTAGAAGGAAGGCTACTGATGCCGAGACCGTAACCGGTACCGGTACCGGGACCGGGACCGGGACCGATGCCGATAATAACCGTGCACCAAAAAAAAAATAAGAATTATGAGAAAAGAAAGATGACACGTACTCATAAGTTCCTGGAAGCGACGTCTCAAAGACGTCATATTCGTATTAGTGTTGGCATTAGCATTAGCACTCGCATTAGTTGTACTTGCAATACTTAGCACTACTCACACATGGACTTGGAGCATACTGTACTGTACACTTACATATAAGGTGGTGGTTGGTCTTGGTCTTGGTGTTGGTGAGTACTTTCCATTTCCATTTCAGAGGAGGATAGTCTTTTTTTTTCCAGAGAAATAGGTTGGACAAATAATCAATATGTAAAAAAAAGCGTAATAAAAGCGTAGCCAAATTCGATCTCTTTTTTTGTGTAGACTTATAACTATATACACAGTATAGTCGCCAAGAAAGCCATATAATTACAATCCAAATACCCTTTTGCTATATACTTAATAATAAAAATATATAATGCCGTCCCTATAGTACAGGAGCACACGAGTATTTAGCTCTCAAATTCGAATATGTTTAGCTACTCACTCAGCGTGAAGGCATAAAAGAAGCTTAAATAACGTGATAAAAGTAAAAAGCTAACGTGAAGTACCCACTCAATACAGAGCCCATCAGGGCCGGATAATGCGGCCAGCGCAGGCAGCCCCCGCTGCCTGAATTTTCAAAAAACATGTCAATGGAACATGTTGCAGTTTTCAAAAATATGTAAAAAGAATATTTTGACTTTTCAAAAACAGGCAAATAAAAATGTTTGTACATTTCAAAAACATGGGAATAAATTTTTTTGTACATTTCAAAAACATGGAAATAAAAGATTTAACACTTTTCTCAAAACACGTAAATAGAATATTTTGCACTTTTCTGAATCAAGTAAAAAAAACATTTTTCACTTTTATAAAACTTGTAAATACAGCAACAATTTTATTTACCGAAGAAAATCATCAATAAAATCAAAATTGTGGTTTTTGTATGGAAATAAATGGCTGCCTAAAATCAATTCCTTTGTCCGGCCCTGGAGCCCATAGGACTCGGGACCGGGGCCGGGACCGGGACCGGTACCGCGGTACCGGGATCGGGACAGGACAGAGCGTCTCTGACTGAAGAAAGCACTGAAGCAGCATCACTCTCCCCATCAAAATGAAAATGAAAATGAGTATTTATGCAATGCCCGTGTTGGTGGATGCGATGGAAAATGAAGGCTGATTTTTTTTTTGTGAATTATATTTTGAAGAGTATTAAAAGGAAAATAACGCCCATCATATCATACTGGTATTTTAATGACATGGGAAGATATGATGATGAATTTGAAGAGGTAGCAGTGCATGGATGAGCTGGAGCTGGAGCTGCACGGACGGACGTACATGAGTAGAACTCTGTTGAGTGCATCTGGGAAATGTGGAGCGTTATATTTTTTTTTTGGTTTGGTACATTAGAAATTTACAAGTTGAAGGGAGTGTACAAGTGCGTGAAGAAGAGTTATTATAGTTTGTATATAGTTTGAGAAATTTTGGAGTCATATATATGATGGGCTATGATGTATGGCGGGAGAGAGAGATAGGAGAAAAAAAAGAAGAGTATATTATAAGAAAACCGGAAATTACCAGAAATCGGTGCTGACAGCAATGAGCCATAATAATGCTGAGATCACAGCGACGCAGGAAGAGATAAACATGAGTTTCCTCTCGCAACGAATTTGCCTGATGAGCGCCTCGCGTTTTTCCTTGGCTCGAGCAATCAGCTCCGCCCGTCGTGCCTTCTCCTTCTCAGAGAGTTGATGAGGTGTCTTGGAAGATTTGTGACTATGATGAGTCTTCAACGACGGCGGCACCATCGACCACTCACTCACTGGAGCATTGAACATGGACTTCCGAAGACTATCGTCCCGAATGTCTTGGTTCTCTGACTAGAGGACGGACAGAACACGTGGTGGTGTCATTTTTAAAAAACATAACCGAAATTACAAAATTATTACAAGTATGACAAAATTAAATGGATATATACATAGCACAATCATTCATTCAAATTCTTTTGTTTTAAATGTCGTCCCGCTTTTCCAACCGGTTTTGGAAGTCTAATTACTTGCAAATTATATGCAGCGTAATTTTGCAGTTACCGTGTTACCTGGACCAGGGTCATTGCTTGCAGGGCTGGACAAAGGAATTGCTTTTAGGCAGCAATTTGTTTCCATACGAAAACCCACCATTTGGATTTTATTGGTGGTTTTCTTTGGTAAAGCAAAATGTTGTATTTACATGTTATAGAAAAGTGAAAAATGTTCTTTTTACTTGATTCAGAAAAGTGCTCAACGTTCAGTTTACATGTTTTGAGAAAAATAGAAAATGTTTTATTTTGCATGATTTTGAAATGTACAAAAAATTTAATTTGCATGTTTTTGAAAGGTCTCAATATTCTTTTTACATACTTTTGAAAATTCCAAAATGTTCTATTTACAAGTTTTTTTAAAAGTGTTAAATGTTTCATTTTGCATGTTTTTGAAATGTACAAAACTTTTTACTTGAATGTTTTTGAAAATTAAAAATATTCTTTTTTACATACTTTTGAAAACTGCAAAATGTTCCATTTAAATATGTTTTGAAAATTCAGGCAGCAGAGGCTGCCTGCGCTGGCCGCATTATCCGGCCCTGGGTCATTGTTAAACAAAGCCTCGCAAATTTAAATAGAGTAGTAGTGAATCTCATTTACAGTATTAGCACAAGTTTAAATATGGAAGAGAGAGAGAGACGCGGATGGGTACTTCAATCAATCTGGGATTATTGGATCTCATCCGTTGATTCCCGTGCGAAAATCTCACATCCAACCCACCTGTGACACTCCCACTACTGGTATATAGTAAATGGTACCGGTACCGGCATTACCAGCATTGCCTTGCGTTGGCGTGGGATTTATTTGCCACTGGTCACGAGGGAGGATTTACTAAATCAAATCTATTGACATGGACAGACTATCAGCTGACAAACTGTACTGTACAGTATCCATATTATATAGGTGTTTCAATTTTCAATATATTATTATTGTCAAATGATATACCACGTCGTGGAAGAAGTAATAGCAGACACACAGCTTTTGAATTTACAAAGCTGCTATTAAATAGATACCAGAGCTGTTTGATTTTATACGTGGTTATCGTCGCATATCGTCTGTGAAGAACCAAAATTACCCATATCCAATTTAAACTAGAATCAAATTGAGCTATGTCATAAAAACAAAGTGAGAAACATGCGTCAAATGTTAATTAGTAGTTTTTGAAATGTGTAAAATGTTCTATTTACATGTTTTTGAAAAGCGTCAAATGTTTTATTTACATGTTTTTGAAAAGCGTCAAATGTTCTATTTACATGATTTTGAAAAGCCCAAAACTTTCTATTTACATGTTTTTGAAAAGTGTAAAATGTTCTATTTACATGTTTTTGAAAATTGTAAAATGCTCTTTTAGGATATTTTTTAAAAGTTCAAATTGTCCTATTTACATGTTTTTGAAAAGTGCAAACTATTCTATTTAAGTGCTTTCAAGACATGCTTTAATATTTTTGTAGATAGTGGATATCGTTTTTAGCTACAAATGGATATGGGTCATTTTGGTTCTTCACAGACGATGTGTGTAAAACAGTATCTATCGATTTAATGGTATTTTGTACTTTTCGCAACGAGTTCATAAAACGCTGTGAACCGTAAAAAACTTAGCCAGTTTATTTAATTTTACAAAAGTTTTTTATTTTAAAATGTTTGCCCTTTGCATCGAATCTGGGTCATTTCCTACAAGAATTAAATGACACCATTATTTTCACTTCAAAAATCCCCACAACATTGCCTGTACCGCATCTTCAAGAATAAAAGCATATAACGCGATACGAACTATGTACATCCCCATATAGCTACACACACACACATACATTTGAGCAAAAAAAACTTACCGCTGCCACAACCTGTGCAGCAAATTTGATCGATGCCATGATCCTACTCCAATAACCGAAACCGAACAATGTCCTCAGTGTACACAGATGCAATTTTGTCTGTGTGTGTGTGTGTGTAAACTTTCAAACAAGTTAAACACAAAAAAAAAACGCAAAAAAATAGAAGACACACTTTTTTATATTAGGGGTTTGGGTTTGGCAAATTTTTTTTTTATTTTTTGCTTGCCGAGTCTTCTAAATCATAATCATGTTGGTGAAGCGGTAGCGAATGGGATCGCAATTTTCTACCATCACCACCTCCACCAACCAACCAACACCACTAACACCTCCACCTCCACCTCACACAGAAACACAGAGAAGTCTCTCTTCTGTGAGTCTATATTTTTTTTTATTTTTCACTTTTGGGAAACTCAAATTGAAAATCACTGGGTTTGAAGTTGAAGTTGAATGGAGTAAGACGTGTGTTGGCACGAGAGATTTTCCGCTTCACTCCACGTATATAGCATGGGCGATTTACTATCATAACTTCTGTCTTCCTTCCCTTTTACCTCTTCTCCCTTCTCACTCGCCCAAAAATCCTTTCGTTATTTTTGGTGTATGCATCCGAATCTAGTGTCTATACGGCTTTCATTACATTTACATACAGGGACACAGAGACACAAAACCACGAGAACCTTATGCACTGCGCCTCGTGTCTTTTCCCCGATCCTGATTCTGAAAGCGACTACGAATTCCTTGTGTACACAAGTAGAACTTTAGCCTCAACGGCCACGAAGACGAACCAATACTTTACATACGAATCTCAAATCCAACATCCAAACTCCAAACCTAAGGGACTACTACCACTACGTATGTGTAAACTGTACAGTAAGCTGAATCCCGAATGTCTCCCGTAGCACTGCCTCTATGTGGTAGATACAATAATCCGGATAGAGGAGCAAGAGCTAAAATTTTGTCATGGATTTATATTTGTAGAATCCACACAATCCACAACCACAAGTTTCACTTATTTATGGGGGCTCACAATCAGTGGCTGAAAAGTACCTACACGCAGTATGTATACAGAGTCAACTAACAACACATTTCACTGTAGTCTGTAGCACAGGATTTTGAAAATTCACTCTCGTCGTATTCGTATCTCACACTCATTCCCACAGTTGTATAGTCACCAATTGAATTCAAACTGCACCACTACAGCTTCACCGTTTCGGCTTCGGTGTCGGCTTCCGTTACCAGTAGTTGTGACCGGGAAGCTCGGGATGTTTCTGTTTCTGTTGCTTCGGTAGTTTCGGTGTCGGCTTCGGTGTCGGCTTCAGCTTGGGCTTTCGACTTGGTCGAAAGTTGATGTTTGTGTGTGTGTGTAAGTGTGTGTTCGTCTTGTGTGAGTGGAATTAAAATGATGATGGGAGAGAGAGAGAGAGCAGTTGGAGTCGTTAATGGGGAACAAATGCTTAGCAGGGATTTAACCTCGGAATTAAAACTTCATCTATAAGTTCATCGAGTAGTAAGGTGATTAAATTGAAACTTTTATATGGCTCTTATGGCTAGTTATGATTTCAAATGAAGATAGATCTCCAGAAATTCCATGAGGGTCCTTTCCTTTTCCTTAACCGAAACCGAACAAACCTCCGGCTCCGGCTCCGGCTCCGGTCCGGAAGTTACTTATAGTTTTCTTATACTTTCAACACTAACACACAATCCTCGAGTTTTTCTGTAACTTTAACTGTTTTTTATTGTGGACTTGACTGGACTGGACTGTAAGTTATGGTTTAACTTGGAGCTCTTGCTTTTCCCTATAGGGCTGGAACTGGATCTGCTGGACCCTGGGCGCTGGACACCATCACTGTAAGGAAACAGAAGAATGCATGAATAATAGTACATACTGTTATTGTAAGTAAATATGTGAGTTCAAATAACACACGGGTATTTGTTGGAGCAGTAGCGTCACAAAATTCTTGTGTGCTTGGAATTATTGGAATTGGAATTGAAACGCTTAGGAGAAAAATTTTAGAACTTTTGGAAGGAGAAACAATGGGGAAATTTCATGGGGAAAAATGCGGGAATTTGACAAGAATTTGACATGAACTGGCGGGATGAGCAGAACGAACCGAGACGGGACTCGAGCCCAGATCATGAGAGCGACACAGACACAGACACCGAGACGAGACCGAGCCCGAGCCCGAGACGGAAGTCGACATTGGCATTGGCATTGGCTCAGCATTGGCATGATTAAAATTGTATCAAATTATATCTTCTTAAAAAATAATGGAGATACTTTGGGAGCGAGAGACTGTGTGGAGACGGAGCCTGCATTATGAGTGGAGTGGAAGTACAAGTAATAATATTATGCTCCAGGCACTACTCAGTTAAAAGGGAAATGGATTGAAATTTTTGAAATTGAAGAATGTTTTGGCCACTTCTTTTATCGACTCATCGATCAGAGTGGAGAAGGGCTCCCTGTGGCAGGGGCAGGAGCGGAGATGAATAGTTTGTGTGAGCCACTCTTTCATGCATGGATCACAAATGCCACTGCCATTACCCGGACCGTGACCGGGACCGGTACCGGGACCGGTCCCAGTACCGTCACCGTTCACTCCAGCTACACATCCTCCACCCTGGCGTTCCCGAACATACTCGTCAGATTAGTCTGCCTGAGATACTCTCTCCCGGATTACTCCCTCCTGCCTCCAGACAAAAACTAACTAATTTAAACCAACTTTCCTTCTAATTTTCCACCAAGTTTTCCCTCTCACTCTCACGATTACAGGACTAATCGCTAAAACTACTACGTGTCACTTACGCTACGCTCCTTTACTACTGTGCTGTCCCTGTCCCTGTTTCTGTCCTGTCCAAGTTCTCGTAGTCGCATAGGTAAGTACTCGAGAATCACATACCTCTAATAGTCTAATCGCTCTCGTAGTTGTGCCTGTAATTTGTAATCGTACTCGTAGCACAGTACTTTGACTACTTTCACACACAGATTACAGATGCTCTACACTCTACATTAATTACAACTTTACCACTACCACTACCACCTAACCTGTGTACAAAGAACATCATACTATCGTCCTTGGGCTTGATTTTAATTTTAATATTTTAAAGGATTCCTATTTCCTCCTGTGATCTGTGTGGAGCCTGTAGCCTTATTCAGCTCTGTATTAAATAGTGCGTATAATTTTATCTCCATAGTTACAATGTATATCTGCGTATTGAATTACTGCATTTGTAGCCATATCGTCTGTGAAGAACCAAAATGACCCATATCCGTTTTTAGCTAAAAACAATATCCACGATCTACAAAAATATTCAAATATATCTTGGGAACATTTATATAGAACATTTTGAACCTTTTTAAAAACATGGAATTAGAACATTCTGCACCTTTTCAAAAACATGGAATTAGAACATTCTGCACCTTTTCAAAAACTTGGAATTAGAACATTTTGCACTTTTTAAAAAACATGGAATTAGAAAATTTTGCATTTTTTCAAAAACATGGAATTAGAACATTCTGCACCTTTTCAAAAACTTGGAATTAGAACATTTTGCACTTTTTCAAAAACATGGAATTAAAACATTTTACACTTTTCAAAAACATGGAATTAGAACATTTTGCAAATTTTCAAAAACATGGAATCAGAACATTTTGCAATTTTTCAAAAACATGGAATCAGAACATTTTGCAATTTTTCAAAAACATGGAATTAGAACATTCTGCACCTTTTCAAAAACTTGGAATTAGAACATTTTGCACCTTTTTTAAAACATGAAATTAGAACATTTTACACTTTTCAAAAACATGGAATTAGAACATTTTACACTTTTCAAAAACTACTGTTTAACATTTTACGCATGTTGCTCATTTTGTTTTTATGACATAGCTCATTTTGATTCTAGCCTAAATTGGATATGGGTCATTTTGGTTCTTCACAGACGATATGCCCCTCGACATTATATCATGTTGGTTTACAATCACAAACGATAACGATGGGAGTCTATATAGTACGAGTGCTATACTCCCATCGTCTCTCGTCTGTCTCGTGTATCTCACATATTATCATTTATAAGATTGGAGAAGATGCGGAAGCACTAGGAGGCTATAATAATTGTTGGCACAAAACTCCGGTTCAACCCAATTAAAAAAATGCTACTATTAACAGACAGTCCAAAAAATTCCCATTAAGACTTTCAGACAGGTACATCTCCCTCCACACACACACACACAAATCCTCCAAAAATAAAAAAAAACTAAAGCCAAATTAAATGGAGAGAATATTCGTAATCGTAATCGTAATGGGAATTAAATTAAATTGGTTTGGCTGTCGCTGTGTAGTGTAGTGTATATCAGGACAGGAGTTGTATAGGTTTTTGCACCAAGGAAATTCGTTTAGTGGCTCTGTTCGACGCACTGATCAAGTCTCTGGCTCTTTATCTATGTCACCCTTTTTTTCTTGTCTTTCTTATCGTGGAAGCTACGGCTACGGCTAAGGATTCGGTGGTTCCTTACTCTGCTCGTGTCTCTTGTCTCTTTCCCTTCCCTTCTGATCCTGTGTGTGTGTAGTCGTAGTAGTATTGTTACTACTTGTTTGTCGCTCAAAAAGTCTTCCTGCACTTCTTCGTCTTGTTCGTCTTCTTTGCTGTTCTTGCTCTATTCTTGAGACGTGGAGCCGGAGACGACACTGTGCTGTGACTCTGGAAAATGGAAATGGGAAAACGCTTCAATGTAATGAAATGAATGTTGTTATCTTAAGCTAAAGCAGATCGAAACTGAAAGTTCTTTCCTTGGTTGTCTCATCTTGAAAAGACTAAAATTAGATGGCTGTGAGAATCTGTGTGAATCTGTGAAGATGTATAGAGCGTATGGAGTATAAGAAGCAAGTCTCTCAGCTCCTGGCACCAAAATTAGACTGTGTACCATCAACTCATATAGTTAATAGTATAGCCTATAGCCATAAGTACACACACACACACATACACTATAGATATATTTGTCTCCCTCAAACGGACCAACAACCAGAAAAACTGAAAACCGAAAAACCATAACCAACTATTAGAACACACCAACAACGCCAACAAGTACCAAGTACCTACCTACCTACCAAGTTTTTTTGTACTCTCTGTAATACAGTCAAACACATTAGAAAATCACGATATACAGAGTTGCTTTGATTTTACAGTGGTTATAGGCAGGGCCGGACGAAGGAATTGCTTTTGGGTAGCAATTTGTTTCCATACAAAAACCCCCATTTAGATTTTATTGATGGTTTTCTTTGGTAAAGAAAAATTTTATATTTACATGTTTTAGAAAAGTGCGAAAAGTGCAAAATGCTCTATTTACATGTTTTAGAAAATTGCGAAAAAAGCAAAATGTTCTATTTACATGTTTTAGAAAAGTGCGAAAAGTGCAAAATGTTCTATTTACATGTTTTAGAAAATTGCGAAAAAAGCAAAATGTTCTATTTACATGTTTTCGAAAAGTGCAAAATGTTCTATTTACACGTTTTTATAAAAGTGCAAAATGTCCTTTTTACTTGATTCAGAAAAGTGCAAAATGTCCTTTTTACTTGATTCAGAAAAGTGCAAAATGTTCTATTTACGAGTTTTGAGAAAACTGTTAAATATTTTATTTCCATGTTTTTGAAATCCACAAATATTTTTATTTGAATATTTTGGAAAAGTCAAAATATTCTTTTTTACATACTTTTGAAAACAGAAAAATGTTCTATTTACATGTGTTTTGAAAATTGAAGCTGCCTGCGTTGGACGCATTATCCGGCCCTGGTGGCAGTGGTATATATAGCTGCCCAAACGTGTATTTCTGAAGAATTTCCCACAGATTTTCCAAAAGAGATGTGTATATGTCTTCCAAGTAAATGTAAATATGCGTACATATACACTGTACTACGAATTACGACTAGGACTTGGCGATTACGACACAGTGTGAGATAGTAGACAGGAGATACAGAGTAGCTGAGGCATTATCGCTTTTGTACCAAGACGAAGACGAAGAAGAAGAAGATGAGAAAAAAAAGAAGAAGTGAAGAAAAACGTTTTTTTTTACGACGTACCGAAATAATTATACATACAGAGAATCTACGAAACTATACTACGAAGCTGAAATGAAACTATGAAACTGAAACTCAAAGTTAAAACTATCTTCTCTACATATTATATGCAAAAAAAACTGAGCTCAAGACTCGAGATTCAAGACAGACTCTCAAGCCTCATACGAAGCGATAGAGGAGAGGAAAATGTAATATTATTATAGGGAATATAATAAGTAGGAGAGAAAAAGGAAGACGATGGAAAACGAAAACGAATGTCGGTCGGTAATCTAAACATGATCAGCGGGCATCATCCGGAGTTGGTCTCCGTCTCCACCGTCCTCGTCCTCCATTTCATCTTCTATGTCTACAAGGTATTTTGTGAGGATTTTAATTTTTTTTTAAATCCTGGAAGGCTCAAGCCTTTTAAATACACACAGTTCATACCGTGCAACTCACCTTCCACATCCAGGAAATCTTAAATGGATAAAAATAGACAAAATTATTAAAAATATTATAGTGTCGACCGACCAAACTGCACTCATCAGAATCACAAGTTATTAGAATTTTTAAAAATTAAAAGTTAACCAGTTGCGTGACATATAGCATGAGCGGAAGCCTCAGAGGGAGACTGGGAATTGGGAAATGTGAAATGGGAGACGGGTATACTTTCACTTCATTTTTATTAATTAAAAACTGCAGTAAAGTTACATATAAGGTAGGATCGTTTTTATCTTCAATTTTTTACAACTCTTACTTTATAGGCACGGCAATATCAACGATGAGCAGTAAGCAACAGGAACTGTTCTGCCCCACTGCAGGGCCGGATAATGTGGTCAGCGTAGGCAGCCCCTTCTGACTGAATTTTCCAAACACAAGTGCGAAATGGAACATTTTTCATTTTTCAAAAATGTGTAAATAGGATATTCTGACTTTTCAAAAAGATGTAATTAATTATTTTTTGCACATTTCAAAAACATGAAAATAAAATATACAATATTTTTTAAAAACCATGTAAATGGAGCATTTTGCAATTTTCAAAAATATGTAAATAGAATATAATTTGAGTTTTCAAAAACATGTAATTAAATTATTTTTGCACATTTCAGAAATATGAAAATAACATATTTAACACTTTTTAAAAACCATGTAAATAGATTTTTTTGCACTTCTCGGAATCAACTAAATAGAACATTACCAACTTTTTTAAAACATGTAAATAGAACATTTTGCACTTTTCAAAAACATGTAAATACTACATTTTGCTTTACGAAAGAAAACCATTAATAAAATCAAAATGTTGATTTTTTTGTATGGAAAGAAAATGCCTAAAAGCAATTTCTTCGCCCGGCCCTGCCCGCTGAAAATTTTACACAGTGCATAGGATATAATATACAGTACGGCACATGGATTTGCATGCATTCACGAGAATGATTATGAATATATTATGAGTAGAAAATGGAATGGAAACTCTTACAACTCTTATTTTCTAGTTCATTTAAAAAAATCACACACTTTGCACACACTACTTTAAGGAGTTGATGGTCTCGAGCCCTGTGTGTGTGTACAGTCTGCGTCATATGGTTGGTATGTTAATGGTTGGGATGAGTGCGTATGAAGCCGAAGTCAAAGCTAAATTAAATCCTCTCCGACTATACACAGTACAGTACAGTCATCATAGTAATCGTAACAGTTTATAGAGTTAGTCATGGAAAGTAAAATGAAGACAATAAAATATAAGTGTTATGGTTAAATCGAATTTAAAGGAGAGCATCATCCTCATCCTCTCGCATGTACTACAAGCTACAAAGAAACCATGGGAGAGAGTCCCTCCCTAATCATAAAGATCCTTCCCTCCACAATCCTACATTAAATGGGATATTAATATGAAAGTTTAATATTAGTATTTATAGTCCTGGGCACAAAATCATTAGGAAATAAAATTACAACTACAAGACACTTTGAGGACGAGAGAGAGAGAGAGCGAGACTCGTCGTGCCCAAGTCTCCGCTTCCATCTTCAATAATGTAAGTGTGGCCCTATGTAAGTCAGTGGAAGGAGGATGTTTACCGAAAACCGAACCGAAACTGGAGACCGAGATCGAAATGGAACTCTTTTACCTTTCCCATCGTCATTCCACTTTCGAAAATGCACTATTTTACTATAGTCTGTCTCTTATGTGGCTTTGTCTCTTTGACAGATACATTTGTCGCCTGTGAAGAATCAAAATGACATGTGTGCAAAAATAAAATGCACTATCTACAAAACAAATTCAAATATCATGAATCATGATCATCAAAGCACTTAAATAAGATATTGTGCAATTTTTATAAGTGCGTATATAGCACATTTTATACTTTTCGAAATGTGTCAATTAAACATTTTAAAGTTTTCGAAAACATGTAAATAGGATATTTTTACAGTTTTTAAAAACGTAAATAGATTATTTTTAGTTTTCAAAAATGTAAATAGGACATTTTTAAAGTTTTTTCAAAAACGTAAATAGGACATTTTTACAGTTTTCGAAAGCGTAAATAGGACATTATTACAGTTTTCGAAAGCGTAAATAGGACATTTTTACAGTTTTCGAAAGCGTAAATAGGACATTTTTACAGTTTTCGAAAACGTAAATAGAACATTTTTAGTTTTCGAAAACGTAAATAGGACATTTTTACAGTTTTCGAAAACGTAAATAGGACATTTTTACAGTTTTCGAAAACGTAAATACAACATTTTTAGTTTTCGAAAACGTAAATAGGACATTATTACAGTTTTCGAAAGCGTAAATAGGACATTTTTACAGTTTTCGAAAGCGTAAATAGGACATTTTTACAGTTTTCGAAAACGTAAATAGAACATTTTTAGTTTTCGAAAACGTAAATAGGACATTTTTACAGTTTTTTCAAAAACGTAAATAGGACATTTTTACAGTTTTCGAAAGCGTAAATAGGACATTATTACAGTTTTCGAAAGCGTAAATAGGACATTTTTACAGTTTTCGAAAGCGTAAATAGGACATTTTTACAGTTTTCGAAAACGTAAATAGAACATTTTTAGTTTTCGAAAACGTAAATAGGACATTTTTACAGTTTTCGAAAACGTAAATAGGACATTTTTACAGTTTTCGAAAACGTAAATAGAACATTTTTAGTTTTCGAAAACGTAAATAGGACATTTTTAAAGTTTTTTCAAAAACGTAAATAGGACATTTTTAAAGTTTTTTCAAAAACGTAAATAGGACATTTTTACAGTTTTCGAAAGCGTAAATAGGACATTATTACAGTTTTCGAAAGCGTAAATAGGACATTTTTACAGTTTTCGAAAGCGTAAATAGGACATTTTTACAGTTTTCGAAAACGTAAATAGAACATTTTTAGTTTTCGAAAACGTAAATAGGACATTTTTACAGTTTTCGAAAACGTAAATAGGACATTTTTACAGTTTTCGAAAACGTAAATAGAACATTTTTAGTTTTCGAAAACGTAAATAGGACATTATTACAGTTTTCGAAAGCGTAAATAGGACATTTTTACAGTTTTCGAAAGCGTAAATAGGACATTTTTACAGTTTTCGAAAACGTAAATAGAACATTTTTAGTTTTCGAAAACGTAAATAGGACATTTTTACAGTTTTCGAAAGCGTAAATAGGACATTTTTACAGTTTTCGAAAACGTAAATAGAACATTTTTAGTTTTCGAAAACGTAAATAGGACATTTTTACAGTTTTCGAAAACGTAAATAGGACATTTTTACAGTTTTCAAAAACGTAAATAGGACATTTTCACGGTTTTCAAAAACGTAAATAGGACATTTTTACAGTTTTCGAAAACGTAAATAGGACATTTTTACAGTTTTCAAAAACGTAAATAGGACATTTTCACGGTTTTCAAAAACGTAAATAGGACATTTTTACAGTTTTCGAAAACGTAAATAGGACATTTTTACAGTTTTCAAAAACGTAAATAGGACATTTTCACGGTTTTCAAAAACGTAAATAGGACATTTTTACACTTTTCGAAAGCATGCATATAAAAACTTTTTACACTTTCCAAAAAAATCTCAAAAACAAGTGAATAAAATATTTTGAGCGTTTCAAAAACTCGTACCTACTTAAAATTTTACGTATACATCTCATTGAATGATATATGGACTTGGCTCATTTTAAATCAAGCTCAAATTGGATATGGGTGATTTTGAGACTTCATAGACGATATGATAATGATATTGCATTTCTGTATGATTAACATGTTGAATTGTAAAACAATATACGACATCACTAAATCCTAGATTACGATTACAAGGCCGGCTCTTCTTGGCTACATTACCTACCCGTATGAAAAATGGACGTTTTTTCCTGCACAAAAAATGTGTCGAGGTATGCAGAACAAACGTGGCGAGAATTCGCCCGTTTATCTGCATAAACTGCCCTGCAGTTTATATTGTGCAGAAGCAGTATGCAGGATAAAGACGTGGCTAATTTTGGCCCCTTTTTCTGCACAATTAATTGTGCAAAAAGTTTTGTGCACAATATTTTACGTACAAAAAGAATAGCCAAAATCAAAAGAAAAATGCCCGAACTCAGTTTCGAACCTTGGACTGCTGCCTCCGTACCTGCACCCTTAGCCTCCGCCCTACTTGTCTTGTTATACTTGAAGAAAATATTTTTTGTACTTATACAATTTGAATATTTTTTTTAACCTTACTAACTATTTTTTGAAGCATTTAATTAATTATTTATACTTTAAATCCACATAATATGGTAATTTAAAATTAAAAGGTTTTTATTAGGTCAATTAGCTCATCGGTCAGCACTTGTAATAACTAAATAAACACGTTTATACTATTTTTCACAAATGCATGATTTTCTACTAAAATTTGGAAACCTGTAAAATTTTAAGTACAAGTTTGATGAATTACCGTAAAATTTTAGGTCAAAGGCCAAAGTTTATTTCCAATTGTGAATAAAAATATTTGCATAAATACTTATGCATAATCTTATCATGCATACAACTTTATGCAGAGAAAAGTATGGTGAGAGCGTTGTGCAGGATTTACATAAACAAATTATGCAAACATTTTTGTGCATACAGTGTTGTGCATAACAGACTATGCTAATTCAGGCTTTATGCATAATAGGGCACAATATTTTGTGCATAAACCATTGTGCACTACCAGCTATGTCGCGTTCTGCACAACACGACACAATATTTTTTGTATGGGCATGCCTATGTTATACTATACCAGACCAGAGCCTCCAACTTGTAGGCAGGCTACTAGGCAAAGTAGGGGTTGTTAGTGTAAAACTTGGAACTACTAAACTACTGAATGTGAGTGATACTGTAGTAGCAGTGGCAGTGGTAGCCAGACGCAATATGAACCAAGCGAGGATCTGAGTAAGTCCGTGTCCGTGTACTTCCAGTTTCAGTTTCCACTTCCTTCTCCACTTTGCCTTCGCCGTTGGGTTTTGGATTTGGATTTGGATTTGGGATCGACGGACTTTGTGGGAATTTCCTCTTTTGTTTTTGTGACTTGGAGAGTTGGGAGTTGAGAGACGTGGAGAGCTATGAGCGAGAGAAAATGTAGTTTGGGAAAAATGTTGGTGGTGCATTAAAAGTTATCCGGTTTGGAGCAAGTTGCAAGTTTTACACTTAGTCTGAGTCACTGGCAACGTAGTATAGGAGAGACCCCTCAAAAACTTTCTTCGATTGTTTCTATATAATATACTGGAATGAAAGATGCAGGACGCGGACGAGGACTCTGTTCGCTGAGTCTCCCGCATATGAATCATGTGATGTGGCTAGATGTGCGACTTGTACCGGTCCCAGTACCGGTCCTGGTCCTGGTCCCGGTCCCCGCGCTACTACTAGTACTCTATATGGAGTGTATATTCGAGCATAGGAGCCGTTCTCGCTATGGACACGATTAGGATAGAAGGAGAAGGAATGATTCAATGTTATGGGAGTATTTGTATAGACTCTCTAAAACTCCCATTATAATCCGCTGTTATTCGACCAGAAAAATAATCAGAGTAGTTGTTAGCACTTTATCTTTCTCGCACTCTTGAACGATGACCAGGACCGAACCGGGACCGGGACCAGGACCGGGCCAGGCCATGAATCCCCGATTCACATTCACATGAGAAGGCAATCCGAATTCCGAGTCGCTATCGCTCCCATACATCGTATATGTAGGTCCATACAAACAAACTCTCGTCCTCGCTTCCTCGTATGTCTTGTAGGTGAACTGGGGGAAGGATGCAAATAAGCCATTCCGGATATTTCACCAATGCTTAAATATTCGATTGTAAAGAAATCTAAAGAAATGTTTTGTTTAAAAATAAATTCTATAACAAAAGTGAT
The DNA here is from genome assembly GCA_949802685.1 of Dicyrtomina minuta. NCBI lineage: Eukaryota > Metazoa > Arthropoda > Collembola > Symphypleona > Dicyrtomidae > Dicyrtomina > Dicyrtomina minuta. The sequence continues at coordinate 11,295,896 of OX461809.1, read as the reverse complement.
ACCAATTTTGAGTTACTGCGATTTGAAGTCCTATATTTTTTTTTAAATAGATTCATTTAATGTTTTGAATTCCATTTTTTTTTCAATGTTTTGACATTCTCAATTTTATTTAAGGTCAACAAAACAACAAGATATTTGAAAATGTATTAAAGTGTGAAACACAACATTTTCGATTTTATTAAAATGAAAAACGTTTTTGCACTTTTTACTCTTTTTAGTAAAGTAAAAAAAAATGCAATATTTGAAGTTTTGTTAAATTACAAAATACAGTATTTTCAATTGTATTCAAGGCAAAAACAGACAACATCACGTTTATAAAAGTTTAAAATCCAATATTTACTGTTTTTAGAAAGGTGCAAAATCCAATATTTACTGTTTTTAAAAAAGTGCAAAATCCAATATTTACTGTTTTTAAAAAAGTGCAAAATCCAATATTTACTGTTTTCAAAAGAGTGCAAAATCCAATATTTACTGTTTTTAAAAAAGTGCAAAATCCAATATTTACTGTTTTAAGAAAAGTGCAAATTCCAATATTTACTTTTTAGAATAGTGCAAAATCCACGATACACACACTTTAAAATTTAAAAAAGGTAAATTCCCCTATGTTTAATGCTTAACCCACATGCAATAAAATTGCAACAAATCACATTTTTATTAAAGTGTATAAAACATAATCCTTATCTCTCTATTTCCACTATCATGAAACTTAGAAACTTAAAAAAAGTTCGTAAGAGAGCAAAAGGCACATTACAAAAACTTTTGTAAAAGTCTAAAATGGCACAACAAAACCACAACCACAATATTCGCACTGTCATCAATATCAACTGTTCTCGTAGATAGTTCCAAGTGTCGTCAATACTGTAGTAGTATAGTTTGAGTCCGATTTTTAGATTTTTACTAAAAACTGTATACATGATGCCTGTTTTCCTTCTTCAACGCTCAGCAAAATATATATCTTGTGGATCTGTATGCTTCAGGTCGTCATAATATTTTTATCGATAATGGTCTCGCTTGTCTCATAATTTTGAAGATATTTGGCCCCTTCATAAACTAAAGGACTAAAGATGAGACTCTCACAATCTTTAGACGATTCTTCGTTATATTCGGATTCGGATTCGGATTCAGTCCGGTCATTTCAAAATATATCTTTGTAAACTTTGAGGATGGTTTGGAATGGATATCTTGATGGTCAAATCAAAATGTTGAAATGATCATTATTATTTTATCTATTTTATTCCTTGTTTTAGTAGTACGCTATGATTTCATGAGTGATTACTCCTACGATTACGATTACTGAAATTCCGATCATCAAAAATAATCATCTCATCCATTTTTGAAAAACTATTCCCATCTTGATCTCGATTTGGATTGGCGGCATTTCTTTTGTCTTTTGCACCCCTTCCAAATTCAATACTATAAATTACACCGTATAGCAGTTTGGCTACTCAATTAACTTACAAATAATTAATAGGCATTTTCTTTTTGTACTTTTTTCGTGCTTTTAAAATAGAAAGCATGAATCGCTACATTAATTCTATATTCATGTCCAAGGTTCCTTGATCAAACTTTTTTGCACTCATTCTCTATTCAAACAAAGAAGTTTCTGTATTCTGTATTTTGGTTAATTATGGAAAACCTTTTACTCCCAGTTGTGTCTCTTCGTCCCTATGTACACATGTACATATTATGTATAAGTGGCCTGGAGTCCTGGAGAATATTTTCATTAAGCGCGTGTCTGAACCAATGGCACTGGAACTGGAACTGGACCTGGACCTGCTGAACTACCTACCTACCTACCTAAGAATTTGAATTAAAATTTGAAAGGAAATTGCAACTGCAGATTCTACTTGGCAAAAGTCACGCTTACCAAGCAACGGGACGGACAGGGACAGGGACAGGAGCCCACCACCTTCGACTTCATTTATGAATTTAATGCAGACGTGTGAAAGAAAGACAGACTCCATAAGCATGCACTTTTTCCCCATGTAACATTTATTTAATATGATTTCTAGAGCAAGCATTTTTCGTTTCTCTCAAGCACTTTCCCGTTACCGTTACCGTTACCGTTCCCGTTCCCGTTCCCGAGGTTGAGCATTTTTTTTTGTATAAAGTTAAACTTCTCAATCATAAAATATTACACGGGCTCAACACATGTCAAATAGAGGAAGTGAGAGTACAACAAGTTTTCCCCCTTTTTTCTTCTTCTTCTTCTTCTTCGTCTTCGTCTACTTCTTCTTTTTCTGCACTTGCAATAAGTTTAGCAATTTTTTTTCCTTTTCTCTATGCCCCTGTTAAATATTGCAAGGAAAAGTATCTGCGGCGGAGATGAATGGGAAAACCCTACAGGACGAAGTTCCCAAGCATAAAATTCGATATTTTATTTTTTATATTCTTTTTCTCTCTAGCCATATAGTAGTCATTTTCCATAGTCATGTCATATGGCCATATGGCCATCCATAACCTAGGAAAAAAATCTTCCTGTGTATAAGAAGAGTGTTTCGAAAATTGTAGAATGGTGAATTTGGAAGGAGCATAATATTATATAGAAGGAGACATGACAATGGTAATGGTGAGAATTTGAGCGTGAATGACATACAACACAGTTCCTATGTAGCCTTCCTTCTCCATAACATAACACAGAAAATAAAGAGGGGACCCACCCCGAAAAAAAATGTCATATTGGCAGAAAAAAATGAAAGAAATTGTGTAAAGGTAGGTAAGTAGGTATAGGTACGCACGCAGAACGGTAACGGTAACGGCAACGGTCCCGGTACCGGTCCCGGTCCCGGTCTAGGGAAGAAGACACCAACACGTTGCTCATTCAGTTCAATTCCAGCTAAACATCCCAGGCATTTTTCTGCATACCTTTTCAGAGCAGTAGTAAAATCTATAGAGACATAATCGGGTTCTGGGACCGACACCGACACCGACACCGACACCGACACCGACACCGACACCGGTCCTATGAAATAGAATCTACGAAACTGCGAAGGAACTCTGGCGTAGTTTGTGCGAGCCAAGAAAATAATGTCAAAGTGTAGATATTATTATGCCGTGGCATTCGTTCGACTGTCGACCGACCGTCGTCGTCGTTCCAGTTAGTGCTGCCGTTATTGTCGGAGAAGGGAAGGGTAGGCTGATCCTGTAATGAAAAGATGAAGAGACTTTGTTACGCTCTTTAACAATATTAAAAATACGTTCAATAATCTCTTGCGACTCATTCAGCAGCAGAAACAAGTTGAGAGTTGAGAGTTGTTGTGTGAGATTGAAGAAAATAAGGAGAAAAGTTGTGTGGGCTCAGTGCTGTTTGGCTTACAACCGAAACTCCAGAGCCAGAAACCGACACAGACAAACGGACTCACTTCATTATAAAGCAACAACCAAGAACCAAGAAATACAAATAGCTTCGCAGACACTAACACCAAACTTTCTCTACATATAGAACCAGTTATTTATCTCTTTTTTATTCATACCTAAGTTTTTGCATAGATGCATATAGAGGGCTGATATACCCTTATTAAAGTAGGCACCTACAGTAGAAGAGTGAGTAGTGATGTGATGGTGGCGGTGGCCGTGGCATGGAGCTAACTTCCCTTTCACAATTATTCACGTTCAGACTATTAACAATCCGTTTAATTCTGGATTCAGGACAAGTATGATTGCCCGTGTCCTCTACACAGCTCCCTGCCCCACAACAACATCTTGTGATCAATTACATTAAAATTCCGGGCATTGTCAATGACTCAACCCCGCAAGTATTTACGTAAATTAAATTGAATCTCGGAATTTATGTGACGGACGGTGACATGACTCTCCTTCCTTCCTCCCTTCGTCGTTCGTTCGTCGTCCGGGTTTTGGGATTTATAGGTATAGGCAGATTTTCAACAAGTTACATGTCATATAGTTACCAACCCGATTACCGCAGCTACGTCTTGACTACTTGACTTCGAGCTCCAGTTAGTGGGAGACAAGGAGATGGCTCTGGTGATAATGATACATGCATTGCCTAAAATATTATGAGGTATGCACGTATATGTACATAGTGTCAGTGAAGAGTCAAAATGACCCATGTCCAATTTAAGCTGGAATTAAAATCATAGCAAAGTCACAAAACATACTCAATGAGATAGAATGTAGTATGTAAAATGTTAATTATTACGAGTTTTTGAAATGTTTTATGCGATTATATTTTTTTAAAGTGCAATTTATATTATTTGCATGTTTTTGAAAATTGCACGATGCTCTATTTGCATGTTTTTGAAAATTGTAAAATGTTCTAGTTTCATGTTTTTGAAAATTGCAAAATATTCTATTTTCATATTTTTTAAAAAGTTCAAAATATTCTTTTTGCATGTTTTCGAAAATTGCAAAATGTTCTATTTCCATATTTTTTAAAAGTGCAAAATATTCTTTTTGCGTGTTTTTTAAAATTGCATAATTTTCAATTTCCATGTTTTTGAAAATAGTAAAATGTTCTATTTCCATATTTTTTTAAATTGCAAAATATTTTATTTGCATATTTTTTTAAATTGCCAAATATTCCATTTGCATATTTTTAAAACTTGCAAAATATTCTCATTGCATGTTTTTTAAAGGTGTTCTACCTTCTACGTCTCATTTACATGAAAAAGTGCTTTCAAAATCATATTTCAATTTTTCGCATACAGTGCATTTTTTTTACCTTCAGTTAAAATTGAAAACGGCTCATTTTGAGTCTTCACTGTCAAAATCTCTACTGTACATTAAGCAGACAAAGAGGCAGAACATAGGCTCCACTGTTTTCTGCACATCATGTGCAGAATTATTATATCTTGACTATATCACTGCGCTCCACTCTGAGTTCAAAAAGCACATGATTAAAATCAGGACAATGTGCAGCAATGTGCAAATTAAAACGCATCTGTTCTGGATCCTCATTCATATGACAAGAGACAAAATCACAAATGGGAGGTAAACATAGCACAGATTTTAATCACTGTTTTTAAAATAATCTAAATTTAAAATCTACCAACAATACAAAACATCAAACATCTTATCACATCACAGCAGTAGCAGTCAGCGGAGGCCCAACACGTACCTAAACTACTAAAACGCTCCGCAAGAAAACAAAAACAAGTATTGCGCATTGTAGTTGTGGTGGTTAAAAAAATCAAAAATTGAAGCACCCTTTAACCATAACGAATGTCAAATGTCAAATATGTATTGTGTATCGTCATCGTCCTGCCCTATCCCATCCTATATACTGTGTAATAGTGAATCTAGTAGAATTTTGCATATATTTTTTTTATATATAACTAAATTCAAGTAATACAATTTTAAAACTACATACTGAGATATCTCCGTCAAACTGCATAGAAAATAGAAACAGCTGAAGGCTCATCCAGAAGATTCGAATCAAAACATAAAAACAAAAACATCAAGAATCAACAAGAACCACCACAACAAAATCTGTTACGCTTAATATAATATAGCATGGCCCTTTACATTTAAATGTATTAAGATTCAATGCCAAATGGCAAAGGCAAAGGTCATTTGCGTTGACCTTTGACCTGCAGTCTGTATCATCATAATATAAGTGACTTATAAAAAATGAAATAATGGAAAATTTATACAAAAAACAAAAATAATTTCCCAAACTTTGGTAGTTTGATACGATTACATTATAAAAAGTGTGAAAAAGATATATGCATCCTCTACATAGAATTTTTTGGTAGAAAATTACTACAGAATTCTATGTATATAGTTTCAATTTTCCAGGATCCAGGAGAAACCTGGAGGGACGACGGGAAAACAAACTGATGAGGGAAGGAACAGATTGCATTGTAAAGATGCGGAGAGAGAGAGAGAGAGAGTGACATTATTACCCCTGGCCCATTCACCAACAACAACATCAACAACAACAACAACATCTATTCCTGCCCTTTTACATACTCTACGTATGTACATTCCCCGCGTTGAAGTCAAAGTGAGAAGGGTGACGGTCATGAGCTGTGAAATGAACATCCAACGACTCCAACAACTGATACACTTGTGCACTCTACAAAATTCTACTACTCAACACAGTGGAGCAGTTAAATCCCTTGTGTACAGTGTATATAGCTGCCCAGTACCTAGGGCCGGACGAAGGAATTGGTTTTAGGCAGCAATTTGTTTCCATACAAAACCACCATTTTGATTTTATTCATGGTTTTCTTTGGTAAAGCAAAATGTTGTATTTACATGTTTTAGAAAAGTGCAAAATGTTCTTTTTACTTGATTCTAAAAAGTGCAAAATGTTATATTTACATGTTTTAGAAAAGTGCAAAATGTTCTTTTTACTTGATTCTAAAAAGTGCAAAATGTTATATTTACACGTTTTTGAAAAGTGTAAAATTTTCTATTTTGAAAAGTGCTCAATGTTCTATTTACATGTTTTGAGAAAAGTTGAAAATATTTTATTTCCATGTTTTTGAAATGTACAAAACAATTTATTTTGCATGTTTTTGAAAAGTCAAAATATTCTTTTTTGCATATTTTTGAAAAGTCAAAATATTCTTTTTGCATGTTTTTGAAAAGTGCAAAATGTTCCATTTTCATGTTTTTTGAAAATTTAGGCAGCGAGAGCTGCCTATGCGCTGGCCATATTATCCGGCCCTGCCAGTACCATACCATTCAGGTACTGGCACTATATGTACCTACATAGGATCTAACTTTGTTGTACATGTAATTTAGTATATCCCATTCAGTATTGTCTGTTCTTTTTCTACATTGGGAAAGTGAAGAAAAAGAATGAAAAAGACGAGAGAAGCGGAATCATGAAATTAAAGTTGATGGCTGATGTTTGTAGTTATTTGAATTTGAATACTGTTGACTCGAGATTTGAGAGTAGATGTTTTTTTCCGTCGTCGTCGTCGTCTTCTTCTTCTTCTTTTTGGTTTTCTTCTCGCGATTTGAGATTCTGTCCGCAATTCTTGGTTGAGTTTGTGAGAGTTGGAGGAGCGGAGGGAAGGGGGCAAATAAATGGATATTTCTAGTTCATACCACTCTAAACGAGACAATGAATAAAAAGTAAATTGGTGGGAGGCCAAAAAAGGCGGGAGAAAGAATGCAGTCCAAGCCCAGAAAATACATGAGCCAGAGCCGCCATTCCAAAAGTCTCCTTCCTCCAAAATATCAGCCGGATCGGGACCGGTATCGGCATCGGCATTGGGATCCGCATCAGCATCCGTATTAACGGGAACGGGAACGGTACCGTGGTAGCGGTTTGGACGACTCCACTTCTTCCAGTTCAACTTTCATATAGCAATATCAACATCAACATCAGCTCCTCATAGCAGCTTCAAAGCACCAACTTCAACATCTTCAACACACACCAGCCAAGCGTAATAACATTCATTCCAACCGTCGACCGTCAGATGGGAAAACAATTGCAAAGTATTTTGTGTGTGTGTGTGTGTCTCTGTGTTCATGTTCATAACATTTATTTTTTTTTCTCCATCGCAATTTCCCATCGTTGTCGTTGTCGTTGTCGTCGTTTTCTTATCTGCAGTATAATTTTGAATCCAAATTCAAATCAAAACTAAATCTTGCCTATTAAAGAGACACTTATTTTATTGAGCAGAAGACACTACACGGGCAGAGCGGCTGTTCAGGAAGACCAATAAGGCCAAAGGGCACATTGCACTTATTGAGAGTGGAACACACACAGATACAGGACACTTTCAGTCAGTATCAGTATTAAAGAATCAGCATTAAATGGTGAAACGATTTTATGATTTTTTTCTTTTCCTACTCTGCAAATTGCAAAAAGACTTTAGGTACACACAACACAACACGAGGAATGTGCGTCCAATCTTGAGTCTTTATAAAGTAGTTATTGTTATGTTATAGCTACGCATATTTTACACAGTTTAGCATTTCCTGGTTCCTGGTCCTGCCACCAAATCAGGCGTCCACCGCTCCCGTTAATTCCAAACACATACAAAGGATTTATTCACAAATTTGTGTGTCCCACTGAATATTCCATCAATGTTCCCCTCTGTCCTCGACAAATGTGCAGGAAATGTATGGGGAATGGAGTAGTAGAGTAGAACCATGGGGACCATTGTTTTGTTTTTGCAATAGAGTAGTAATGGTTCTACAATGGTGGGGGGAGACGGAGTGCATATAGTGCTATGTAGTCTGTAGTGGAGGTTGGGATTGTGTTAGGAAACGATAAGAATACAAATTATAAGTAAAATAAACATGACAGCTCGGGCTGTGGTACGTAATCCGGACAAGCTTCTATACCAGTCCTCCCGTAATATGAGCTACCGGGACCGAGACCGAAACCGAAGCCGGAACCGATACCGGGACCGTTACTACACCATTGGCTTGGATTGGAAACCGTGAAGGGACGGTGCTATACATACCCCAAGACAATAATGCAAACCCCGCACCTCTCCCCGGCAAAGAAAATATTATGGGAATGGCTTCTTAGGTGAGACACGGCTGCTCGAGATCAGCTCCGTGTGAGATTCTTGAAAATGGTCGGTGGGTGAGACTGAGACTGGAGCACTCCCGCTACCGGAAAGCCTCATACTGATGCCGACATGACATATTGTATGTATCTGTAGAGCCCTCGTCCTCGTACGTATACATTGATTCTCAAATGGAAAACCGGAAGGCATGAAGGTTGCTCTTGGAATTTTTGTTTGTGTGCTTTATATCTGTCCTGGTTTTTGGTTCTGGTTCTCGTGGTGCTCTCGTCGTGTGTGTGTGAGCAAAAAAAGGCCCATGGGTTTTCGCTCTTGGGTCTCATGAATTCACAGCCTTGGGTTTCTCATATCGTGAGTGAAGAACCAAAATGACCCATTTCCAATTTAAGTTACAATCAAAATGAGCTATGTCATAAAAACAAAATGAGAAACAAGCGTAAAATGTTAATTAGGAATTTTTGAAAAACGTAAAATGTCCTATTTACATGTTTTTGAAAAGTGTAAAATGTTCTATTTACATGTTTTTGAAAATTGTAAAATGTTCTATTAACATGTTTTTGAAAAGTGTAAAATGTTCTATTTACATGTTTTATGAAAAGTGTAAAATGTTCTATTTACATGTTTTTGAAAATTGTAAAATGTTCTATTTACATGTTTTTGAAAATTGTAAAATGTTCTATTTACATGTTTTTGAAAATTGTAAAATGTTCTATTAACATGTTTTTGAAAAGTGTAAAATGTTCTATTTACATGTTTTATGAAAAGTGTAAAATGTTCTATTTACATGTTTTTGAAAATTGTAAAATGTTCTATTTACATGTTTTTGAAAATTGTAAAATGTTCTATTTACATGTTTTTGAAAAGTGTAAAATGTTCTATTAACATGTTTTTGAAAAGTGTAAAATGTTCTATTTACATGTTTTTTGAAAAGTGTAAAATGATATATTTACATGTTTTTGAAAATTGTAAAATTTTCTATTAACATGTTTTTGAAAAGTGTAAAATGTTCTATTTACATGTTTTATGAAAAGTGTAAAATGTTCTATTTACATGTTTTTGAAAATTGTAAAATGTTCTATTTACATGTTTTTGAAAATTGTAAAATGTTCTATTAACATGTTTTTGAAAAGTGTAAAATGTTCTATTTACATGTTTTATGAAAAGTGTAAAATGTTCTATTTACATGTTTTTGAAAATTGTAAAATGTTCTATTTACATGTTTTTGAAAATTGTAAAATGTTCTATTTACATGTTTTTGAAAAGTGTAAAATGTTCTATTAACATGTTTTTGAAAAGTGTAAAATGTTCTATTTACATGTTTTTTGAAAAGTGTAAAATGATATATTTACATGTTTTTGAAAATTGTAAAATGTTCTATTTACATGTTTTTGAAAATTGTAAAATGTTCTTTTAACATGTTTTTGAAAAGTGTAAAATGTTCTATTTACATTTTTTTTGAAAAATGTAAAATATTCTATTTACAAATTTTTTAAATGTGCAAAATATTTTATTTAAATGCTCTCAAGACATGTTACAATATTTTTGTAGATAGTGGATATTGGTTTTAGCTAAAAATGGATATGGGTCATTTTGGTTCTTCACAGGCGATATGGTGGTCTCGTCTCCTTGTGTTGGTACTGGTGTTGGTGTTGGTATTGGTCTCGTCTCGACGTTATAGCCGTTGGTGTTATGGTGGGGCTGATGACTCTGATCGTATACACTACCTACCTCTGTTTCTGTTATCTGTCGCTCTCCGTGATTTGTCACTTTAGATACGTTCACAGAGAGAGAAAGGCTGAGAGATGCTTCCTAAGAAATAGTTTTTCCCCCTTCAATTCATCACACTGCATTTGAATACGAATAGGAAAGCGAGACGGAGACGGAGACCGACTACGACTACGACTACGACTACGACTACACCACGCCATGTCACGTTCTCTACAGAATTTGAAAAGAAAAGGGGGAAAAGTCTCCCGGAATCCAACAGATTTCCAGTGATATCACCAGTCCCAGTCCTTCGCCCAGCCCCACAATCACAGTCACAGTCAAAGAGTCCTTGAGAGATTTAAAATCAGAATCAGAAGGAACGATCCTCCGACCGACGAAGGGAGATCACATCTAAAGATGAAAGAGGAGAGAAAGCTTTCCATTTTCCATACAAAATAAAAAGTAAAATAGAAATTGAGAGAGAATAGAAGTCTCGCAATACCAATACCAACAAAACCCACACGCTACTTTACTTTTTTTTATTGTACATTTAGATATTTTTTTAAGTCTATAAAAATTTCCGTGCAAAAGTTTTATTTGAAGATCAGGACGCGAGGTATAAAGGAGAGTGAGAGGCGGGCGATAGACAGACTCTTATTTTATTTTTGGTTTCAATTCCCTTAGCATACCTAAGAGCGAGAAAGTACCTACCTACGTAAGAAAGAAAGACGTAGGTACATAATAAAAGAAGCATTATAAAGAATTTGGTGGTTTACTCGGCCTATTTATTAAATTTACAAGGAAATCTTTCTAAGCTTCTTTCGTTTTAGGCGGAATTTTTAAAATGCCACGGAGAATCCTTCCCCACAATATCAATCCTTTTAAGAGGCAGTTTAAAAAAAATAAATATTTTTTGAATTGCGTATTTTGAAATCAATATCTGTGTAACCTTTTTACCGTACAAGATTTATTATCTTCCGGGGTTTTCTTGACAATGGATCTGGCTGCGGTTGGAGCTGGAGCTGGAGCTGGAACTGGAACTGGAACTGGAACTGGAGGAGATAGCTTTTACGAATGCTTTACCGTTATACGGAGTTCCCTTTGACTACATAGGTATATCTATAGTCATCTATATAAATTTGCTATATAGTATATATGTATAATAATACAAAGCACTAAAACAGAAACGGATCTCCTTTCCTGGCTGATATTCCTGTAAATTCTTTTTTTGCAATATAAATACATGAGTAAATATAGGAGGCTATGTATAGTATTATAGTCTATAAGTATAAGCAAATGAAGAGTAGTTTGGCAAAACGAGATATGTCCATTATTTTTTTCAAAAATTAGAATATTTGCGATATGTGTACGATTTAACTAGATACTGTGTTGAATGGACATGGTCAAAGTTCACTCCAAGAACATTTTTAAAATAGCCAAAATTTTGTTTATTTTTGGCAAAATGGGATAAGTCCGCCTAAAAGATGCATTTCTGATTTAACTTTTTCCTCCATGTTAAGTTCCTGATTTTGAAGCAAAACGGAAAAATTCTACAAATTACAATTTTGCAAAATTTTCTAAAAATTCCAGAGTCAGTCTAGATTTACGAAACCACTTGTAATAACGCTTCGTCAGTTACAGTACATATGTGCAAAAAATTGAGTTGCAAAAAATAATTCTGTCACCTTTGATTCATTATTCGTTACTTCTGCAAAATTTGCTTTGATGAGCCCGCTTTGCCAAAAAATTCTTCAAATATAATATAAGCTTAGATATAGTTTTATAACTTTACTACTTCTTTCCTACTCTTTGCATTTATATATACTTGAGTACAACCTATAAATAAATACATCTATTCTATAACAACAACATCAACAACAACAACAGCGATAACGATGTAAACTGAAACGAAAAGGGTTGAAAAACGGAACAAAAACTGAATTTTCGATTTCAACTTGGAATTCATTTTATTTTATTTTATATTTTTTTGGCAAATCCTTGTGCAGGAGTGAGTGTAAGTAGTACACATAGTTACATTTACAGTGTGAGTGATGGGAAGTTTACAGGCGCACCTACTACAGCCTTTTGAGTCTACAGTCTACACAGTCTTGAGGGAGAAGTTCGACTTGTTCCTTGTTAGACCCGCCACTTCTACCGTTCTTTACAAGTGCCCATATTTATTTACATGTTTGTTTTTCTCCTCCCATGAAATGGAATACGAATACGAATAAGAAATAACCAAAAAGGAAACAACGAGTACAGACCGGCAGACAGGTTATATAGAACTTATAGAAGGATACACTACGAAATAAAAAAGTTCAAAACTTCATAGATGAGAGGAAAGATACTTTTCTTTATAAAAAGATACACATCCTACGATTCTACGAAAAACAGATATCGTCTGTGAAGAACCAAATTGACCCATATCCATTTTTAGATAAACACAATATCAACTTTATACAAAAATATTCAAATGTCTTGAGAGCTTTTAAATAGAACAGTTTGTACTTTTCAAAAATATGTAAATAGAACATTTTGAACTTTTCAAACACATGGAATTAGAACATTTTGCACCTTTTCAAAAACATGGAATTAGAACATTTTGTACATTTTCAAAAACATGGAATTAGAACATTTTGCACATTTTCAAAAACATGTAAATAGAACATTTGACACTTTTCAAAAACTCCTAATTAAGATTTTACGCATGTTTCTTACTTTGTTTCTATGACATAGCTCATTTTGATTGTAGCTTAAATTGGATATGGGTCATTTTGGTTCTTCACAGACGATATACATTCTCAGTACACATACAGTTTTTCACTTGTTAAATCGAATTCGTTTTGTAGGATTTTATTTTATTTCTATTGAGGAGAAAGACTTGGTGGACTACATAATGTGGTGAAAGGATTCCTATTACTGACAGCACTTTTTTTATCCCTCAGTTTCCCTGGTTTCTGGAAAAATAAGAAGAAGAAGAAGAAGAAGGGGCTTTAAAATTTCTTGGAATCCGTAGAGGAGGATTATACTTTGTCATGTCCACTCAAAAGCCATGTGCCATTCCCATAGCAATCTTCATGCAAAATACATCCGTACGCTGTACTCGTAGCCGTACCTGTTCCTGTACCTCATCTCACCGTGCAAATACGGAGTCCCGGTCCCGGTACCGGTACCGGTAATGGCACCCACACTCGTCCTTTTTCCACAGGAATAGACCAATCATGGAAAATAATCTTCCCTTCTTGAATATTATTCTGTGGATTGTGTGAAGGTAAATATGGAAAATGGTACTGCAGGATATTAATAGCAGTAGCGGGAAACGAACAAGGAAGGTTGGGATGGAAAACCAACCAACGTCGTCGGTACATGCAGTAATTTTCCACTGCGTATAGCAGGAGAAGGACGTAGGTATAGGAGAGGAGCGGGGCTATGGGCATAGCAGGTAAAGTAGGGCAAGTGGAAAAGACGGTTGGAATTGGGGAGTATGACGTAGGCACTCTCTCGATCGTACCATCGCCGTCCTCCTCAGCAGGCGAACAGAGCCAGGACTTCACTTCCTATTTTACTCGCCAAGGAGACACAACTAGGTGGAAAGCTAGTGAGTGAGGAAAATAGCTAGCCCGTCAGCCATCTTGTTAATCTTTATTTTATATACATTTATTTATTCTCCTCCTTATTCTTCTCCTTTGGAGATCATATTTAATTACCCGAAAGGGAATAATATTACGTGTAATTAAGAGATCATTATTTGTTATTCGTGGAGTGAATATTGTACAATGTGTGAGGTTAAATGAACAGTTCCAGAGTTCAAATAAAAGAACACTCCCATAAAACTATATTCTTGTGCTGTAGAACATTGGATATTGCATAGGCATTTATTGGCTTACTGGAGCCAGCACAGTAGTACTGTAGTGATACTCCCAGTTCACCGGGTACCGGAGTATAACGGTCATCATTAACGTACTCCGGGTGTGAGTGTCGACGGCCTTACCGACACCTACACACCGGGTCATTATAGTCGTGCATTCCCATCCTTAACCACGGAGCCCATACCGAGTCACCGGGTTCTCCGTAGTCAGTCCAACGTAGCAAGACTCCGTGAACAGGAACTTCGTAAGCGCGGTTGGCTTCCCTCGGTCGCTCTCTCTGTAAATACAAGAGCGAGTCGAGGACGATCCCGGCCACCGAGGACCGCGTCTGCTACTAATCGCGGTCGAGGGCGAGGAAGAACTCCAACTGCAGAGACCGACCCGGTCGCATTTCTGTTCCAGCCACCTGTCCCGGTCGTGGTACGTGGAAAAAGGGGAGATATTGGGAAAATCCAGTTTACACTGGCGACCCTGCAGGAGACAAAACTTTCGTTTTGTTCAAGAACCGAAGACAGCACAATCAGGTGAGAACCACCAGTTCCACATTTCTGTTTTTTCTAAAAACTTATTTATTTCTAAGTTTACCTTAGCTAGTCGACCGCGACACACAATATTGATCTTGTCTCGGTCGGAAGGGTAGCATATGAGCATACTAAATCATACGGCAGGAACGCATAACACCGAGTTCAGCATAGACGCGAGTACCTTGGTCGGCGGTTGTGGTTTGGCAGGAGTAGTCGAGCACACCAGAGCCCCGAAGCAGGCCAGATTTAGCCTGTCCGTAGAGAACTTGCCGCATAGCGCAGACCGCGACTCGGTCGCGGGGTAGACTCGGTCTCGGTAGCCGTAAGTAACATAGGCAACCGCGACATACCTCATAAATTAGAGAAACAAAAAAGTTCCGTATAGGTCCGGCCCAGGTTAAGGAGGTGGTAGTGCGTAAGCAAGGGCCAAGCCTGAAGACCAGGGACCGGGACCGGAGATGAAGCCAATATGCGACATCAAGACGGAGGGGGTAGCGTGGACGGGCCGAGAAGCCGAGCTGATCTCAAAGCAGCTCCTGCTAGAAGACCCGCAGACACCGGGGGCATGCGACCTGTTGAATGTGAAGAAGAGGTGGTATGTCTATCAATATCAATTAGACGTGAAAGAAGCACCCAAGCCCATGACACCTTCGGAGGTGGCGGTCGCTTTCGCAGCATACCAGCATCAAATGATAACGGCAGAACAGGATGGGGAGACCGACTTCGAAGGTGTCACTGAGCTGAGTCAAGCGGAGACCAAGAAGTTGGAAGACTCGGTGAAGCAAATCGCGACCGCGTCAACGAGTGGGCCGAAGAAGGCAGATGCCCCAGGAAAAACAATGCTGGACTATGTGATGCAGATGTCGAAGGATATGCAGTCCATGCAGTTAGTAGTCCAGTCCATACAGGCGGACCAGGGACGCATCAAAGCCCAGTTGGCAGGGAGCAGGAATCCCGGGGGTCCAGCAATTCCGTCTGGGAACTTGTCACAACAGGTCACAGCGAGTACTGGCCACCAACAACAACAGCAAACGCCAACGTGTACCGGGACGAAGCAGCCATCGACACCGGGGGTCACCTTCAGTGCAGTACCCTCGCAGCAGTCCAGCCAGCGGTCATATAACAGCTCGAGTAGCACCACGTCAGCACCGGGGATTGCGGACATGGCAGACCACTTGCTACAGGTCCTGGACCAACAAAACCAGAACACCCGGCATGCCCAGGACTTACAGCGAGAACAGACACAGCTGTTAGCGGGAATGATGGCTCCGACCGGGCTACACATTATTCCACATCACTTCGATCCCCGAGTAGACATTGCACCAACCTACATAGACGCATTTGAGGCGCACCTAGAGATCCACGGGGCTCAACCGAGGGCGTACATTCAGATCTTCCAGAAGTGCCTGACAACACCGGCCGAAGCATCCTGGCTTAAGGCGACGCTCCTGGACGTGGACCACACTTGGGCAGCGGTAAGAGCGGAATTTCTGAAGGCGTACGACCGGTCGAGCGCGCAGTCCGTTTTAAACAGGGTAGTCAACTGGAAGCAGCAAGCTCACGAACCGATACGGCAGTGGGCATCCGATTTTTACACCCTGCTGAAAAGCATTAGGGAACCTCACCCTTGGGAGCAACGGGAAATCATCAGTCGCATTAAGCAGAATATGCATAGCTCGCTATATGGAGCATTCCCACCGGGAACAGTGGTCCCACAGAGGCTGAATGATTTTATCAAGCAAGCGGAGGAGTTCCATAGAAACCGGGTCCGAGCTGAAAAGGAGAAAGAAGCGTATCGGCCGTGGAGTCAACAAGACCGAAGCAGAGGCCGGGACCGGCAGTCGTCCCAGGGGCAGCGGAACCAGCAATGGAACTCGAGGGACCGCCAACGAAGTAATGAGCGAAATCCCGGTCCGGGGGAGCGTAGGCGAGAACAGAGTAGAAGCCCACAAGCGCAGAGCTCACCGGGTCGGTCAGGTCCTGCACGAGATAGATCTGCCAGCCCACAGGGAAGACGAGAATCACCGCGTCGGGATAGGCAACCGGAGCGAAGGACCGGGAAATGGTGTCACGTATGTAGCAGAAACACGCATAACACGGAAGACTGCAGATCAGCAAAGGCTAAGGTTATGGCGTTGAAGATACTGGCTCAGGCGTGCGCCGATGAGGAGGCCGCAGAACACCAGACCGGGACACCACAGACCGGGACACCGGAAGGCATGCAAGGCTTACAGGCCTCAGCAGAAGACGAAGAGGACCCAGATGAGGGGCAACTGTTTAATGCGTTGCGGAACGCGAAGAACCGAGAAGAAGGAAGCGGGCTGAGGCGGGACCGGGACCGGCAATCAAGTCCCGGTGAAGACCAAGTCCAGAAGGCGATCAACAAGTTGGAAGCCAAGTTCGAGGCTTCGGTACTACCACCGACTTTAAACTGGGTTCAGACACGGACAGACGAGGGGACCCGTGTCTTCTACACCGGATAAATAAAGCCCCTTACGCCCTAGTAAATATAAAGCATAAACAGAAGCTATTTCCGTATTTCGCGTTAATAGACTCGGGCTGCACAGCGCTCGCTATTTCTAAGAAAGAGTGCGATAGACTAGGGCTGCAGATAAGGAAGTCGTCAGTAAAGATGTCGGGTTTTGATGGTAAGGTAGTAACAGCAGGCGGTGTAGTAACTTTAGACATGAAGATTGCGGGTCGGTGGTTTAGAGAAGATTTTCTGGTCCAAGAGGGACTAATGTGCCCCATTTTCATCGGGAACAAGTTCCGATGGAAGCATGGTCTGAGTTTTGACGACGTGAAGGGCGAGATGCGATGGGACGTCCCGACCGAGGAAGAGAAGGAGCGAGATGCCGGGTACTTTGTCCGTGGTCTGTCAGTAAAAACCGCGAAAGACGTCTGTGACTTGTCACTAGCGTCGACCCCGGACAGGTACGACCGGGCAAAGCTGGGGACATCGTCCGTCCAAGTGTTCGTCGAAACTCTGGTCAAAAAGTATCCCGGGGTAGTACGGAGTGATGGTAGGTCCGGGATCACAAACGCGATCATCCACGATCTGCGCATCCCGATGGACTGCCCGGTGATACAGTGTAAACCTGCTCGAAGACCACCGGCGATAGCAAAGTGGGAAGACGAGACACTGCATGAGTTAGAGCTACAGGGTAAGATACGGCGGTCAACTTCGGCATATTCCTCGCCAGTATTAATTATACCAAAACCAAACGGCGATAAGCGAATGGTGGTAAATTATAAAGAGTTGAATAGTTACACACCGAAGATACAGAACCCGATGCCTATCATACATCAAATCTTGGAGCATCTTCCACCTAACCGAGTCATGTCCAAGCTGGACTTAAAGTCAGGCTTTTGGCAAATCCCCATAACAGAGAACTCCAAGAAGTTCACCGCGTTTCACACGCAAAATGCATGTTATGAGTGGAACGTGATGCCGATGGGGTTGAAAAATGCTCCAATGATTTTTCAGGATCTCATGAACAGGTTGTTTGGTAAGTTTGTAGGTGACTTCTTGCATGTGTATCTGGATGATATCTTTATCTTTAGCGAGACCGAGCAACTACACAAAGAGCACTTAGACTTTGTGTTTAAGACACTTCATAACTTTAACTTAACCTTAAACTGGGCTAAATGCGAGTTCGATCTACCGGAGGTTGAGTTCCTGGGCCACATCGTCACGCGCTTCGGCATCAAGAAATGCCCGAAGAAGGTAGCGGCAATCCAAGACTTCCCGTCACCGAGAACGAAGAAAGAAGTGCAGCGATTCTTAGGGGCCATTGGATGGTACATGCGGTTCATACCGCATTACGCCACTCAGTTAGAGCCGATATTTTTAAAGCTGAAGTCGGAGGCAGATCCGAATTTACCGTTCCGGTGGGGAAAGAGCCAGCAGACCGCGTTCGAGACGATTAAGGCGGAGGTGGCCAAGGAAATCACGTTAAACACGATAAACTACGATCATCCATTATACGTGTATACCGATGCAAGTGATGTAGGGCTGGGAGCAATCTTGGCTCAAAACTACCACTGTGAGTTGACCGGGAAAGACAGGTTCCGGGTGATCGAATGTCGCAGCAAACTGCTGAATGCAGCGGAGCGTAAGTATGACGCGAGAGAGAAAGAGTGTTTGGCTATCAGGTTTGCAAACCGAGTGTTCGACCCCTTCATCAGGTATCAAAAGGACGTGATTTTCAGATGTGACAACCAGGCGTTGACACATCTGAAACATGCGGCCATCAACGATCACCTCTATAACCGGCATATTGTCAGGTGGGCAATAGAGTTGGGTCATGTTGTCAATGACATAGACTTCGTGAAGGGAGAGGATAACAAACTGGCAGACTTGCTCTCTCGCGGCGCGCTACCGGATCCCAAATACGACGACAATCCAGATGAGCTGGACATGTGTGTGGAGAGTGCTTGCGTATGCCTGGCAACCTTTACGAATACCAAAGAGAGGGTGGAAGTGGATATGGACATGCTGAACAAGGACATGCTGCGGGGTGTGCAGAGAGAGTGTGAGGCACTATCCACGATTACTAAAAGCCTTAGCCGAGTCGGGGAGCGGTCTCGGTACCGCTACGACTACGTGATCGTCGAAGGAATCCTCTGTAGGTACGTCCCGTGTAAAGAGCGGACCGCGACGCGGTCGATCCTGAAAGAGGGAACACCAGAAGGGGGCTTCTATAGCAACCAGGTGGATAAGCTGTGGGAACAGAGGCTAGAGGAGGACGAGCGGACCGGACAACCTGTGCCGCCGGTAAGGGTGCAACCGTCTATGCTAATGAAGAAGGGGAAGCATATTAAATGGCAGCATCCGTTAATTCAGGCTAGCTTTTTAGATCCAGAGTCAGTGACAGCCAGGAAACGCATAGTCCCGGTCATACCGCAGTCCATCGAGCGGGATGTCATAGCACACTTTCATGATAGCACGATGGCCGGGCACCAAGGTGTAGAACGCACGTACGACCGGATCAGGAAAAGGTTTTGGTTCTATAATATGCATAAGATCATAGAGGCATATGTGAAGACTTGCGCGGTATGCCAGTTAGTAAAGGCTTCAAACCAGGCGCAACCGGGAAAGATGGGCATTCACTCTTACCGGAACAACGTGTTTGAGTGTGTTCATGTGGACATTGTTGGAGAGTTGACCGCGAGCGCGGGCTTCAAGTTCATTGTCGTTTGTGTGGACGAGTTTTCAAAATGGGTGAGTATGGAACCCTTAACATCGGTATCGTCAATAAAGATCTTGAAGTTTCTGCAGAAGGTGTTTAACCAGTTTGGAACACCGAAGCGCATAGTCTCCGACAATGCGTCATATTTCTCGGGTGATGACTGGAATGATCAGCTACGCCAGTGGGGAGCTACATGTGTTCATGTGGCACCGTACCATCCCAACCCGAACCAGTCGGAGCGGGCAAACCGGGACATTAAAAGTATATTACGCGCGTTTTGCATGGCGACCCAGACAATGTGGGCAAAGCAGCTAGGAGACTATATGGTGGCGCTCAATACCGCGAAATCCAAGTCATCCCGGTATTCACCATGTCAACTGAACTTAGGCAGGGACATACTACTGCCGATAGACCGCAAAATGCAGTTGCTCGAGACAATGAAAGTAACCGAGGAGGAGTATGGGCAGCAATTGATTAAGGATGTGACTTTCATCAGAGACCAGGCTCGGTATAATTTAAGAGAGGCACAATTGCAGCAGAAAAAGTACTTCGACCGAAACAGGAGAGATGTTGTGTACGCGGTAGGGGACTTAGTTAAGATACGTAATAAGAAACTGTCCTCAAAGGAGGAGAAGTACGCGAAATCCCTTGGACCACGGTACACCGGGCCGTGGAAGGTAGTAGAGGTACACTCAGATTGGTCCTACAGTATCCAGGACCCGGACAAACCTAGTAGTAATCCAATGAGGTTCCACACTTCGCTTATGTTACCTTACCACGAGAAAGAGAGCGAGGACCCGGTCCCGGTAGAGAAGTCTGTAATAAGTGCAGACGGAGAGTCGGGACCAAATATCAATGAACGACTACAGCCGGACTCGGTGGTCACCGAGTCTGTACCATCACCAGATACCGAGACGGTACCAGATTCCGGAGGGAGTCCCGGTAGCGCGGTTACCGCGACCGGAGGTACAAACCAGAGCACAGGTTGGAGAGGAGGTTTTGGACCTATCGACCTGTCTGATGACTATGAGGTAGACATTGATGACCCACCACCACCAAGACGCTATCCCGGTCGGGATCACAAACAACCAGTGCGTTTGGGCATCAACTACGCGATGACCGAGGAAGACACTGGCAGTGTCCATGAGTTCTCAATGTTAATGATTGAGATTGCTTAATATAAATTTTTAATCATTTTTTTTACTTCATCTTTTATTCTTTCGTCTTTTGCATGGCGTGTTACTATGAAAAATTTTACAAAAACCGAAAAAAATCTTTTAAAAGTTTTATAAAATCGGAAAAAAAAGTGTGTTTTAGGTTAAGGTGGGAAGGATAGGGATGTCTTGACGGGCACAAACCTATTCTTCCTCACGTCCTATGGTGTGTACGACGTTAAACTGCGCCTCACGCCTGTCCCGATCTCCACCGTAGGGGCAGGCATAGAAGGTAAGATCTGAGCTTAGGCGAAGGTCTCGTACCTTCGCTGGTAGGAAGTCAGAGCGAGCAAGAAGCTCGGGCTCAAAGCTGCGGGAGCATGTAAACCAGCCGGAGTGGAGCTCCATACCCCGAAGACCATCGCCAACGATGCTAGTCAGGGGATGCCGTGAAAGTCGGCCTAGCTCTAAGCTGTGAGCGATCTAAATATCAGCAAAACCAACATCCCGTAGGCCTTCGATATAGATGCTAGCCAGGGGTGAGTCCGTAGGCCCGCATTAATCGCGCTAGGTCAGGACAGAGCGAGAAAGAGGGAAGGATGGTGTGTACCCGTTCCGAAGACCATCGTAAGATGCTAGTCAGGGGCGAGTCCTGGTACGCGGTAGAAGTTGTCAATCCCGTAGGCCTTCGTAGAGATGCTAGCCAGGGGTTTCGTCAGTAGTATGGTGTGCGCCCGTTCCGAAGACCATTCCAGATGCTAGTCAGGAGCGAGACCTGGTGCGCGGTCGTAAGACCAAAAAATCCCGTAGGCCTTCCTATAGAGTTGCTAGCCAGGGGTTCAGAGTGAGGTAGGGTGTGTACCCGTTCCGTAGACCATCTCAGGATGCTAGTCAGGAGCGAGTCCTGGTACGCGGTAGTAGTGCAGAGAGCGGGATCGTCTCGTAGACCACCTGGGGTGCTAGTCAAGAGGCGAGTCTCGTAGCGGCGGTGAGAGAGTCGGGGGGATGTCCAGGTCGTAGACCATCAGGGATGCTAGTCAAGATATGGAATCCCGAAGCAGCGCGATGCTCAAAGCTTTGTGAGGATAAACTAAGCCAAAACCCAGATCGCGGTCTGGAGGACGCGGTCACTTGCTAGGTTAGTTAAGCATAAGAGTAGAGAGAGTAGAGGCGCGGTCGGACGGACTGTGGTAAAGATGGGGCCAAAAGACAAAACGATGGACTTTCGTTTAATTCTTTTCCAATCAAGTCTGGTCTCAGTTCTTTCGGAGTTAGGCACCGGGAATAAAGTAGTCAGACCCGGTGCGAGCGCGGTACTCAAAGCTTTGGGGAGTATAAACTAAGCCTAACCCAGACTTAGTCTGGAGGACGCTGGTGAAAATTAGGTTAGTAAATATAAAAGTCAGCGGGAAGAGCGGAGACGCGGTCATTCTGACCGCGGAAGATGTGGCCAAAACCTTCAATGGGACGTACGGCCGGCGTCGGATTTCAAATAAACAGCCGCCGAGAACTTCCCGAGCATGAATAAAATCGTAGAGGCTCGCATCGGTTTATTACTGAGGTTAAAATAGAATCAGGCGCAGGGGTGTCATGAGCTGAAGTATGACATGATACTGAGGTAGTCGCGGTCAGTCAGGGACCGGGATTAGCAATAAGCAGGTTAGAGAGGCGAAGGGTAGGCGCGCGTGGTAGAATAGACCTACTAGTACATCCAGGGGAATCACCGGTAGAGAGCCGCGTGTATAAACATTAAAACTCAACCTGAATGGGGACCGCTCGGAGTGAGGTGTTGCGGAACCAAGAACTCGACAAGGGTACCATTCAGGAACAAGCGACCAGATACCGGAAACCGTGGTGTGGTGTACGGTCACAGTTTAAAGTTTTCTGTGGGTAAGCAAAAAAGGTACGCGCTTAAACGTTAAGTATTTGCTCAATGCATCTTAGTTCGCACCAGAACATCTTAGAGTAGAGGAGACGACCGGGATGGTCTGGGATCATCCAGAAGTAGCGGGGAGTATAGTGGCGAGACCGGGCGACCGGGATCGCCGCATCAAGATTAGTTAAGTTTGTTTTAAGTTTTCTTTGCGGCACCAGGGGTACCGCGGTGATGGGATTTTGTTGTTTTGGCCGTGCCTTGGCGCGGCCACATGCATGAGTTTTGGGAAACACAGCGAGACGGAGGTGAGGGGAATCTCACTTAGACATTGTCTAATCTGTGGTTTTAATTTTTTTAGCATGGAAGCCCCACCGCAATGGGAGCTGGACGTTGCACAGGCCTATGGCACTGTGTCGTGGAAGGCTGCAGCTTGCAGCGAAGGACTGAACGACCGGGCGTTCATATCCGGATTACCTGACAACCCGATAGAGTTCGGGTGGCCTTCGCGGAGTATCAGGGTGGAGGCGCTCGAACGAGGCACGATTCGGGTCGCGGAGCGGCCACAAGATCATGACTCCCTTCGGGGGTTAACGGAGGCCTACCGGCAGCAGGCGGAAGATTTAGAAGCCTTCAAATATAGTACGAAGGAAGATCTGCCGGCGAGGCGAATCCACTCGTTTGTGGAGCGGGACGGGTCCTGGGACCAGAAGTCGTTGGATACAAAACCGTCCATAACGAAGAAGCTGGTGGTGAACGCGGACATCAGCACAGATGAAGAAATGAAGGCCGCGTTGGATAAGTTCGCGGGGGCAACACACGTTGGAGTGCACGTGTGGAGGGCTACCCGGCACACTACCAAGCGAGGTTACATATCAGCAATCGCGGTCACCGATGGGAACAACGTAGTGATCATGGGGTTTGCCACTTTACCCCACCCAGCCAGAGTAGTGGTGATGGAGTGGCTGGAGCAGCATAAGGCAACAAAGTGGTTCTACGGTCTGGGATCACAGTTTGAGCTGTTGAGGAATTTCGCGGACACTCGACCGCGACACGCCGTAGATGTCAAATACTTGTGGCAAAAGTTTTGGTCAGCAAAGTACAAGCGGGATGCACCGCGGCAAGTGGAAGTGGTAATGTGCACGGTGTTCCCGGGGATACAGGTGTCCCGGGTGGATATGGCAGAGGACACTAGGCCATCAAGAGATGAGGACAAAGTGATACTCCGGGACACGCAAGTGGAATTCATGTCGAAGGTGGTGTTAGGAGTGTTAAACTTGGGGCGGTTGTACGCGGAGTCTTATTCTTTACCGCGGATGGGTTACGAACGATGGTTAAAGGCAGTGCCGGACAGAATTGAAGTTTTAAGTGCACGAATGCCAGTAGTCGCGCCTCATTATACGGATGCGCTCCTAAAACAGGACGTGTTAATGCTGCTGAAGGAAGTGCGCGGTTTAGTGGATAAAAAGCAGTTCAACCTTCGGCAGAAGTTCGACCCGAGGGGTCTCCTTTCCATCCTGCTAGTGCTTCGTAGGGAAATTGCGTACAGGCTGGATCTACGACCGGGAGAGTGGTTAGCAATGCGGTCCATAGCATGGATGATCCAAGTACCGCTGATCCTGGGCAAGTCCAACAAGTTGAAGACCCAGGATACTCCGTCGAGATGGGCGTCTAAATACCGATGCGCGCAACAAGGGGAAGTGCACGCACATTTCAAGGACGCGTTTAGTGCCTTTGCTGAGTTCATCGATCTGTGGAGTGTAACGGACATTACCGGCGTCAAAGAAAAGGACGCGGGCAGGATGATGCAGGGGAAAAAGAAGTTGGACGGTTGGGTCAGGCTTAAGGAATTGCTGAAGCCGGTGCAAACACTGAGGCACATGGACGCGATCAGTCTGCTGGACTCGACTGTGCAAATGGTAGACCCGGATGGGTGTGAGTCTAATGCCTCCGCGGTCAGGGATGAAGACTGCCGGCCAGAAGTGTTCATCAAAGATTGGGATGAGCAGCGTAGTGTGACTCGGGCCGAGCAACGCCGGAAGGAGGAGGAAGACCGGAAAGCAGCCGCGGTACTGGCAGCTGAACAAGAGCGGATCGCGGCACAGCATCAGAAGCTTCAGGATGAAGCGATCGCGAAGATGAATAAGAAGCTTCATGCAGGCCAGACCGGGGCGTCGAGCTCGGGGGCCGGTAATAGGACAGTCAGAAGGCCCGCGAATAAATCAACTCCAGCCAGGACTAGGAGCAAGGGCGGTGTAGTGCCGGACGGTGAAGGCACACCGGGACCGGAGCCTGTGAAGCGAAAGCGGAGAACACCAAAAGGAACGCCGGCCAAGAAAGTTAAGACCGTGAACTTGGCCACGGAGGAGACCGAGGACAGCGAGGAGGATTCCGATTATGAGGAACAGGACCCGAATCAGCTGCTGTCCACGGTAGAGTATGAGAGGACTCTGGCATCCAGCTTTATGAGCAAAGTTGGAGCGCAAGCGAAAGCCATCCAGGGCGCAGGGAAGAGAGTCATGAAGCTGTTGTTGGACACGGAGACCCGGGTATGGGATAGCAGGCATCCTGTATTAGGAAGGGTCTACGTGTTCAACGCAGTGAGTGGCTGGCTGCTGCTCCCGGACAACCACATCAAATGGCAGAGACGCTGGCTGGCGGACACGACCAGGGGCCCGGTATATGCTCCTACGCAACCAGGAATGTACGAGATCGGGAAGGTTTGCCGAGTCTGTCGGGCAGTCGGTCATACAGTGGTCTCGTGTTTGTCGGCGGAAGAAGAACAGCCAGAGCGACCAGAGGAATGGGTGGATAAGTCCCAGCCTTACCTACGCAAGCCAGGCGAAGAGGACATTATGTTCCGGATGGATGTTATGCAGTCAGCATGGAACCGGGTGGAGGTGCGAGCACACGAGGCGGACGCGCCGGCCGGGGAGAAAGAAGTTCTCCAGAATCAATTGTTGGGATTAGTACGGGGACCAGCTACAGTGGGCGCGTATGACTTGATGAGGGCGATAGAGGCTCTCCTGAAGGAGCAGCCTTGGATGTTGGTTCGGACACCGCGGGAACCGATGTTTCGTGATTCTGAGATGGAGCGCGGTCTCCAGGATGTATACCTGCAAGTAGCGGGAGTGCTGCGGTCGGTGGCTGACTTACGAGCGAGGAACTCGAATCCCGATGTGTGGGCCGCGGTGGACCGGGACAGATTCTATAAGGAAGTCGCAGAGCGAGTCCTGGCCATGCAGGAAGACCGAGCAGCACAAGCAGCGGACGCGTTCGGAAGTCAGAACACGTCCCTTCAAAGTGTAGAAGTAAGGGAGCCCGGTGCTGAGGACCCGGTAGTCATTCGACCAGGCAGTAGTCAGACGGTGACCGAGTCGCCAGAAGTAAGTGTTCTGGGGGAAGTAGTGGTGCGCACGTCGGTCGGGTCGGGGTTGCCGCTTTTTACGGATGATAGTCAGTTGAGGATGCCTCTACGCTTTGATGAGAACGGGATGCCGATCGGGTTCAGCGAAGCTATTACTAGTGGACAGGAGCAAGCCTCGACCGGGACACCTGAAATCTTGATCGGGATTACTGAAGCTGCGACCGGGACGAATGAAGACCGGGATGAAGAAGAGCCGGGACAGTCGCAGGATTGAAGAGGCATTGTGTTGTGTATATGTGTCCATTGGTGTATGTGTAAGTTGTGGGTTCTTGGAACCGAGATTAATGTATTTTTGTACTTTTATACGTTTTTTTTTACATTTTTTTTTTGTTAATCATTAAGAGTTACCACGTTATGAGATGCATAGAGTGGTGAGAATCCGGCAGGTTCGGGGAGGAACCGGGATTGGATATTTTTGTACTTTTATACGTTTTTCTTTATCATTATTACACTTATTTTTATGTTAACTATTACGCATAGCACGCTTTAAAGGTGCATAAGATGGTGAGGATCTGGCAGGTTCGGGGAGGAACCGGGATCGAATGTGTGTACTTTGTAATTATGATTTTTTTATGTTTTATTACTATTTATTACATGTGTATGTTAGTGGTTGTGAGTGTGCACATGGGTGCGGCAGTATAATTTTATTTTTTATTACATCTTTGACTAAGTTTTATGACGTGACATTGTGTATGATGTTGGTAGTGTGAAGGTGATGAAGCCGTCAGGGTTTGTTGTTGTGAAGGTGGCGGCGGGATAGTTTAGGTGCGAGATAGGGCGACCGGCCCGGTCAGTTAGCAGCTCGTAGGTGAGGTTTTATGTAGAGACGTGAGCGGGATACCGCGTTGTAGGGGGTACCGAGACGAGCAGGGCTAGATGAGATAGCGGGACCGGGATTACGAGCGCGGTCGCGGTCAAAGATCCGACAGCAGTGTGAAGGTAGTAAGATTTAGGCGAGACGACGACCCGGCTACAGCAGTACGGCACTCTCTTGACACCTGTTTTTCAATGGCTACGTGCTTCGTAGAGCATCCAACGATGCTAGAGTAAGCACTACCCGGTTGAAAACGGTGGGGGGGATAGTGTGAAGGTAAATATGGAAAATGGTACTGCAGGATATTAATAGCAGTAGCGGGAAACGAACAAGGAAGGTTGGGATGGAAAACCAACCAACGTCGTCGGTACATGCAGTAATTTTCCACTGCGTATAGCAGGAGAAGGACGTAGGTATAGGAGAGGAGCGGGGCTATGGGCATAGCAGGTAAAGTAGGGCAAGTGGAAAAGACGGTTGGAATTGGGGAGTATGACGTAGGCACTCTCTCGATCGTACCATCGCCGTCCTCCTCAGCAGGCGAACAGAGCCAGGACTTCACTTCCTATTTTACTCGCCAAGGAGACACAACTAGGTGGAAAGCTAGTGAGTGAGGAAAATAGCTAGCCCGTCAGCCATCTTGTTAATCTTTATTTTATATACATTTATTTATTCTCCTCCTTATTCTTCTCCTTTGGAGATCATATTTAATTACCCGAAAGGGAATAATATTACGTGTAATTAAGAGATCATTATTTGTTATTCGTGGAGTGAATATTGTACAATGTGTGAGGTTAAATGAACAGTTCCAGAGTTCAAATAAAAGAACACTCCCATAAAACTATATTCTTGTGCTGTAGAACATTGGATATTGCATAGGCATTTATTGGCTTACTGGAGCCAGCACAGTAGTACTGTAGTGATACTCCCAGTTCACCGGGTACCGGAGTATAACGGTCATCATTAACGTACTCCGGGTGTGAGTGTCGACGGCCTTACCGACACCTACACACCGGGTCATTATAGTCGTGCATTCCCATCCTTAACCACGGAGCCCATACCGAGTCACCGGGTTCTCCGTAGTCAGTCCAACGTAGCAAGACTCCGTGAACAGGAACTTCGTAAGCGCGGTTGGCTTCCCTCGGTCGCTCTCTCTGTAAATACAAGAGCGAGTCGAGGACGATCCCGGCCACCGAGGACCGCGTCTGCTACTAATCGCGGTCGAGGGCGAGGAAGAACTCCAACTGCAGAGACCGACCCGGTCGCATTTCTGTTCCAGCCACCTGTCCCGGTCGTGGTACGTGGAAAAAGGGGAGATATTGGGAAAATCCAGTTTACAATTGAAAAAGATAAAGATTACTTGTACTTGTAGAGATACTTGGGACTTTTTGGATGGAGGTTTATTGGTAGGTAGGTACTTTATTTGGTTTGGTTCGGCTTCTGGTCGGTCTCCTCATACTTCATGATACAGATATTTAATATTTTTATTTCAAAAGAAGAAGAAGAAAAAAAGAAATAAAGCTATGCTATATGATATAGTATGAATGATGTTTATGATTTGAGTTTTTTTTGGTGTGTGTGTTGCCTGTGGGCTTTAGTGTATTACTCTGGCCATGGCGGTTGGCGGTTGACGTTGGCGGTGTCGGTGTGTGCTGGCACCTGCAATAAAATTATATACTTTCTTGGTCTTTCTTGAATATCGTCTGTGAAGAACCAAAATGACCCATATCCAATTTAAGCTACAATCAAAATGAGCTATGTCATGCCAAAAATGAGAAACATGCGTCAAATTTTAATTAGGAGTTATTAAAAAACGGAAAATGTTCTATTTACATGTTTTTGAAAAGTGTAAAATGTTTTATTTTGATGTTTTTAATTAGTGTAAAATGTTCTATTTACATGTTTTTGAAAAGTGTAAAATGTTCTATTTACATGTTTTTAAAAGTGTAAAATGTTCTATTTTTATGTTTTTGAAAAGGTGTAAAATGTTCGATGTACATGTTCTTGAAAAGGTGCATAATGTTCTATTTAAATGCTTTTCAGTATTTTTGTAGATGGTGGATATTCTTTTTAGCTAAAAATGGATGTGGGTCATTTTGGTTCTTCACCGACGATATCTTGAATAGGAGGTGATTCCTGGGGAGGGAGTGCATCTCCATATATCAGTATGGAAATGACGCATATAGCCACTACTTATACCTGTATACCGTTGAAAGTCTTCTATATAGAATTACAGTTACTTTTTTATGTGGTAAAAGTATACACTCCGGCCTGGGTCTTCATCTTCGTCTCCGTCAAATACATAATCATATTATAGATCTCATGAGGCCGAGGCCGAGACCGGAACCGGGGAGGAGGCCAGCAGCTCACTCCCGCAGAAAGAAGAAGCCTATACAGAATACAGGTGGAGAGGGAGACATACTATAAAGCCTATTTACACTGACTACCTTGTTCTCTCTCTCTCTTGTGTGTTGGAGGAAGCAGTCAAGTTGGCACTAGACACAAGAGGAGAGGGAGCTAAAAAAGAATGTAAACTGAAAATTATCATGATAAAGTAGGTAGGAAATGACTTTTGCTATAGCTTCTATTTCTTACGATTTGTCTGTGACGCTCTCTAAGTGCTTTCCACTTTACGTCCTCTGATATTTCAATGTGTTCAGACCTCACAAGTGCACACACACACAAAGGTTGAGCGGCGGCTCATTTTGAGAGGAGTACGACAACGACGACGACAACGACGACTGCGAGGAGTCCATTGCGGGTCCCAGTGCCAGAAAATAATATCACGGCGACGAGTATTTTCCTTTTGTGTGTGTGGAGGATGCGGACAGATATCGATATCTTCAAGGAGATATACCGACGACGACGAAGATATAGTCCCGCGTTTCCTTGTAAGCATCAACTCAACTCTACATTTTACAGTTATTTATGTGCAATTTCAGGAGACCATATAGGACTCAATACCCAGAGACCCACCCGCCCAAGATGTTGTCCCCTGCGTCGGATGGTGAGTCTGTGGAGACAGTGCTATATTGTTCTAGAGATAGTAGGTGTAGTTTTGATATTATCATGATGATATTTGGCCGGTTCTGGTTCTGGTTCTGGGGCTGGTGCTGGTGAAGGTGTCTTATCTCCGACTTCCCGCTCCAAGTTCCAAAATTCCTACAGTGCAAATCCTACAGTAGTGAACTGATTTATCCCAGAAATGTAGAATTTGAGAAATCTTCTATTAGTGCCTATGCATAGGGTCAGGGCCGGACGAAGGAATTGGTTTTAGGCAGGAATTTGTTTCCATACAAAAACCACAATTTCGATTCTATTGATGGTTTTCTTTGGTAAAGCAAAATGTTGTATTTACATATTTTAGAAAAGTGCAAAATGTTCCTTTTACTTGGTTCTGAAAAGCGCTCAATGTTCTATTTACATGTTTTTAGAATAGTGCAAAACGTTCTTTTTACTTGGTTCTGAAAAGTGCTCAATGTTCTATTTACATGTTTTGAGAAAAGTGGAAAATATTTTAATTCCATGTTTTTGAAATGTGTAAAAACAATTTATTTGCAGATTTTTGAAAAGTCTCAATATTCTTTTTGCATATTTTTGAAAATTTCAAAATGTTCCATTTACATTTTTTTAGAAAATTTAGGCAGGGAGGGCTGCCTGTGCTGGCCATATTATCCGTCCCTGGATAGGATGGTGGTATACATAGGGCCATCGCATCTGTGTCAATGGTGAGGATTTTCACACAGCGACGTAGAAAGTGCGTTAGTGGCCCAAACGTGTGGGGAGGAACATGGAATGGGAGTTATGTGCGAGGAAGTGTACATGTTTGAAAATACAAGAAAAGGGCTTAGCGACTTCACCGCAAGCAATTTACTCGGTTCACACTACTGCTACTACTACTGTTAGGATAGAATTTAGGTTTCCTATTCTGTAAGCAGGTAACAATGAAGGACAGTAAAATAACATAAAAATAAAGAGCAGCATCTGATGATCTCAGAAGATCCAGATACAGAAGAAAACATATAATATAATATAACAATGTTACTAGAGCAATAATCTCCAGACAACATAATGAATCTGTCCTAAAAATAAATACTATAAGTGAAGTACATATTTAATATGTTATACCTGATATTCAACTCGCAGAGTCTAATGCGACTCTAGTTTCTGAATGTTAGTTTACTATAGAAGATACGAATAAAATAGAATTAAATAGAAGTGGCAGACATTCAACTCTCAAAGTCTACTGCGCCTTTAGTTTCTGAGTGCCAGACCATAGTAAGTAGATAAGATTTAATTACGTAACAGTAAAATAGACAAAAACTACACAGACAGTTCTTCGTCAAGAATCTCAGTAGGTCTTGGCCATGCCAAGTGCCTGTGTAGTTTGTAAATATTGTACAAAAGACACACCTGCGGTTTTGAACGCTGGAGAAAATTACAAAGATAACCGTTGTCGTCATAAATAACTAACAGATAAGATCAACAAAGGTTATTTAGAAAAAACCGAGACTTCTAAAAATACAAAACATGTTTGTAAGTGGAGTCCTTAAAAAGACTCACACATTTGAGCTGGGAATGACACGGAATGAGATAACGGGACAAAAGTAAGCTCATCCCTTGGCGTCCAAACCAAAGGTTGTGATTGGTCAAAATCGGAAATTCAACTGACCGGACAAGGTCGGTAGTTGAAGTTCCGAGACTTAAGATCAGGGACGGAAAGAAAAATCGGGCAGTCTGCGTTTTCTCTTCAACTAGCTTTGTTTTAACTTAAAATCACTAGACTCACTTGTACATCGCCTAGAAATAGGAGATCAAGTAAAAATAGAGATAGAACATTCTGCCGTTTTTATTCTTTCATATTTGGTTAGATTCGAAACTCTCAAGTCTTATATTCTAGACGTTTGATAGTTAATTATAATATTCAAATTAATCATCAAGTAAGAAATATACAGAACATCAATTATATATTAAATACAGAAATAAAGACACGAGAAAGATATTAAAACATTAATAATTTATATTATTCACCTGAATTATTTATCAGTAGTAATTTATTAAAATAATTAATTAGCATCTCATCAAACACTCTCTCTTGAATTAGACATACGTACATAAAGTAATTTAAGTTAGGTTGTGCGTCCTAAAAGAAGGAAGTCCCGTAACCAGACGAGGCTAAGTCGCTCTGACACATCGGTACACACGCGTACAACAGAAGAAAAGGTATAGTATTTATATATATAATTATATACTGTAGCATTACATGCCCTTTAGATATTCCATTCAGTCTAATTGCTAAAAATATAATAAAGTTAAGGCATAGATTATGAACCTGCCAAGAGCATAAATATACTAAACACGCATTAAATAATTAAACATCCAAACAGAATGGTGCCGAAACCCGGGACCTTTTCCCAAAGTACTTTTGATAAATTCCTATACTGATGTTTAATTATTTAATAGCTACTTAAGTTATTGAACCAGGGGTTTTGCTACAGTCGAAAAATTGGCAAAACGAGTTTCGACTTTGACATTATACTGGTGAATCAGGAGCTGAACAATTAATCAGTAGAAAAAGCGTTTGTTATACCAAAATAATAATTATTAGGCAAATCATAAAAATCGTCATATAATCCTCGAAAATGAGTTTACTTCCGCGCGTGGTCAAATGTAAAGTGCCGTTGTGTCCGTATTTATTTTCTACTGTTAGAAAAATGGAATATCATTATTCAGAGCTTCACCTCTGCAGAACATGCAACCTCGCATATAGATATTATGAAATGCATGCACCCCAATGCCCACAGAAATTGACCTTACAATGTCCTATTAACTTTTCATTGAGTTTCAATCCGAATGGAAATTCAAATGTAAGACTGAGCATTTTTGGATTCACGGTAGTTCTAAGGAAAGAACAGATAGTTGAAGCCTCTGTTTTGAAAATTGTAGAGAAAATTACAGAAAGATTACACAAAAAATTTGATTCCAATGAACGTTTTATGATCAGACCAGATATTAAAATCAAACTTCTTCATAATAATAGGTTGGTAAAATTCTTTGGTTTCAAAACTCAAAGTCTTTATAAAGCATCGTGGACAAAATCATATGTAGCTCAACTTAAGCCATCCTTGCGTGCAGAGTTAATAAAGTACTACCAAGTAGAACAAGAGACAGGGATGGATTTAGACAAAGCCCCAATAAAGTGGATGGAATGTGACGAGTAGGGACTACGTACCTAAGTAACTATACCCAAGTCAAGTTTAGCAACCAAACATATACCCAGAATTCTAACTTGTATGGACTTATATATTAAAATATAAGTTGTATATTGAATAAAAGTTGTACTTATAGATTGAATTGCATATATAGGTTACTCAGTCAGCGCCAAGGGATCTTAAATCTTTAAAACATGTTCGAGAGTAGAGCTAAGAAAACACCCTAATAAATTTTCTGAACAAAAAAACGTAGTACAAACATAAATGTCACCACAAAACCCAACAACAGAGTGGGTCATGTTTCTTACAATAAAAATAAATAGTCTTGAGAGATTCTTGAACCAAACTTTAAAAGCAAACGTATGGCTTTGAGATAGCAGATTTAATCTGAGCTATGCTTGAGACCATCCACACTAAGTACAGGGCAACACAGCAGTAAGTAGCTTACCCTAACAACCATAGTATTATGTAATGTTTAGCTACATTGAAATACAGTAATATATATGTATATATGTCAATAGAAGCAGAGACAATAAATTTAAAGTACATAGGAGAAAAGGTAATGCAGTCTAATAAAATTAACTATGCTAGGATAAAAATAGAAAGGTTTCTTCTTTGTTCCCCTGTTGCGTCTATTTTGTTTTGTTTAGTAGTTGTTTTATATCACGTAGAGTAATGTAACAGGTAGACACAAAAGCCAATGACAGTAATGATTTTTCTGAAATGTTTATTATTATGAGCAGTACACAGACAAACCAAGCTGTAGTAAATAGCACCAATTTAAGATACAAAAATATTTCTATAAATAAAAATCTCAGTCAGACCGAATAATGTTATAGCCAAGATAAAAACGTTACGAAAGGTATTCGTTATCTATTTTATTTCTTTGTCCATTAAGCCCAATCCTTTTCAAAGTTAGTGTCCTGCCAGGTATGTAAATGCTTTTGAGCTTGTTAGTTTTATTAAATTATGTATGATGCAATGCGACGGTAATGACTTTGAGTATTCAATAGTAGGTAAAAATAAAACAAAGAATTGTTATGGATAGGGACAACTCCAAGGCATGGACTGGTTTTATATATATAATGACCTGATTTGCAAGTACTCAAAATAAAGTTAATGTAGTAATTATTACGTTTGTGAGTAGTGAAATTTTTTAATAATAAGCGCAAGACTAAAATGAAATCAGTGGATGAGAATAATTCTGGTAGTAAAGTGTAATATTCTATCAGTATCTGAGCAAATTAAGGGTGTAGCACTGTTATTTGAGCTAAAGTACTAGTAGGGTCGGATTTGTTTGCTTAAATAATGCACTTGTAGTGAAGAAACTAACTTGTGATTCTATGAAATTTGATGAGGCAAATAAATTAAACTAATTAAGTAACATTAAAGAGAAATAACGTAAGCATTTTAAAAATACGAGTGAAGAGCCTGTACGACTTCTATATGCCTCAATAATTTAGTATGCTAAGCCAATGTATTATTTGTGATCACAACTGGGTCAAAAATATCAGGAATTAAGCGTAATTGTATGGAGAGATGTATTTTAATATTGTGGTAAAAGGGTGCCGTTATTGGAAATCAGTGTAAATTGCATGAATTGACACGGAGATAAAGATAACTGAACATTCAAGTCCATGATTTGTTTTTAATAAAGCAAAGAAAAAGTCAATTCATTTTAATAGGTATATAGTAGAATGAGAATAAATACGATCATACATAATTTAGAAATAAACAGTAGGCACTCTACCCAATAAAATAATTCATAATGGTCAATAAGGGCTTTAACAAAAAGCATAATATGTAGAGTAAAACTGTAGAGGATTAATAAAGAACACTTCTATTATTATTCATGTTATAAAATTCAATAAAACTTGTAATATGTCTAGTGCCTATATGTCTAGTATAGCATACACCTGACATCATTAAATCTAAATACGATAATTATTAATAAATTTCCACTTAAAAGCGAGGAAATAAAATAGTAATAAAATAGTAATATATATTCAAGCGAGGTAAATTATAATATTATTGCTAATACTAACGAATGTCAAAATAAAGAAAATCTCAAATCTTGAATAGAACGACATATAAAATAAGTCTAACTACAATAACAAAAATATAATAAATTCATAAGTCACTTGATGGATAAAACGATAAACCAAGTCCAAAATGGCTAATTCCACCAACGAAACAAAAGATCCAAGAAACGGTCATATAAGCTCCACATGAAACTTCCCCCAGTCTGAATGAGTGTTGTAGTAGAAGGTTGGATTGAAACCTCTTGGAATTCATCAGACGGTTCAAATGAGTGTCCATAGAATAGGTGTTCATCATTGCAGAACGGCAGTAAATGAATACAAGTATGGTCAGGTCGGTCAACAGCAGAGTAAGATCCACTCTCAGGATTAGAAGCAACATCCTCATCTTCCTCCTGCAAAAGACCGATAATTAGGCAATCATCAGAGTTTATCCTCATAAAACCAAGTAATGCGCAATAACATCCACATAATTGATATCAATTAGAATTTCATTTAATACGAAGCCAGTGCATACGCATATAGACAGCAATTATAGTAGTTTAAAAATAACAAACATTGTTTTCTTTGAAATCAAAGGGAAAAAGAAACTCAGACATAGACTTGCACAAAGAATTAAATAAACACAGACCAGAGGTAAAATATAAATTGCAAATAAAAAAATTGAAACTTACCAAAATAATACAATATTTTCGGATATAAGCAGTCAGACCAGAAAGAGTAGATGGCAACGAGTCATCACCTAACAGTAAGGGCAGCGACGAAACGGGAACATGTAATAGATGATGACGTGGTAGGCTTCGGGCTCGTCTAATGCGCCATGATTGAGCCTCCCACAGAAGCAAATTTGTGGGACGACCCCATTGACCACAGGAACTCCATTTGAGAACAGCATAAATACGTCGTGCGCCTGGTCGTACTCCAGAGTCAGGTACGAATATTCCCAGCTGAGGTTGGGAAGCTGAATACATCGCGCACTGGTAACTAAGTAAATTGGCATTGGAGAACTGAAAGTTTTGGCAAACTGAATAGCAAAAACAAACTACCAAAATTATAAAATGTTTACAAAATATTAGAAAACTAACAAAGTAAAAATTTGCCAAATAACGGAAGAGGAAAAAGTCAGAGACTTGTTGCCTTGTCAAAATTAAAAATTTGACTGACATCAGTGTCACCAAGACTAGCAGTCTTGGGACTTCCGAGTGAACTAAGGCTGTAACCAGAAGCTACATTAGAATAATATAGGATGTCAGGTCAAGTCATTGAAAACTCGAATAAATTAAAATAATGGAAACCTTTCAAAGTAATGACTCGTGAAACAAAAATGAATTATCAATATAACACGAACAAAGTTCTGTAGAAGAGACCATTTTTGAACAAAAACGTACGATCGCGTACTATAGGTATTTTAAATTCTACAAGTCGATAATGTAGAGTCACAATTATTGGGGTCAACTTAGGTAATAGGCATCAATAATTACTGAAAAAGGAGCAGTGACAGTTATCACTGGGTGTCGAGTACAGTTGTATAGAAGTTTGAACAAAATCCAGTAGCTTTTGCCACTAAAGAGAACCTAGTAATTATGTAAACAACCCACAATACAATATTAACACAAAATTCCAATGCATACGGCAAATCTTTGCCTGCTCACAAGAAAAACACTTATTTTCCTATGTATCATTCATAACTATATAGCTGATGGTAGTCCAAGGGACAGTGCCAGTGAAATCAGTAAGTTAGAATGAGTACAGGACAAAAACCACTGCGACGGCTCAAACTATTTTCAACATTCTTATTTAAAATAACTTTGGTGTGACCAGAACAGGAGGGCTAGAGTCTTCGGTTGAACATAACTAATGACATAGGATGCAATTTAAATATATTGTAATGTCAGGTCAAACTATTAATGTTGAACCTGATATTTGTCCTAGGAAAAACCAAAAATCGACACGTTTGTGGCAAATTAACCGTGAAAAATATTTAAATGGCTACAAAAACTCAAGGAGTACTGAAGTCCAATATGTATATCAAAAACAGGAATGAGGGCCTATTGCATACATGTAAATTAGAGCTACTGACTCTCCTTTCCCTTAAATGCTATGCTCAATTTCCAAGAGCTCATATTATTATTTATAACAAAGCTGTCAAAGCGAACGAAGATACAAAAAAATAAGAAGTTGCACTGATAGGATTAAGTAATACAAAGAGTAATAGTGGTAGTACTAATTTTCATATGACCACGATGTATATAAAATTCAAAATTTGAACTTTCACCCTATATTGAAACTATGTGCGTACTAATTAGTTACGTAGGTTTACCATTTTTGAAACACTGCTCTACAATAACATTGAAGGTACGTAGTTTTTAGCCTGAACCACTCTTACAAGTAAGGACAATGGGTCACGTTTAAATAATCACGCATTGACAAAAGGCAGCTTATAAATAGACGTACTATGTAGCAACACTCTTTAAATACAAGTTAAATTAGATGAGAGGGAAAATATGAGAAATACAAGATAAATTTTAGGTACTGGAATGATACCTTCTCGCAAATGACTTGAAACGCAAAATTATCATACAACAAAAACAAAATTTCATTTAATTACATTTACGTCATTATTTATCACCATATACAGATTGTCATGAATTGATTTTATTATAGAATAAATGAGCAATTAAATGCAACACTCAAACGCCTCTTCTTATAGTTACATTACCAAACCCGAACTCGGCACTTAACCGTACAATTATATCCAAACTTCAAATATAATGCAATCATAAACCAAAATAAAGTTAAATTATTGAATCAGCACTGAAATAATAAAGATTCATAATCATAAGCTGACATAGTTACACAGGCATAAGAAAATTTTAAATACCTGTACACAACAATAACGCTAGAAATTCAATTATATACTCTTTTAGTATATATCACACATAATTGCACTAGTAGTCCACAAAGTAGAAAGAACAGGAAAAATCTGAGCAGACATGAATAAATGGCCGAATAACCTCACAAGTAGTAGGAAATGAGATGTTGGTCTCATCTAAAACTTCAGAAGACAATAAGTCTAAAGCTTGAGTAACCTTTGAGCCAATTGCATCCCAGCTAGTATTTTCAGCGCAAGAAACAAGAGAACTTAAAGACTGAACAGGGGAGGGCGAAATAGGACTCATGTACATCTGGGAAATTTCTGAGACTGTAGGAGATAGTAGGGAAGCACTGATTTGAACTGAGCTACCTGCAACTGGAGAAACTGAATCATAAGAAACGACCGGGGGTGTCGAACTCTCCGGCATCAATACTACTGTAGTTATACTTGTCTGTGAGAAACCAGGCCGATGGGACAAGACTTTACTATTTTTTATACAACTCACCCTATGAAATTTAAGTGTATCAGGTCGTGCAAATCTACAAAAACACTTATCACATTTGTATTGGTTCAGTGAATTGTGACTCTTAGTTATATGGTTCTGTAAACTTTGATCGTACTGAAAGAAGTGATTCTCAACATTGCATATCGGACACTGAATATTGTCACTTTGATGACATTTAGCAAAGTGTCTTCGCTTACTAACAGGACAAAGTGGAGCAAAAGCTCCTGGACATGTTTTTCCGCCCCACACCCATCCGCAAGCTATAAAACAAATAATCAAAATGAAATGCAAAATTAGTAGCTCCAAAGCTCCAAATCAGACAACAATATTAGTTTTACCATAACATAATACTGCATAATAATTATAAACTACAACATAGATTTACAACTTTGATATTACTTACCTATATGTTTGCGATCTTTCACTCGGATCTGTAAAGTTTGAGAATCTGTAAGCTGTGTCTCCGGATTTACAGATGGGACAATCCCACACTTTGACTTAGTCATTTCCTCCTCAAATCCTGGCCAGACCTTCCGTTCTCGAGTCGGATCAAGATTTTTCAAAATCTTAACATCAGCCAAAGTAATGTAGGTATCCACCCCTTTATCAAGCGCCAACAGATCAGTTTTAGCATCATTATCAAACTTTATATAAACATGCGAACCGCACTCAAATGGAATAGTATAATTGGCATAAAGACAGTTTCTCTTTATATTATGCTTCATCAGATTTACAGTTTCTTTGGATTTACTCCATTTATCCAAAAAACCCTTAGACACATTGGAAGCTACTTTTGAATCATTAAACTGAATCGAGTCACTCATTCCCATGTTGTAAAAATTAAAAAGCCAAGCGGTCCAATTATAATAATGCTGTATCCATCTAGGAGAAGATTCTAAACCTTCTTCAGAAACGTAGTCATGAAGGTCCACGGTACCAACTTCTCCTGATATTGTTTCATCATTCATGTACTTATCGATCACGTAGACCTGACCCGCTGCAGACAGGTTCCAGAAGTTAGTAGGCCAAGGGTAAAATTCTACGAGAATGTCACCCTCTCGCTTCCCATTACGCAGATTCTCTATGAGATTTGGATAGGGAACTAAACTTTTAATTACGTCGCCAGTACAATCCGAAGCTTCCGATTCTTTATAGTTACTATAAGAGTCTACCGGAATAGACTTGAAGGAATCCTCAGGACGCATATTGACCATCTCTTCAATCTGATTTTGGATTTCTTCAGAAAGGTCTAAGAAATCCCTTTTTTCTGGTCTAATTGAAATACCAAGAGAAACATAATTAAAATTCAGCTATTTAAATTACCTTTAAATAAATAGACCGCCAAATTGCTATAAAACTTGTTGATCTTAAGAACATTTATATTTAATAAGAACAATTATTAACCTTGATTTGACGAACACCATATGACGAAGAGCACAATCATACTCCGAATTAATGAAAAAAATACTTTTAAAGTCAACAATGTCAGTGAAGGCAAAGCAATTGGCTTCTAGTTTATTCTTTGTACTATCCACCTCAACTTCAATATTTATCATATATTGATACTCGGAATGCTTATAGGAAACAAGATCTAGCTGCACAAAAAAAATATCAAGTAATTTTATTATAGTATGCCGTTAAGACCTCTTTGGTATATGACGTCATAAAATTAAAATAGGCTTGAAGATATGGGTTAGTACCAGATAAATATTAAATAACAAAGGACTCACTGTTCTGGTGGACCTATAATGTTTTCTTTTTCGACCACTCTTTGCCTTGCATCCTACCGCCCCTGCCACAGAAGTTGTAGAAAGCTTTGCCTGCTCATATAAAATATCGAATTAGTAAAATCTATTTTTAGATTACAACAAAATAAAAACTGCGTCAATATAACTCTTAAAAATAAACAATGATAGTATATCTTACGAAAACAGCACAAGCAAAATAAAATCAAACCTGTTGAGCTAACAGCCTATTGTTTAGAGTTGTTACACGAGCAGCTACTGTTTCTTCGGCCGCGACTTTAGAAAGCTAAAATAGACAAACGCAGAATTAATTTATGTTTAGTAGAAGTTAAAGATTAAAATGTAACAACAATTATCTTTTAATTGAGAACTTGGAATCATAAATAATTGATAAAAAAACGCTCAGCAAATAATTATATAAAAACAAAATTTTCCAGTAACAATCTCTAAAAATTCTGATAGGAAATACATACAATCTATTGTGTTAATGTACTTAATAAAATAACCCCTAGAAGATGATTTATAAATAATTAATTGTAATACATTACATTATAATATGCGTCGACAACACTGCTTCAACCTTGTCACTGTCTACAATACTACATAATTGACTATGTTGAATGAGGCGACACGTGACACACACTTAACGTGGGTGGCGTTAATTAGGTCTAATTACTTGGTGTGAATACGGCACGCGACCAAAATGACTATACTGAGAAATACTAGTAGCCATGTATTTATATTTGGTATGAGCATCCATTTATTATGTACTTGCTTGTTATCGCCTGTCACTCGCATGTATGGAAACGTGTACATTAAAGAGTACATGCTACATGTAGGACTGGCTTTGGTCTCTTGTATCTCTAATCTCGATGATGACTACTTAACTTATATGCATCTTACATATGAGTGCGAAATTGGAAAATTGAATGCTAATTTAACATCCGACATCTACAGTCAAATTCGAATTTAAAAATATATTCTGTAAAGAAATAGAAATGCAACCCTACTACCATTTATGGTCAGTGAGTTTGTGAGTCTTTCTGTGAGCCTGTGCACTAACTGTAAATAAACAAAACTAAAATGGAAGAACAAGTCCGTACGTATAATAGAAATAATTATACCAGTTTTAGTTTCAGTGAACTACATACTCACTATGAAGGTTTGAAATTACGATAAGGAAATAGGAAAAGATGAATTTGGAACGAGCATGATTACAATTACAATTTACAACTGCGACTAAACGATTTGGCTATCCATAAAAAAAAAGGAGTATATTACTCATTTCTATACATGGTTAATATATTGATAATTGTTCAACATCACAAATGCAAAAATAATAAAATAAAGGAGGAAGGGAAACTTTGAGTCCATGATAATTTCTGAGGCTTCACTAAAAACAAAGTGCCAATGTATGGTTAGATATTAAACCCATTTGATAGGCTACACAGATTGCAGATTAATTTATAAATTATATAGTTTTGTCACCTCTTCCAATATATAATTATGCAATATTATTGTACATAATAATCATACCTACGGAATATACTTAAATAGTTTTTTTTTTATATAAGTCCTTCAATTTGATTATATGTTTTTATTATTACGGCAAAAATAGGAATGATTTTGACATCCCCATATTTAATTATTTCAGCGGAGGCACACAGCACATAGGCAGTGCAGTGTAGTTAATGGCAAAAAATATCCTCCAGCCAAATTCTACTGGTAGTACAGGCACATAAGCTATACTCGTACCTATCCCATTTACATAGACGACAGCAGATTATAAAAAGAAAAACAGCATTACTGCCCCTTTTTATGCCTTTTGAGACCATTGGACAGTCTGCTGATTTTGTAATTTGATTAAATTAAATTAAATTTGCAAAATATAACGTGAAACTAGATTTATATCTACCTACATTATTTTTTTTGCCATATTTATCCTGTCAGATTTGCAAAAGCAAAGTAAAATTATGAGTACAAAACATCCGACTACATTAGTACCAACTCCGACTCCGACAATCACCACGTCACAGAGTAACAGTAAAATGTATTCTTTTTTTTTGGAAACAAAAATATAATGGTAATATAATGACAGTAAGAATAATAAATGGAAGAAATGTAGGTGAGGTTCTTGTTGCTATTCTTTAATTTGTAATTAATCTCGTTATAAATGCATTAGCACTTAATTCGAGATTCGGCAAAAATTTCATTGTGGCTAAATTTAAATGCGACCAGCAGCAGCATAGAAGCAGCAGATGTTTATTTGGGATGTTTTGCAGTTCAACCATAAGAGCTTCATTTTTCTCTCTAAGTCTAATTCTAATTCTAATTCTGACTGACGACAGGTTCATTAGAATATGTATATAGAAAAACATTGGTATAGGAACTATAAGAATAAAAAAAATTTTGACTCCCCCTGTACAGAAGGTATATAGGTAGGTACATCTTTGATTTTCTCTCTGCATGTAGTAGATAGTACTCTCTACAGTTTGGACTACAGTGGAAACGAGAGGATAATCATTAATCTTTGATTTTCTAGGTTATGTATTACGCATAAAGTGTGATGCTGTCCTCAAAAAGACCCACTCAATTAGTATGCATAGTCAGAGTACAACTGAAATTGACATACTTTCCACTTAAGACTAATCGCTCTGCCTTCTCATATGAATGGGACCTGTGCTGAGCGAGTGTGTGTCTAATAAACACAGAGTGTGCCGATGGCTATAGCTGTCTGTCTGGCAGATCTATGTACAATAAAGGAGAAGCACATTTAAAAGCAGAGGCATACTACCATACGACCTATAGCACACCTCAACTTCCCATTTCTTCCAACACATCCCATATATATATCTACTGACTGACACTGCCCCGTCATCATGCGTCCACTCTCATCACTTATTTGCATAATAGGTGAGATTCTCTCTTCTCTCATGGAATAAATAAAATAAGTCTCCTGTGACGGTGGATGTGAAAATGTGAACGTGAACGTGGACTGTGATGTATGGTTCATATTATAGTTGGAAACAATTTCTGTCCAAATATTAAATATTCAGTTGCAGTAAAAATCTGGCCTTAAAGAGCACAGTGTAAACTTGCACTTGAACAGCTCGGAAATAAGGAGCAATTTAGTATTGAAGAAGTGACTCTCACAAAAAAATTGTAACGTGAGTAAAAATCAGTAGGCTATATGCAGAGCATGCAAGATACATATAATTTTTTTGTACGTATATTTACATGCTTCATAAAGTTTAAATTTAAGAAACAATAATGGATTGAATCCATACAGCTATATCTAATCTGTTCAAGTGCAATAAAATGATTTTAAAATATTAACCCTTTTCCTCTTCAACAGACATGATGTAGTACATGCTAATTATTATGTATGTAATTATTTATTATACACTATAATATGCATCACGAACCACCACCGAAACCAAAAGAAGTGGGTCCCACAAAGGGCAGAAGGCAAATTGTGGTTGAGTTGTGTGGAAAGGGGGGAATCTCTCATAATTTATATTTTTTTTGTAGATGCTTCTCATACGTCATACTTTATACAATGTCAGATTCAGATTGTGAGTAAAACTGGATTTAAAAAAATAAAACAAAAAAAAACATCATCGGCAATGTTTTCATAAGGCACAATTTTAATAAGTGCATCAATGCATCTGAAACAATTTTTTTTTAATTGTCGTCACGTAACAGGGTTACTCCAAAGAAATTTTTACTTATAATCAACAACATAACATGAGCTCAATAATTATTATTATTATTTCCTCTGTACAATCTTTCTATACAGTCCTCCCCCCCCCCCCCCGTCTCTCTCTCTCTATAACTTCTAATGAAATTATTATGCAGTTTTGTAATTACAGTAAAGGTAAAGTGTAT
Source organism: Dicyrtomina minuta (assembly GCA_949802685.1). NCBI lineage: Eukaryota > Metazoa > Arthropoda > Collembola > Symphypleona > Dicyrtomidae > Dicyrtomina > Dicyrtomina minuta. The sequence continues at coordinate 11,251,619 of OX461809.1, read as the reverse complement.
TACCGTAACCGTAGTAGCTATAGATGGAAAATCAGTAGCGATTACATAATACAAGATGCATACAGTATAGATGATAAAATTCAAGTTGACATCATGGTACTATAACGATATATAAGAAAAGTATGTGTACAATGTGAAAACGTGAGCTGGGGAGTGTTATAGTTGAGATAATTATAATTATGATTATATGATACTAATTATAATTGTAAGTATTGGTGACAAAAACATGATGTAACATTGGCTATATATATGATAGCAGAATTACAAAAGCAAACGGAACTAATTATTACCATTACTTTGATATGTATTAGGAACGTACTATATGTAATATGAGTAAATAAAACATTTTTCAACTTTAAAAACAAAACAAACAAGCAACTTATACCTTTTCCACTGGAACTGTACTTGATGATGACGATTGTTTCCTCTTTGTTGGACCCATCGGATAAACAAACTGGAGTGCAAAATGCACTATATAACACGTTTATATAATATTTAAAGGAGCAACACTCAACTTTTTTTTAAAATTTTAATAATAAAAGGAAATACAAACAAAACTGTAGATACTAGATTTTATTGATTTTGTTTTTGCAGTTTAAGTTTTGTTTTTTTTTATGTAGGTACTTATTACGCTGGTTAAATAGATGTAATATAGAAAGTTACAAGAAAACCACAATCTTTATAGTAGGTATTGAAAAATTGTGAGAAAGAATTAAATATTTCGGGAAACGAGACACACTGTATTTTTATATTAATTATTTATTTTTTTTAACAAGAAACAAACTTCTGCTTTACTAAGATGTTATTTCAACGACAATTTAGAACGAAGTAATATAAGTAAAGAAAAGGAGAATCAAAGCATGTAATTTAAAGTCTGGATACGCATCCATAAAACATTGAATGGACCTGTGTGACACTGAGCAGTTTTTCTGTAGGCGTGAGTCCTGCGGGTAGCATGCGTTAAAAAAACATGTAATATTATTATCCATTTGTTTACACGCTGTTGTTCCGTACACTGTACGGAGTTTCGCTGCGATAATCTCGCCATTGTGTATGCTACTTGGCGTCTACCTAAGTAGTCTCAGGGTTCCCTTACAACCACCATGGTGAGCGACAGCTCCTATGCTTTGAGGCCTGAAACTTGACATAGGAAAAGGGAAAGGAATGGAAGAAGTACATAACTAACTAGTAGATAAGCAAACAAGATAGCCAGAACCGAGAGCACAGTTAACTAATAGGTACATATATAGGTACTCTGTTCCAAAAGAACAATAACCAGTACTGTAGACACATTCATAAATTCATTCATTTACGTACTTAAAATTATCTTTCTTCCTTTATAAACTAATATGAAGACCGAACATGTAGAACCTTAAGGAGTTGAAATGTTCCCTTTTATTGTTTAAAGTTCAAAGTCAGACCATGAACTTAAATTTAAATACGAGAAATCGATAATGGTGATTTACTAAAATTAGACCACTGTCTGGTTCTTACCATTTTTTTTACTGATAGAATCAAGTTTCCAAATGATTTTCATGAATAGAATAATTATTACACTTGTATCCGTTTTTTTTTTTATATAACTATCCGACAACGACGACGACGGTTGAATCTACTTTAGTATATTACATCTTATATACAACAATTTTTTTTTGTGGCTTTTACAATTTCCTCACAGCTTATAATTTTTAAATTTCAATATAATTAAAGTTTTACACTACACACAATAATAAATAATTAGTGGGCAGGTCTGTACCAAACTTTAGCAATGATTTAAAACGATGAAATTTATTTGTAATCCAAATTGGAATTCAAAAACAATAATCAAACAATTAGAACTAAATTAATCAAAATTTTGCCATAAAACAAAAACAAAAACAAGAGATATTTTAACTTGGAGGCCAACCTGTAATAAATTTACACCGTTTTACAAATCAAATACAAATCCTAAAACAATACCAACAGACGACTCCAACGCAGTTAGTTACACAATAAAATTCCCATTGTATAGTTACCTGACGCTTGTGTTTGCTCCAACGTGATGACATAACTATATTATTATAGCAATACAACTTTACACGAGAACATTTTTGAATTAAATATGTTAATGCGTGTGTAGTCCATTTCAAGTAATCACTATATTTCCATTAGATTGCATCTTCTTCTTCATCTTTGATTGAGATGATATATTCTTATAATAATGTCTTCAATTTTTTTTAGTTTAATTCATATACTTTCTCCATATATATACTTATGCTTCCGTTCGCTTTAATACCATTCCATTAAACTCAATAGTAGTCATTTTGTTTTGGATGTTGCTCTTAATTCCCCTTCTTTCTTTCTTCAGCTTTTACACTATTAATTAATTATTAGGTTTTCTTCTTGCTTTTGTTTCACCGCTATAACTGCTCACACCAATATTTGAAATATATATGTACAAACAGCCTCATTTCCAAGTCAATCTGATTCTAATTTTGAACGACCATCGTATCCATATTCGTAGATTGCATGTATTTTATATCATAGATCATGTTGCATAGCATTTCCTTCCTTAACAAATTTTGATAAAAAAATTGTCGAGAAATGAGATTCCGTGAATTTTCTGTCTCTCTAAAGGATGTATCTCATGATTGTACGAAAAGCATAGAAGAGCTCAGCTTGGATTTTGCCTCTATTATCATCAAGTTAAAGTGGACTTTTCAGAGTGTTTAAACTTTGTCATCACATTATCGTAATCAGCACGAGTCACCCAACAGCAAACAGTCTTAATGTAGGATTTTAATAGACGTACCAAAAGTTGGTTCACTTCACCGTAATCATAGTCATCGTGCCTGATTTCTTAAAGACACTGTATATAATTCCAGACAGCCGTACGGAATTTAGTTGTATCAACATGTGCTCGACCCCCATCGTGTTATACATCATACTCTGCACAACTTTGAATTTCTCATCCAGAAAAATTTCCAATATCAGCATAAAGTCGATAAACGAGGGAAAATTCATGTTCTTACCAAGAATAGTTCTGAATACGAAAAGTATGTAAATCTGGGACTTGTTCCCTCTTGGCAAAATCCTCATAGTTAAAAACTAGATCCTTAATAAAAAGATCTTCGATGGGTCTAGTCTTGGACAGATTTTTCATGGAAGCCATAATAGTGTCAACTTTCGAGATGAAAGACGATATACTTTTCTTGGGTGGTGATGGAGTCACACTACTCGTTCCACTCGTCCTAGAATTTGACACTACCAAATTATTATGAGTGGCATTTTTTTTTAAAAAGAAAACCTCCGGGGGACTTGTTATTGTTGCTGGTTGTATTATTATTATTACTACTCCCATGTTGTTGCAGTTAATTACTATTACTTGTTGCATTACTATTATTGTTAATAAGGTAATTACTATAAATATTACTACTATCAGTCGATTTTAGTTTGGTTTCTGTTGCAGTCTTGTCATTTTTGAATCGCTGATAAATCCGCCTGTGTCTAGTAAAGCTCAAAATTCTATCATTTTTCTAACAACTCAATATTTGCACTTTTTGAAATAGGTGGGAAATTCTATTCATTAAAGTTATAGTCGGGATAAATAATTAAAGGTGAGGTAATAGCGCATACTTGCCATTGAATTAAATTAAAATGTGGAAGTATTTTTCAGCCTTTTCTTTCCTGCTGCATAGCGAAACATTTTATACGGAACCACACATATTTAATTTTGGTCACAGGAAAGCATTGCAGGTCATATATTTGTGCATTAATGTAAGCTTGGTTGCTGAACATTTTCCCCCCGGACATTAACCCTCCGCATATTTTCCTTCCAAATCATACATAAGACACTTTCCTTCCAAATCGTACACGCTTAGAAAATACGCAAATTCGACACTGAAATTCGAATTGTAGCTTATGTTTGTGTTACTTCAACATTGACACCAGACGTTTCTGTGCTCAACACAAAATTTAGTTGGAAATTTACACTGTAAGATGATAGACTGATTTTACTATTTTTTTTAGTGTTGAATATGTAACTAGAAAGTAATTGAGTGACTAACTGAATTCAAAAATAATGCAAAAAGTGAAGCTCGAAACCACAACCTTTAAGTCAGATACCGGCCTCTTTCATCACTGACCTGGGACGACTCATTTCGTGTAATTACGCTAATTTAACATAATATATTAAATTAACTGTTTAGAACAGAATTGGCAATTTTTTTATTTTAAAAACTATTGCAGAATGTCAATTATAAAATAGCTGCGGCTGATTTTAAAAAAAAGCAGTATCTTCTAGATTATTCTTGAGGGTTGCAACCATAAGGACTAACACATTTATTAAATTTAATATCGGGTGCCAGATTTTTCAGCTCGATGACGCTCAAATTTAAAAATGCGTGGAGAAAAGAATGTTACAGGGCTATATTTATACATAAGGAATAGTAGAAGCCTTCTTTTCGGGTTTGTTGTGTACTACGCCATGTGCTCAGCTGTAATAAGAAATTTCTGTTTGTCATTATAAGTTTACTGCATTCTTTTATGGCATTAACAAAACTAAAAGCCTTAGGTTCAAACTACTGTTTCGTGAATATTTATAAATCCCTTACCCTTTAAATAATTAAAGAATTAAAATTAAAAATTGTGTTTTTGTGTGTGCACCAAAATATACGTCAGGTAAAAGACCAGCACGCATTTAAATAAACTCAAAACTTAAATATTGAAAAGTAGGTACCTACATTTTACTATTTAAGTATAGTGAAATTTGGTCAACTTGATGTTTCATGTGCATCCCTTGTTGTTATACGCGAGTATTTTGTGCCGCTTGGATATATTGTTTATTCGTCCACTGTCTCCTTGCGTCTACTAGGTACATTTTAAAATTATCCCACAGTATTATTGTTCCTGTGAGTTGACCATTTTAAAAACAACACGCTGTAGACCCTTCACCTACCGACGCATCCCTATCGCTAAAGGTTTTAGTACTATAAGTATTTACAGTTGGTATAGAGTATTGAAACACAAACCGTCAACTGTTCTTCTTTATTATGTGCTGTATAATCCTTCTTCAAAATAATAGTAACTACTTATGTACTCCATTCTATTTAATTAGTAGGAGTTCAGGCTCCATCAGTATGCAGTCTCTCTAACCCAGAAGTAGAAAATTACTATGTACACGAAATATTTATGTTACAGTTTACAAGCAGATTCATGGTACAAGAGTATATCAGTATAAAATGTAACAGTACAGCTGAAGCAGCTTTAATAACAGCCGGCATAATCTACTAAATACAAAATAAACCCCCTCCCACCCTTATAAAATGACCAAGTCCAAAATATGTTAAAAATTATATAGATACTAGAGTATAATACAACCAAACCGAAACAAACGTGAAATCCGTTAAATAAAAATGAACCCAACGACAACCAGAGACAAAATACAAAACTCCACCCACCAACAAGGACTACGGTATAGTAAAATGAAACCCTTAGCAGGACAGACAACTTTTGGGTCTTGTATGGTTAAGTCAAATATGCAGCAACTCCCACTAAACAACGTAACACTCAAACGTTTAAGTCATAAACATTTCAAAGTTATTTGGCCCTTGAAGACTAATTCTCAACCTTTTTTTTAAAAGGCTCACGTACAAAGCTTAAGCAGTGATGAAGAGCAACTATTCTAACAAGACATTTTTCAGTTTGATCATTGTACTGTAAGGCGACTTACTATAACACTAAAATGTAATCTATTATGGTATTCTAAAAATCACCTGAATTTTGGATTATTTTGTGACATTTGTGAATTATAAATTAACTTTAAGACTGATCCCACGCCGTTACATCTTTTATAATAATGACGAATCCCATGTCAATTACACCTTTGGAAAATCTCTTAAAAATTGGACCTTTTATTCTTAAAGACAAACTCAAAAATAATAGCACATCGTGCCTTGCCACGTATATAGCACAAAAAGAGAATACTGACACCTACTTCATTCTTAAAGTATTTGTTAATGACTTATCACGGTCCTTGTCTTCAAACCTTCAGGCTCGACAACTACTGTACACTGAATATACTATGTTACAATTGCTAGAAGCCGATTCAAACGTAATCAATCAACATGGGAGACTCCAAGACACTGTATTAGTAAATAACATTCCAATGATCCGAATAACTCTAGTGCTTGATTGTTATGTTACACATGACTATACATTACTAGGAGTGCGTCAAGTTAATCTCCAACAGTACGTAATTTATTGTAACCCGTTACCCAGACCTGTGATTATTAATATAATGATTCAAGTTCTTACAATAGTGGCACGTCTTCATAATCAAAATATTGTCCACCGTGATATCAAACTCGCAAGTTTTGTGCTCAATACAGAAACCAATATGATTCGTATTGTGAACTTTACTATATCGGCGAAGTTAAATCACTTTGCACAATTATTTACGGATCAAAAGGGAGCCCCAGGTTACGCGTCTCCAGAATTATTAAGTTCATTCAAAAATCCTTATGATGGCAAGGCTTCAGATACATGGGCACTTGGAGTCGTTATGTACGCTATGATATTCAATTCTCTTCCATTTTACGATTCCTCGCCTGCAGGTTTATTTAAAAAAATCGAAAACATAGAGATAGAATATCCTGCATGTGACGAACAAATGAACGACTTTCTCGTGATTTTACGACAAGTCTTTGTGTATGATGATGGGTCCAGAATAACAATTCCCGAATTTCTCAATATGCTTGAAGAAATGCAAAAAAAACCTGCCCTTCATCTACACGAGGTCCCTACAACCGTCGAAACTGCTCAATAGCTCAATCTCACTCACTCATACAGGTAAAATGTTTATACACTATAGTTTTATGCAAATGCTGCCTGCATTTTAAATAACAAGTTATATAAAATTTAATGAAAGACAAATGTTTCCCAAATAAACCAAAACTGCTGGCGTGAGCAAAAGTAAAAAGTATAAAGGAAAGTATTTATTGCAATTAAATAACGTCACTTAAAAATGAAGTTTAATTTATTACAACTTAAGAAGACAAAGAAAAAGATGCTTTCTCTAGTTCTATTGAAAGCATCTACCATTTTACTCTTACTGAGAGTAATTCCAAACTATATTTACTTTCAAAAACAAGTTGTTGAGATTTACTCTTGGTTGGTCTTTATGTGGAATCGTCACATGCAAGGCACATTTAGTTTCTTGCTGTTTCCTTATTAAATCTGAAGGACTCAAGCGAGCATCTAGAACTTTGCCCTGAAATGTCATTGCCGTTATATCCCCCTGTGAGAAATTAATATTAAAAAAAAAATGGATCACAAATATCAATTACTGAAAATAAACCAAACAAACTTTATATTATTATTCTCGACTACAAGTAACATGCTAACCGTAGGTAATCGTTGAAATAATTTTAAATTAAAGTCATGATCTTGGAAGGTTGACATGAACAAGGTTGATACCCAAAACAATAAATTGGCACAAGTAATCTGTTTGTGTCCTACGGTTTCATTAATCACAAACATATAGAGATTAACCACAAAATACGTGCTCCTGTGCCGAAAGATACCGACAGGAAGAACTAGAAATAATAAATACAACCAATTAAAACGCGACTAACAATGTTATTAACAACATCCACATTATGGTATTTCACATGAATTATTAATCAAGAACTTACACATTGATGGAGCCAATGGTCGGTCCCAAATGAATGGCACTAAAATGTCCTGTGACAGACACCAATACAATCGTACGTTGTGTGTAGCTCTAAAATGCATTATCCAGTCATGTGGAGCGTACGTTGCGCTGCAATTCCCAGTATTCGTATAAAGGCAAATCACATCTCTAAATAAACATTAGAAGGTAATCAGCTAAATGAATTACATTGTATTTAAAACCAATAATTAAATGGAGCAAACATTAAACTACTTTACATCTAAACACATGGTTAAAATTTACCTGAAATCACAAGTTTTTAAATGAGCCCGATAGTCTCCCGACTTGAGGATTGCGTCACATCCTCGTTGAACATGAATGCATTTGATTATGCATCCAGCAACCATTGACATTAAATCCTCTTCGCGATGGTTCAGCCATCCAGGTTGCCATAGTAACCCTTGACTTGCACAGAACTCCACACTACAACACATTAGTTTCAATTTGCAATCGTCACAGTGGGCATGTCTCTGGTCACACGACCTCACAACGCCAGTTAATAAATCCAAGCATAGAACGCAAGCTAATCTTTGCAAGTCACGTTGTTCACATTCAAACGATACAATTCGATTCTCAAAAGCTGCTCTCCGTTCAACTATAGATTACAAAAAAAAGAACTAAAATTTATACACAATTCCTTTTATTATTTTATTTCAGTAGAATATAGTGTACTGTCATCGTTATAATTAATAGTAAATAAGTAAAAGTTACAAAAATACCAAAAATTATTAAAAACAAATCTCACCTCTTGTGGCGAGAGTAGACATTTTGTCCCAAAAAGTTTAATTAGTAGCCCAGCACAAACTCCAACTGTCCTACGTTGCTTCTCTGGTCAAACTGATATATTTAGTGGGCATCCTGTAGCTTACCTTAATCTCAAAGAAACAGAAGGGACAAACGTGTCGTACCATAAAAACCATATTGTTCAAAACCAGTAAGGTAATCAGTATAATGTCAACCGTCAATAGACTCATACCTTTCCATGTGACCATTAACCTAAATTCATGACAGACTCACTAGTCCCTTCATTGTGATATATCTATCTTAGCTCTTTCATTTCAGCTAAGAAACCAACCATCACGTACATCCAACGTAGACAGTAAGAGCATAGCTTAATTATCGTCTAGAATGATGATTGACAACAACGAAGATATGGATCCTCCCCCTTTACAGTTAAGACCTGTACGACATGCCATTGTACCAGTAACCTACAGTGGAAAAATTGGATCAAATCCACAGGCACACATTAATTCATTCCTCCGAGCCGCTGAAGCTAACAGTTGGAATGATGTAATGAAAGCATCTCAATTTCCCACTACTTTAACTGATTTTGCAAGAACCTGGTATGACTCTGCTACCATAACTCGACAACGAGAACAACTCGGACCGTGGACGTGGGAAGACCTATGCCCTGAGTTTGAAAAATATGGAACTGCAGGACTTTACACTCGTTCTACGTTGCTGCAACTGCTCCAAAGCACTCAACTTGCCACCGAAGACAGTCTTGAATATGCTCATCGCATGAATCAACTTGCAAACACAGTTAACCAACATATGGAAGATCCGGAACTCATAACATATATTCAAAACGGATTACGCATAGAAAAATTCTACGACGACGTCAGTCTTGCTAGACCAGCCACGTTTCCACAACTTATAGAAGTATTGCGAAGCTCTGAACAAAGTGAAGCTAGACATCCCAACCGTAACCTACTGTCTCTAAAGGACCATGAAGCATACCCCTTAGAAGTTGATAATTCCAGACCCCCCCATCGACCATTATATGTGGAACCACAACGGCGTACAAATCCACCACTAAATTCTCCTGTACCAAGAGAAACAAGATTTGTGCAGTTTGACCGCCAAAAAGAAAATCGCGATCCTGATCTTGAAGAGCGAATTGCAAGACTGGAGATTTTGCAGCGTCAACCCCCTCGGTATCAATACCCTTCAGGAAATCAAAATCAAGAATTCAATCGGTTTAATCAATCTAACCGCCCGTTTCGAAATTCATCGAATCGAAGATTTGGATTTTATGACAACAACTGGCATAACCAGTCCGACGCAAGTAACGGCAGAGACAGAAACCCCCCTGCCCTATCCTTTCAACACAACCCCCAAAATGCTTATCGTTCACCTCAAAACTTTAATTATACACCACGGCAAAGCTTCCCAGATCGTACTCGATTCGTTCCAGCAAACACACAAAACCAACAACAGAGAAATTCTCCACCAAACCCAAACCGCGTCATTACCGGTAACTGTTATAGTTGTGGCCGTCCAGGACATTTCGCTCGTTACTGTCGTTCCACGTCGGGAAACGGAAACCGATCAAGGAATTAACTGGGTCCTTGAGTCAAAAAATAGTACCAGTCTATACATTGTCTAAAAAGTTTAGCCCTTTCCTATTTATATCATGCTATTTACGAGAAGTAAATATATTTTGCTTGCTGGACACTGGCGCCAGTCTCAGCTTATTAAACTCACAATATGAATCTCTAGTAGACACCCCAAACACCACCGAGAGTTTTGCTATAAAAGGAGTTAGTGGCAATATTTGTTCTACTATAGGAGTAGTTAAATGTGGCTTACAATTTTCGCCAGAATTAACTTTATTTGCAACTTTGCATTTATTGCCAAAATTACCATATGATGTTCTGCTGGGAATAGATTTTCTACGTGTACAGAACGCAATCCTAAATGTCCCACAGAACGTACTCATGTTAAAATCTGGAGTCCGTCTTCCTCTTCAAAATTCTCCATCTAATGTACAGCACTTAAATGTAAATCTGTTTGACCATTTACCTACCATTACGGAGGAAAATGAAGTGTTAACAATTCTTGTTGACAGTGATTTGGTTTTATTAGCACCCAATCAACATGTACCACTCACTCTTACCTTGAATAATATAAATGACATTCCGACACTACCAGAAAGTCAAAAAGGAGAGATAATGTTACAAATTGAAAGTGAGGTCCCAGGAATAAGCGTATGGGACTCCATAGTTCCTGTTCAAGAAAAAGTTGTAGTTGAAGTATTTAATGGAAACAATGAAGATATTGTTTTCACAGCTGGGGATAATTTTGGCATATATAGTTTGATGCCAATTGTAGTATGGGATAAAGAATGCTTTTTAAAGTCGAAAGACCTAGGCAATAAAATAATAGCTCCGCCAATGGAAGTTGTGGAGAATAGGCATCAGTGCGCACTGACAGAAGTTTCTACGGGTCCACCGGAACAGGAGTCGGTGACGACTGCCTCGTCTGTTCCTGATTCAATTCCAATAGCAGAACATATCCGCTACAAGGCTATTTACGCGTCTATTAGTCCTGAGTTAGACGAGTCTGACAGAGCACTAATAATGGAGACATGTTGGGAATATAAAGATCGTTTTGGCATTGAGGGAGATGTGCTTGAAGCTTCTACTATACTCGCGCGCCCGATTGAACTCATTAGGGACGCGAAACCTTTTCGAAGTCGCATGTATAATTACTCAGATAAAGAAAACGAATTAATTGAAGCCCAGGTAAACGAATGGCTTGATGCGGGTATTTGTAGACCCTCAACAAGTTGTTGGGCCGCAGGTGTGGTGCTAGTTAGCAAAGGACACCATACAGCTGACGGAACCGTTACCAAACCGCGTTTTTGCGCGGACTATAGGGTTTTAAATTCTCAGACTGTGCCAAATTCCTGGCCACTGACTAACATTGACCACATATTAAGAAGCCTGGAAGGTTTGACGGTCTTCATTTTACTTGATTTAAAACGCGGCTTTCTTCAGTTCCGTTTACGGGAAGAAGACAAATATAAAACTGCATTTATATGTCGCTTGGGTCTTTTTGAAATGTGTCGATTGTGTTTCGGTCTCCGCAATTCCCCATCGGATTTCATGGAAGGAGTGGCGATGGCGCTGTCAGGATTAATCCATATAGAAGTTTTCGCCTATGTGGATGACATATTGATACCTGGACGTAACATTCAAGACCTACTCGGACGCCTAAGGAGGGTATTAGACCGATTTCGTCAGTATCAAATGACATTATCCACAAGTAAGTGTGTGTTTGGAGCGCGAAAAGTCAAAGTACTTGGATTTATTGTATCAGCTAATGGAATTGAAACCGACCCCGCAAAAGTAGAGAGCATCACTAATATTAAAACTCCTAAGACAGTTAAAGATGTTAGGAGTCTGCTCGGCATTAGTTCATACTATAGAAGGTTCTTACCGTTATTTTCAAAAATAAGTAAGCCCCTTACGCAGCTATTGAAAAAGGATACTGAGTTTATATGGAACCAGGAATGCGAAACGGCATTCAAATTGATAAAAAAAGGACTGACTACAGCTCCTGTGTTAAGGCATTACGATGGAACATTGCCAATATCAGTTCATACTGATAGTAGTAGCTATGGATTAGGAGCATGCTTGACACAATCCGAAAATGGAGTTGAACGAGTCGTATCTTACGCCTCACGAGCTTTAACTCCTGTCGAAGTTAGATATTCTACAATCCAACGAGAATTTCTGGCGCTTCTTTTTAGCCTAGAGAAGTTTAAGTGTTATTTATATATGAAGGAATTTGTGGTAGTAACAGATCACAATCCGCTTCTAGTGTTAAAAAGCGGTGTAAGTTTGAAACAAGTGAGTGCGAAATTACATAGATGGTTAATGAGACTACAGGACTTTAATTTCACTATCGTCCATCGCGCGGGCAGATTGCATTCCGATGCGGATGCCTTGTCACGTTTAGTGGAACCCACTACGACGGAGGAAAACCCTGAACTTAATTTCAATTTAAATGAAAGTGAAATTGATCTTGATTTTCCTATTCTATTTACAACTGAAGATTTGGAGACATTGCAACTTTCAGATAAACATTGTACAAAAATCCGTGAACAAATTGTATCTACAGCTCACAAGAAATATACGACAATTAATAATCTCCTTTATCGATTAGACAGAGGAAACCGTCGGTTTGTAGTTCCTCGAATCATGCAAAAAACACTTCTAGACGAAGCCCACTCTGTCATTACCGGGGGACATCGTGGATACAAGGTCACGTTAGAACGATTGCAAAACTTTTGGTGGCGCAAAATGCCACGTTCCGTATTTAGATATGTACAATCATGTGACCTCTGTCAACGTGCAAAACGACCTATACGCGGTGGCCAAGGACTTTTAATGCCCATTTCTCCTCCTGGCTCACCCGGTGAATTTTTGTCAATTGATTTTGCAGGACCTTTACCTACTACAGCTAAAGGAAATAAGTACATCTTAGTTTGTATTGATCTTTTCTCAAAATACATCATTGCAAAAGCTACAGTAGACTCAAAAGCTCCTACAGTAGCTTCTTTTCTCGTAGAACATGTAATTACTCAATGGGGAAGTCCCAGATTACTACTTTCAGACCGCGGTAAACCGTTCATGTCCTTCGTGGTTACTAACTTGTTACTAAAAACAGGAACTAAGCCAATCTATACCTCGAGTTATGCACCAAACTGCAATGGGTTATGTGAATCTCAAAATAATTCTATAAAAACAGCACTTAGAACATATCTAGATGAAATGAATCAAGACCGGTGGGATACTTATCTACCTTTTTTAATTTTTTCATTAAATACTGCGTACAAAAATAGCATTAAATGTTCCCCTTTCGAATTGGTATATGCTAGAAAACCAAAAATTCCATTTGAGTTACACTATCCTGAAGTCAATGCAACAGGGCGCAAGGCAGAAATTAAAAGAGCCCCAGAAATCAGACTGGAAGCTCGCCTTGCTATAGATCGTGCACAAAAGGCGTATACTAAACAATATAATAAAGGTAAAAAGGAAACAACCTACGAAGAAGGAGATTTGGTACTTGTTCACAGCCCCGCAACTAAGCTTGGCCTCTGTCCGAAGCTCACAAAGAAATGGCATGGACCATATGTAGTTTTATCTCATACCTCACCAGTAAATGTCAAAGTCCAGTTAGTATCCGATGAGCATTCTTCTGCCAGAATAGTACATATCCGACGCGTCAAAAGATATTACAACCCTGATACATCTTCAGATTCGTCATCATCCCATACTGAACAACTACCTGCTCTCCCCAAACCACCAGACTCCCCGTGTAAGGATACCGTTCTTGACTCCACTCCTCAACCTGACTTTGTTATTGCATCATATGAGGAGTCTACTTCTTCACATCATAGTGACGTCGATATTCCTGAGGTACCAGCAGGAAATGATAATTTAAACGAACCTAACCCACCTCCTAACAATATTATAGCGGAAGATATTCTTGAAAGGCTCAATGAAATCCAACAACCCCATTTACACAGTTCATCGTCTTCCCCAATTCCTTCAGAAAATGACGAGCCCGAACCTTTTCCATTAACAGTTACACAAAAAGGACGGATAAGCAAACGTCCAGATTATTATCAGAGCTCTTAATCTATATTGTTCTATTCTCCATTCCTTAAATAAGTTTATTACCTTGTATACAGATATGGAGGTCTCAACTCTCGTCCTTCTCATGGTGGCATCAAGCTTAAATGCCCTGGATATTCAACCCTTGCCTAAGCCTCATATTGACATGGGAATTTTAGTTACTCCTATTACCAGTGCATATGTCTATGAAGCTTCTATTCCTCTCTTGTTCCAAATCCCTTTCCCTTCAACTCAAGGTCCGCTCCCTCGAGGTTCCAAAACCTCCACCAGCTGCAAGATTAAAGGACACAAAGGCCCGTGTGATGTTTTGGAAGCCTTACGACCTTTGATGGATGACGGTTTTAAATTACTTGAAACTATGGCAAAAGAGATACACCCTCACATTAATTCTTTCATTCAATTTACAAATACGTCCTTTGATTCCAACAAGAATCCTAACAAACCAAAGTCTCTTGAGCGTAAAAAACGACATTGGGTAGGTAGTTTCCTAAAATGGTGTTGTGACGTAGCTGTCACGAGTGACTTGCAAATAATCGAAAACGAAGACCAAGCTATTGCCTCGTATGTCAAATCCTTGCGTAATAATCTTGACAGCAAGCACCATTCCCTTATATCAGTGGGACAAGAAGTCTCAACCCTTGCAAAGCAGACTAACACCTCGTTAACTAACATGCACTCTAATCTCAAACAACTTGAATGGATGGTGAACGATAAAATCCGACATTACGGGGGTGAATGGGAAAATATTATGATGTTTCACCAAGGCATGGCTATTGCTGACACGGTCAGTTTAGTGCAAGGAGTTTCTATACTAACCAATTATTACCATATGCAAACCCAATGCAATGCTCATGTTCTTCCTAGCTTATTCATACCTCCTGCAACCTTCTCCCGTGCACTCCAACGGTTACAAACTGAATTAAAAGAACACGACCGAGATCTTATAATTCCCAAAGCTTACGAACATTTATATTACAAACTTCCACTCACAACTTGTGTGACGGGAAAGAAACACATTCTTGTCAAAGTACAGGTACCCTGTAAACATAAGAATTCATTATGGGAATTATACCGTCTTCGGTCTGTAGATTTTGCATACGATAATTATACTTTTAATATTGAGCTTCCTACTAACCTGGTAGCCCGCAACGGCGCTGACATAGTGCTATTTGACCCCTCTGAAGTCAAAAACTGCGACATTGACAATGTTGGCCTATGCCTCATACCCGACAATCACGGCACTAAATACGAATTCCACACGTGTATTGACGCTATTCTTAGAGGTTCAAGCGTCGAAACCCTCAAACGGTCTTGTAAATTCACCGCCTATAATTCTACTAAAACTCGCGTAACACGGATTGGTCCAAAAACATTTTCAATAGCGCACTTAACTCCGGATTCGTGTTTAACATGCATACAAAATAACCGCAAAATTGTCTCACCTATTGTTAATATTCCATCAAGAGGTAATCTTGAAATAACCGTGCCTTGTCACTGCGCCGTATATGCCGCCGGTAAACCGATTGCCGTCCCTAAATTTCCATGTGTCGCAGATGAAATTCGCGAGTCCATTTTATTACATACCGTACCAGCAGCTTGGGTTAATATTACCAATTTAATTATTCCCCCTCAGTTTGATCAAAAGAACAGACCCATTCTCTTAAACAACTCAAACATTCTCCAAGATAACTGGCAATCAGGAATAACCGCAGAAAACGCCATTTTAGACAATGATACAATTCCTGCTTTCCCAAATGTATTGGACGATTGGAGCAAAGGTACCGCCGTACATAACTGGATCATTCGTGAAATTCGAGGCGAATCAGTTATAGAATGGATATGGTTGATACTCCTAACATTTGTGGTTGCCCTTTGCTGTTTACAAGTCCAAAGGAATCGTATTCTCATTGCGGCCCTGACCTCTCAGTTTATTCCTTTAACCGAATCGATCCCTATTATGACAATCACTCCATGCATTATCCCTAACCATGTGGACGTACTTCTTTATATCATTCTTCTTGCAGTTCTTTTGTCTTGCCTTCCTAAAATATACCGGTTTGTTATTAAACTGATTCGTATTTGCGTAACCAGCCCTCGAAACCCTTTCGTCAATACTGCGTACCGTTTACCTGTCCACAATTTAAACCGAACCGGTACACAACTAACCACATGTACGTTACTGTCAGAGGACGAGTACTTACACGAAACTAATACCCAACCCACATTTTCTAATCGAACTGTATATCAACCAACTGTCATTCCAAAAATCGAGCAACCTTTAAACACTCCTAATTCTAGCCCACGAAAGCCTGCTCGTCTTTAGACCATTTTTGTTTATCTCACAATCTACTTAAATCTTTTCTCCTCCTGACTATTACATTATTCTTACAAGTAAACACAAAGCTCTTAACGTTTAAGATTTGTTTTCCCTAATTTAAGCAACTGGCATTTGTCTTTAATTAAACGTTCGTATAATTACTCAAAAATATAACTACCTTCATAACTAATTTAAAAAGACCAGCTGTTATTGTCATTTTTTTTTACCATGAATTAAAATTAATGTATATTTACATGTGCAAAAGTAAATCAAGAAGCTGACCATGGAATTTTCACCTCTCAACACCGTTCAACCTACACCTCCACTCTCAATCGACAACATATACTATCCCCCACCATCCCATTATATTGTTCCCTGTGATGTATGGTATCCATCTGCTGACAGCTGGACTTCACCTCCACTCCCAACCTCCGCTCCTTACCACTCCACACCGTCGTCATCACAGAGCATAAATTCTTTGACAAGTGTTCCAAACGCTCCTGCCAATTGCTCAACTCGTTCCGTTCTGAAGGACATTCACTTATACAAAATGTGCCCACTCAACACACCATGTATTCATAACATACGTAACACAGACATCCCAACCAATTATTTACCTGATCTCGGACACTCCTGGCTGCGTGGATTATTTACTTTTCGCAAATTCCGTACTACACTTTTGCGAACTGTTTCCCCAGCAGAAGCTCCAAATCTTTGTCACGTTCGAATGCTTCACACCTACTGTGTCCTTATACATCAACTTGAGGCCGAAACCGACATTATTCGAGCTATGTGCACAATTATTCACAAAGGGTTTGATATTCCATTGGAGGAAATTCCTACTACCAAAGCAAATTTTCTGGACATGATGAACTCCCAAAAAATTATACTGGTGACTCTTAACAAATATAAACATCCACAACGACGTTACGAAGTTGGAGATAAAACTACAATTTCTTCTTCCAATTTAAAAGAAATTGCAGAACTTCCTACCATCAACACAGCAGCTTCTCTCCCGATAGTATCACAAACGCTATCATCGCAACCTTTGCTACCATTGCCAGTTTCTGCATCCGTTCATCAAAGTAAATTACAAACCGAAATCTGTGCTCATTGTCCACACAGTGTCACCTCACTAGCCGCGTTTATTCAACAGTTGACTATTCAACATGCACAAGAATCTCACGAGCTCGCTTGCACGAACAAAAACTTAATGGAAATTCACGCTCAAGAAGTCAAAGGTTTGAGAAATGAACTTTTTCAAATGAAAATAATACTCAGAGAAAGCAATATTTTGAATCAAGACCACGTCATGTCTCTTAAGCATACCATTCAGGCACAAAATGAACAATTATGCGAATTTCCTTCACTTCTACCGTTCAAACATACCTGGAACCGCCCTGCTCCTGTGAAACGACCACCCCCTCGTCGACACTTCAATTCTTCCTCCTTTCCCTATTCCCCCTCCGCCCGACGTTGATTCATCCTCCTTTGCACAAAACTCACCACACACATCTTCCATCGTCAATACAACAATTTCTGAAAACACCAAGCAAGCACAATCCAATTGATCGTTTTGTATCCAACTTCACACGACAGAGGTGTTATTTAATTTAAACTATTTGTTTGCGGTATTTAATAATCAAATCAATCTAATATTTGTACGGCGTTTTCCATATTATCGTTTTGTGTATAGCGTTTTCTTTTGTCTTGTACCACATGACTTGATATACTTTTACACGCTTGTTTACTCTACTACAGTGTTATCACATAAACAAAAATACTATTTATTTCCATTCAACTTACGTGTTTTATTTACACATGCCAGTGAATGAAATTCCAACATCAGTGATTGTGTTCAATTTCGTATACGTTAATAACAATCTCCTTCATATTCCTCGTTTTAATACACAGTGAATCCTCTTATGCAACTTCAGTACCACAAACACAAATTAACTTATAAACTTTGGGCTTGTGTCATAGTTTATCATTAACAACAGTACACAGTAATAGTGTACCTACTACTTCACTTATATATAAAAGTTGCTCACAGTTGTTATACTTTTAATACTTAATAATTTTAGGCATAAGCCATTCAGTGAATTTTAACTTTAAAATATTCTGTCTATGTAAACCGTGTTTTGTTAATTTTTATTTTATTGTACGCTTACAGCCTTATATTTAACTTAACTTTTCTTGCCGGGACGGCAAAGTATTTCGTGTGGGGGGTAATTGTTAGGATAGAATTTAGGTTTCCTATTCTGTAAGCAGGTAACAATGAAGGACAGTAAAATAACATAAAAATAAAGAGCAGCATCTGATGATCTCAGAAGATCCAGATACAGAAGAAAACATATAATATAATATAACAATGTTACTAGAGCAATAATCTCCAGACAACATAATGAATCTGTCCTAAAAATAAATACTATAAGTGAAGTACATATTTAATATGTTATACCTGATATTCAACTCGCAGAGTCTAATGCGACTCTAGTTTCTGAATGTTAGTTTACTATAGAAGATACGAATAAAATAGAATTAAATAGAAGTGGCAGACATTCAACTCTCAAAGTCTACTGCGCCTTTAGTTTCTGAGTGCCAGACCATAGTAAGTAGATAAGATTTAATTACGTAACAGTAAAATAGACAAAAACTACACAGACAGTTCTTCGTCAAGAATCTCAGTAGGTCTTGGCCATGCCAAGTGCCTGTGTAGTTTGTAAATATTGTACAAAAGACACACCTGCGGTTTTGAACGCTGGAGAAAATTACAAAGATAACCGTTGTCGTCATAAATAACTAACAGATAAGATCAACAAAGGTTATTTAGAAAAAACCGAGACTTCTAAAAATACAAAACATGTTTGTAAGTGGAGTCCTTAAAAAGACTCACACATTTGAGCTGGGAATGACACGGAATGAGATAACGGGACAAAAGTAAGCTCATCCCTTGGCGTCCAAACCAAAGGTTGTGATTGGTCAAAATCGGAAATTCAACTGACCGGACAAGGTCGGTAGTTGAAGTTCCGAGACTTAAGATCAGGGACGGAAAGAAAAATCGGGCAGTCTGCGTTTTCTCTTCAACTAGCTTTGTTTTAACTTAAAATCACTAGACTCACTTGTACATCGCCTAGAAATAGGAGATCAAGTAAAAATAGAGATAGAACATTCTGCCGTTTTTATTCTTTCATATTTGGTTAGATTCGAAACTCTCAAGTCTTATATTCTAGACGTTTGATAGTTAATTATAATATTCAAATTAATCATCAAGTAAGAAATATACAGAACATCAATTATATATTAAATACAGAAATAAAGACACGAGAAAGATATTAAAACATTAATAATTTATATTATTCACCTGAATTATTTATCAGTAGTAATTTATTAAAATAATTAATTAGCATCTCATCAAACACTCTCTCTTGAATTAGACATACGTACATAAAGTAATTTAAGTTAGGTTGTGCGTCCTAAAAGAAGGAAGTCCCGTAACCAGACGAGGCTAAGTCGCTCTGACACATCGGTACACACGCGTACAACAGAAGAAAAGGTATAGTATTTATATATATAATTATATACTGTAGCATTACATGCCCTTTAGATATTCCATTCAGTCTAATTGCTAAAAATATAATAAAGTTAAGGCATAGATTATGAACCTGCCAAGAGCATAAATATACTAAACACGCATTAAATAATTAAACATCCAAACACTACTACTACTACTCCACTCCACTGTAAAATGTACGATGTCCCTTCAGCTCTAGCTCCAGCTCACCTATGTAGGTACGGATTTAGATAGGTAGGTAGGTATGTTGCATTTTTGTGTGTCTCTTGAAATGTACATCGCGTATGATTTTATCTGCGTGCATTATATGAATGCTGACTGAGATGCGTGTTCAACTTGCTAGTTTGCTATTAGATAGGAAATGAGGGAAGAAAATATGAAAGTATCTACGGTGAAAGTAAAGAGAAAAAGTATACCGAAGTAGATGATGAGGAGGGCAAAAAGGAAGAGAAAAAAAAGTAAAAAGTTTCGGGGTTTTCCTATTTTTCCTTCTGACTTGTTTATTTCGTTTTTTCCGCTCTTCCTTTTCTTCATACATTTATATACATTTTTTTTGTATCTGTACTTTTGCCCCTCATCTTCATCTTCTCCGTCCTTTCCTCCTTCCTCTCAGGATTATGTGTTAAGAGAGAAGGAAAACAGAGGAGGAGAGAGCAGCACACATAATAAAAATGTACGGAGACAAGATACAAACGAGAACTGGGAGGGAGAAGATTCATTTCCGGTGGCCAAATTTTCCGCAACAATTTATTTTTACAACTTTCCACTTACTGAATTTAAATGTTGTTTTTTTGTTGTGGGAAGGACCAGGACCAGGACCAGAAGTGACTTGGATATCGTCTGTGAAGAACCAAAATGACCCATTTCCAATTTTTGCTACAGTCAAAATGAGCTATGTCATAAAAACAAATTGAGAAACATGCGTAAAATCTTAATTAGAAGTTTTTGAAAAACGTAAAATGCTCTAATTCCATTCATTTAAAAAGGTGCAAAATATTCTTATTCCACGTTTTTGAAAAGGTGGAAAATGTTTTAATTCCATGCTTTCCGAAGGGTGCAAAATTTCTAATTTAATAGGTATTAAAATGCAAAATATTCTATTTACATGTTTTTGAAAAGTTGAAAATGTTCTATATTTGCATAGTTCTGTACAAATTGTTCTATTTACATACTTTTGAAAAGTGCAAAATGCTTTATTTAAATGCTGTCAAGACATATTTGAATATTTTTGTAGATAGTTGATATTGGTTTTAGCTATAAATGGATATGGGTCATTTTGGTTCTTCACAGAGGATCCGTGGCCTATACTCGCTATCATATGAGATGGTCATGGTCATGGTTTGTTTGTGTGTGTGTGAGTGCGAGTGGCTTCGCGCCAGGCACATTTGTATGTGTGTCGAGTCTCAATACAATGTGCTCCATATGGACGAGGTTTCTTTCACCTTTGTATCTCACTCTGATACTGATAACGATGCGCCCATAAAATTTTGATTGTAGAAAATGTTTGAGCTTGTACTACACACACACACACTTGTGGTTACTCGCACTATGGGAAACGGAGCAACTGTCAGCAGGCAGGAGTGAGTCATTTAGTGGGGGGACGGAGCAATATTGTAGAAATGAAAAATAAGTTAGTAATGATTATAGTGTAAGTGTAAATGGCAGTGATTTACCTGCACTTTTAGAGCCTAATGATAAGATATTAGTCCGGGTCCGGGTCCGGGTCCGGGTCCGGGCCTCTGGGTTTCGACCCAACCGCAAAAAGACGAGGAGGAGAAGGAGGCGGCGGAGGCGGCTACCACACATTGGTATCTGTATGTCTGTACAGCATCGTGGCAATAATCGTAATGGCTATGCAAATGAGGGCTGAGGGTTCTATAATTCTACATTTCTGAACTGTCTGCTTTCTTTTTTTTTCCTTTCTCCCTTGCCAACTCCCAACCCCAACTGCCTCGCGATGCCAACAGGAATAAACAAGGAAAAATAATCTCCGAAGCAATAAGGGAACATGAGGCTCCACAATCTTACTGTCTACATTATTCCATACGAAAAATAAAAAAATCTAAATCTAACTCGAATTACACTTTGACTCCTCGTTTTCATTTGAACTTAGGCAGAGAGAGAGTCAGGAGTGCTATATAATATGTAGTAAGAGTAAGCGGCTGAGGCTGTAAATATGTAAAATCTTTTAACTCGAACCACCCTGTACAGTTCAGAACGGTAAGATTGGGAGTGGAGCTATAAATAATGAGCAGAGTATTTATTATTCTTGTCATGGGAGAAAAAAAAAGGATGGAAGTCTTTTTTTGGGTCCGGGAACCATAAACAGAAGCATAAGGCAGAGGCAGAAACAGAAACAGAAACAGAGGTAAGGAGCATAGAAGTGGCCATTTCAAAACGGTAAAAACCAAACCAAAAAACCCTGTGTCTATACTACCAACCAACAACCAAACTCGTAAATGTTTTTTTTGCTGCTTCTCTCCTTCGTTTCACAAGCCTGTCACTGTTCAGGAGGAGTGAGTATGTACATAATATCATATTATGTTCTGTGTTACGTTCAGTTTATTTGCCAGGCCGGTCGCCAGTACTATATCGTCTGGGAAGAACCAAAATGACCCATATCCATTTGTAGCTAAAAAACAATATCCATTATCTACAAAAATATTGAAACATGTCTTGAAAGCATTTAAATATAACATTTGGCACTTTTCAACAACATGTAAATAGAACATTTTACACTTTTCAAAAACATGTAAATAGAACATTTTACAATTTTCAAACACATGCAAATAAAACATTTTACACTTTTAAAAACATGCGAATTGAGCATTTTACGATTTTACACTTTTCAAAAACGTGTAAATAGAACATTTTACATTTTTTAAAAACATGTAAATAGAACATTTTACACTTTTCAAAAACTTGTAAATAGAACATTTTACGGATTTTTCTTATTTTGTTTTTATAACACGGCTCATTTTTATTCTATCTTAAATTGGGTATGGGTCATTTTGGTTCTTCACAGATGATATTCAGTGTGAGTGTCCTATATTATGCACAATTCCATAAGTACAATTTATAGAATTTTACCTTCCCGGGCCACTCAACTATTTTTTTACGATGTTTTGCAAGACACACGGGACGATACGACGATACGAGGACGAGGATGTTGGCCTAGTTTTTCCATTCACTTCCGCCCAATACATCAAAACGTACGTAATCTTAATAGTCACGAAAAAATCTCTCACATTCAGTGTGTACTCTACTGTATCCTGTGCATGTACATACTTCTTTTCATGGATGGGCATGGGTAAGTTTCATCTTTGTGCACTTTCCCTTCCCCGCCTACCTATCTCACTATCTCTCTCCGGCATCCCAAACATAGAATGTATGTACCTACCTACTTTATTCACAGTCACGAAGCAACCTGAAATGGGCTATTTTCTGGGGAAATTTAGTGACTAAAAAACCGAGGCAAGGAAACGAAAAGGAACAGAAACGACCGTCCCACTCGTTTGATGCTGATATTGATACCTTATATATATATTGAGCATTGTTATGAAAATAAATCTATACTGATAGCATATCAAGAGTCAAAGCGATATCCGTGCCCGCATCATAATAATAAAATTATTGAGAAATTGAAACCCAATAAAAATGAGGGACAATCAACCATATACGAAAGTGAAAGTGAAAGGAAAAACTTTTATTTGATGCAGTTAAAGAAATACAATGGTATATATGCAGGATACTATGTTGTTTTAAACAATAATTTACATCCAAAACAAACACCACTTACACTTTCAACTTTCACCCCACCGTTCACGGTTGTGTAAATACCTATAATTATATTTCCCTCCCCCCCCCCCGCTCAGCCCTCCTCTGCTCCGTCATGACACTGACACCGACACCGAGTGCCAATATATTTGATTGTTGAAAACTTTTGAAAACTTTACGTATACCCAAGTTGGAATGGAATTGGAGCTGGAAGTATTCTCATATAATTTAAATGGAAAAAGGTGTAATATAATACGTATTCCTTCCTACGCAGAATCATCTGCTATATGTGGATATTACATATATGGAATATAATCCACCACTCAAAATGTTATTTCTCAAAGTAGAAACTATTATTATAGAAAGTTGAAATTGAAATTGAAATCCCATTGAAGTTTTTTTTTTATTTGTTTGACTTTGAGACTTTGACACTTCACGTCATCATTTTTTTCCCCCTCGGTATGTGTATTTACTCAAGGAAATATAAAAATCGTTTAAATTCAAATTCGGGTTCAAATTCAACAGTCAGGACCATAGGACCAGAACTTGACTCTTGACTTTCTACTTTCTCCTGTGCTATACTTTCTACTCAAATAAATGAAAGTTTTATTTAACACTATGACTCTGCACAAGTGTAGAATTCTAGAAGGCTATAGATTCCCTCTGACATTCTCTCATGTCCTATCTATACATTGTGCCATCAAATATGACACGAAGAGAAAACAAGTTTCACATTTCAAAAAAAAAATTCAATACGCGAGAGACAGTATCTATTTGCTATGACTTGACTTGTAATTTAGTTGACAATATGGCACACAACAAAGCTCTCATCTGTCTATTTACTATATATTTACCCATGGCTCAATTTACAACACTTTGGGAATACTTTGACCAAGACAAGAGCCATAGGCCAGAGCCATACACTTTATAACACTAATGCAGCACTATAGCTACGTCCAACATATCACATTCATTTATTTTCTACTTTCTACTCGGACCATTCTATTGTCTAAATGGACTGCGACTACTAAGCGTTTCCCCGTGCTCCCCATGGGCAAGAAGAGAATTGTGCTTTGAAAACAATATTTTTTAAGCAACACTCTACTCGTTGTCCCACACACACTTTTTTTTGTACTGCTATAGAATAGAGGAGGGCCGACAACGCCGTCGGGGCGATAAGGAAGGCAAGTTTATTTGTTTGTTTTAGAATGTGTAAAGGCTGGAGTGGAGGAACAACTACCCTGTTATCTTAATTAAAATCAAATTACTATGAATTGAGATATAAATTCTCAATTTAGTTAGTTGAATTGCTGGGTGATTTGGTTTTAGTTTTTAAACTTAATTCCCTCACCACAGTCAAAATACAAATGGGAATTTCAGTATAAATTTGTAGAAGGAAAAAAAACTCAAATGGGGATGGGAAACTTGTATAATATATTATTGAAACTAATTTATATTTACGTTAATGGTGAGGATAACGGGGGAACACATTGGAGACGTAACGCTTTCTTAAAAATTTAAAACTATGTTATTTCCCATAGGGTGTCATATAATATGGGTAGGTAGGTACTATAGTTTAGAAAGAGTCATTTTCGATATATTTCCATATTACAATTGACTACTCAAACTCAAGTGCAATATATGCAATGTACATAAAGGGAAATTGAAAGTCACATATATACTCTTGCGTATTGTTATACAGGCTGTGAACCAAAATGACCCATGCCCAATTTAAACTACAATCAAAATGAGCTATGTCATAAAAACAAAATGAGAAACATGCGTAAAATGTTAATTAAGATTTTTTGAAAATCGAAAAATGTTCTATTTACATGTTTTTGAAAAGTGTAAAATGTCCTATTTACGTGTTTTTGAAAAGTGTAAAATGTTCTATTTACGTGTTTTTGAAAAGTGTAAAATGTTCTATTTACGTGTTTTTGAAAAGTGTAAAATGTTTTATTTACGTGTTTTTGAAAAAAGGGAAATGTTCTATTTACTTGTTTTTGAAAAGCGTAAAATGTTCTATTCACGTCTTTTTGAAAAGTTCTTTTTTTATTTAAGTGCTCTCAAAACATGTTTCAATATTTTTGTAGATAGTGGATATTGTTTTTAGCTACAAATGGATATGATTCATTTTGGTTCTTCAAAGAAGATATACATTTTCTTACGAGATTAAGGTAAATCCGATACCGGGAGCTGTCCCGGCGTTTTATCTAAATTGGAAAATGTAATTACTATAGTTGAAGCAACTTGTAGTACTTTTCATTGGGAATTAATTACACATTTTGACGCAAGCTTATATTTGCCATCTTAAATTTCAATATTTGAAAATTAAATATACCTATACCTATACCTGCTAATTTAAAGTTTGGCGCTCATACATTAATTTTTTGTTGTATGTACGAGCGTACAGTGATAGCATCAACCTAAATGTTTATTACACGCGTGGGGCGGGGGCTTTCCTATCATTTAACATACGGTAGATTTTATCTTGACGGAGTGGTGAAAGTCCAAGTTAGGAACATTGTACGCCCACCAATATTATCGAAAATACTCTAATTATGATTTTAAATTAAGTCTGACAGCTCTTTAGGCTTCTGCTGCATAGTATCGATGGGTTTAGTTACATATCATTTATCAGTTTCATTTAAAATTGGAATCAACTACAGACTTTGATGTGGTTGTCTGCTAATGAAGTCACCGACATCAACTTCAAATAAAATTTTCCAAGGCGTGTTGGTTAAATACAGGAAAGTTTTATGATGAAATTATTCCCCTTGAATAATGTAATTAAAAGCAGAATACAGCATACATATTATGTAAGGCAAAAATTACTACAAATATACAAACCACACTGTAAAATTTCACTATGCGTATAACGAATGAGATTGTTTTTTTTTGTATAGTCACCACCAATCACCAACGAAGTTTCTACCTGCCACATAACCATAACCATACCCTTATAACTCATAACTTTCCGTCTCTTGCTTTCTCCCACACTCTAAAAAATACCTTTAAAACCAGATTGTTTGCTTTCCCTCAGAAGTGAAAGTTGTTTATAGAAATTAAAAGAGAGGAAATCAATTGGTAGAAAGTCAAAGTAGAGAGAAACTTTGTACTTAATAACATTACTGGGTTTCCCTCTATATATTTCTTCTACCACTTCACTGTTCCATAACCTCAACTTTCCAACCATTTGAATAACTATATATATGTATAGGTACCTACCATTTAATTTCCTGAACAAGAGAGCGTTGAGGCTAATTATTTGCCTCTGTTGTCAATAAAAAGCTACTACAGGGAAAGGGAAGACGGCTCGTGCCTAAATTAAAATCAAAACTAAAATCAGGACCTACTGATATATTAGAAGAGGCAGGGATGCTATATAGCTATAGTGTTAACCAGAACAAGACCGAGACGGGGAACTTATACGAGAACAAGAACGACAAAGCGGCTCGCCCACTTTTTTTAGCAGAGCTACTGGAATTAAAAGTTTTTTTTGAAGGATATTTTCAAGTTGGACGATCGCTTTATGGTATTATGTCAGTGGTTCACCGCTCCCGATCCCCCCGTCCTTCGTTTTCAATAAAAATTTTATAAGTGTATATAATGTAGACTTGAAAAAAGACCACCACCAACTTAGACCTCAGACTTTTGTCAGTTTATTTCGAGGTCGAGACTTGTGTAGTAGTGAGACGCGACTCCAACTCCGACTCCAGTTCCAGTGTCCTTTATCTCTTTTGTCTTGGTTTTGTCTCAAAAACTCGGAGTGTACATGTAGAGTGTAGATTGTATTGAAGGGTGTATGGTGTGTGTGTGGTCTTTTCTGTCTGTTAGTCAGTTCAAAACAGTCCTCATTTTCTCCGCCTTTCCCTTTGTAAGAGGCTCCAATTTTAGTAGTTTCTTTTTTCGCCTGGAAACTTTCTCCTTTTGCTAAAGTGAGGATCACTCAAAAGGAAGTTAAAGTTGCAAGTTAGAGACATGATGTCATTATAGAATACAACTCACTCCGTTCCCAACTCCAACGTATTTCCCCCGTCTCCCTACCTAATAACCTACCTGCTGCTTGCTTTCACCTATAGAAATGTGTATGTATATACATGCATTCAATAAATCGTCTTTTCTTTTTTCCCCACTGTACAAATTACTATATGAGGTCCCATCTATAACATAACTATTTTGCCCAGTTCCAGAACCAGGTAGGCAGTGCATTTCCTGTGCATTTACCTATGTCTTGTTTCTTCCTGTCGTATCTTCTGATACAGCTAAGAAGTACAGTCAAAGTTAAACTTTGGATTCTACAAAGCTCCATTTCTCTTCAGGATTTTTTTTTACTTTGTGAGTATGTGTGTGGGTGTGTGTGTGTGTCTAGCTAGCGTCTCTAATAGCGAGTCCACTCAACCGGTTTTGGTTTTGGAGCCAACACCAGTTTCCAGTCAAGCACACTTTCCCAATATATATATTTTTTTTCTTGGTCGTATCTTCGTCTTCTCCAGATTCAGACCTTCAATCCTTCCTGCCTCTCCCTCCAGTCAAAGTAAGCACCATAAATGGATCTGAAAAAGAATTGAATTTATGACCGTGCCATATATAAGTATTTACGGACTCTCCCTCTGTCTCTCTCTCTCTCTCGCTCGTCTATGTATGCATGATACTCACTCAGTGTAGAAAATAAGACGGCACTTTCGGGCATGTCTCTCTGACTACGAGAACGGCGACGGCAACTGTAAAACTGAGAACTCTGTTACGGTGAAAGTGGAAGAAAGTCAGTAATTTCTAACTGTACTGGTACTGGTGTAGAACGTAGACGCGTAGAGCCAGAAACTGGAGGACTATATACTTAGGTACATCTTATGTGTCCCATGCTCCTATAGGTGGTATCTATCTTAAATAGGGTTATACATAATATACGTCGTTCCTTTCTCCAGCTTTCTCCTCCTCCTCCTTTCAATCTCAGGACTACATATGTGGGAAATCATAGCCGTGTAAAGGAAAATGGAGCGGGAGAGAGAGAGAGAAGACTTGGAATCGGTTCTAAAATAATCTACGGTAATACAGTAGGAGTAATAGCAAGGCTTTTTCGCCTTCCCTTTATAGTGTTGAATTGCTGACGATAGCTGAAGCCAGACCGAGTGCCAGTAGGACTCGTCGTACTCCAGCCGCCAAATCCTAGTTTAGTGCAGTATTAAACATACGCACCACGCACCAAAGGGGATATTACACTCACACACACACACACACATGCTGTGCTTTTCATATCATATCATACCATACCAGACCAGACCATGCATTATGATATGAGTAGGGTTCGCATCCGCTTGAGCCTCAGTTACTGTTTCTACTACTCGAGCTTTTGAAGCTCTGAATTCATTTCCCAAGCATGTGGAAATTACACAGCAACTTAACTTTGTCACTCTTCCGGTTTGAAATTCCTATAGGTGGTCTCATGTTCACAGTCATGCTCTGAGTATTGCTCCATTTTAAAGAAGAGACAGACAGAATTTAAATGGGTGAAAAAAAAAGGTTTCTATTTTCTCCAGTTTCATTCACCAGCATTATTCAGTATATATAGCACATCTTTTTGCGACTTTTTGGAATTCCCAGATTTTACAGGGCTATTTCTATAAAATACTCCAGCTGGATTCGGTTCTGGTCCCGGTTTGACATTGCTGCTCTATAAGGTTCATTTCTGATAGTTTTCTCAAACGCATACACCAGGACTTTCCCCAGGAAAATCTAAGACTTTCATTTTCATTAAATTCACTAAAGGAAAGCGCTCAATCAGATCCCTGCAATCAGTGGACTAGAGAAAATGGCAAATAATAAATTTAAGAGCTTCTTCCTTGAGAAAGTAGTTTGACTTGGTCTTCTGTGTTGAGAGAGTGTGTAAAAGTAGAGGAGGAAAACTAAAAACTAAAATAAAATGAGGATCGTCGGGTTGAGAGTGTTGTATGGCTTGGACGGAGTCGGAGAGTTCAATTGCAATGGAGTATTATATATACAGACAGGATGGGACATGGGAAAATCTGTCGAATGTTTCGTAATGAAATGGGACTGTTAAATTGTGGACG
The DNA here is from genome assembly GCA_949802685.1 of Dicyrtomina minuta. NCBI lineage: Eukaryota > Metazoa > Arthropoda > Collembola > Symphypleona > Dicyrtomidae > Dicyrtomina > Dicyrtomina minuta. The sequence goes on along the minus strand of OX461809.1, from coordinate 11,221,741 downwards.
AGTTCAACGTATGTTCCAGTAGTATGAAGGAACATATATGTGTATAGCTACATGCTTTTAAATGCATTGGAATTTGTATTGCAGGAGGTTACATTACATTGAGTACAGGTTTGACGGTAAAATCGGGAGATAACTTCACATTAACTCTGTTTCATGTGTAATAAAATCATGTATAACAAAATCTACAATTTTAGTATTCAGCAGAACGTGGGAGAAAAGTAAAATGTGTCCAAATTTAACTTGCTGCAATTCTTCGGATTCGGGAAGGGAAACCTGTGCAAACATATATAAGGTAATAAATACCCTACTATTCTTATCTGCAACGGGTGTCATGGTGAGTTTCCCTTTTTGGATGTGTATAGGCATATCAAATTATACCACTGTACTCCCACTGTACTATCCTATACTATGGGGTAGGTACATACATCCGGAATATATATACTATGCTACAGTGTAGTGTTACAAAGTTCTTGGCATGTGTTTCGTTGACCGTTGCTATCAACATGGGACAACCAGGGCCGGACGAAGGAATTACTTTTAGGCAGCAATTTGTTTTCATACAAAAATCCCCATTTTGATTTTATTGATGGTTTTCTTTGGTAAAGCAAAATGTTGTATTTACATGTTTTAGAAAAGTGCAAAATGTTCTTTTTACTTGATTCAGAAAAGTGCTCAATGTTCTATTTACGTGTTTTGAGAAAAGTGGAAAATTTTTTATTTCCATGTTTTTGAAATGTACAAAAAAAATTATTTTGCATGTTTTTGAAAAGTCAAAATATTCTTTTTCCATATTTTTGAAAACTGCAAAATGTTCCATTTACACGTTTTTTGAAAATTCAAGCAGTGGGGGCTGCCTGCGCTGGCCACATTATCCAACCCTGGGGTCAACGTATCTTTGAACCTTAGTTACAACAAATACGAATATATTGGGGTAACAGGAGTGCAGTTTGCACTGTGTTAACAAAATCCCGCCTAAGTTTAAAAAAAAAGATTTTAAAAAATTTTGTCACTCTGTACCTCCCACAGTTTTTGTCCGATTTCAATGAAAATTGCAATATTGTGACTATTATCTAAAAAGCAATTTTTCAAAAAATTTAAATTTTTCAAAATTCAAATCATGGAAAGGTACCTGCATAATACCACAACAGTCGTTTGCGTAGGTCTCAAAAATAAAACTGGCTTATCGTATACTTGCTGACTCATTCACATAAAGGAACTGGATTTCAGGAAACTTGCTAACACTACAGCGCACAGTGCTGTGGTAAATGTAGTGGTAGCACCAGTAGCCATGGTCGTGGTCTGTAGACCTTTAACAACCACCTTATATACAACAAGACATACAGATTTTTCGTCTCGAGTTGGAGGCATAGCAAGGGGAAGACAAAGACAAGGATTGGAGAAATATTTATGTGTGAGTCTCAGCATTTATGGACTACATAGTTGAGACTAAAGTACTAAAGAATATTACCTAATATTTCTTCGTTACTTACTCCCGTTTCAACTGCATCCATACTGGAGCCGCTCATAGTTCATTGGCAGGAGGTGTCCTATGCACACAATACTCTCCAGTTGCGACTCTAACGGTGCAGTTATATAGAAGAGAGCAAATGAAGAATTCCCATATGCACATGCAGTGTAGCGTGTAGTCTGCATATTTTTACAATTTCGTCTACTCAACGTTGATTAGGCATTTAAATTATGTATTGAAAATTGCATCTGCGGTTGTTAATGCTGAGAGCAGGGAGTGGGACTGGGACCGGGGCCTCTGGGGTTGTTACTTTACATTTAGATTTAATACGTAACCTAGGTATTATTTTATACAGACTACATCGTCTGTGAAGAACCAAAATGACCCATATTTACTATTTTTACCTAGAAACAATAACCACTATCTACACAAATATTGTGAAACATATGGTAAAAGTATTTAAATAAAACATTTTACACTTTTTTTAAACTTGTAAATAGAACATTTTGCACTTTTTTTTTTAAATTGTAAATAGAACATTTTAGACTTTCTTTAAACTTGTACATAGAACAGTTTACACTTTTCAAAAACATGTAAATAAAAGATTTTGCACCTTTTTGAAAACATTTAAATAGAACATTTTACACTTTTCAAACATATGGAATTAGAAAATTTTACAGTTTTCAAAAACATGGAATTAGGACATTTCACATTGTTGAAAAACATGAAAATAGAACATTTCACATTGTTGAAAAACATGTAAATAGAACATTTTACACTTTTCAAACACATGTAAATATAACATTTTACACTTTTGAAACACATGTAAATAGAACGTTTTACATTTTTTCAAACACATGTAAATAGAACATTTTAAATTTTTCAAAAACATGTAAATAGACCATTTGACGCTTTTCAAAAACATGTAAATAGAACATTTTACATTTTTAAAAAACACGTAAATAGAACATTTTACAATTTTCAAAAACTCGTAATTAACATTTGACGCATGTTTCTCATTTTTTTGTTATGACATAGCTCAATCTGATTGTAGCTTAAATTGGACATGGGTCATTTTGGTTTTTCACTCACGATATACTGCTTCGTATGTACGTTGACGTGTGCAAGTAAAGTTTCATTTTGCATCTTTATTGTTCACATTAAAGTGTATGTACTTAGTGCTTGTTGTGAGCATCGCATCGCGTTTATGGCCATGGCATGTCTGTTTAAGGCTGAATAAGACTGTCGACTACTACTGGCGCTGATATTGAATAAAACCCATTTCTCTCTCTCTCTCTCTCTCTTTGCTTTCTCTCTGTACAACACTACTTTATGTACAATTTACATTACACTAGGAGTCAGTCATTGCATTCTTCATTCCACCCAATTCTTTGAATGTTTGAAATGTGAAACTTGTTAGTTTTCCCATACATTCGTCATTTTGAATAATTTATTCCCATTCCTTTATTATTACTCCTCATAGTTTGCTATTATTGCATAGCCTATAGCCTTGGCCTGGTCTGGTCTGGCCTAGTCTGGCAATGAAGGCACTTAAGCGTCAAGAGTTTATTCACAAAATAATGTAAGAGTTTGAGTTAAACTTTAAATCTTGAGCATATATTATTCCTTTTGTTCAAGTTGGAGATGATGAGGAAGAGTTCATTCAACTACATCAAAAATGTTACCGAAAAAAAATTTGCAAAAGTATTTTGGTATCTACTACACATACAACATTATATTTTATATGAATTTTTTGTTCTCATTAAAATGCGTGCCTAACGAAGCATCCCGGAATACCGTGGGACGACAGAGGAGGAGCAGAGAGTTTCTTTAGAATTTAAAAATTAATGCGGGGATAACGTGTGGTGAATAAATACATGCTAGTTTTTGGAGGGAATAGAACAAAATATTTTTTCAGAAAAAGGAAACTTTATTACTGCATATTATGTCGAAATTTTACTCATTGGACATTTGCCAAAAACGTGTCATAAATATTTTTATTAAAAGTTTTTGCAAGGGACAGTACATAAATACTTGAGGTATTCTAACAGGTTTTTAAAAAATGTTTCACTAATACATTTTAATGGTGCAATATTTTTCTATATAGTTTTAATCATTTTAAAAAACTTTCTTGTGTCACGTTTTGTTTTTTACATAGGCTCCTTCGGGAACGGTTACGGCTACGGCAGACGGCATTAGCTCCTTACTCTATGATTTACAAAGGACAAACAAGTAGAATTTAATACTGTCTCCCTATGTACGCACATTCTTCCCACTCCGATTAGCTGATGCTATCACGTGCAAGGGAGTGAAGGAGTGTCATGAGAGAGATGCTGGAAGGGCGAAGGGCGTAAGTTATGAAGGAAATGGCTCTCTCTCTCTAAATTCATGCATCATTCTCTGGTTGCTGGTCGCTTACTCTCCAATAATTCTTGACTGCTGCTCAGGAGTCTCACTACTCTCTGGATTCTGGATATTTATGCACAAGTTTATGGAAAGTCAGCAGAGGGTGAAAAAGTTTTGAAAAGATTTATATATACATGGCAGTGTTTTCAATCTAAATAAAATAAATGGAAGGGAAAGGAATGTTAACCTATTGTTAGTGGTTTTCGATTTTATGCTTCACTAGCTTTACTTCCCTCTACTTCCGTACATAGTGATGGGCCATTGTGTGTCTTTGTTGTGTATTGTGTACACATCCCATTTAAAGTGTGTGTTCGCTCTCCCTCTCCTTCGTCCATTTACCCTCCTCACTCTACAGTTCTACACCCTACGCAAGAACGCAGTGCCACACACACAAACACAACTACAACGTCATCACAATGTCCCAACGTACAGCAGCCAAAAACGTCCTGTATACAAATATTATACAAAAATACAAAAATACAACCAAAGTCCCCAGAGTATTCCACTACATTACATAAGGGACAAATATATTCTGTTGGCTCTATTTTCTCCTCGTCTCCTCTCACTACATGGACAGCAATAAAAAGATACATTTCCCTCAATAAAAATAGATGGGCTCCTATAGGATATAACATAGGGAAAACGGAGAAGAAATCACGATTCTCAATTTACAATTCACGGAACCTTTATTACTTTTCCATGTCATTTCCTATAATATGTATATTCCGAATTTTGAACCCTACTCCTTGAAACTTACACTGACGACTTACGGACTTTTGGATTTCTGTAACTGGAACTCTGTGTGTGTGTGTGAGTGTGGAGCTGGAATCTGAAAGCAATACTAGAAAAATGTGCAAAAAAAAGGATCAGGGGGAAAAAGGGTGAAATTAGCTGATTTTTCTTTGGCTGCCAGATCCATTAAAAAGAACCAAAAGATTTTTCAAATCCTGCAGTAGGTATATCGTATATGCAGCTTAATTGCTGATAAAAGTATCTATCTACTATTGTATATCGTGTAGATATGCATAAACCATTAGGACTGACTACTGACTATTAGTATTTTTTTTCTTGGTGAAGTTGGTTGGTCACGTAATAGAAAATTGCATGTATATAAAAATATGTACGAATACAGCTTGTGTGTGAGTGTGAGTGAGAGAATTTGGAGGAATTGTAGCCATTTACCATATCATATAGCATGAGTATGAGCAGTGTGTATAATTATTATGGCGAGACGTATGAATAAAAGGAAACGATAATTTTATATGTATCACGTTTTTATATGTAGAAAATCTTTGTTTGGATTCCAACCATGTTTTAGTATATCTAGTTTCTCAAGTTATTTGCAACATTTCTTTTGAGAGTCAAAAACCAAAGTCAAGAGTGGAAATTACAATGTAGAGAGAGAGGGACTCTAGAGGAAGATTATCTTTGAAGATGCAATGCCAGAAATGTGGCTTTTTGGTAAGAAAATGAAATTGGGGAGGTATCTCTCATAAAATTTTTGGAGAGGGCTTATTATTTCATAATATACATGTCCACATTTGTCTACGCTATTATATGCGTTTAAAATTAATAGGATTGAAATATTTAATTATGTAACTTTGAATCTAGATATAAATATACAGGTAATATAAAAAAATTTAATTTGCTAAATTTGAACAGGGCCGGTCGAAGGAATTGCTTTTAGGCAGCAATTTGTTTCCATATTCAAAAACCGCCATTTTCATTTTATTGATGGTTTTCTTTGGTAAAGCAAAATGTTTTATTTACAAGTTTTATAAAAATTTTAAATGTTCGATTTACTTGATTCAGAAAAGTGCTCAATGTTCTATTTACATGTTTTGAAAAAAGTGGAAAATGTTTTATTTCCATGTTTTTGAAGTGTGCAAAAAAATTTATTTTGCATGTTTTTGAAAAGCCAATATATTGTTTTTACATATTTTTGAAAACTGCAAAATGTTTCATTTACATGTTTTGAGAAAATTCAAGCAGCAGGGGCTGCCTGCGCTGGCAGCATTATCCGGCCCTGAATTTGAAAAAATATATTAGGTACTTATGTGATGTATACAATCCTATGTATATTTTGCTGTGCTTAAAAATACTTATTGTTGTGAGTAGAAAATTAATTTTCAGCTTATTATTAAACTCTAACTCCAGTAATAAAAAATTTTGCTTGGTTTAAATAAAAAGTTTAAAGAAAAATTTTTGAAGTCGTTTAAAAAATTCGGTAAAAAGAAAAAAGGTACCTACGTAAAAAAACTTTAAGCAAAAAATAATTTCTAACAATAAGTAAAATATTTTGAATTTCTTAGAACAAAATCTTCAAACAACAGAAAATTTTGCTTTGTATTACTTTATATTAAAATTACCTCGAATAAAAACTTTTATTCCATATATATTAAAAAAATACTGAGAATATTTGAAGCTTTAATAGGTAAAAAACTGAATTGAAAGCAACATTCTGCAACTCATGAATGTTTTTGTTAAAAGATATGTGTAGCTCTTTAGATTTAAATATGAAGTGTGCAAAATAGTGACTTTTGTAAAAGCTGACATTGCATCTTCACTTACTCCATTCTTCACACACACACACACACATACATACACCCAGAGCCCAAAAGAAAAACTGCACAAACTATTCAATTGACCCTCTGCTAAGAATGCTCATGCCAAACAAAACAAGTTGAGGCAGAAGCCACCACAAAGAAACTCCAAGGATAAAATATAAGGAGTGAGAAAGAAATGGATGAAAATGACGTGACAGAATTTATAAGAAATCCTTTCGCGCTGGAGAAATAATAAAAAAAAATAGGGGAAACTCAAAGTCAAAGAAGGGAAGTCAAAAAAAAATTGTGTAAGATATAGAGAATTAGATGGTGGTAAATAAAATAAAATACAAAAAACTTGCTTTGACTGTACTTACGTATAGTACAACAAAATAAGAAATAAGAATTCAGTTCGAGAGTTGAAAGAAATAAAATTACTCTTTACTGCTTAACTTAGGGAGGGAATAAATACAAGGAGCGACGACAAATACCAAATACAAAAAATAAAAATTTCCTGTCCTCAATTGAACTCGGCATTTTTCTATTCTTGTCTCCAGATACAAAATTCGTACATTCCTATTCTGTCCCCCTTCCACTCCAATACTTTCTCTATCCCACTCCCACCAATGTTTTCTCTCTCCCTTCCACTTTCCCTCACTCCACCAAATGTTATCCCGCTCCCAAATGATAGACTTGACACTTTCAAACGGCTCATATATATAAATAGGTATATTTTCTCCTCTCTTTCTCTTTTTCCCTATATATTTTTAGTGTCATCTCCATAGTGATAGTGATGTTACATTCTAGTAGTATGTAGTGCAGTGCATCGTAGGCATATTATGGGGATGGGATATCCAGCCGAATTTATAGAATTCAAGCCAGGTATTGGTTATTGGTTAATATAGTAAAGCATGCCATTTTGTGTTTGTCTATGAAATAATAAAATAATATATAGGCACATATTTTAAGGCCATTTTTTAAAATCACAGTTTTGAAAATATGTAACAACGAAAGTCAATTTTAAAAACTCAGGAAAATAAAAGTCAAATAACTATATAGCGTTTAGGAATACATAAATAAGGGGTAAAGGCCCGTATTTTGAGAACGTAAGGTTAGCGTCTTACGGACTTTTTGAAAACTGAAATTTTTGAATTTCCCGCCAAATATAAATTTTTAAATTGACCTAAGGAATATTTTTTTTTATTTTCTTTTTTTTTTAAAAACATTAATTCTGCAAAAAATTCCAATTTTCTAACATTTCCTTAGCTTTTTATTTGACGAGCTTCAAAGTAGTGTATACAATATGCCGTAGTATGTCGTGTGTGTGAATAACCAAAATGACCCATATCCAATTTAAGCTAGAATCGAAATAATCTATGTCATAAAAAAAAATGAGAAACACGAGTAAAATGTTAATTAGGAATTTTTGAAAAACTTAAAATGTTCTATTTTCATGCTTTTCAACAATTTAAAATATCCGATTTACATGTTTTTGAAAAGATGCAAAATTCTCTAATTCAATGTGTTTGAAAAGTGTAAAATTTTCTATTTACATAGTTTCGAAAAGATGCAAAATGTTCTAATTCCATGTTTTCGAAAAGGTGCTAAATGCTCTAATTCTATGTGTTTGAAAAGTGTGAAATGTTGTATTTAAATGCTTTCAAGACATATCTGGATATTTTTCCAGATAGTTGATATTGCTTTTAGCTAAAAATGAATATGGGCCATTTTGATTCTTCACAGACGATATAATTGATGATATTAAAATCATTCTAAATTGTGGTAGAAATAAATGTCTTAAAATTTTTAAAAGAACATTTAAAAATCAGAGAATAAAAATTGTAATAACTAAAAAAATCGGCAATATTTTAAAATGCTGGTATCGAAATTTGGCTTAAGAATTCTTTTCAGTGGTGCATGCTGACGTCACTTTGGATGCCCCATCTCTAAATTATGTAAGACATTGAGGGAAGGGAATAGACTTTGAGACTCAAGTGTGCTGTGCCAGTGAATCACCTAATATAAGTTAAAGTTTAGTGCGGCATTAACATATCATATCATCATGTCCTTTATCATTATAGCATTTCCTATTATATCAAGACAAGGCGAGGAAATACATGGGACTAAAGTGTAATCCACAGGAAATTCTGAAATTTGCTGTGCATATGATTGACTCACATTTTATTTGGATTTGGATATCATGTGCGAGACGGAGAGGGAGAAAGTGAGAGACGCAGTCATGTCATAAAGGTTTTGAGTTGGGGAGTCGACGACGACGACGACGACGAGGACTTAGAAAGTTGGCAACTTTGATGTTCAATTTGATGCTGCGAGGCCAAGGAAGTTAGGTATGTGGAGAGTGTGCTCACATGTGATGAGGAGTCGGGATCGGGTCTAACTTCCTTACTGTAATGGAGAGAACAAAGGAAAAGCGGAAAAGTCAGTTTATATCTTCAATTCAAGTACAGGGCAGAGTCAAAAGTCAAATTCAGACTCTTTCCTATACCAACAAGTGACGAGACAAAGGAGATGGGAAAAATAAATATGTATTATCGGGATTGGGACCCGGGGGGAAGGTATAGAATTCTATAGCAACATAAAGAGATTTTTTTTATATGCAAGAGAGTGTATATCTTTCTTTTGGATGTAAGTTGAATACTGAGTGCTATCTGAAATACTAATGCAAGTTTATTAGACTAATTATTGGTTTTTATATGGAAAACAATCGACAAAAAGTATGCACTTTAAAAGTGCCACTTTTAGAATTATTTAGAAAATATGACAATTTACAATGATCCAAAATGTAACGGTTTCGAAGACATTTTATTTCAGTTTTTAGAAAATAGAAAAGAGTATTAATTTTAGTCTAAATTAAACATTTTAAATTTTGTGAAAGCATATCTTATGAGTATGAGATTTAAAAAATTAGCGCTTTTAAAAAATAAAAAGCAGAAAATTAGCCATCTTGGTCTTTAAAAAAACAAATCAACTACATATTATGATATGTTTCAAAATATAGACTCTCGTCTAAAAACCAAGTAATATTTTTAAAAAAATAATCATGATCTGAAAAGCATTCAAAATTTTGCAAATTTCAAAAATATTTAAATAAACTATTTTGCATTTTTCAAAAACTTGTAAATAGAGGATTTTAATCTTTTCAAGAGCATAATGTAAAGAACGTTTTACAATTTTAAAAAACATGGGAGTAAAACATTTTACACATTTCTAAAAAACATTCAAATAGAACGTTTTTCGATTTTCAAAAAACATGTAAATAAAACATTTTGCACTTTCCCCAAAACCTGGAAATAGAAAACGTTTCACATTTCGAAAACATGTAAATATGTAGAACGTCTATGGAACTTTACAAAAACTCATAATTTACATCTTAACCATCTATCTCATCAAGTACAATTTTTTAACATAGCTGATTTTAAATTGAACATGGACCATTTTGATTCTTCACTCATGATATACATGTCAAACAGGAAGGAAAGGAAATTCTGTAGATTCATGTGGATTCATATAGATGAGTTGAGAATTGAGTATATGAGTGTGTACACACGAGGTGAGAATTTTTTTTAGAATTCCCTTTTTTATCTTGTAAAGGTCTCTACAATAACTGTAGATTGGGCGACTTCAGCTACTCCAGACTCCCGCACCAACACCAGCACCAGCTTGAACGACGACGTGGTTGTTAGGTTGTTGTTGAGTTGGTTTCTTGGATTGCGTGTGTCAGCTTCCTTTGCCTTCTCCTCGTCCGTCTTCTCCTCATACAGATGACTCGAGAGGTTTGCATGGGGAGGGGAGAGAAAGCTAAAAATGTATGAAATCCATCGGAATCGCGATGGAGATCGACAATCGACAATCCAGTTTTCAAGTCTCAAACTCAAACTTCACTTGGATAATTTTAAAGTATAGAAAGACAGACAGACAGAGAGAGAGAGAGAGAGAGAGATCGCAGTGAGCATGCGCCGAGTGCAAGCCAAAATATCATCATTTTATTCTCGCTTTCTCCCTCCTCATCTTTGGTCGTATAAAGTCTCGGTCCTCATCCTCCTGGCTCCGATCGTGCAGTAGATATACAGGGCAAAGCGGCAAGTAGCAGTAGTAGTGCACTAGCCACACTCAACAACATAACAGCCAACATCAAACTCCTATACTGTGTCTTACACCGTGCCACCGGTACCGGTACCGGGACCGACACAGACACCGGTAGCAATATGATGTGCAAGCACCTATTTGATCCTCAGATGTGCACACAACACATCTTTGACTCGCTCCATTCTATGCACACATACGGAGGTGCATATTTATGAATACTACACATAGCTGTACATACGGAGACTCCCTTATTGCTTTGCTATCCGCTTCTGTCTTCTTCTTCTTTCTTTTTTTTTGGCTTTTTATTTTATGAGTTGCACTTCTGGCCTAACTTTGTGCCCTTGGTTGGACAAAGCGCATATAGAGTCCATATAATCCCATGTAAAAAATATAATGCAAAAATCGGTCCGTTGTTTTCTATGGAAAACTTAAATAAAATTCGAAATATATACTTTTTGATTTTAAAAATTTTGTACGGCATAAGATGTTTCTACAGTGTGAGAAATAATTTTTATTAAAAAAACAAAATTTTAGACGTCCCCTGTAAACTGTCCGCCGCACTGTCTACGATCTATAGCTTTGCTGTTTCTTGTGCTGGGCGAGTGTGTGCATCAGTAATGATGTGTATAAACGGACGCGTAATAGAGAGGAGAAAGTGAGCGGGTGAGGGAACATAAAATGTGGACAGAAAGACGTTGATAAGACGGTGACGATATGACGATAGACGCTGCATCCATTATTATCTCTGAATTTATTTTCCATGTAATAATATCCTTAGATGTGCAGTATCTATATATTGGTACTGTATTGTATGGATTTTGATGTATGCCATACCTACCTACACGCCTCCCTATGTAGTGTAGGCGCGTGGGGGTTTTCAAACAAAAACTTATGAAAGTGAAAGTATGTTCGCTCCACTACTGTTAGATGCTTGGGCCCAGAGCATATCTTCCCTTTGAGCATCCTTCTGACTCTGACACAGGCAATATCAGTAGTGAAAGACTGGGCAGGGGCAAGGCAGACTGTATGTGTGTGTGTGTGTGCGTGTGTTGCTTGGAAGGAAAAAAAATTGTAGGAGATACGGAAGAATGTAACTTTCCCCAGTATCTTTTTGAAACTCAATCTTCTCTTCCTCTCCTCAAATGCTGTGTTCAGAGAAGCAAGAAAAATAAAGACGAGAAAATTCCATCGTTTCCCGTTTCACACATAGTTAAAAACGAAAAAGGAAAGTAAAATAAGTACCTAGGTAGGTAGTAGGTAGCTGTATAGCCACCGACAGGAGAATAAAAATTCCGGGGAGGCTCCTTTGTATCCTTTCCCTTACAATGTATAAATTGAAAGTTTGAAAGCATGAGACTTTATACATGACGGTTATCAGACTATGAGTGGCTACTATATACTTAAATAAGTGTATGAATTTGAAAGCAATTATGATGATTATTAATATGCAAAACACGCATGATTGCAACTTCAAACTGAATATTTTTTGCGTGTGTGTGTCATGCTGGATTCGGATGTCCTTTGTGCTACCACATTTATTATGGTTAAATGAGTTTTATTTTTTCATTGCATAATATGTATATTATGTTGTGAGGTTTTATAACATTTTTGGTAATACATATTGATAAATTGGGAATGAATTGTTCAAATATGCAAGAGAGAGAAAATTTAAATTCTTGGCTTTGCCTCTAAAATTTTTGAAAAAAGTACTGTGAGGATTATAAATAGTGTATAGTGTATACTGTAGGTAAGTGAATATTGCAGATATTAAATATTTAACCTGTTTTGAATATTTTATTAGCAGATATGTGGGTTGTGAGAATTTTGTATTTTCATAAAAAGTGTAAAATTTTCAAAAAGGGATTGTTAGCCAATCAAGCCGTGTTTGCGAATTGGTAAATTATGTAACTGTGAGGTCGTGTCTGCTTCAAAAATACTAAATTAGCAGGATTTCTGCCATTTTAAAAATTAGTTAATTAGCAGGTTTTATCATTTTTTAAATGAGATAATTAGCTGGTTTTTTCGTTTTTAAAATTAGATAACTAGCAGGTTTTACTATTTTAAAAAGTAGGTAATTAGCTGGTTTGGTAATTTTAAGAACTATGTAATTAACAGTTTTTACTAATTTAAAAATTGGGTAATTAACTGGTTTTTTCATTTTAAAAATTAGATTATAAATTAGCAGGTTGTACTTTTTTTTAAATTGGATAATTTGCTGGTTTTTTCGTTTTTAAAATTAGGTAACCAGCAGGTTTTGCTATTTTAAAAAGTAGGTAATTAGCAGGTTTTTTCGTTTTTAAAATTAGGTAACCAGCAGGTTTTGCTATTTTAGAAAGTAGGTAATTAGCAGGTTGTGTAATTTTAAAAAGTATGTAATTAGCTGGTTTTGTCATTTTTAAAATTAGGTAGTTAATTAGCAGGTTTTACTATTTCTAAAATTGAATAATTAGCAGGTTTTGTTACATGCAGAAAAAAATTCGCAGGGTTTGTAATTTTAAAAATTAGTTAATTAGCAGGTTTTACCATTTTAAAAATTAGGTAATTAGCAGGTTCTGCTACATATAACATCAACAGGTTTTTTCCAATATAAATAGCAAAATACATTTGCCAGATAATAGTTTTTGTACAACTATGTAATAAAAATTCAAATTTAATCAATAAGTATTTCATGTAAACAGAATCTACCTTGTTGTCAGTAAAAGAAAATTCTTAAGAAAATGTAATAAAATATGAGTAATCTACCTCCACCTCTTTTGTAAGCGATGATGTTACCTGAAGCCTGAAAGTAAAACCAATTGAGCTTGATGAAATTTACAACATAGTTGGCTCGATCAGCAGCACTTATAATTTATTAATAGAATACCAGCTTACAAGCCATAGCCATATGATTTTGAGAAGAACACACAATAAACTTTTCTTGGTATAACACTACAATTAGTTATAGCAGCATATATCAGTATAGTAATTAAATAACTGTGTCCCCCTTTTTATAAGATATAACTCACACTTATACTTACTTTACACTATATGATATAATAGTAGTCTATACATATATATGTATAGACATATATATATACATACTTTATTATAATATACTTTTACAAATTACAAAGGTAAGTTGCACAAGAAGTATAAGTAGCATTATTACATCACTACCACCTTCTCTCTGTCAACCGCGCTCACAAATTTTTGTAATTTGACTATATCTCTGGACATAATTCCCATATAGCAATATGAACGACAACAACATAATAATTATTTTTTAATTACAAAATATCTCTATTAATATTGGCTGCATACTTCAATGGAATATATCATATGGAATTTTCTCCTTTAAAGAACATAACAATATATGTAATAAATTATTCTTACAAAACGTTAATTTATAAATTGGACAGGAATGACGTAATAAGACGTAATTTAGGTATATTTTCTATATATATTTTTAATTCAAACGTGTGCTGATAAAAAATCCAGTATAAATATTTCTATGTACATTTTTCTATTTTATTCCTAAAGACTTCACATTACAAAATTAACAAATTAAATACAGAAATTAATGCACAAATAAAAAAGATATGTTTGTACACGCAAAATTACGACATTACGATACATTTCGATATTTTTTGCAATGTTTACTCTATGGAATCCGAGACTAGTCATTAAGTATGTGTGCATAGTCAACTGAAAATCCTATGTGGTTGGAGGTGGTATGCGAATAGAAATTAAAATTGATTGGTAGCTGGACGTACAACGGAATGGTGTGGTGAGAAGATAGATTCCCGCTTCACGTCTCACGTAGGCGAAGATGATATTTTATGGATTCATCCATTAAAAAAAATACATTAAGCCAGGAAGGAGAACTGGGAACTAGCAGTATGAATTGAATGAAGCATCCAATCCAAACCAATGTACATAATCCAATGCTATGTGCAATGAAATTCAATGTAATAATAATGCGATGTCGATGTCATGATAGAAAAAAAAACTAATCCCACAGAGAGTAAAATGGTTGGTTAAATGAAGTCGAATCTATTATTCTTAAAATTGAATTTGTGTCATTCAAAATTATCAAACCAATGGAGACAATCGTGCCACAATAGATTTAGCTAGAGAATTCCGCAAAAAGAAGAAAAAATTGACAAACATTTTTTACAAGATAAAAAAAAGAGAAAAGATTGCAATTGAAACTGTGTTGGGACTAGATCCTTCGGAGCTGAAGCTGAAAGAGAAAAGAAGCGTGAGAGAATTCCCTTCCTTCATTTTCCCTTCAACTTCAACTGCACTGTGTGTGTGTGTGCAACTTCATGCAAAGATCTGGAAAATCTCGGCCGTAACAGTTAGCTATATACCTGTTACTACGTTGCTACGGTGTGCACAATTCTCCTATCTACCAAAACTCCATACAAAAAATAAAACCAAAATAAATACTTTTTCCCCAATTCCGATTCTGATTAGTATTGTAATGTCTACTTATAATAATTATATGTAGCTTCATTAAATGACATATAAAAATGCAAACCATTTCCATCCTCTCGCGTAGTTGCTATAATTCCAAATTGTACTGTGCATCTATTGTATTTTTGAATCCCTTGAAATCCGCGATTTGTGTTGCTATATGCCCATATGGCTTAGTTTAGATTTTTTTCCCCCAAAGTTTGACGTCACGCTTTCCATTTTCACAGTGCTTTCTACTGTGTATCAGTATTCCAAATGTAAGAATATAAATTGAAAAAAGACGGCTTGTTAGATCCGAATTCCTCACGAAAAATTGACAAATAATGTACACCTGTCTGTCAGTAATTGGTATAATGCATAAGGTTATTATTTTGATTATAGGACTGAATCAAAACTTTAATTTTTAAATTAAAAAAATGTGCGAAAGTTAGTGATTTTTATTTTAGTGATTTGACTGTCAATGAGAGAAATATGTGACCTTACAATCAAATAAACGAACTAACTAAATATGCATAGTTTTTACTATTGTCAAAGTCTTGTTGTAGTCATTTCTCACGATAGGTGCGACTTGAGTTTAGGAATATTCGACGGTTATTTATGGTACAACAGTGTGTGCTATACTTGATTGAAAATTGTAATGGGAGCAACAGAGATGTGAAAAGTAGCGTGAGACGTAACCGTAAGCCTGTCGGCCTGCCTCCAGTTTGTACTCCGGGAAAGGGGGGGGGGTACAAATTGGAATACTATACTGTTGAGAGTTGAGACTAATAACATAGAAATAATACCAAATCAAAATCAGCCTTTCATTATATTATAATGTATTCTGCCATATATTTGAGTTCATTTCAGCTGTCGTTCCCTTCTCTTCGTCCTTCGTCCCTGTCGCTCTCGTCCTGATGTGATTGTGAGTGAGTGAATTGAAATGGAATTTATAGAGTTTCCCTTTACATCCATGACTATTACTTGCCTTTGAGTGCACACACAGAGTGAAAATCCGTCTTTGCCAATATCATTTTATCCCGTTTCATCTTCCCAGACCAGACCAGACCAGACCATAGCGTAACACAGCTAAGCATTTTATTGCTGCATAGCAACGTTCTTGATTTCTACAGTATCTCGAATCTGTATACCTACTTCCATATTTCTGCATTTTATCGCTTGGTCCTCCTCCTGTTCAAATAGATGTAGGAACTGCAGTTCACGTTGCTCCAATATTATTTTCCATATATTAGTCTCCATTTATTGACAAGCATACACACAAATGTACACTCATAATATTGGAGGGACGAGCAGTGGGGAACGGGACGCGAGATCCAGATCCAGAACCAGAGCCAGGCTAGACGTCCACATCGACAACGACATCGACATCGTCGTCAACATCAACGTCGTCGACATGCATAATGCAGACATGCACACGGGAGGGAGGAAATGTAGGAAAACATTTTACATAAACTCACACCAAGTCACAGAAAATTTAGCAAATCCACATCACACGCAAATACGCAAATACAGAGACAGGCCTTCCCTTTGTGGACTTGGGGAGCATCGCGAGCCATGTACGTACATATTTATTATGTAAATGCGTGCAGTGTCTCCATGTATCTAGTTTCTAGTATGTGCTTTTAAGCTAAGAAGGAAATCGGTTTCCGTATTTACATAACACTTGTTATACTATAACAAATATGTACTGCCAAGATTCCCATCGCCGTTCCTATTCCCTCCGTGCCTCTGACGCTCCCCCATCATTCAAACTGTCTGAGTAAATTATTTGAAAGTTTGCACTGCCGCCATAGACACTTATGCACACACACAAAATACATGTACACAAAATACACTGGGACTATTTGAATTTGAATTTCACTCAAAGCATAGTCAATACATTCAGTCAGAGGAAGGGAGAGAAAGTGAAAGCAAAAACGAGAACTAGTAGGAATAAGCGGAAATAGCAACAGTCGAAGAGGCCAAAGCCAAAGAGTGAAAGTATATGCAAATGTGTCTCTGTGTTTATATTTTAGCCCAGAGTTTCAGTTAGTTTGCTACAAAAAAAAGAGAGAAGAGAGTCGTAAAGATAGGAGACGGGAGAAAACTCCATTTGAGTGTGAAGGGAATCCAGAGAAATAACTGTTGATAGGGCCGTAACAATGACTGTATACTCTGTATACTAAACCAATATGCACGTATGTGTGGCTTTAGAAAGTGCTACTTTCACTCCTGTATGGAAGTACGTGGGTGCAGTAGTTGCTGTTCTAGTTAGTGTAAGTACCTAGTAATGCTTGCAGATTGTAGAAGCCAATTTACGTTTTAGTTTTGAATTCGTCTCAAAATCTATTCAGATAAAATTTATTCACAAGGTAAATAAGATCCGTGTTTGTGTGTATGTGTGTGTGTGACTTTGTAACTTTTGTAAGTATCTGTAGATAGAGATTTCCATTTTGTTTCCTTTGTTGTTCGTGAGCGTAAGTCATAAGCCCACATGAATTTCTCTAGTGAATCAACTGACTCACTCAGGACGACGTCATCAGCTAGACCACGGACTACTACATACAACACTATACGGTTAAATTCGATTTGACATTTGAAGCTACGGAAGGAATTACGGATGGATTTGTCATTCTGCTTTCACTTTCCCTATGCTAAATCCTCTGATTCCTTCCACATTTAACGTCCAGCCCCTTCATATTACGTCCACCTTACGTATGACTCCTCAACACACATTCGAACCATTGCCTTACGTTAGAATACATAGGTACTTTCACTCCCATTTCCTACAATAATGCTACCTCTTCACAAAATACTCAAACGTTAAGAGTTAACTTTCACTTTAGAATTAAAATTCGTCTTTCACATAGAGGACAAAAGTGGATGGAATGTACAGATAAAATTATATTGGTGGGTATGGGGAGACTTGGGCAAATAAAGAAATAAACCTTGGGTGTAATTCTATACTATTAATACTATAGGTGCATACTCTGCATTTGCATGTATTTAAATTCAGTCCATACTCCCCGCAAAAAGAGAAAAGAGAGGAAACCTATTGTGCTGTTTAATCGTAGTAGCAGTGTAGAACTTGCCGAATTGGGTATTTAAATATGGAGACAATAAAATACCGTATTTGATCGATTAAAAGCCCGGCGCTTGGGTTCTTTTTTTGAAATTAAAAGTTTAAAATTGAAGTAAATCGCCAAATATCATCTACAAAAAGTCAAAATGTTTGAACTAAAAATCTAACTAACTGGACCTAAAAAGGCAAATAAACACTAATACCCTGCGATATAATTCGTGATCTGAAATTTACAACAAATTTTGACTTTCTCCTCGTCGGCTGACTAACGATAAATCCAGTCGCTTATTTAGAAAAGCCCGGCAACTAATTGACCAAATACGGTAAGTGAGTAGGTTCTCTACACAAAATCAATAGGTTTAATTCTAGATTCTAGATTTCGAGTGGACTACTACATTATATATGGAATACAATTACAGAATTAGAGTGTAATTACGTCTGTCTCGCTCTCCCTCTGGATTCAAGTTACTGGGTACTCGTTCCTCGTTACGCTGTATGGCTCCGCGGCACTGGTTTTTTTACAAGTGAGCTGGTTGTGTCTGAGTGCACTCACCACTACCTTTGCGTGTTCCCTCCACATTCAACAACATTCAATTCAACTCAACTGGAACTGGGACTGGGACTGGAGCTGGAACTGGGAACTGGCTGTGAAGAGTGAGCAGAGGTAATTATACAATTCCATCCAATCTCCATACTCCATGCACACAACAGATTACAGATTAGGCCAGAGAGTGGCTACATAGAGTACTTTTTCAAATCCAAATAAATTAAAAACATTTCTCAGTCTCTCGCCCTACATACGTCCACTCTAGTGCCTACCTAACTTTTACGAGTACGATTAGGCTATACTTACATATGTCTATAGGTAAAGATATCGGTCATTGGTAGTCGGTATATATATATACTAATATATTATGCATAGTGATCTATATGCGGACGTTAAAAGGGCATAATATGATATCGCAAATGTAAAACGCTCAATTCCCACGCGTGCTTTAAGCAATCTTAGCAATTGGTTTCATTGCTTTTCAAAATACGTATATGCAGCCTTAGCTTTAGCGTTGTCCAATTTTTTTAAGGAAACGCGTTGACGTTTCTAACTAATTTACAAAATTACAGAATTACAGATTGCCGTGTTGTCACTGCAGCAACTGTGTTCTTCACATGAAAAATTTAGCTTTTACTTCAAGTATTTCTACAAAAAAAAATTAATTTTGCCCGAGTTTGAAGGTTTTACACGTTAAGAAATGGATGTCATACTTTACCCTATCAACGCTTTCACCGCCCACGAATTATTTCTATGTACAGATATTAATTATAATATATATTATAAGGAATGAAGCTTGAAGTTCATTGTTTTCCTTTCGCAATACAAAAATTATCTGTGACTTAAAAATTAATAAGACATGTTTTTTTGTATGTATATAAGTACATAATATAATATAATAGATTACTATATATGTATATGTAGTTTAAAATTTATTGTATGTATCATAATATGTATGAATATGGAGACTGATTTAGTAGAAGGTTAGTTTTGGATAGTACATATATACTATGACGTTGAAAAATAATTATATAGGTGTGTAGGTAGGTAGGAATGAAATAAGAAATATTTTGTATTTTAAAGATTATTTTCTTTCCGGAGAGTCCCAAAGCTCTCCATGGTGGCCGTTGATGGGATTTTGGAATTATTTCTTATTGTGCCGTAGCCACTATTCCGCTCGATGGTCGTGATGGTCACCTCTGGACTAATGTATGATTGTGGAGGCATGATCCCCGGGTCACACTGCCCGTCACTCACCGTCCCCCCGTTCCCCACCCCCACGACGCCATAGCTGAGGCTCATCCCATGGTCGAGACTGTGCCGGGAGGCGAGGGTGAGGTCAATGTGCTCCGAGCTGAAGTCATTGCAGATGTCGGGGTGTTGGGTGGGGAGGGGGTGGGGGTGGGAGTGGACTGGGTGATACTTGTTATGTCCGGAGGGTCCATTGCTCAGAAGGGGCTGATGATGATGGGAATGATTATGATTATTGGGGAGTGTGTGGAAATTATTCCGCCCTTGGTTGTTACTACTATGATGGTTATGATTATGATGATGAGAGTGACTCAGCGTGTTGTTGTAGGAGTGATAATTAGAGTTGGTCACAGTCATGGGGAGTGTCATGGTCATGGGTGGACTCGTGGTGGAGGTGGCCATGAAGGGTGACGGCTCCTGACGGTGAAACGTGATGACGTAGTGATTGGGTGGGAATTTCCGGAAGTAGGCAGCCATGTCAAAGAGGGCGGCCAGCTCGGAGAGACTGAAGGAGAGGAGGAAGAGGTAGAAGGAGTAGCCGTACTTGTACCTGTAGAAGGAGGTGAGTCTCTGCTGGTGATGACTGTACGGCATGTTCGCCTCAAACTCGGACCCAATCTGTGTCACGAATGTCAAGAGGGCCGTGGCTTGACACAGGCCTGCGGGAGAAAAAGAAAATGTGTTTGTCAGTTATTATGAATTGTATGATTTATGGAAATAGATGCTCATGGCAGCTAGCTTATAAGTTAAGCTGTGTCAAATTCAGACGCTTCAATAAAGCCCCATACTTCAAACAAACAAACAAGCAATTATTTGTTTGATTTAAGAAGGAGATTTCCTTTGTACTTTGTACGTATTATGTATTATGTATATTATATTACATTGCAAAGTCTTTGAATACTCAATACTATTAACATATAAAATGGCAATTCGTGAAATTTGCAAACATGACCTATTTATATATTTTATGCTTTGTTCGTATTACAAATAGCAAATATTTAGTCAAATTGATATTAGATTTTTTACATCTGTTTTAAAAAGTGTCAATAAATTTTTGTAATTTTATAAAACTTTCAATAATTTACACACACTCTCTTTTTATTATTTTAAAATTCAGACACCCAAAAAATCAGACTTTGATGCATATTTCTGATTCCTAACGTTGTTAACCTTTCAAAAATCAGATACGTTAATTAAAAGGCATGGTACTAGAAAACTGTACACGTCATGAAATGAATAATGAATCCTCTATAACGTAATTAAAACTAATTTTAAAAATTTAAATGTGGGCATTCAATCTTTCCGAAGATTTACGGTGGTTGAAGGCTGCAAGATGCTAGATTTTGCATTTTGTACTGTAAGCACTACACAATGATGCCTCTGCCTGTTTAAGTTTGTTACAACTTTGGAGGAAGGAATGAAGGAGGCGTTTATGGGATAGTAATTAGCACAATATATAGACAACTGCGGCTTATACACTTTTACTTTGACTTTCAACCTACAGCACATATATAACTCGTAGGTATCTTAATTTTAATTCCAAAGATGTTTCTCGTATAGTTTTAGCGCTTGCCAACGTAGAATACGAGACCACTCACCGCTAACCACCAACCAAAGACAATACCTATATAGCAATACCAGTACCTTTCTCCAAGACAAATAATTCCGTAATTCCGCCATTCCATCTGCCACTATTATTTCGGTCAATTAAATTTTAATATAATTCCTTCTCTTGATTTTAATTTCAATTCCAGCCAATTTAGCCTCACTTCCGGTTTTTCTCCCATTTTCCGCTCTAACTCACGTTGCTGGAAGGTAAAATCTGTGAAGCATGCATTCGAGACAGAACAGATCCAAACCGGTATCGGTATCGGTATCGGTATCACTCCCGACACAGATACTGTACAGAGCCAAGAATAGTTCAAGTAAAAAATAAAATAAAGAATAAAGACTGAGAGAATCTCTAAGCATGCTTTTTGCTAATCTGACAGGTTTTGTCTTGTGGTCTCTCTCTCTCGCTCTCTTATTTTCGACAGTGAAACAAACCCAAGATTATTGATGCTGAGCAGAATTTAACTGGGAGTCTGAGAGTCTGGGAATTGTGAGGAGAGAAAATGGTAAAATGGTGGGGAAAATTGCGGGGAAATAAAAATCGTTTTATCGTCCCAGTTCATTTTTATGAAGACAAATGGTGAGGCAGGACGTAAGACAACAAAGCCAGAGACCGCCGCTCTTCTACTCTGTATTCCACGACGAAAATCCGCGTAATGGATTCAAAGGGAAGACGGCTTAAATAGGTTTGTACGTCGTCTTTTCTCGGGATTTTCATGTTTCACAACTTACGACTCCATTTGAGTATTTGAGGAGGCAACTCCAGAATCGTGAAACTAGAAACCAGAGCGTCTACAACTGGAGTACGGAGTGCTCAACTCCATGTAAGTATATAAAGCGTAATAGTGCACACTACAGCTGTTTAACTAGACAGACGTTTAAATAAATAGTAATGTGTGGGGACGCGACGAGGAGGTATACGTACGGAGTACATGCCAAAAAACTTGTACTACGGAAGGCAGTGAGTCTATATAGATATGGTCTCTCAAATTGTAAATATAGATCCAAAATGGTATCCATTTATATTACGCTCTATTTAGCTCTAATGTATTGTACTGGGCTGCTCAGTGGTCTGTTCTGGTTTAGTATATAGCGCCTACATGCCATATCCTGCTGCCAGTGAAAGTTCCCGTGTTGACTAGCACAGCATACAGCCCGTGTCCAATCCAATATCCAACCCTAATCAAATGTATAGTTAGTGCTTGGCTTGGACTACCGCAGCCGTATCCGTATAGTTGTACCAGAAATTGCAATACCATGAGCGGAGAACGCCGACTGGAGACATAAGACGAGCCGTCAACGTGGACGTCTCTTCCTCTTAACTCCTAACTAATGTACATGTCCAAGTAATATTTTTCCAGTGTTTATTAAAGCTGACAGTGGAAACCTTCTCTGGCTCGATCTGTTATTCTCTCGCGTGTCTGTCTCGTCCTTCTTCCTTCTTCTCCTCGCTCAAGGTATTATCTACGCGTCAATCATGATGCGCAGAGAAAGCGGGAGAGAGAGAGAGAGAAAGTGTGTGTTTCTGACTGTGAGAGGGAAGTGATACTCTCTTCGCATTTTCTATCTCCCATAACACTCCCACCCCTCCTCCTTCTCCTCACGAGTTTAGCCAGAGTCTTCCAGATCCGTATCCAGACACAAAAAAAAACTCTCACGTCCACTCTGTATCCAGGTCTATAATACTTTTATCTAGTGAATGTCAGTCTGTCAATTATTAGATTAGACAATCAAGGCAGTATATAGAGGCCCCAGTAATGGTTAATGGTAATGTCAACGTCATCCTCAAAGTCCAAACGTGAACATGAACATTTTGTTTTCATTCTGACTTTCACTTTACTGTAGCATTTTCCCTCCCATCCCTCATCCGCACTCACACATTTACGCCTGTGTCTGTTGGTGTACAGGGACAACGAGTTCACATAGAAAAGATTAAATACTGTATATCTGTAATTATACAAAGAATGAATTGAATATTTAATTGTGTTCCAAGGAGTCTTTGTGTCTGTTTGTAGTTTTGCCTCGCGTTGGAGGAGTCTTGAGAGATGAAACTTTATTCAAAATTGATGACTTGAAGATAAACTTTTAGTTTTCTAGTTTGGTAGATTGTAGAGTCTGTCTTCGTCCTTCTTGTCTCCTAATTTTGTTGCTCTGCTAGTTTTTCTTTTGTGCTACCCAAGAAATTGTCCTTTTCAAAATGTGAACTTTTCTTACCCCTCACTATATGATGATGATGTGGAGAAGGAGGAGGAGGACAACGACGACGAAAAGACTGTGAATCCTTTGCTATCCCTTATCGGAGTCTCAGTGACATTCGCATTGTAAAGTGAGCAGAACTTTTAATAAATGGGCTGTGTCAGTTTGGATTGTTGGATTGCTGGATTCGAATTTAGATTTAGAGAGGAGGGTTTTTAATTAATTAGTTTTGCTATTATGCGCAGAGTCTATTGTTATCAGATTCAAATGACGAAGCTATATCCTGTATAGTGTGTGTCGTGTGTTTTTGGCGATGGAGATTGGAAATTGAGGCTTAATTTGAGTTCCACAGTGTAGAAGACAGAAGATTGTAAAGTCTTTAATTTACAGAGCTAACTTAACACAAATTACTTATACTTTTTTTATTTACTATTTTTCCTCTATAGAATTTTCTAATTTAAATTTAAAAAATAAATTATACTATTTTTGTCATTTTAACCTTCTGATGTAATTTAATTCAAACAAAAATTTAATTGCTTATTTTAGTAAGATATATGGCAGTTGGCTTCTGGCACAACGTGCAAAAACTGTTGGGCTACTCCCGTAAGAATTATGTGTACATGTGCTTGAGTATAAACAAGTGAATTTACCTCCCAAGCCTGGAGCTACTATCATTATCATTAATGTTATGAAATGGTGGAGTGAGAATGGAAGTGAAAGTGATAGGCTCAAGTTTTATAATGTAGTAGACGCTGTCCCCCTTTCCCTTCCTTCCTTCCTTCCTGTGTTCAAGAGGAGGGGGAGGAGGAAGGCTGGGAACTAGAACTGGAACAATAAGTACACGCACGAAGAACAAGACCACGAAGGCGAAGACGAGACGAAGAGGAAGGAGAACAAAGGAGGGAGAATTTCAGTTGGTTTGAGAAATTCAAAACACTTGAAACCAAAATTGATGTAGATGTAGATGACTGTGTCTATGGAAGCAGAGCATTGAGTAAACATGAATTTCATTATTCTACTCTCCACATCTCAACACCATCCCACGTCATAGGCCCACGACCATGTTAACATGCCCAAGATGCGGAGATACTGGGGGAAACAAGGAGAAAGTAGAAAGCAGACAGCAGAAGAAAAGGAGGAAGAATGGGTTGATTTTAAGAAATAGGAAAAGCAAAAAATAAAGTATGATAGCATGTGTCACGTGTATGTACCTCCATGTGCATATATTACAACTTCACTGAAGACAAACAAGAGAATTCCAAACGCCATGCCTCTTCCCATGCCATAGTTCCAGAACCAGAACCGGAGCCAAACTTGAAGATGCACTGTGTAACATGTAATAATCACAATGCATAATATAATAATATCTTCAACCGTGATCTCTTTCTTGTATTCAGGAAGCGACTGTAGCGTTTCCATCGTGTGACTCCCTTATTATTACAATCCCATGCCAACTGCCAAGATTGCCTTATTTATTATGCATTAATAGTAGTCCATTTGGTGCCCTTCCTTATGCAACTCCCAACAGCTCCAAGTTTCCTGCTCTAGTTCCTACTTGAGTCTAACAATAGGAATCTAGAACTAGAACTGGAGACACTAAATGTAAAACTGATGCTCGCAATAAGATCTGCCACTACCACTAGAATAGGAAATCACATGATGACATACTGATCCAACCCAGGCCATTCCAGAAATACAGACCGATATAATAGAAAACAGACAAAGATACTAAACTGGTTCAGTTTCCAGTCTACAGGTTCATATCATGTAATGTAGGAAGGAGAGAGATGCACTTGATTTGGAAATGAGGAAACAAGATGGGACAGACACAAATTTGAAAACATTTCTATTTTCATTCCTATTTGTGCGAAATCAAACCCAAAAGATGAACAAGTTCAGTCTGCGTCACGTCGGGAGACAGGGCCCACGAGTCCAGCTCGCGCGCAACATGAGAATCAAATAAATTTCCCCTTTATTTCATTAGCTATGATTTTACACAGTGCTCTGTTTTGTGAGTATCAGTTTGTTTACACATGAGAAAACTTGTAGCTGGGACTGGGACAAGGAAAGGAAGCTTTCCCCACTTTCACTGCTTTCACTGCTTTCACTACTTTCTCCAGGATAGTGTTAAGTGAAATTATTAACTGCGGAAGGAGAATTGATATAGTTTAGATGGATGTGATGATTTTGACTTCAAATTTGACCTGCATTCCCTATGCCCTATTTGCATAGACATGTAGATTAAGTACCTACGTAGCAAGTCGAAATAGGCATGCCTGTGTGTATGGATGGACGGAAGGAAGGACGGCGGAAGCAGATGTCGTGGAAAGTATCCATGAGAAATTAGAAGAGAAAGTCTTTCAACTTTCTTTGTATTTAAGTCTACAAAATTAGAGTATAAAGTGGACTTAA
Source organism: Dicyrtomina minuta (assembly GCA_949802685.1). Taxonomy (NCBI): domain Eukaryota; kingdom Metazoa; phylum Arthropoda; class Collembola; order Symphypleona; family Dicyrtomidae; genus Dicyrtomina; species Dicyrtomina minuta. The sequence goes on along the minus strand of OX461809.1, from coordinate 11,195,678 downwards.
GATAATATTATGTATAAGTCTGTCTGTATGTAAGGGAGTCGCTATTAGTACTAAAGATTAGAGAGTGTAGTGAGTTTTGTAAAGTATCTGAAGCAGCGCGGTGACTTTCTCTCTCTCTCTGTCTTCCTCGCTCGTACAAGTCTCCACATGGCAAAGCTTAGTCAACATTCCAAACTCGAATATCAAATTTTAAGTAGAGATAATCCAAAAGGTTGCCGCGCATCAAAGGATAACTTCTGAGACTCTATCATCGTCATCATATAAATACATCTCCGGTTAGTTCCTATTCCCTATTATGTGTGTGTGTGCTTCACTGTCAAAACAGTCAGTCCTTACCTCTTGGGATTCAATTTGCGAACTCAATTTCGTTCATCTAAATTGCATTGATAAGGGCAAGTCTCGAGTTTGAGAGGAGGGGAGTGTGGGAAGTGAAAGGAGGGGAAAGTCTTGTGCGGCTTTATATCTTACATAGTATATAATGGACTCTATGGAAGGAGTATTTGGACTTGAGGCGAGAATGGACCTACATAAGTCTCACGTACCTATCACTGTATGCTCCCCATTCACTGTCAGTGGCTCCCACACGTAATCAGAGATCGTTTCACATTGCATTCCCATTGACTTTCAATGGAAATACAGATAGTTATTGTTGAAATGGGAAATACGTGGAAATCTCATCCCATGTAAATGAAAATGAGATTCCCTTCACTTCCTTACAATATCTTGGATGGATTTCCATTCCGATGATTTTCCCTCTCTTCTCCCAGCCAACCACACAAATCAAAGCTATTTTAAATAAATTCAAACGCTATCCATGACTACACGGAGACTTGCCATTTAAACACTACTTTCTTTCCTATTTGTCATAAAATTAAATGTAAAGATTATTTCAAAGTATAAAATGCTTTCCTAATAATTTTAAAAGATTTTGAAGCAGAATATCTCAAAATTTCACAAGTTTAATTAGTGTGAAAATAAATTTTTAAATATACAATTAATTCACAAAATTAATTAAGCATTCTAATTATGCCAAACTATATTTACGGTTCTAACTGCCTCATAAACAATGCTCTCAACACACACTCACACTCATTAAAAATACATGCTAGTAGCAACATGTAATGAAGCACATAGATTCAGTTTATGGTTAATTTAATTTTAAACATTAATTAAAATCTACGAGCCACATTCTTGCCCATAGCCACCACATGTCACTGTGCACTGCTTTGAGTAAATATGGATGAAAGGGGATTTTTGCAGTGTGGTGAAAATTGAAATAAAAGATAAGGAAATCACTTCACAACCAGAGAAAAGAAAGAACCTTTGGCAAAATGAGTGTGCACACGGCCAGAGGAGCATAATATAGGATGGAGAAAGCTGGTGAGAAAGTAAAGATGAAGCGACTCTCTCTGAGTCAGAGACAGTAAGATAAAGGACGCGGATGCGGACTTGAGAAGCACAGTATACAAGACATCCGTCTCACTGGAGAGAAAGTTTTAGGGCTTCTTCTTTTCGTAATCATTCAACTTTGACTCGGGCGGATGAAATAGGCGGATTCTCTGGGCTCTCTTCTATTTGCATATTTCCCATGGAAAAATTCTTTTATAATTTACGAGTATAGGGCTCACGATCCCACGGTTATAGGTAGGTAGTTTATAGTGTCATCTTTAATTATATTTGAAACATACACACACACACAAACACGTACCGTATTTCTCCAAACACAAGCCTGGGCTCTAATAGAAGCCATATCTCTCCTAAAAGTAGTCTAGAAATGTTTATACTAAATCTAAGCTTGGGCTTTCATTAGTAACAGGGGCCTAGTAAGTCTGGTGAGATTTGTAATAAAAGCCGGGATTTATATGAGAAGAAATATGGTAGAAATATTTTCATTTCTGTGTTTTCTCTGAGTACGTACACCTACCTTCTATCTGTTCAAGTCTGTCTAAGTACTAAAACCAAAACCAAGTACTTGCGGCATAATTCATTAGTGATGTTTGTAGTTAAGTAGTCTTTAGAATTCTGCCTGAATGAAATGAGAAGGAACGGAGGATGAGAGGAATTTCCCTATTTACAATTTACAGTCAACTCCCTCAACTAATCTGTGTCTTTCCCTTTCATTATAATTTCTATCTGTCTGCGCCTCTCTTTCTCTCTTTCTCAGACCCGTCTGCCTACCTCTTCACATTTCAAATGACAATAATTTATTTTGACGTGAATTTCTATTCAAAATTATTCAACACATTCAAAATACTCAAAATATTACACTGCCGCTTCTTAAGGGATTACTTTCTAATTTCCCTACACTCTACACTCCACTATCCAATCACCTACCTGGCGTATACCTAGAGCCTTTCTGCTCCTTGGTTTCCTTTTGTTTGTTTTTGTTTTTGTATTTGTTTGGTTGGTTGGTGTTGTTGTGGAAGTGGAAGGTGGGAGATTTGCTTTATTCAAAAGTATGTTTGGAATAATTGCTATACTTATAATTAGACTCTATAGATTGTAGACGCTTGATAACTGAAGCCCAATTCCTCAATATCTTTTATAATTAAAAGATTGCCGATTGTGTGGAATTTTGCAATTCAGATCCCAATTTAATTACATTTCTACGAAATTAAAATTGACGCAAAATCATTTGCCCAAAAGAAATTGATTTGGAAAATAAATACGGAAAATATAATCTCTGCGGCTTTGAGTTGATGCTGGGTGTTGTACAAATTTTGTAATTTGTTGTCGTTGTTGTCGGTGGTGACATTGTAAAAGTAGAAGTAAAGAAAGTGTAATGGAAAAATATAATTTGTTTAAATGACTGGTGACGTCTGTCAACGTTGAATGCGACGATTAAACTAAGCCAAAGTCAAATGTGAGCTCAAATCGAATTAGTTATTGCAATGTGTAGTGCTATACCCATGTAATAGTTAGTGCAAGAAAGACGGAAAGGAACAACGGTAGAATATTAAGTTGCAAAAAAAAATAGAAGAAAACACAATTTCCTATTTGGGCGTACAAAAAAAAAATGGCAAATTGCAATTCATTTTTCCTGAGGAGTATACATGTCTGTACACTATACTATGGATGTGGATGTGACGTTCTGAATGTAATGGGAATATTAATGATAATCGTAAATTCTGCAAGAGTAGTTATATCTCTCGTACACAGTTCTACTTTCCTTTTTCTATACTCTTGTGAGAATCTTCTCTCCGTATGTGTGGGAAATAAAAGGGAACCAAAGAGACAGTTAGACCCTTAAGACGAATTAATGTTGAATGTTACTAATGGATGACATCTCTGGAGTGCCGGCGATTTGTCATTGACAGTCTGTAAACTAGCCAAGTCATTTGTTCCCGTACGATGTAATCACAGGGCGAGACAGCTCAGTCAGACACACACATATACATAATCTTGACTACTATCATGTAATGCACTACAGGATTATGGTTACAGGCACCGGCACGGATGCGGACATACAAGCATGTAGAAAGTTCCCTACTAACATTGAACTAGGTATGTAAACATTTTATCTTTCTAAATACAGTATCATAAAATACAAATTAGAAACAAATTTTTGTTAGACTTATGTTACGTCCATACATATTCATGCGCTGGGAATGCAGCTGTAATAATATATATGTTAATAATGATATTGGTATGCTAATATCGTGTTTGAAGAACCAAAATGACCCATATCCGATTTAAGCTACAATCAAAATGAGCTATGTCATTAAAACAAAATGGGAAACATGCGTAAAATGTTGACTACGAGTTTTTGAAAAGTGTAAAATGTTCTATTTTCATGTTTTTGAAAAGTGTAAAATGTTCTATTTGCATGTTTTTGAAAAGTGTAAAATGTTCTATTTGCATGTTTTTGAAAAGTGCAAAATGTTCTATTTTAGTGTTTTTCAAGAACGTTAAGTGTCCTATTTACATATTTTTGAAAATGTGTAAAATATTCTAATTCCATGTTTTTGAAAAGGTGCAAAATTTTCTATTTTTTTTTTGAAAATGTGCAAAATGTTTTAATTCCATGTTTTTGAAAAGTGCAAAATATTCTATTTCAATGCTCTCAAGACATGTTTAAATATTTTTGTAGATAGTGGATATTGTTTTTAGCTACAAATGGATATGGGTAATTTTGGTTCTTCACCGACGATATATGCATGTATGCAGGAGGCCAGTGTTTTTATTTTGTTAAATAAAGTTATCTCTCTCTCTCCCTAGTGAATCCTATAACATTAATATTTATTACACAACAAACCCATTTTGAATTAATTCAGCCGCACAACCATTTTCCTCGAACTAACAAATAATCTAATATAAATGTAACAACTATATGGTGTCAGTGTTTATATGGCGCACTTTCCCCACACAAATAATTTCCATTATTATTCATTTCATAATGGTAATTATTGTGTCGTTTCAACTTCATCTCAAACCCTGGCCCTGGCTAAGTGGCTAAATGGCTCAGGCTGAGCCACTGAGATAAGCTTTGTTGTTTAAAGAGAAGACGAGGAGTATTATTGAGTGAAAGCCTCGAGTAGTACTACCATATTAATCCTAATAGTACAATGCAATGGTAGAAAAGAGCCTATAGGCACTCAACACAAGACAGAGAACATCTCGTATATTATGAAAACGAGAACAAAATACAATATTGTGCTTGACAAGTAGAAGTGTAAACTCTGTGTTGGCCTGTCCAAAAGTATATATGTATACAGACGTAGACGTAGGTATACCTTGAACTGACAGTAAAGGACCGGGACCGGGACTGGCCACACTCACATGTATACGGCGGGTGAGAAAAAAGTAGAAAAAATTGAGGAGATGTCTTTGCCGTTGCCGTTGTCCTTGTTGCTATTACTATAGTTGCAGGTTGTCTCACTGTCGTACGTCAAGTCTCAGGATGAGGAGAATGAAAACTGAAAGGGGGGAGAAAAAAAATGGATGGCGGGAGTAAGTGAAGAGTGGCTTGTCTTGTTCTGGTGACTCAAGTCAAGTATTTTTTGGGTTGACGGTTCTTGAAATCAACTATCAAGTCAAAGACTGGCTATTTTTGTGATAGATCGAAATCGTTATGCCTCATGAAATTGATGGATGAGCCCATCTATTTATTTCCTTTTTGGATTTTTTTTTGAAAAACATATATAACTTGTGTATTCTCCCTTCCGTCTAGCGTCTGCCGCTTTCGCTCTCGATGAGCTCTGGATTTTTTGTCAGCACCATCCCCGGGACCGGGGCCGATGCCGGTACCGGTACCATTACCAGTACCAGGCTCTTGCTTTCGTGGTGTGTTTGTCCACCCACAAAAATAGTGTACATTTGTTGAACATATCGTTTCCCATTGTAGATACATCAAAACGGGGAGACTCTCAAGTCTAGCTCAGAATCACAGATTTTTTTTATATATGAGCAAACAAACAAATAGAAGATATGAAAAGGGAAAGAGGGATTCTCGCGTCTCGCCACTGTCGCTTTCTTTCTCATAGTCATGATCCCGGACCCGGACCCGGACACGGACCCAATCCTGGATATTTATTTTTCTTCTGGAGATTTTGACTTGTACACTTCTTTCTTTCTACTTGTGTGTGTGTATATCCTTTTCGGTAGTAAGAAGTTTCCCGGGCGCCGGGCGTGTTGTTGTATTGTATGCAGTTTTTAGAGTAGCAGCATACTCGCATGAAAATCCTTATAGAAAGTGGAGTGAAAGAAACTGAAGAGGGTATTACGTATTACCCTAGAAGTAACAGCACTTGAATGCTCGAGAAAAAAAATAAATCTAATATTTCAAAGTTGACCATCCCATTTATTTCTGTTTCTCTATTATGCCTGTATATATATTAGATAATGTATCATCTCCGTCTCGGCGTTCCCGTGGAATGTGCCATGTCCTTTCTCCCAACCTCCTCATGCCATTTGAATTCACAAAATACAGTGTATGGCCCTGCATGGATATGTGATTATGTGTCCAACCTTACACAGATTACATTTTTATATGATGGTTATGACTATAGTTTTTAGAGGGACGAAAACAGATTTAATATGCTGTTTAGCTATACACATTTTTGTGATCACAAAAGTCTTAAATAATTTTCTCAGTAACCCCATCGTCCCCTGTCTTAAAAATTATGACATCATAATTCCAGCTCATATCTCGCACAAGTTATGATCCCTCTGTTTTCTACCCGGCACAAATATGTAGGGCATTTATTTATACTCCTACACTCTGGATTTTATAATATTCTCGCAAAACTACGAAAAAGGGTCGCGCCAGCGCCAGCGCTGCTATATCAGCATCGGCCATTCACGATGGTCATGGCCACACGACCGTCCATGTCCACAAAGTGACATTACTTGGAGAAAGTGGGAAGCACTATAAGCACTTGTATTAAATTTCTCGTTCCAGATCTTATTCTCGTCTCAGAGATGAAAATAATACTCATAGCGTTTTTATTGTCTCTTCACCCATTACTCTCGTCCTGCTCTTGCAACTGCCTCCTGGCAACTAGTGACTCTCAATTTCATTGAATTGCATTGCATTGTGATTGTACATTGCCAATGCAATGTGAGCCTTATGGCCAGACTAGTGCTAGTAATGCATTAAAGATACTTATAGTCTCCTTGTCTGTAAACATGTATGTAGCTAGTACAAGGTTGGACGGAGGTCGTTGGCTGTGTTTTGGTATTCATTGGAAGTCGGGAGAGAGACTCAGAGAAAGGGATCTCTGGGAATTTTAAATGCAACAACATAAATGAGGACGTCATGGTCATATAGAAATGTATAAAAAATGGATATTAGAAAGCGGAAAATCTGGAAGCTCAAAGCTCCCATTACATAACATTACATTCCATTATTTCCCCAAACGCCGAAGGATTTGTTGGGGAGAAAGAAAAGGGAAGAAAGTTTTCGGGGCACTACAACAGCTATAATATATCTGTATGTCTCTGTGTAGGACGAAGATAGGGACAGGGACAGGCCAGTGACTTTCACTGGAGAGAATGTGACAAAAACTGAAGGAGAGTAAAAAAGAAAGATGTAATATAATAATAAAAAAGGGGAGAAAAAAAAGGAAAAAAAGGACACCGGAGAATGGATGATGGCGATGGTGATGGTTTGCGTCTGATGCGGTGTGGGATAAGTTGAGCACTGAATCGTCGAGTTGAGTGCATCAGAACAGCTGCTGGGCGCTCTCGGAAACCCAAATAATATGCTAATGATGGACAAGAGCCAAGAAAGACAAATTACCATAGAAAATATATAGCTAGCGTCCTCGTCCAATTCCAAATCCAAATCCAACCACATACCGCCCAAGACCCCCAGGAAAAAGCACAAAAAAGAATAAAAAGTTATGAGGGAATACAAGGGAGAAGGATAAGGCCGATTTGACGCCGTTGTAGCCAGAGAAAGTTAAATTTGGAAATATTCTGTCCCCAGTGAAAGTTCAAAAGTGAAAGTGGTCCTTATCGGATTTTATACTGTGTCTCTACCTTCCCACCTCTCAATATTTTGAATTCATTGTCAACTTTATCTGAGGACATGTGAGGAGGCATGAACTTGTGATTAGTTTAATAAGTTGTACTCATACTTTCTTCAACAAAATCCACTGCCATCACTACCACTCCTCGAATTTTCCTACTCTTCATCTTGGTTCGCCCAACTACCAATCTCTGCACTCATTCCACTGCCTACTGCCTCCAGTCTAATCAAAACTGCAGATACAAAATCGTATAGGGCAAGAAGTAACATAGTAGAGAAGATATTCGCCTATACTGCTAAAGCCATATATTGCCAACTAAAAATGAGATTTACATATTGTACTGCTATACAGATTACTACAGAGCAGTTTTAACTATGACTCTCATACTAAACCTGTAATTAGAAAATTTAATTTAGAAATCTGAGCTTGGACACACGATTAATCGTCTTATGCCTTTAATTTGAGCCCTGAGGAAAAGTGGGGAGAAAGTCGAGATTCGAGAAGATGAAAAAGGACGAGGATGAACAAGGGGATAAAATTCTGAGCCACTCTTTCTCTCTCACAATTACATATTTTAATACTGCACATTTTCTGAGGTTCTTTTCCTACACGAGTTGCAGTCACCGTGTGTGAGTCGAATCCTTAATTTTCCTAGTCACCGCACCGCTTCCCGCGGTTCACAAGACGTCTGGAATCTCCTGGCGTGTGGAGAAAGCCCCGATGGGAATCCCAAAAAGGAAAGACAAAAGACAAAGTCTCCGTCAATATTGCTCAAGTCAAAGCCAATTAAAGATTTGGATCATGAAAACAAGAGTGAAGATCGTACCGTAGGAAGCAAAGAACTCAGAGCATCCTCGTCCTTCATCCAGCTCAGGATCTGTTTGGATTTGGATTTGAAGGAGGATTTTGGTTTCAATTTCCAATTTAGAAATTTCCAGTTTATGTCCTTGTATCCCGCGTTTGGTTTAGTTTGATTTTGACTTGAGTGTGTGAAGTGGTTTGAGGCAGTTCAGTGCTCTCGTCACAATCAATATTCTAACGACAACGAGAGCGAGAACAACACAACTGCACACACACACACACACAAAATCAAATTTGTGATTTGTATTCATAATGAGAGAATAGTGTAGTAGCTGCTCTACGACTACGACACACAAATTGAATCAAACGGAATCCTTATAATACTCGACAACAACAGCATAACAAGGAATACAAATGTAGTTGGAGAAAACTTTTAAAATAATTTTCGAACAAAAAAAATGTCAATAAAAACGATAGAGCTGACATCATAAATCCGCAAAAATAAAATAGCGGGAAATTTAAAAAAAACGAAGAAGTTATATATTAATATATGTACACCCGTGTGCTATTATAAATTCCGACTTTCACTTTCCAGACCCGTGTAATATTACAGACCCGCATTGCCTATAGGCCCATGTACAGACATACAATCGTGCATGGTAATATTAATATACCCATGTACTGTTATAGGAAATGCGGATATAGTGCATATAAAAAAGGAAGGGTAGTTAAAAAAAGAAAAGAGAAAGTGTAGTAGGAAGAAATCGGAGGGAGATGAAGTGAAAATACTAAATAGTAAAAATAGAAAAGAACCATGAATATGACTATGATTTGATTAGGATAAGGATTGGGCGATTGGGGTTGTGAGACGATGGAAAGGCACGTTCTCAGGTTTCACATCCTCCGTCTCTCTCTCAATTCCCAGTACCCTTCCCTGCCCCCTCCCTACTCTCGCATCCTCAGAGTCACGGAGTGCAGTCTGCCTGCAGTTTCGACGTTCCAGTTCTAGGATAGGGGAGAAAGTATAAATTCAAGGATCGTCCTCTTCAATCTTATATAGTCATCCGCATCGACAGTCGACATCCACATGGACAGACTGCTTCAGTACCATAGTACCAGCACCAGCACCACTAGCAAGACCAGAGCTCGTCAGTGTAACTCGAGATTCCATATTCCATATTCCATATGGATATGTACATACATTAAACTGGAGGATGGAGAGAAAGAATACATATTCTGTACACCCTTATTGTTATTCCATAAGTAGCGTGTGTGTGATGAATATGGAATGCACTCGAGTTCGGGATCCGAGCCTTCTCCCTACCTACAGCCACCTACCTAAATTTGTATTATACTCAATCCCCGGCTTCCCTCACCCACTTGTACTCACTCTCTCTGAGACTCGTAGTATACCGGATACGTTCTTAGTGAAAGTAGTAGCAGTATAGGTATAGGTATAGGAGAGCGACTCGAGTGGAGCCGTGGGAGACTGGGAGAGAGAGGAGCATATTTCATCAATTTGTACAGCTACAGACAACTCTCATCTCTAAAGATGCAGTGAGGAGGTTGCATACATGAATATGCAGACTTTCACTTTCACTTTCCCTTCCACGTCTTCCCTCCGTCCTCGTCCATTTCCCATTACTTCCCAGCCCAATTCCGCACAGACTTATCGCTAGACTAGGTATTACATTATGGACAGATTATAGACAGGTATGGGTGGTAGAAATAGAAGTAATATTGAAATCGAAATCTTGTGTGGTTGGTATAGCTATGGGCTATGGGCTGGAATGCAAAGCTATTACCACGTGTATGGAGACTCTGTGATAGTTGTGTAGTAGTCCACGTCGACGTGGAAGTTGAAGTAGAGATGGAACGGAGAAAGTAGATATCTAATCGTCCGCTATTTCTAATAAGTATCATATGAGGAATAGGAGTTAAGAACGTAATAATGTATAGGCATATAGATACCTACCTACCTACTCATCGAATATGTTAGTGATATGACTTGCAATCTAGAGAGATGGGCTCGATCGTATTCGTATAGTTAGACCTATAGTATGATAGCGTGCATACAGTTTATATTTAGCCTGGGAAAGTATTCGTTTTCCGTGCGTTTTCTTCATCTCATTCCATCTCCTCCGCCACTGTATGTTCCTGTTCTGCACTGTACTCACTCGTACAATGTTAATGTTGAATCATCCGTTTTCGTTTTCGTGTTCGCTCTCCTTTCCTTCCCCCTCCTCCCCCCCCCCCTCCCCCGCTCCCCCTCCTCCCTCGTTCGTATCCCAAGACAACGAAGAGGAATTAATTACCCCGTAGTCATTGTCTAAGGGAGGAGATGGGTAAGGAGAGCCGTTAAGTGAGTTACACGTGCCTAACTATACATGTTCCTCCATGCAGAGATAACTGAAGAAATTTTATGTGACGTCTCTGTGTGGCGTAGCTTTCTCCTTTTTATTATCGTTCTGTACATCTTGTGTGTGGACGTGAACGGGGAGATGGAGATGGAGGAGAGGCGGGAGTTAGTGGTATGATTACTGGCATGGCCTGTGCGGCCGTGGAAGGGATTTCTAATTTTTTAATTTCATTATTTCCCTTACCCTTTTTCCTAATTCCAACATTTTATGCATAGATATATATATATATTCCACGTTAAAAATGCATAAGTACCTTTGATTTCCCTACAGGCTTTGAGTTCTCCTTCTCCGCTTACACTGCCTACCATAAAATGCATACACACAGACACACACAGAGCCCAACATCCCACATGACAGGGCATCTGTCTCTACTCCGTAGACTAGCCTTCAAATAGTAGAACACACGCAAAGGTGCTAAAATTATGTGCACAATTATTACATCGTAGACTGCTTTAAGCATACATATATAGGGTTTAAGAAGCTGTAATTATAAATATCTTTACCTAACCAGACATTGTGTGTGTGTAGTAGTGCGGAGTTATCAGAAAACTTATAATACCAATATTAACTTTATTTGTCCGTAACGTGAACCATGGAATAATTATGAGACAATTTACGCACTTTATCACTTTGTTTCGAAAAAGCAAAATTCTTTGAATATGTGTTATGCTACCTATGATTTAATAGCGTCATGAAAGAAATACCCGTAAAATATTACGTAAAGTAAAATGTAATTTAATGAACAAAATTTGGTTGGAACAAAAATTATGCGTTATTTTAAATTTTAACTTTTCTACACCGGCACCGCATATAGGACCGAATTAGTTACGTAGAAACAGCCAGTCACTTTGGTAAGGAATTTGCATACGGATTGGTAACGGTTTTATAGCCGCAGCCGGTCAAACAAGTACCGCCTACTGTTAAAATATACATAGCATAGAAGAGGAAGGTGTAATTATAATTAGTATAATTATACATCTTTTACCTAAATTCTATTATCCGCATTCTATATAATTTGAACAGGATATTGTGCAATAATGGTGATCTCATATTATTGTGAATATTGAAGATTGACCATTCCATTGCAGTAATTATTACATTGGAAATTTAATATGTTGCATTCTACAGAGAGAAGTATGTAGAGACTTCCTCTCTAGTTTATTTATTAATTGGTTATAATAAGGAATAATGTACACGATGCATTCCACTGCAATGTCATCGTTCATTCCGGTTGCATAGTGAGGATCTTCAATCCTACTATTGCATTAGATGTTTTTGCCACTCAGCTCATTATGATGTGAGTAGGCCACCACATCCTTCTGTTTCACAGGATGCAGTCATTGCTACTATGCAATGATGCACATTGCTTTATAATTAGAATTATTTGTAATTCGGAAATTATCATGTATTAGCATACAGCTCAGCATGAGCTCATAATTATTTGGAATATATTATTGGATTAATATTCTTTTACAGAAGGAAACTACAATTTCACACATACTCAAGGATGTTGAAATTGACATCATTCGATCAACAATTATATTATTTATATTGTACAAATTACGTTGTTAAAGTTGAAGTCAAAGAACCAGTATTAAATAAATTAACAGTTGTCTTAGAAAACTCAAACGAGTAGCAGTTGAATCTTATCTCCTCTCTAGTCCTTCGACTATAGAGCACTTTATTATTCATCCTTTCTATGGCACTGCCACCAACCATTAATATCTTATTATTATAAGTATATTATAATACGTTATCAGCACGGCTGAGACAAGCGGTCACAATTGACCCCGTAGGTCAAGCCAGTTATTAGCACGGCACGAAGTAGCAATACCAGCTCTTCGTGACTATTTAATTTAAACTTTTACACTGTAGTTAATCAGGTAGAAGTAATATAATTGTGGTTCCCGGCCGGGCCCCAATTATCAGTTTTAGAAGTGCTAGGAAGATTGTCAGAGTTGTTAAAGTTCAGTCTGAAATCTTTAGAAATCTCATACTTACCTATTTAATCCTCTGGACAAGGTACTAAAAGTATTGAGTAAATTCCCTTGCTAAACAAAATCAAACATTTCATCACTAACCGTTGTGTCATTGTTTGCATTTTACCTGTCGAATTAATAAAACCGGTAACCAGCCCTAACAAGGTTGACTTATTGGTAAAGAAAATTTGACGAAGCAGAACAGTCCGTTCTCTCCCAAGGATATTAGGCACCTAGACGTATAAGAGTAGGGCCGTAAGGTAGGATTGAAATTTACAAATCCGTAACCGAAGAGAAGAGGCACTACCGCCGAACCTCATCTAAACCGTAGTCAACGAGAAGAGACAATACCGTCGTACCTCCAGCTACGTACCCGAAGCGAAGAGGCTACCGAGCCGAACCGCCCGAATTACTGCACCCGTGAAGAGGCAATACCGCCGAACTTCCCGCAGTAACAATTAACCCGAAGCGAAGAGGCTACCGAGCCGAACCGCCCCGAATTACTGCACCCGTGAAGAGACAATACTGTCGAACTTCCCGCAGTAATAATTTCCCGAAAAGAAGAGGCAATACAGCTGAACTTCTTACTAATTGAAGATATCAGGCAGACAAAGGCCGAAAATATCCAAAGAAGAGGCAATATCGCCGTACTTCTCATTTACCGAAGATATCAGGCAGACAAAGGCCGAACATATCAATAGAAGAGGCAATACCGCCGAACTTCTCACTTATTCAAGATATCAGGCAGACAAAGGCCGAAAATATCGAAAGAAGAGGCACTACTGCCGAACTTCTTATCAATTGAAGATAATAGGCAAACAAAGGCCGAAATTATCAAGTGAAGAGGCAATATCGCCGAACCACACACATACGAAGAGAACAGGCACTCCTGCCGAAATTCTCAAGAGAACAGGCACGCTTGCCGAATTCTCAGCGAAGAGGCAATATCGCCGAACTTCCTATTTTTCGTACTCAACGTGAAGAGGCAATACCGCCGCACCACTAAGTACGTACCGAATCGAAGAGGCACTACTGCCGAACTTCCGATTACTCAACTGAATTGAAGAGGCAATATCGCCGAACTTCCCATCTCATACTCGAAGTGAAGAGGCAATACAGCCGTACCACAGAGTACTCAACTAGAGTCGAAGTGGCAACACAGCCGAACTTCCTACTTCGTACCCGAAGTGACGAGGCAATATCGCCGTACCACAGGGCAGATACCAAATTGAAGAGGCAATATCGCCGAACTTCACCAGAAATAATAGACGAGACGAGGCAACATCGCCGTACCTCCTATTAGAAGAAATTCTAAACCCAGAGAAGAGGCAATACTGCCGAACTTCCTACATCAAGCTCATAGAAGTTGATGTCAGACGATCAGAAACCAAATCTCGCTGAATTATTTGATAGTTTTGAGATCCTAGAAGGTTGCGAAGATCAAATCGCTCATCACGAGCAAGTACTCACTCTCAGAGCAACCAAAGAACTTCCCCGATATAACGGCGAAGAAATTACCCAGAGAGTTGTCAATACTCAGACTGGTGAAAATAAACTCAAGTTTAGAAGAGGTGTCAAAATCACTGATATTTTTGACAGAGCCTACTTATTTTACGAAGTACAATTTACTACACAAATTCGGAAATTTCAAGATAGAATCCTAGACGCCTACGGATTACTGAATCTTTCCCAGGACATTAAGCCCATGTCCGGTATCAACGGCCAACCGCCGCCAGAAAACAATACTACAGGACCAGGTCCGAATAATATTTTGAACCCCGACGTACTGAATCCGGGAGAAAACGATCGACAACAGGATCGACAAGAAGACGAACAAGTCGTCATGGTACGCGCAGTATCAACCGTGTCTCCGGTGCACCACCAGACACCGAAAATCACTTTTGAGAAGCTCACACCATACAATGTGTATGCGTTGTGGAAATCAAAACTCCAAATGACCCTAGAACAATTAGGAATTTGGGGAATTGCAACTGGAGAACAAAAGAATATTGATATCGGAAACGACGATGCTACATTCAATACGAATACACAGATCTCCAACAATTGGAAAGCCGGGGATGCCTGCTGTCGGGCAACGATAACCGCAGCAGTGGACAAAGTTATTGAACCCCGCATTACAAATTTCAAGACTTCTCTTGAAATGTTAGGGCAACTTGATACCCTATACGGAACTGCCAAGACAGATCTCCGTGCCGATCTAATGGTGAAGCTATTTGCTTTGAAAATCACCACAACAGGGACAGATTATGTCACCGAAGTATTAAATCTCAACGTGAAGATTACTGAAACTGGAGATGCAGTACCCGAAGATATGTTGGTCAGTTTAACTGTCCATCACCTGAGAGAGACAAACCGATACCTACACTTCCTAGACACATGGTATATGAACAAGGAAGCTGACAAGAAACTCATGAAAGTAATTCAGAAAAGCCTGAAACATCATGATGACAATGCAACGAAGAGTCCCCGAGTCGGAGCAAGTCAAACTGGAAACGCATTCCAAGCTCAGCGACAAGGGCCTCCAAAGGGATCAGTCCGAGAACAAATCCTGACCCGAAGAAACGCACACAAGAGTGCCAAGCATTCACAAGCCGGGAATGAATTACATCCCGCCTCTCCAGGTGGAAACCGAAGGAGACAACCTGGAGAATATGAATTCCAGGGAAGATGCAACTGGTGTCGACATAGATTTCACAAAGAAACGAATTGTCAAAAGAAAGCTCGTGGCGATCCTAAGGCCACGGAAGATCCACCAGAAAAGGCCTTCTACCACCCTTCCCCAATGCGTGGAAGAGGACGAGGTAGAATGGCTGGAAGAGGGAGAACCGCTCCCGCATATCAAGCAGCTAACACAGCTCAACATACCCCAGGCGCACAGTCAGTCGCCGCGAACGGGAACGGAGGACAGATTTCACCACAGAATAATTCTTCTCCACATAACTCGCCTTCACAGCAAGGAGGGAGTCCGAATAACACAACTGGAGGAAACAGAGCAAGAACTGCTATTCCTTACTCAGATTTGATGTTGGACTACAGATATTCACAGTCACATCCAAAACTCTATCGCGATGCCGTGTTCACCCCGACACAGGCAATCAGAATTCAAGCTGGAGGACATGCACATATGATCCGACCATGCACAGCTCTCGAAATGAGACAGAAGAAAGGAATTGAAGAAAATTCCGGGGAGGTCGCAATACAAGACACTCCAACTGAAAAGCTTTACAATGCAGTAACATTTTTCCCCATTACGGACTGCTACATGGTTTCTGAAGCTCCATGTACACTTGAGAAAATTCTGGAATTATTACCAGTCAATTTTACTCATCATGACTGCGCATCAACGCCGCATTGCTATCCAGCAGAAACAAAATTGAGAAAAGAATTTCTCGAACAGAAGAAGGATACAGATCGGAAAGTCAGGAAAGCCAAGACTACCTGCACTGAAAAAGCCCTCAACATAGGCAACAAGACCGAAATAGACAGGTCAGAACTGGATACAATTATCAAGTATAATCCTACCACGGATTGCTATCTCATCAATGAACTTCCCTACGCACGGGAAACTATCAAGTGGATTGAAGGAGGCAATTCAAGCTCCCTCATTCCAGTGCACATCAGTCACACTCAAGCCTTGGACGCCCCAAGCACTGAAGTTGAATTGGAAGTTGAAAGCCCAACAACTGGGAACAACAATGAAGAGGCATCACTCAGTGAAGATAAGCCCTCAGATCCTATAAGCCCTATCACAGGCACAATCCAGGAGGCAACAACAGATAAGCCCTCAGAAACAAAAAGCCCATTCATTGGCACAGATCGAGAGGCAGAAACTCAACTTGAAGTTATTAAGCCCTCGAAGGTTGAAGCTCTCAACCTACCCCATGCATTCATGGTCAGAACTCAGGCGGACTCAGAAAATTATAAGATTGACAGCCTGAAGAGACATTTCCTCAGAAATGAATGGAAACACGTACAGACTTTACTTGTACCGAATATGGAGACAGGATGTCTCATGCTAGGTCACAGTCACCTACCCTTACAGCCGACAAGTGGACCACTTACCTACAGAACCACTTGGCACGATTGCAAGACAAATCCTTTTTGCATTCGATATGACGATACCCTTCAACTTATGCAAGTGAAGGAGGGGAACATTTTTCGCTCAACAAGAGATTCATCAGAAAGCAGTACTGATTCGGAATGGGATATGATAGATCCGAGAACCGGAGAATCAGTCGACATGGACAACGAATGGTCCATCAGTAGAGCCCACGGTCCAAGAAAGCAAGGACGAAGAGCTCGTCGCGCATTGGAATTATTCTCACTCAGCGCTACAAGACAGAGTATGGAAGACTGGAATTGTCAATTACTCGATCGAAGAAAAATGTACCCTAGCATCACTGAAGACATTGAATTTGCCCCACAAGAGACAAAAGAAGAGTACGATAGACATCTACTCAATTTCCTACGACAGGAATGGAAGCCGACATCAGGCAAATATTATCTAGACAAGATAAAGAACAAGCCTCAAGCAACATTGAGCAAAGTCACCATTGACAGGTCAATACAGACGACCAGAAAGCACACTCCTCATACCAAAGTCACCCTTCAAGGGGTGGGAGGGGCAGCTGCGCAAGCCTACACATCTGTAGCACACAGACAACCAGACCCACCGAAGACACAGTCAGGAGGGCAGAGCGTCACTCAGAATTCTCATTCGCAGAGGACGGCTCCACAGTCGCAGGCACGGTGGAAGGAATCGGCTTATAAACCGAATCCGTTCACTCGTGATCGACGGTCAACGCAGAAACCGAAATTAGAAGAATGTTTATACAGTCCACCAACTAAAAAGGAAAGAAGAAAGGGAGCAGTTGGATACTGCCCCACCAAGCATAACATATGCACTACTAAATGTGGACACGATTACTACATCAAGAGATGTGAAGATTGCACTCGAAATTACCAAGAATGTATGGATCGAAATTGTCGTCCATTCCCGAGGGAAGACATGGACAGAAAAGACATAGATCCGAGAAACATGAATCGAAGAAGGGACCTCCCCTCCAGCCTAAGCATATCAAAGCAACCTGGAGGCTCTCAGAGTGTCCATAAATTACGATCATGTCAACGGGAGGACACACGTCCGAAACCCAAGAAGAACGCGAATCAGCCTGGACCGTCAAGTCAGACTCCAGCCCGTTCTCATCAAAGAATTGAAATACAACAGCCTACCCCAGGGGGTAGCCACATCAGAAACAGAGCTTTCTTAGCTAATTACAAGTATATTCGAGCAGCAACAAACAAGTCAGAAACCGAATATGACGATTATACCCCAGTCAAGGAGCACTTTGTTTGGCCCTGTGATACTGGAGCTTCCATGCATTTATGCGGAAGGAAAGAATGGTTTACATCATATGAACCATTTCCCGATGGACCGAAAGGGATTCGACTCGCAGATAACTCAAGCGTAGAATCGCCAGGATCCGGGACAGTGGTAGTCTCAGCCTTTAATGGTCACAGCTGGGAACCACAAGAACTGAATGACGTTTGGTACTTACCAAGGTCAGCGAATCTATTTTCAGTCTCCTCAGCATGCAAGGATAGGAATTTAGAATTCATGGGTGGAAATGAGGACATCAATTTCTATCAAAGTTACAATGAGAATGGAGAGCCTCTCAAGAAAAAGAGACTAATATTCCGAGGAATCATGGTTCGACAAGAGAATGAAAATTCTGGACAACTCACCATGATGTTCAAGCCTGTAAACAAATTACCCCAAGCTATGTTAGCCAGAGGGATGGTGCTAGGCGCAGTTCAACGCTGGCACGAGAAAATGGGACACATTAGTCATCCATACATTGCGAAGACAGTCAACACTGAAGCGGCTTCACTAGGAAAAAGAGGAAAACTTGAACCTCCACACGATTGCGTTGTATGCAATAAGGCGAAAGCAACACGTCAGCCTTTCCCAGATCAAGACGATCAAGACACATTCGAAAACGGAGAATGTATCCATGCAGATCTAGTTCATGCCCGAGTTTACTCAAATCAAGGAAACAGATACTTCCTACTCATGAAAGACGATCACTCCGACTACAGGAGAATTACATTTCACTCAAACAAGAATGGAGTTGAAATAGTACAGAAAATTATTGATTTCGCCACATGGCTCGAAACACAGACTGGAAATAAAGTCAAATTTATCAAGACGGATTCTGGAACAGAATTCAACAATCACTGGATGCATGACTATGTCAGAGAAAAAGGAGTTACGTATGTTCCGACCCCTGTGGAATGCCCACAGTCAAATGGGAAATTAGAAAGAGAAGTCCGCACTATCAAAGAAACCGCAACAGCAATGCTTATTGAAGCAGATTTACAAAATAAATTTTGGGAAATGCAGTGGATACAGCAGCATATCTACACAACCGCATCCTACACAAAGGGAAGACTCAGACACCCTTTACTATGATCCATAAGAAACCTACAAATTTGGGACACATCCATATTTTCGGATGCAACGCAGGCGTTAAAATTATGAAAGGTCAAATTTGGGAGGGGAAGACATGGATCGGGATATTCGTCGGATATGTGGAACACAACCGAGAATACAAGTTTTACGATGTCGAAACCAAGAGATACTTTTATGGTAGACATGCTGATTTCTTCGACGCCCGTTTTCCGGATCAACCACCCCCGTCACACTTAAACCGGGATGATGAGTGGTATGTAGGACACAAATACAAGAATAACAAAAACAAGACAAAGGGCGCTCACATTGGAGAATTCAGAAGGACCCTCGTCCACAAGAGAGATATCAATGGAGATATATTCAAAGACAAAAATCAATCGGTTCACTCGGAACGAGTACCGAATTATACGAGCTATGATACGGACGAAGACGACAATGAAGTCACTACCGTCATACAGCCAAGCCTCAGACAGACACAGCCTGGAGAAAATAATCCAGACCTATCAGACTCCGATGGGCAAGACACAGAAGCCTCATTCATTGACGAAGGACCTGAAGGTACGCTTGAAGATTATTTAATCCCAGAGATTATAGAAACTGACAGCCAAAGCGAGCCAGTACCTATACCTGAGCAATCTCAAACTGAATCAAGAGATAACAAGAATGTACCGCACAGAGAGCAACTCGATACGACATTCTTAGAGCAAAACGCTATTAATTGGAGATTACCAAAGGATGGCCCGGCAGCACCCACAGACGTTATGGAGTGCATCGTAGGAGACGAGCCGCCAATTCCTATAATAAAGAAGAGAGGCAGACCCGCTGGAACTACAGTAAAGCGGAAGGCCACTCCACAACCTACTGATCGAACATTGCGGTCAGATACAAAGAAATCGAAAATTGAAACTCCAGAAGTTACAGACCTGGATTCTAAAGCCTCGGAACAGACCATGTTCGCAGCGAGCAAACTACCTGGATCAATCCAAAAGACACGCTTACCAGAAGTATCAGAAAAGGTACCTATACCTCACAGAAGGCCAGTATTCATACCTGCCAATTACGAGCAAGCATTAGCCTCAGTGGACAAAAATTACTGGATAGAAGCTATGAATGAAGAATTCAATGCACTCATCAGCACTGGAACTTGGAAGCTAGTAGAGAGACCCAAGACAAGATACATAATCCCCTGCATGTGGATTTATGGTTATAAGCCTGATGGAGACCGATACAAAGCCCGACTTGTAGTACTCGGCAACAAACAAATCAAAGGAATTGATTATACTGATACGTTCGCCCCGACCGCAAGATATGAGCTCTTTAGACTCATGCTCAGCGACGCCGGAATGAATAAGAAGTTCATCACACAGTTAGATGTGAAGACTGCTTTTCTACACGCCGAACTGGAAGAAGAAGTCTATATGCACCAGCCTCAAGGTTTCAAGGAAGGCAACAATAAGGTGTGCAGACTCATCAAGTCACTATATGGACTATGTCAAAGTCCAAGAAACTTTTACAAGAAAGTACGGAAATTTATGCTATCCATTGGATACAGACAGAGTGACTATGATAAATGCCTCTACATCCTCAGATACAAGGATACGAATGGAGAGGAACACACTACATACATTTGTTGGTATGTAGATGACAGTCTAGCCACATCCACTCACAGATACGACATGGATGAACTCATACGGCTACTGAAAACTGGATTCAACATCACTGAATCAAGCGACGTTTCCAAATTCTTGGGAATGGACATTCGCATCACGGACAAGTACGTCCAGATCAATCAAGTGACCAAGATCACAGAATTGAAATTGAAATTCCAACAGAAAGGGAATTACAGCAAGGTTACCACACCTATGAGAAGAGATTACAACCCACAGAAGAATATTGTGGAGGAATTACATGAAGATCTACCATTTCAATCATTGGTAGGATCCCTCTTATTTATCAGTCGCCTTAGCCGACCCGACATCTCATTCGCCGTACAGAAACTTACGCAGAGATTCGCTAACTATGATCAGAAGGACTATGAAGCAGCCCTGCATGTCCTTCATTACCTAATCAATACGATCTATCAATCGATCAGGTATTTATACTCAGAAGACGGAGTACTTGAATTTGAAGTACAGTCAGAGGCCAGTTTTGCGGACGCACCAGGAGCAAAATCAATTATAGGAGGATGCATATTACTGAACGGAGTAGTATGGCTTTGGACCTCAAAACAAGAAAACCTGGTAGCACATTCAACATGCATAGCAGAAGTCTATGGCATCAACAGCATGGCAAGATCAGCCATCTGGGCACACTACTTATTGTGTGACATGGGATTAAGAGAATGGAATGAGCCAATCCACCAGTTCACAGATTCAGAAGCTGGATGGAAATTGATTGCGAATATGGAAGGCAATCACGAAAGGACCAAGCACGTACGTACACGCATATTTTGGGTCCGGGAGCTAATTGAAACCGATCAATTAATACTAGCTCATAAGCGCTCAGAAGAATTACAAGCTGACATGCTTACAAAATCCCTACCGCAACCGAGACATGGAGACCTCATGAAGGCCATGGGTATGGTTGACATCAGCAAGCCGACTCGAATTGAAGCAGTCGCAGGCTACATACGCCCCGAATCGAAATTTGAAAGATTCACGAGAAAGAAAACCACTGGATTTTCTACACTTTGGACTACTATGAAAATGGCATTATTACTCATCGCCGTGCTCCTGTCAGGAGGGCTGAGTTCAAAAATTGACGATGGACCACCGATTATTTGGAGAAGGTCAGACCATTCAGCCATTAGCGGATACAACACTGTGAAGCTATAGATACAGTTATTATCCCCCTGCCGATTAATGATACCGGACAGACTAGTAGCCACTGAAAGTTCATTACTATCGCTCAGGAAAAGATGCGATGTAGAATACCGAAGGACGTTCCTGACGGAACTCAAACATATTTGCCCACCGAAGGAGGTGTCCACGGCACCGCACCGGGAAAAGAGATTTGTATTCACAGCTCTGGCAATTACAGCTATGTTCGTGATGACCAGCGCAGGACTAGGTATGTCCATGCATGCCGCACATCAGGCCCAAGTAAATCAGAAGCACACGTACGATTTGGCCCATCATTTTAACTCACTTGAAGCGAAAGTTCGAGTTCTCACAAACAATCAAGAATTATTGAAAGAACATATGGCAATTTTGGCATCAGAAATGAACAACATAGTAGCTGAGGTGAACGGACTACCGAACGTCCTCACCGATATGGAATTTGATATAGCATTCCTAGCAAGCAGACTCTCCTCCAGCGTAAGCATATTAAAGCAGACTGGAAAGTTGTGGAGAAATTTCAAGATGGACGAACATTTTTTTGAGTACCTTAATTTCACCCTACCTTGTGGAGACCATTGCCCCATGATTATGGCAGACTTCAGATCGTGCCGCACGGATTTTGATGTAGAAAACATTTACATGGAATTCATCATTCCCCTCATCAATCCGAATCTGACAGTAGTAGAAGCTGACCCATTCACTCTACTTACGAAGCAGAAGAATCAGACTTGCAATCTCGAATATATTGGACCGAGAAATGCACTGATATCAACAGTTGAAGACTGTGTATATGATACAGGTTTAGAATTCAAATATAAAAACCGAGTATCTGCCACGACAAGGCAAACCTGCAGACCACGCAGTAGTTTTAAAGGCGGAAAAGATTTTTACGCACTTACGAATTGTCACCCGTCTACCCTTCATGATGAAGAGGATGCCGTACAAGTAAAGGCATATGATGGCAAGTACTATATTTACTGCCCCGGACTGGAACTAACAGTCAATGATAGACGGAAAATAAAATGTCCAAACAATGTCATTACGCTACCGATTAGCACGACCTTCCGAATCCTGAATAATACTTACCAGGAAAGCGTCATGGACCTCATCTTTATTGATAGAGAGGATCCGACATTTGTTGAGAAAATAAGCTGGCATTTAACGCCACAACTGGACATGAATCAGCTGAATGTAACATTTCCTATACGGAACAGCGACATAGACCAGATACACTGGGATGACTCAATTGACACGGGAGGAAATTTATCAGCCTGGACTGGAATCGCCGTTGCAGCGATCATCTGCTCAGCTCTCATTACCCTCTACTGGAAGTTTGGAGGAGGAGCCAACATGCTCAGAAAGAAGCATTGTAGCCGCAGTCGTAAGCCGGACACCAAGCAGACCGAGCCAGCATTCGAGGAAGAAATGAATACCCTCACTTTGAAACGAGAATCCAAACTGATGGATCCTGAAGATATGTACATTACTCTCCCACCGATTCCACTCGCCCGAGTGATGCCCGGCCAATTAGACCCGGAGGATTACCGAAACTCAAGACTCAATCTGGACCAGCACCGAAGCACAGCAGATTTACGAGCATGATTATTGATTTGGCATTATATGATTGGTTTTATTAATTGAATGAATATGTATTTGGCTATATGAACTTTGTTACCTATCTATGTATCTTCCGTATTGGATCAGTAATTTTTAGATTCCTAATCCAAAGGAGGGTGTTAAAATATACATAGCATAGAAGAGGAAGGTGTAATTATAATTAGTATAATTATACATCTTTTACCTAAATTCTATTATCCGCATTCTATATAATTTGAACAGGATATTGTGCAATAATGGTGATCTCATATTATTGTGAATATTGAAGATTGACCATTCCATTGCAGTAATTATTACATTGGAAATTTAATATGTTGCATTCTACAGAGAGAAGTATGTAGAGACTTCCTCTCTAGTTTATTTATTAATTGGTTATAATAAGGAATAATGTACACGATGCATTCCACTGCAATGTCATCGTTCATTCCGGTTGCATAGTGAGGATCTTCAATCCTACTATTGCATTAGATGTTTTTGCCACTCAGCTCATTATGATGTGAGTAGGCCACCACATCCTTCTGTTTCACAGGATGCAGTCATTGCTACTATGCAATGATGCACATTGCTTTATAATTAGAATTATTTGTAATTCGGAAATTATCATGTATTAGCATACAGCTCAGCATGAGCTCATAATTATTTGGAATATATTATTGGATTAATATTCTTTTACAGAAGGAAACTACAATTTCACACATACTCAAGGATGTTGAAATTGACATCATTCGATCAACAATTATATTATTTATATTGTACAAATTACGTTGTTAAAGTTGAAGTCAAAGAACCAGTATTAAATAAATTAACAGTTGTCTTAGAAAACTCAAACGAGTAGCAGTTGAATCTTATCTCCTCTCTAGTCCTTCGACTATAGAGCACTTTATTATTCATCCTTTCTATGGCACTGCCACCAACCATTAATATCTTATTATTATAAGTATATTATAATACCTACATAATACGCAAGATGAAGGAGTCCTTGTAGGTGGTTATTATTATATGATTATGGGTTTTCATATATTCGATTTAAATCGGTATGCACAAAGTTTTTAAAATAATTCTTTTTTACTTATTTATCACCACCAAAACCGTATAGTACCAAGTCGGAATCGGAACCAAAGCGCTGAATTTAAATTTAGAACCGTAGGCACAATAAAGTCTTCAAAGACGTCTAGAATGGAAAACGTACTTTTTTTTGAAGCCTTAGGAACCTGACACAGAATCTGCCGCTGACTTGACTTTAAAAACAAGCTCAGCATCTAAAAAAGAAGAAGAAAAAAAAACCAAATACTCACCTGCCAAAATCAGCATGCTAGCTTCAACAATCTTCTTGTTTCTTGGACAGAAATGACCAAAAGTCAGACAGAGGAAAGAGGCCGAGGTGAACACCACGGAAAGTCCTATGAAAGGAAGAGTGAATCTGAAAGTAATACAAAAAAAAAGTTTTTTTTTGGTAGAGTTTGAATGGTTATTGATAGATGAAAATGAGAACTTCATTCCTTGCTATAGGTCATGCCAAGGCAATAAGAATGCCATATAGAATATATGGTATATAGCATATAGATTTGCATGTACCTATGCATATTGTATAAGATGCTTTATAAATATGTTCACATGAAAGAAGCAGAATAATAACAAAACTTTATGGAATGTGAATGTGTGTGGGTGAAAGGTTGAGATGAGGAGGCATAATAATATAGTAAGGAGCCTATACTACCTACGTAGGTAGGTACTTTTGTAAACACTCCAATATTATACATGTTTTCTATATAAAAAAAAGTTTTTCTCTTGTTGGAAAACTTTTAGTTCATTCAATCAAATGATTATCGATCATGATGAAGACTCATATCGTAGAACGTAGAGTGTAGGCTACCCAGCTTCTAAATACATTTAATTTGAATGTAAAAAAATATTCTGGCTCAGAAACTTAGTTAGACATAAAACTCATAAAATATGAGTTTTACCTCTTCTCTCTCTCTCTAGACTTTATTCTAAACGATTTTCTCTTGAATTTTCAAGGCTCGTTTTTGGTTTTTTGATGCATTGAAATAAAACGTGAGAGTCTGAAATTCAAATAATAGAGGAATAACAATCAAAAATCCAACACGTGTTGTACATATATGCAGTCATTTTGAAATTGGGCGAATTAATTATAATTGTGAGGACGAGAGACAACGGAAAGGAAATGTCAAGACTAATGGAAATATTTCCATGAGGAGGCTTGTTGAACGAAACAAATATATTTCCGAGGAATATTATTAAAATATTAATATAATCGACATGGAGAATTTATGTGGAGTGTATGTGTGTGTGTGTGTGTGTAAGGATTCCAGAAATAGAAGTAACCTGAGAGAGAGAATGGTTATGGTTTTTAGAGTTTGGACTCTTGGGAATTCATTAGTATATTGGGAGTGTTGACTGTACTGTACTGTACAGTGTGTTGGGAGAAAGTAGAAAGGAACTATGCAATAATTGCTATACATTGTTGTTGTGAGTGTGAGACTATGGAGTCCTTCCGTTTGGGTTTGGGTTTGTGTGTGTAGGACGTTGTCAATGGGACTAAACGATCCAAATGAATTCTATTGCTTTTTGGAATTTAATATTCGTATATCGTCTGTGAAGAACCAAAATGACCCATATCCATTTTTAGTCAAAGACAAAATACACTATCTAGAGAAAAAATTAAAATAACATGTTCATTAAAGCATGTAAATAGAACCTTGTGCATTTTTTCGAAAACCAAGCAAATAGAATATTTTGCACTTTTCCAAAACATGTAAATAAATTATTTTGCACTTTTCAAAAACAAGTAAATAGAATATTTTGCACGTTTTAACAAACAAGTAAATAGTACATTTTACACTTTTAAAAAACACTTAAATAGAACATTTTAATATTTTCAAAAATATGTAAATAGAACAATTTGCTCATTTTAAAAACTCGTGATTAGCATTGTAAGCATGTTTCTTACTTACTGTATTTTTTGACATGGCTCATTTTAATTCTAACATAAATTGAAAATGGGCCATTTTGGTTCTTCACTTACGATATATAATCTAATCGTGCGGACACTATAGACTATAGACTTTAGACTATATAAACTAGAAATTCTACACACAGACACACACACACAGTTTGACTGCTTCTACACACTTCTACTTGACGTTCTCATATTTAATACTCAACAAAAGACATGAAGAAATATTGGATGTAATGGAAATGGGAATGTTTATGGAATAGTTATGATTATGATTATGATGGAAACTTGAGGCAATATTGCTAATAGGACAAGTCATGAGTAGCGGGATTTGAGGCTAAAAGTTTCAGTTTCAGATGTCATACTTGCATTTGTTACTTTGGAATTTGGAAGCTTTTAGCCGCGTTTACACTTGGTGTATATATGGACGGAGAATTGTATGTGGTGGTGGTGGGAAGGGAATGAAGATGCAAAACCACCTATGGGGCAGGCAACTATACAAATCCAGTATATAGGATATGAACATATTATAGAGCAACTAGATCTTTTGTTAACGGTTTTTAAAGGATGTAATTTTGGTCTCCATTCAATTTTAATACATTTCTAAATATTCAAAACTGTTAGTAATACGTGGAATTTTATTACATGGTTGGTAAAGGACCTATATTCTGACGTTTCAAGAATTCTCTGTAATTATGCATTATTATTTTGTTTAAAAGTATCTAAAAGCGCAAGTTTTTCAAAAGTATAAAACGTTCCCAAACTTTAACTTTGGTTGTAGAAAACTATGAATAATACCACATTACATTACTTACACATTAAATATTTTAATTACAAGACTTTAGAAAGTGGTAAATTTTCTAGTTAGATGGTCTTTAAAAATAAAGAAAATTCTAAATATAATCAATTAGTACAATTAATTATACCCTTCAAAATATTTTTGCGCGATGGCTATATGTATTAT
Organism: Dicyrtomina minuta; assembly: GCA_949802685.1. Taxonomy (NCBI): domain Eukaryota; kingdom Metazoa; phylum Arthropoda; class Collembola; order Symphypleona; family Dicyrtomidae; genus Dicyrtomina; species Dicyrtomina minuta. The sequence goes on along the minus strand of OX461809.1, from coordinate 11,168,115 downwards.
GCTATGGAAAAATTCACCTTGCAAAACTGAAAAAAATATATATTTTATATTTTAAAGAGTATGCCAGTCAAACCATTAGCGAGATTTTACATAACGAATTTTTTTTTCAAAAAGAGCGTCCAAAAAAAACTTAGAATTGCTTAACAACATGGTGCTCGTAATAAGTTTCGGTCAATGAAATATTTTTTCAAAAAAAACCAGAACAGGCCTCAAAATGGTTTTTTAACCATATTTTTTTTGAAAATTGTGTATTAAAAACCATTTTAAAATCTTCCAAATTTAAAAACATTTAAAATTTTGAATATTTTTATTTTCTTTTTAAATTTTGAAAGATTTTGGTAGGTGAGCCTTTAAATTTTTGAAACAAATAAAAATTTTGAAGTTTTCATTGTTTTTCAATTGTGAATAATTTAAAGTGGTTTACTAAAAAATTGTGCTTTAAAATTTCAAAAAATAAAATAAAAATTAGAATTAAAAACCATTTTGAGGCCTTTTTCGTTTTTTCGAAAAAAATTTCATTGACCGAAACTCATGTTGTTAATCAATTCAAAGTTTTTTTTGGAGACTCTTTTAAAAAAAATGTCTCATGGAAAATTTCGCTAATGGTTTGACGGGTTATGCTCGAAAGTCTGATTTTGTCTCATCATCTCATCAGTTTTGAGTCACATTAAGTATGAAGTAGTATAACCTATTCCTAGAAAAGTGCCCACAATGATCCCACAAACAAATATTTTTTACTTTTTAATCAACGTCAAATGCACCCAAATTCGGTGAGAAATTTAACCATCCAAAAGTCACAAAGTCACATATAACGATATAACATGGCCATTTCTACTCCAATATACCTATACAACATGTACACAAGTCTTTTCCTCAACAAAACTGACAAAAAAAGTGAGGGACGCACCGCCGAGTCGAACTTGTAGAAAGTAATAGCACCTATAATCCTCTGAATAAAAAAAGAAGTTCAATTTGAATTTGAAATTGAAATCTCTCCGGGAAATTCATGCTCAAGAACTTTCACTAACCGAGTTGTCAATCCCACAAACCAAATCCCAAAGTTAAGTCGATAAAAAACCAACGTTTGACTTCATTTGACAAAAGCACAAGCTCTGTCTACTACTATACTATATATACCGTATTTCTTCAAATACCTCCCGGGTTTCTTATAACTCTCGGATCTGTGAGTTAGATGTAACTCCAGGGCGGAGTTACTAGAGTGAATACGGTACCTACTTACTTAAAATCTTCCACTTTGGCTCCCAGGCAAGAAAAGGGATAAGGAATCCCACGTTCTACATGCGTCGTATTGACATGATAAATTCTTACTAGGCATACTACACAATGGCCAATACGTAATTCAGCATGTCTATGTAAAATAATGTATAGTAGTGTGACTCCTAAATGATGGGAGTGGATGTCCCTGTCTCCCTTCATCTTCTCCATAGCAATCCTAGGAAACTACATGCCTATATTACTATATATCGTCAGTAAAGAACCAAAATGACCCATATCCAATTTCAGCTACAATCAAAATGAACTATATGTCATAAAAACAAAATGAGAAACAGGCGTAAAATGGTAATTCAGAGTTTTTGAAAAGTGTAAAATGTTCTAATTTCATGTTTTTGAACAATGTAAAATGTCCTGTTTACATGTTTTAGAAAATGTGCAAAATGTTCTAAATCTATGTTTTTTAACGATGTAAAATGTCCTGTTTACATGTTTTTAACAATGTGCAAAATTTTCTAATTCTATGTTTTTGAAAAGGTGCAAAATGTTCTAATTCTATGTTTTTGAAAAGGTGCAAAATGTTCTAATTCTATGTTTTTGAAAAGGTGCAAAATGTTCTAATTCTATGTTTTTGAAAAGGTGCAAAATGTTCTAATTCTATGTTTTTGAAAAGGTGGAAAACGTGATGTGATATTTACGTTTTTTTGGAAAGTGCAAAATGTTCTTATTTAATATGCTTAAAAAGTGCAAAATGTTCTATTTAAGTGCTCTCAAGACACATTTGAATATGTCTGTAGATAGTTGATATTGTGTTTAGCTAAATATGGATATGGGTCATTTTGGTTCTTCACTGACGATATGTACCTCCCTACTATAGACGCTATATAGAGGCATTGCTATACCCACGATTAGATGATCTGCATGGAGCAACCACTGTTTGCACTACAGCTCAAGCTGAAAACTTGAAGAGTCTTCTAGATTGTAGATTCTAGAATTTAGATTCTACATTAGTGCATTTTGGAATTTCTACGCTTTGCTGCTGCTGCTGCTGCTGCTGTGGAGGGGCCGCGGAGTCATAGGGCCATGCAGACCCAGAGCACTGTATTAAATTTGAACATGATGAAGTCATGGGGCAAACCAACGATCACCACAAAATTTAATCGAGATACATTTCCTCCCTTGTAAAATGTTCTTTGACTCGTAATCGTAAATAGAATGTTGAAATAGAGAGACTCAGCCATGAGGTATTTAATAACGGACTAGAGACTCTGTCTGAAAGTAGAGTCAACTTCAAAGAATATTTTCCAAAAGTCAACTTCTCTCTCTCCCTACTCAACATGGAATCCTACATGTAAGAACATGAAGAAAATGGAAGCAACTGGGAAACAAGTAAATTTAGCCGGCATAATATCAGCCTCCCCATTTCCCGTCTACAGACTCAGAACAGGAACAGAAGCTGACGAGTCAGAGTCAAAGTTGAAGTACAAAGTTAGTGGCTCGTCATACCTTTCCTCTTCCACTGATATTCCCCTCTATATACTTTTACCTTCACATTTCTATTTTTAGCATCCCGCAGGGCCGGATAATATGGCCAGCGCAGGCAGCCGCCGCTGCTTGAATTTTCAAAAAACTTGTAAATGGAACATTTTGCAGTTTTCAAAAATATGTCAAAAGAATATTGAGACTTTTTAAAAACATGCAAATAAAATTATTTACACATTTCAAAAACATGGAAATAAAACATTTTCCACTTTACTCAAAACATGTAAATAGAACATTGAGCACTTTTCTTGAATCTAGTAAAAAGGATATTTTGCACTTTTCTAAAACATGTAAATACAACATTTTGCTTTACCAAAGAAAACCACCAATAAAATCTAAATGGGGGTTTTTGTATGGGAACAAATTGCCGCCTAAAAGCAATTCCTTCGTCCGGCCCTGGCATCCCGTCATATATTTGTAGCTACGCACTATATACTGACACATCCATATTATGGATAGGCTCTGCTGTGACTGATAGGTAGTGTGTATAGAATCGATGTGCTGAATAATATACTGGCTACTGGGAACTCCGTTAAATTTAAATCCATATGGCTAAAGCTCAATAGTCAACAGACACAGAGTGAGCATAGTGCATAATTTATGTAGCAAGGAGGCGGAGGGGGTTAGCAACGGGAAGATATCGACAGAGTCGACAGTCGACCTCATCACTCTCGAAAGTGAACCGAACCCGACACCGAATCCGGCACCGACACCGGTCCGAGTAGTTTGGAGTGAACGTCAAGGTACTACATACTTAATAGAATGCACGGAGAAGCATCTCGTTCGTCTTCCTAGTCAATTCAATGAAACAAAGTGAAAGTGTAGTTGTGCGTGTAGCGTCACTAAATTCCTCCGTGAAAAAAGCTCTGAAATAATAGCGTGGAAGTAAAAGCTAGATGTATGCAAAGTACATGACACTTTGTCATAATAAAAGGAGTCATTATAATAATATACATTACATTTGAGCCCACGAGGACGTTTAACATAGACAGAGAGTATGAATACGGAATACGGATACGGATATACACGGACACGGACTCTGACTAGATGATTATTATGGGACATGGTTACGGTTAGTCTCGGCGTAACCGTAATGGTTTCATGTAAAACTCTAATTTGCCTTTGACTATTTTCCCTTTCACTTCAATTTAAAAATAATACAGTCCACCGCAGTCCGCAGTTGACAATTGACGACAACCACAACCACAGGTCGTCTCTGAATGGGAGGAGCAGTGACAGAACCAGCCATTTGGAGTATTTTAATAAAATTAATAATTATTAAATATTTTGAAAGATTTAAAAACACGTGATTCCGTTATTGGAATGAAAAAATTAATTAGTACAATTTTTTTGAAAATACTCAGAAAATAAACGCTTCAAAATCTTTTTAAAAAAAATTGTAATTTTAATTGTGTGGTTCTGTAACCTTCGAAAGCATCGCTGCTTGAAATTTAATTTGTAAATTTTTGCAACTACCTCACAAGTATTTAATTTAAACAATTTCTTACATTTAAAAAAATTCCATTCTCAAATAAATTATGTTCAAAACTAAAGGGATTTCAAATATTGCAATTAAATATTTTTAAAACTGTATAAAATTGCATTAACCCCATGGACTGGGACTTGGGCCATAAAACGCGGTGTGTTTTTGTATTTCTGATAATTATTTTGTAAATAGCATACAATCAATATTGTCACTTCAACGCAACATTATAATTAGCATGTGTTCCCTCTGTTCCGATTTTAACAAAAAGTCTAGACAAAAGCCGTAACACCGCGAGAAAGCTTTCGCCTGTATTTTTTTTGCCCAAGTCGAAACCTAAAATTGAATGCTGGTTTACGTCTAAAATGATTTCCCCGTGAAAGTGAAAAGTGTCAAGCATGTGTGTGAGTGCGTGGCTCTTTGTGCGTGTCTATCCATGTAATGAGTTTCTCTATTAATTTAGGTAGTAGTTTATTTTGTGACTGGGCTGCCAAATAAATTATGTAACAAAAATACAAAATACAAAAAGAAAATCTGACGTTTCAAACGTGACTCACTTAAGTTTCTGGACGCAGTTGGCGATAAGAGCTGTAGGCATCTCGGGTGCCTTGCGGGCCGAGCCGAAATTAATCGGTCCAAAATTATACCAGTCCAGATCCCGACACTCCTGACTCACCCTCTGAGCATTCTGGATGCACATTTTGAAGAGGCCGAACTTGACTCGGATCAAATGAGGTTTCGGCTCCTCATACGGACCCAACTTGTCCAGCTCGAGCTGGTCCACCTGCGGCTCTTGAATGGAAACCCAGTCGACGGTGAGCACGGCCATCCAGAGGACGGCCAGTGCTGCAATACAGCACAATGTTCCCAACACCGCTAAATGTTTGTATGGCTTCTTCATTTTATTCTCACTATCTGTCCTAAGTTTCAAATCTACGGGCAACTTTACTTCCATAAATACACACTTTTTTTAGACAAATTCCCCTTGGTTTTATCTGTGGATTTTTATTTTTTTATTTTACTTTATTTTTTTATTTTATTATCTTTGAATAAATTCTCAGAGAGGAATTCTCCTCACACCAAAAAAAAAACCACACAACTTGTGAACGTGTAGAATTTTATACTTTTTTATGTTTATGTTATTAGTTTTTATTATTATTCACTCCAAATATACTATAAATATACGTGGCGTATCATCATCATCATCATCATACCACTTAGTACTTGCGGGAATTTAACGAGACATATCGTTCATCCTTTTCCTACTATATCGTAATCGTAAATCGTAAAATAAAAATATTATTATTAGAGTACACCAATTTTTAATTATCTCTATCAACATCCAGCGTCAGTCTCAGTTTTATGACTCATCACAACCACACGAACGCAACGAACGAACGAAGGAACGAAGGAAGGGAGCAACTTTTTCTCATTTTATTTATTTTTTATTTCTCTACTCGATTTGACGATAGGGGAGTGTAGTACATCTATTAAAGGATTCAATTTATTTCTCCTCGTTTTGCAAAAATAAAAATCCGAAAGGTATTACAAGCCCAGAACCAAAAGTACATTCAACACAGTAGTAGTACCACACAGACGAATTTTTGTAACTTTTCTTGGTTTTAATTTTCTTGGTGAGCGCCGTGGAACTGGGAATTGTGGGGACTCTGTCTGCCGTCGTCACATGCGGAGAGCACTGACATGAGTAATCAGGTTGATATGAGATGTTGTTGGAGATGTTGATTGTTGATGGAGCGATTAAAATGTTCAATGGATTGAATCGCAACGTGTTACACACACGACTTGGGTTTTCGCTCTACGAACGATCAGAATGAGAAGGCGAGAGCGGCCAATTTGTGATGGAAGGAAGGAGAGAGTCAATTTGTACTCTTGGCGTATAGTCTTTCCCTTTTAGTTACAGAGTTACGTGGTTACGTCGTCCAGAGGACGGGATCCAGATCCAAATGTGGAGACCACGAGACGGAGAGAGTGTGAGTGACTTTGTTCATTTACGGTTACGGTTACGGTTACGGCTCTAGGACGCCTTCCACGGTTTTTCCGTTTTACAGACCGAACCGACCGGCTCCTCGTCGCTGCTGCTGCTTTTTCCGAAACGAGAAACGAGAAACGAGACTCGAGACTCGAGACCAATAATAAGCGAAAGAGTGACGACGTGGCCCTTCAGTCTTCACGAGCCCACTACAAGTTATATATATTTTTCTCGCTATTTATTTTTAGCCCTTTCTTTCTCTGTTTTTTTCTTCTTCTATATTTCTCCCTTTCTTTCTGTCTTCCTTTCTTCCTTTCTTTGTTTCGATCTTGAATGTTGACGTGCACTGTGTCTCAAGATGAGGAGGAAATGAGGAGGTTCCCTCTTCTTGTTTGATGTTGTTGGCTGAAGCAAGAAAATAGAAATCACCACAGTCTTCTTTCTCCTACTGATGTATCAAAAATGTGTAGACTCCAACTACAACAACTACAACAAGGAAAAGATGCTACGAGAGACTCTTCGACTCTTGTTGTTATTTTTTTTACTTTTCACTTTCAAGTTATTTTTTCTATGGAGAAGGAGACGGGAAAAAGAGAGTGAGGGAAGAAATGAGACGGATTTTCCCCATCTGCTCTGACTGATCCTTCCGTGTGGTATAAATAAATGTTCAAGTTGAAGCCGTATAGTCGCGTTGCGGAAGCCGAAGCCGAAGCCGAAATGGAAGTGGGAGTCGAACTGGAATTGGAAGTGAAGGAGGAAGGAAAGATTTCTTCCGTCTGATCCGCTCGCACCCCTCTGTCTGTCTGTGGTGTAGTCTGCTTTGGAACTGTACACAACCCGGATGAAGCTTCCGAGGATGGTTCTTGGATCTGTCTCTCTCCAAAGAAGAACCAAGAACTCCACTGGATGTGGATGACTCGCTGGATGTACAACTACAACACAACTCCCTCGTGATTTTCATATACAAGCTCCACCGCCACTAAAATCTCCTATAGAAGGGAACGACCCGCGGAGATGTGCTTATAGGGGACGTTGTAGTATACAATCATGTGTAGGGTTCAAGCTGTCTATATATGTCCATGTATCCATATTATATAATGTGTGAGTCTGGATCTGGAATATAACTTGAGGCTTCTATCTGTCTTCTCACTGCACAGTTTTATTCCGAGTGCCACTGCCACTGCCACTGCTACATAGTGCAGGTCCCGTTGCCGGTCTACTCACTCCCTCATAAAGCGTGCGCTTACCCGGCTTCGACATCCACCAAGCTTCCAACTTGGAGCAAGATTCGAAATTCGAATTCCACTTGGACTACCCACCCCTACACAACCCAAGCCGAAAACCGAACCATCTCTCTCTCTGTCTCTACAAGCTAGTCGAGTTATACACACACATTTCTCTTTATTATACTCAACTCTCTCATCCGTGCCCTGCGCTTGACGACCACACGGCTCCTCTCCTGTCTCCCTCCCTTCCCATCCCATCCCAGCCTGCTACCTACCTACCTACCTACCTACCAGCCAACCCAGCAAGGTACCTACTTACTTACTTACTTACTCCCTATCTATAAGTAGGTACCTACACACGGAAAAGCAAAATCCGTACCAGATCTGTGTGGACACTTCTCTCTCCCTCTTTCCCTATACGAACGCTTAGAGATACCTACCTCCTCGTAACTAGGTAGGTACCTACCTCACTTGCCTACAGAACCTACCTAGCCCGCTCCCTAACCTAACTACAACGACAACGCGGAACGTTGTGTAGAATCTAGATGCTACATTATGACACTGTGTGCACTGTAGACTGTAGGGCTGATGCCTTCCCTATACAATTTTCCTTGCGCGTGAAAGGAAACCCCTACTCCAAAAGCCCCAGCATAATAATAATACAAGTGTACTACTCCTTCTAATGCTTGAGGAAAATTTTAACAATGCCTCACTACTCCAGCCGCTGACTTACCCTTCGCATCCACCCAGTCCAGTCCCACTGATTGTGAGTCTCGTCAACAGCAATAATAATATTAGCTTCTTACTTCTAACTCCAATATCGTACACATTACCCGGAGCCAATGTCGGAGCGTAGTCTCTATGTATTTAATTATACTCCCTATACATATAGTTTGGTATTGGTGAGTCCTGGGGGTGTTATAACACTCGAGACGACAGACAGACAGAGCTGAGCATACACCCAAACTGTACATATGTATGATCCCCTTACATGTGCTTCCGTATGCACATGTTTTCATTCTATTATTCCCATCCATATTCATGGTTTCGCTAAAGGCCAAGTGCAGTTGATTATCGGTGATTGGGGTGAGATCCAGATAGTGTGTCTCATCCGTAGTCGTAGTGCGACCGACTCGAGGCACTGACGAAGGCATAGGGAAATTGTCGAGTCGACGATGAGAGGGAAAACGAGAAGGACGAGAATGAGACGGAGAAGGACATAGTTTGGATTTGGATTTGGAATTTCGTTCCGCTCCGTAATCAGACTACACGGGGAAGTAGCATGTGTTCATGAATATGAAATATGCGTAGAGGACCAAAGGTCCGTGTCATGCAAGAGTGCAAAGAAGCATAATTTTCTTTCCACCAAGACGGAACATGTTTTTTTTAAAGCTCTCTCTCTCCTTCTTCTGACTGCCACTCTCACATCGTGTTCTTTCTTGCACTGTGTGCCTATGCTATGGCTGGAGAGGCATTACTCCTACGGCTTTTAGATATATAGAAAGGATACGGGAATGGGGAATCAGTGCAGATGGAGACTGGAGAGGACATATCATATTGTATAATGCAGTAGGTTTTTCTTCCTCGTACCTCGTACTTCAAAATTCAACGTCAAGGTTGCTTGGAGTGTAATGGGGGGAGCGGATGAGGACGAAGACGAAGACGAGGAGAGTAAGTGCACTGTGCACATCCATTCCAATCTGTGAAGTGAAGTGACATCAGTCCAACAACCTCCCGTCTCCCGTCCTCCTCCTTCTCCTCCCGCTCCTGGTCCTCCTCGTAAAAAGATGAAGATGCTGTTTTAAGTTTCACTTCCTCCTCCACTCTCCTCCACGCAATCCTCCCATGCATCAGTCTCAGCGTGAGGAGCGGGACGACGAGCGAGTTGTGGAGATTATAAAAGGCAGGGCCGGACGAAGGAATTGGTTTTAGGCAGCAATTTGTTTCCATATACAAAAACCACTATTTTGATTTTATTGATGGTTTTCTTTGGTAAAGCAAAATATTGTATTTACATGTTTTAGAAAAGTGCAAAATGTCCTTTTTACTTGATTCAGAAAAGTGCTCAATGTTCTATTTACATGCTTTGAGAAAAGTGCAAAATGTTTTATTTCCATGTTTTTGAAATGTACAAAAACTTTAATTTGCATGTTTTTGGAAAGTCTCAATATTATTGTTTTCATATTTTTAAAAAGTGCAAAATGTTCCATTTACATGTTTTGAGAAAATTCAGGCAGCGGGGGCTGCCTGCGCTGGACGTATTATCCGGCCCTGATAAAAGGGGAAGAGGAAAACGAGAGAAAAACGAAAGGGAAAATGACTCGCTACACACACTCGTCGACTACACTACAGGAAACTTTTAGATGTGGCAAAGGAGAGTTTAGCTGGAGGAGAGACGGAGAGCTGACTGAAAGGACTGAGAAAGAGCCAAATTGCATTTCAGTTTTTCAAGTCTCACAACTTAAAGGAACGGCTTCAAGTTCAACGGCACTCGCACTCGCACTCACAAGGCACTCGCATTTTGAGGCAATGTTGGAAAGTGCATTTGGAAACGCTCACGTTGGAATTGGTCCGTGATGTTCTTCTTTCTTCTACCCTTGGACTGCATCTCTCCAGCACTCAATATATCAGGAGGACCACATGCACTGCATTGCTCTGGATTTCTGGATTTCTTCTCGATCCTCGTTCGTCGGTCGTCCAATGTCAGTTCAGTCTCCTTCAGCTTCTCCCATGTTGCTTTGGTTATGTGCACTATATACCCTATGCCTATGAGAGATCTCAAGTCTTCTGAACGCGAGCGAAAAAAAAAGAGAGGGGAAAAAAAAAGAAAAACGAAACGAACTTCAACCTTTTTCAACTTCAACTGAGAAAATAGCTCCCACTTGTACAACAGGGGAGAGGAGAGACGTGCATGTGTGACTCTGACTCTGACTCGGCGAACGAAGGACCAAGACTTTAGCGTTCCTTTTCGTTTACTTAGTTTGGCTTAAGCTTTTGAGGTTTCTGTTGTACTACACGCAGACAACGTGACGGTGGAGTAGAGTAGAGTAGAGAGATGCTTTCTAATTTTGAGGGCAGTTCTTCATTGTGCAGGCAGCATCCGATCCGAATCCGAATCCGAATCCGGGTCCGACGAGGGAAGGACAATATTATACGGAATGGAGAAGAATGAGGATCTGGCTGGAGATGTGCTCGTATAATATAAATAGGCTTATTGTATGTACGATAAACATATTTAACATCGTCGGTTCGGTATCGGCTATCGGCATCGGTGGGGTGTACTTTGTAGAATTTTTCCAGTTTTTTTCCCTGTGTGGCTGTGTGATGTTGGTTTGGTTGGGGTTATTGCGTTTTTCCATCCATTCCACATTCGGCATTCGGCATTCGCCTCCCTTCTCTCTTCTGTCTATCTCTGTCTCCCTCCCTGGATTCTCTAGATTCTAGATGTTAGATCCTGAGCCGTGCTTGAGAGTGAGAATGGGAATGGCCATAAGCCAGCAGGGCCGTAGAGTGAAGTAGTGGATGCCTCCAGTCAATGGTCTAGTCTATATGGAATGCAATGATATAACAGTCGATGAGATGCTCACAAGAAACAACAGTCCCCCTCCTCCCACTCCATCCAAAGCAATGCAATCTGGTCTAAAAGTGTCCAATTTACGACAAAGATATTTAAGTGAACTTGTTTGAAATGAATTTTCTTTCTTTTATTTGAACGAGGGCTGCGGAGGTAGGTAGTGGGTAAGCGGTGAGGAGGAGAAGAAGAAGAAGCGGAACAAAGGAAACCAACCAATCTAATTTCTAAGATTAGAGAAAAAGAGGGTGGATGAGGGGACCTCGGCCTAAGCACCTACCTACCTATACCTACGCACAATAATACCCTCCTCAAATGCTCAAGTAATGGAGCGCAAACGAAAACGAAGGGAGCTGGATTGGCTCATAATAATGTCATTATGTCATTTAGTTAACTTAAAGTTGACATTGTCCATAGCAACATCAACTTACTGGGTGGAATGAAATCAATAATTAGGTTTATGGCAAAGTATTTATTATAAAAAATAATAATAAAGAAATTTCATTCAAAAACCGTTTAAAAAAAATGCAAAACAGTTTTGAATAATTTAATTTTTCTAGTATGATGTTTTAAATTTTTTTTTACTAAACTGCAAAAATTCACACTGGGTGAAGAGAGGTAATAAATTTAAATGAATAGCAGTTTAGTTAGATAGCAACTTGATAATAGTTTTTGCGATAGCATCTACAGGCACACCCGCCTCTAACATCTACTTTCTGCAATATACTCACCCAAGTAGTACTTCGGCTTGGACGAGAGTCTCACATGTATTTTAATTCGATTATGCGGGTGCGGGCAAATCCGAAAAATAGAAGTAAAATAATAATTTTATTCAGAAATTCAGACGTAGCCCGTTAGGTAAAATTCTTTAAATTACTTAATAAAAAACTTTATAAAAATTTTTTTTTACTTATTTAAAAAAAAATAATTTAGCTTTAGAAAATTTTAAAGTAACAAAAATAATAATAAGTTAGTTACTCGTGTGAACGGACTCCAGGCTTGTAACTCATGGCTACAAAATTGATAAAAAGGGAGTGTGGAATGAGTGAAACGTATGTAAAGCTCTAAAACCAAAATAATTTTAAAACTTTGATAGGTATGAATCTACTGTCAGAGGTCAGAGACCTGTCGATTGAAACAATATCTGCAAATAGTTAACAAATATAAAGTGTATACATCAGTTGGGAGACATTTTCCTCCTGGACATTTTTCTTCTGGACATTTTAATCCTGGACATTTTAATCCTGGACATTTTAACCCTGGACATTTTCCTCCCAGTATCAAAATCACATCGCTAAAATAAATGTGTTCCTTTTCAGAAAAATGTTTTGTTTATAATACACGGTAATAAATTAACTAAATTAATTGCAATAAACTTTTTTTGTACTTCAGTTTATGAATTTTGGATATTTTTAAGATTGTATACGAATGACGAATGCATAAATTGCCTGAAAAGGAAGGCTAGTTTATTCTAGTGATGTAATTTTGATACTGGGGGGAAAATGCTCTCCGTACGAAATTGTAAGAAAATTGACCGGGAGTAAAATGAGTAAAATACCCAGAAGGAAAATGTCCCGGAGGAAAGTGTCCGTATACCATATGGACATACATCGTATACATGATCATAATGGCGACCATGCAAAAATAACACTAACACCATAGAATAATTAGTGCCCTGCATGTGTACAATATTATTTTAACTTTTAAAGCCTAATTAAATAGTAATAAAAGCAGACCTTCGGGGGTCATGATTTCATTTTTATAAAACTTATTCAAATGAAGCGCCCACAAAATTGCTTACAATCCCATTGTCAACATAAGTAAACGGATATCAATTTCCATGAAAGCTCATAATGTGGCAAAAAATTTTCAATTCAAGCGCGTTATATACTAGGCATCACATTAACGATCTTCGGATTTTACAACTTTTGATTTCATTTCTTTTCCACCAATCCGAAATAAGGCAAAATTGAATAATTACGTTTCTAGTACCCACTCACTTAATGAGCCTTATTAACAGTTTAAAGGCACATTTTAAACCAAAACTCTATTAAACTCGAGCTTGGAAATTTAAGATTAGAGTGAAGTTGAGCATTTGTAATTACGTTTTATTGAATGTATTTTTCGCCTTAATAAAGGAGTAGAGGTGTGGCGTTCTCAAACAGTATTTTGTTATAATTTGAAAGCACATATTGTAACGTGTATTTTCTCTAAATGGCATACGAATTACTGCCAATTAGTTTGTAAAATAATATTTAATGAAGTGAGTAATGCCAAGGTTGTTGAATTTTTTAGTACTTTTTTTCCATGAATTTTAGTATCATGCAAGTTTGCAGAATTTACTTATAGTTATAGTATTTATTTACTGAGCATCTTTGACACATTAAAACAGCCAACCTTAAACCTCGCAATCGCAATATTTGACAAATAACACAGTAATACAATCCTGATTTACAGGAGATTTTGTGCGAATTTCCTACGCTATTGTTTTTTTATCAAGCTTATAATAGTATATTTGTTTAAATGGCTAAAATAAACCCTACCTGCTGGGTATGCCGAGTGATACCCTATTTTAAAGGGCACACTTTTAAGTTAATAGTAGAAAGCAACCAAAATAGAGGTAGAGCTAAAATTTAAACAAAAAATAATTTTTAAAAAATGGGTTATACAAATTGGACTTCAAAAAAATATATTTTGTGGCTTTTTCACAAAAGCGTTTAATTACTTTTGAAAATTCTTAAATTACATTTTTAGAAAATAGTCTAAGGATTAGAAAAAAACATATTTTACTATAACTGTATAAGTACTGTAAAAGCTACAAAGCGGCAAAATATTTCTAAAAAATGATAAGCTTTGGCTGGTCACTGTGATTAAACAACGCCAAAAATAATGTAGTTACACTGAATCTGTAATCTGTACTACTTAAAAATAGCCTGATTTTTTGAATGGGTCTTTTTGAAATCGGGATGTGACACTTTGCGTCGTTCCCTTGTAAGATGAGCTCTGTGGTTTACCATTATGAATGATTCACACATGGGCACTTTACTACTGTGTGTATATAGTCCTGAGATTTGCAGTTACGAATATTTTTCAGTAAAGTTAACGTTTTTATGTACACAGCTGCAATTAGGCACTCTTCCTCTTCTCAAAATACTACACCATTTTTAAAGGAGTGCGTAAATGTTAAACGCCCGCTGCCTATATTTGAACAAACCATCCAATCGAAAACGATTTAAAGACGCTTTGGGTGTTTTTTCTTACATACGCAGCGCACCTTATAACTAGCTTTTAAAGTTTTATAAGGCCAACGCAATAAGAAAAATTATATTTAAATATTGTTTCAACATTTTATTCTTTATGTTAATGTTTTTTATTTTTTATTTAATCTAGGAGGAAGAGCGACGGAATTTTACAGCAGCAGGCAGCAAACTTTTGATGATCCAGATTCCTGAGCAATTAAAACAAATTAAATTCAATAGCAGCGGTTCTCAACCTTTCGCAAGCTCAAAACTCAATAAATGAATAATAATATTCCATACATACTAATTTGCCTCAATTTAATTCTATTTTTGCCATTTTCGTTTAATCAGCAACCTTTGACAAACCAAATAAACACAGATATTATTGAATCAAAAAACAACCGCCACATTTTAAGCCACATACAAAATGGATACAGGAGTGAAGATATATTTCTAAACAACATCCTTGTCCGCCGTCTTGCAAGATTATTATATGGGGACAAGTGCGATCCATCAAAACAAATTATACTGGATAATCCAACTAAAATAGTAAACAAAAACACATTTACAAAACTGGAATACAATATAGCACCGAACGCAAGTATCTTTGCAGAGGAAGTATTGAAATGGCAAATGGCTCTTCTCCAAAACAGACAACCATTTTGTAATTACAAACTTAATCTGGAATGCAGCATTAAAACTTCAACTTGTCAGTGTAAAATTGGAAAATTTGTAGACATTCAAATTGGTTCAAAACGTGCTCAGCATTGTGTGTTGCTCGAGGGAGATAACTGTGGTGCAGACTACGACGATGGGACATTTTACTTTGACCCAGTAGAGAATTTAGAACATTGGACTAGATCGAAATCCCCTCCTTGCATTCAGAATTCAACCTGTACGACTAAACAGTTCTTCTACAATAAAAAATGCTGGTGTGATCCAGGAAAATCATGTGAAAATAGTATGGGCATTACAACAAAAGAACTAGATATGATTATTGATCGAAACGCAGTTATTGCTGACAATTTTATTCTAAACATTGATAGCTCGTGTAATCACAACTTTCAAAATAATCTCCTCAACCCATCCCTAACAGAGCGGATCAAAACTGCTGACCGACTTGAGAGACTTCATACATTATCTGACTATGGCGTCAATTTTTGTAATATCAACCTCTACTTAAATTGCACAGATACAACCAATCAGTGTGACTGCTGGAGGTCTCTCACATTTGAAAAATCACATTGCAGAATTAAAAATTACTACACTTGTAGTGAAAGCTACCAATTGAAAAGTCAATTCTATTCCGCTAGAGCTGGAGCCCCCTACGTTTGGGAAACAAGCCGAATGCTCCAAATTGAACTAAACCCTAAGTGTATCGAAGCAGCAACCTGCAAACAATATAGACCTAATCTTTATCAGTGCAGTTGCACAAATCCCAACTTAGCTGGATCACTTTGCAATGAAACAAAATCAGTATTAATTAATTTGTTTGACAACCCAAATATTTGGCGGTTTCCAAATGACGAGCTTCACAACGAGATTTATCACCAGTTTAATCAATATCTCAATATCCTTGAAATCCGAATGAGTTTGCCCTATGATAGTACATGCCACTCAAAACACTTCCAGTATTTTGAAGCACTGCTAAATTTTTTGCTTCACATATCAAGACCTTCAAAGTACGCAGCAGGAATTTCATTTCAGCAGTTTGAGGCTGCTTTAGAATGGCTAATTATTGTTACCGACTCAAACTTCACGCTCTGCAGTGGTTTTCAGGGTCTAAGATGTCTTCCAATTGAGCAAAAGTGCCGATGCAAAAATGATTTTCACTGGGATTCATACTCTAAAGAATGCCGAATGAATCGTGGAACAAACTGTGAGCTTCCTTACAAGCCTTCGCATATGCAATCACCAATTTGGAACTTTAATTGCTCCAGGGATTCTTCATGTGCTCCAGGATTAACATCGAAGCAATGCAAGTGCAATAAAGGGCGAACAGGTCCAAAATGCCAATTCAAAATGAGGCCCCAAATAGATAAAACCAATTCACGTCACCCTCCTTCAAGCAAACTGATTACAAATAATACTAATAATTCTAACAATTTGTTATTTTCGTTTCTCCGTAATCCTCAAGAACAAGAAGTTGTTCGAATGAGCAAATCAGGACTCCGGGGAGGCAAAGACAGATCAATCTCACAATTCAAATCAAATTTTGCTAAATTCAAAGATGCCAAACAAAAATATCCCAGGGCAGCTTCAGCCAATCCTGCCAAAAGTTTCTTTTCTGCTATTTATGACTCTGGAAGTAGTGAAGTAGTTTATATCGGATTCCCTGATCCAAAACTATTTAATTTATCAGATTTATCGGATCATTCCCACTTCACGAATAGACCGAAAAATCAGTGGGGCTCCACGAATAGACCAAGGAATCATTCGAATTCCCCGAATAGTCCTACGATTCGGTCACTCTTCTCCGTGAACAGTCGGAGCAAATTTACGAATCAGTCGGACAGCATACGTCAATCTAGTTCTACAACCGTTAATCAGATGATTAGTGATGTTTTAAACTCCATGAAATTAGGGTTGAATGAGCCCTGTGATTATAGTTATGACACTCCAGTTAGCCAACTTAATTTTTTTACCTTCAAATGGAGTGAATTTCAATTGAATTTGTTAACCCCTGCGTGGGTGATAAATCTATTTAGGACGCAAACCAAAGATCGTTGTGATGGACGCCTCTATTTGGCCTGCAATAAGGTGACGAAAACATGTCAGTGCAATGAAACATACGATCTTATTGCTGGAGTTGGAGTTGATAGGAAATGTTATATCATGCAAAATGATTTATGTGGTGATAAACACGTTATCGGAATTCATCCGGCAGACAATCGGGATCCACCAAGTTGTTCTTCAGAACACATCTGTGAACGGACTCGCTTCAGTGTTTACCGTTGTCGCCTTCTTTTAATGGATGAATTAGATATAAAAAATAATATTCCTCTTTATCAAAATAACTATCACTTATTAATCAGCTGTGTAGTAGTAAATTTACATATTGTATATTTTTCTCAACTTATTTTAAAGCCGTTATAAAAAAACATTGGAAGACTTATTTATAATCACCATTCATATGCTCCAGGTTCTTAAAACATTCGTAGACTGTTATGTGTTTATATACTGTGCTATTGATTTTAATTTTTAAATACAAAGACTGCTTTCACAAGGGATTTGTCACCAAACAGCAATTTCCGATAGTTGAGTATGTTGGCCGTGTTGGGACGCAACACTGAATACACTTTCATGATAATATGTTCACATACGAAATATTTCAATGAATATCGGAAGTTGGGTATGTTGGGAAACAACAATGAAAGTGTGCTAAAATTCTTCATTTTTGTGGCAAATATTAATACATAGATGAGTTTCAGGGAAAATTTTGGAAACATTTAGCATGGCTCAAAAGCCGAAACATGTATTTTTCATTGTAAAAAGAGGATATCAGTTTTCAACATAATATAGTATAATGTGAACTTTAGTATGCTCAGAATTAGCTGGGCTTTAATCCTTAGTTGGAAGCAAAGGTCTATTGTTTCCAAATTTCTCGCGCGCGTAATTTCGAATAACTCTTTTTTTTTAGATTTGCATTCAAAAAAATATTGTATGTTTTCCGATCCTATGAAATAGGAATGTTTCCAAAATTGATATTAAAACATCAAATGTTTTGAATTTTAAAAAACCCAGAAATTGCTTTTCAGATATTGAGATATTGTGCAACAGATTACAAAACTTCAAATGTTTTGAAAATTTTAAAAGCTAAAGGGCGGCAAAGAGTTTTAAAAAATTAAAAAATTCTATTTAAAAAAAACACAGTCTTTTGAAATTACGCGAAAGCCCAGTTACTTCTAAGCATACCAAAATTCACATTATCCCATTATATTATGTTGCTACTATAAACTGCCATCCTCTTTTCACAGTGAAAAATGCATGGCTCGTCTTTTAAGCCATATATATGTTAAATGTTAAATATTCGAGCAAATATTTTTGGGTGCAAACGGTGTGTTCGATTGTACCCAAAATGTTTGCTGCAGCTTGTCTATAATATTGAGTACTTGCTGCAAAACGTTTGAAGAATTTTAGTACACTTTCAGTATTGTTTCCCAACATATCCAACGGGCACTATTCATTGAAATATTAATTATGTACGTAGTAGTATATACCTAAATAATTCCCTTTGAATTTAATTTATTTCACGAGTAAATTGGCGATTTCAGGACCGTAGTAACTAACAACTGATTTAAACATGCATAATAATAGTAATAAAATAGTAATTCAGTTGTAAATAAATATTTAAGTTCCCTCTCTATTTTGCTTCAAAGGTGCATTACTAATTTTTGCTAATTCCGTTAGTTTCATTTTATTAGTGAGATAAATACTGTTTAACGCCACTGTTGTTGTTGCATCCGTACTTACAATATTAATTTCAAATAAAGTTCACACTGTAAAAATTCATTCCATTATGTATATACATATAATATTTTTTTTAATTAAATATTTAATCAGCAAATAATTTGATTTATTTTATTATGTATTTTTGAGATTAATTTTAAATCTCATAATATTTAAATTCTTTTTACGATCGTGACACTTGAAGTGAGAATGACGAACGCATACCCTCTTAAGAAAAATTGTCGAATTACTTTCTAAAGTTCTATTAGGAATTTCAATTTAAATCAAAGCATACATTTAAATAAAATCAATACACAGTATCAGATAATATTGCTTGTTATATTATCGATTTGTCTTAATTCTTTATTCATAATGGTACAAATATTTAGAAATGGAAATGCTAGAACTTTTCAAAAATTGCCAAATTATTTCAAAATTAAACTTTCAAATAAAAATATACGGCACCTCACCTAAGGCTGGTAACGTTTTAATCATTTTGCAGAATACATCTTTTAATCCCAACCTATCGGGTGGGTTAAAATGCTAGTTTCTGTTTAATTAACAGTATCTCTTTAAATGGTTTGCGTTGGTAAAACAATAATGCTTATTTGCACATTAGTGCATACTAATGACCGTAAACATAATTTATTACTTTTATTTTCAATAATTATTGTTTGAAATGAAAATATGAAGAACGACAAAAGTCATCAGTTCAGTTTTTTTCTAAACTATATAATTTAATATATAATTTTTTAATAATGTGTAATAAAAACAAAATTATTAAATCCATTTTATTGAATTATTGGAGTCAGTGCACATCTTTGGCGCTGTAAACGACAAAAATGTCGACCGACTTTTGAGATGTTCTCAAATTTCCAAGTTTTTCTTTCAAAACGTTTGAGAGAGAAATGTTTTTACTAGTTTTAATTTGTAATACCTCCTTTTTTAATAACTTTCCAAAGCTTTTAAACGTTTCATTTGGAAATATTATGCTTCCGAAAAAGTTAACTGTCACCACACTGCTACCCCTAAATGTTGCTCTGGAATATAACATCAGATAGTCTGTTATGCATATTTTAAAATATATACGTTCCTGTCTGGGATTCCTTTGCTAGCGGCAATGGCGGTCTGATGTTCAAAAACAAATGATCCTGAGAGAAAATTACACATCGTAAATTGAAGCATTTTGGGTGTCGCTTTTATTTATCAATCTGCGCAGTGGAATTTGGAATGGTACGAGTAATTCAACATATTCAAAATCATCAATCGTCACACATGCAGTTACAAAAAAGTAATTAATTATTACAGGCGAAAGCTTCTGTTTACAAGGTAGGTATATTTAATTTAGCAATTATAGATAGACATAATATTTTTGTTATATACTTAAACGTACTTTTTTTTAGTGAACGGGACAGTATTCCTAGCTGTTCAAGAAAGCTAATTTACATTTTCAAAAATATGCTAAGACAGAATCAGTCTGACTGCGAGTCACTGGGAGAAAAAAAAGGGAGAAAGCTAATTAATGGAAAACTGATAATGACGCCACGTTGTGAGAGAGTAAATTAATCTGGTGTGTATCAGTGTTATCAGTTTATTGATTTGAGCTTCACCCTCGCCTCCTAAGCTGTCTCACTCTGAGACAGACGGACATATAGACGGAGAGACGGTCTGACGGTCCAGGCCCAATAATGGCATCCCATCCGCATCCACATCCAACCAAGTCACCACTCGCACTCTCTCTCGCTCTCTCTCTGTCTCGCACACAGATTGGGGAGGAAAAGACAGGAAAAGTCTGGAGTGCACATTAGGAGAATGGTTTATAATAGGGATCAACTCCCGTATCTGTCTTCTCACCCATTACGTGTAATGCACTGCGATTTCCTGCACGAGAGCGAGCGCCAAAGTGACTACTATGGACTACCACTACAACTCTGTGTCTGTACCTCATTCATTAGCAAGCCCAGTCCTTATTTCTTTCTTCTATGTCCTCCCTATAAATACGATGAAATTTAACGCACCATACTGTATAGCCTGTAGCGCTCTATTAGTAAAGAATATATAGCTTCTACAGTCTAAAAATAATGTGCTGTTGACAGCACTCTATTGATTGATTATTGATATTCCTTTTACGGAATAATTGGGGCTGTTATGAGAAGCATAATATAAAATCCATGGGATATCAATATGAAAGTTTTTAAATTTTGAGGCAGTTTTTATGCTACTCGTATTTTAATATCTGTACAACAATTATTATACTAAGCTACTATATTCAAGAACTTAAAACAAATTGCACAGTATGAATACAAAATACAATAGAAAATGTATCTACCGTATTTCTCCTACTGCTACGGCGGGGCTTAGATAGAGTTCATTCAGTTCATGATAAAGTAATCCCGGGTTGTATGCTATAACAGTAGGGGCAAGGGTTCATTACAGTACAACGTGGGTCTTGATTACAACACTGACCACGGGTCTCTAATTGAACGCGGAGGCAAAATGTCTAACCTTGTTAAGAACGAGGGTCATACTATTGGGAGATATCGTCTATGAAGAACCAAAATGACCCTTATCCATTTTTAGCTACAAACAATATCAACTATCTACAAAAATATTCAAATATATCTTGAGAGCATTTAAATAGAACATTTTGCACTTTTAAAAAATATGTAAATACAACATTTTGCACTTTAAAAAAAAAGAAAATACAACATTTTGCACTTTTAAAAAACATGAAAATAGAACATTTTGTACCATTTCAAAAACATGGAATTAGACATTTTTGCACCTTTTCAAAAACATGGGATTAAAACATGTTACACTTTTCAAAAACATGTAAATAGGACATTTTGCGTTTTTCAAAAACTCTTAATTTACATTTTAAGCATGTTTCTCATTTGGATTTTATGACATAGCTCATTTTGATTGTAGTCTTAATTGGATATGGGTCATTTTGGTTCTTCACAGCGAGAGCAAAGGGGACAGAGAGTAAGAGGAGGTGGTAGCAGTGGGGCCCAGTGAAAAGTATTCAGCTGTAAATAAAAAAAATCAGATGTTTGTGACATTAAATAAAATTTATGCAAAAATGTGCGAAATATTTCCATTCCCCTTCACTGATGCTTGGAAGGAGCATCAAATCTCGTCAGCTGCAAAATGAATACTGTATGTAAAAAATATAGTCTTAAGTCCTTACCTACCTACGTTAGTTATACACACAACTTTTTTCAGTGCTTTCGCGGGCATTATCCGCTTTTCGGTTTTCGGAGCTGCTGCGCGATTTTACACGCGTGGGTGCACTATGCACTGCATGACTGTGTAGCTTGTAGACTCGTTCGTCCCTCCAGGTAAATTTCCTTCAAAAGCTTGTTGCTTTTTCTCCTATTGTTATCCTTGGAGCAGACTGTAAGATAATATACGTGCATTATGTATACACGTCCAGCAGACAATACTGCCCCTTTGTTATTTAATATGCCGTCACTCCCACCCTCCCGTGCAAGAGCTCACTCGCACTCTTCACTCAATTTATCGATCTGCCCTTAAGCCCGAAATCGAAACCTAAACCCATGTAGCCGAAACTATACGCTATCATTATATAGTTTGACGCAACTTATACTACCTACTTGCAATTCTACAGATAGTGTATATGACTCATATATGAGTGCAGCCGTTTAAATCTTGGTCTGGTAGTCATCGTACCCTATAGATACAATTTTAATACTTGCTCTAAAATTAACAACAAACCGTAATATGGAACCAGTACAAAACCACAACTTTTAGGAATTCGGAATTTGGAATAATTGGAATTGAACAATTCTAGAGAAATAAATACGGGGTTCAAATGGGTTTGGTCATTGAGCTGTATTTCGGGCTGTCCAAGTCCATTATGCCCGTAATTATAGGTTTAGAGTTGAGTGGAACATTTCCGTACAATTTACCCCCACGTTTAATTAACTGTGGGGTCCATTTTTTGAAGGATTACTCTTTTCACATTTCCATTCAGTTTCTATTTCACAGGCATTTGAACGAACTGAGAAGGCGTGGATCCGAAAATTTGAAGGGTCGGGAAAATAAATGCTAAGCTTATATAAGAAGAGTTTTTTCGCAAAGCGAGATAAGTCCTTTTTTTTAAGAATAAGATTATTTGAGTTACGTGTACTATTCAACTAGCTACGTGACTGTGTTGAATGGTAAAGGTCAAAGTTCAACAAAAGCAATTTTTTAAAACTGGCAAAATTTCTTTCTTGGGAAAACGGGATAAGCCCGCCTAATAAAACATGCATTTCTGATTTAATTTTGGTTTTTGAGTGTTTTCTTGGTTTGTAGAAAACAATTCAATTGCTTTTTGACTGTGCAGGAAAATTTTAAAGCTAAAAAAAAGTTTGGTTTCACTCAAGACGATTAAAAATTCATCTCACGGACTTTTGACTCCACTTTAAGCTATTGATTTTGCGGCAAAACGGGATAAGTCCAAAATTTGAAAGTTTTGAATATTTTCTAAAAATTATTCCAGAGTCAGACTAGATTTATGAAACTGCTTGTAGTCTGTAGTAACGCTTCGTCAGCTGCAAAACCTGTAGAAAAATATTGAGTACAACAAAAAATAATCCGGCCACCTTGTATTCATTTTTTTAGTTGTGTCCCTTAAATTTGCTTTGATGGACTTGACCCGTTTTACTTTTACCAAAAAACTCTTCATATGAATAGTTGCACTGGCTGGTGTGCAGTTGAGCAGTTCAACAGTTCACGATGACGATGCTAACTGTCAAAATCAAAGCTCAGGATGGGGATGAGATGATGTGACTTGGTGACTCCTGTACTACTGCCAATGTTCAATCGAAATGGAGACGAAGCGAAACGGAGATGGAAATGTAAATCGGGGTCAAAGGAGCAGAGACAGTTCATGCATGACGTGCTGGAGCAGAATCCTATTCTATAAGGAATTGGATGTGTGAGCTTGGTTAGCTCTGATATTATTTACGTGAGACACGATGTTTATTTACAGTTTAGGATTTGCATGGAAATGATTCTCACCCGTCGCCGTCGTCCTTTTCTCTTTTCTCCGTCTCCGTCATGTGTCCCGATCGAATTTCGGTCTCGGTCTCGGTTTCGGTCTCAGTCTCAGTCCTCGGACCCGTCCCGTCACGCTCTCATTATTGCGTTTCTATCTCTGTGTGTGTGTATAATAGTCGGAGTCATAGGGCGAGTAGAGATAGCAATAAGGCCCTGTGTTACATCACCTCCACCTCCGCTGTCCTGTGTGTACATAATTATGTAACATTGAATAGCCTGCTCCTTCTTTTTCATATTATTGCGGTGGGAGTCTCAAGTCTGAATGAAAAAATAAAAGAAGGAAAAAATGCCCTCAAGTATTACGACGAGGCTCCACATTCTTTGACATGAACTTGAGAATCTCTCATGGAAGCGACAACCTCATTCCGTGGATATGAAATACATTTAGGTACACCTACCTAATGTCATATCCGCACCGGGTTCGGTTCTGGTTCGAGTCTTGGTCTTTGAGTTTGAACTTATGTTGGTTGTGTGACCTGAAGGGAGGAGATAGGAGAGGGAGATAGTTCACCGTTGTCAGCACCTATGCACACCATACATATCTTTCTTGTACATCCCATCACATCGCACCAGTGCCAGTACCAGTCACCATACTCTACCACTTTCATTTCCATTCATGCATACTCAATTTCCATGTCGATGACGATGTATATGATCATCTGCTGTGTACATTTTGGCCCTCTCTCTATTTCTCGCTGGATTTTTTCAAAAAAAAAGCAAGTTTTTTCATCATCCTGATCATGCTTCAGTTCAGTTGTGCTGAGGAGATGGGAGATGGGAGATGGGAGATTGTTATGCATGTGTGTTTAGGTAGGTGAGGTCGACTGGCAGCCACGGACCCAGGGGGGTGGGTCACAGGCTCAAGCTGAGGCATATATTTTTTTTTGTATTCAATTTAAAGTAAAGATAATAATATATACTTGCTCACCCCCTCTCAAAAAATTGTAGATCCGCCACTACAGGCGGATCGTGGATTGGTCGGGTGCAGAGTGGATGGTGATGGTGGTCCAACGTTGAGGGCTCAAGTTTTGTATCTCTGTATAATGTAAGTGGAGTAGTAGCGTGTAGGAGCATTGAGTCATAGTATTCAGTATGCTGTCGGCTGTCGTATCGTCGCTCTCCGCAGTCCTCTGTATAGTCAGTTTTTTAAAGATATTCCCAGAAACAGTTGATGTATGAAGATGAAAACGAAAACGAGGACTTGTGGGGAAGAGGAGAGAGAAAAGCCCGTCTCGCGAATGCTCAATGTATGAATGTATTGGCATGAGGATGACGGCATTGGTTGAGAGCACGTAAAATTCCATCATGTGAAGAGAGAGCAGAGAGAGAGAGCGAGGAAGTTTATAATGGTGAGTTCGAGATGAAATTCTGATGATAAAGATGGGGAAAAGAGTGGAGAAAAGGATGATTGCTGGAGATTTGGGATAACGGAAAAAAAGTGGATGGATCTTCTTATTCTTCTCTTTCTTCTTCCAGTTCCAAAACTACTATATGCAATACACAAGGGGCTTTGCCCCGGCTCCGGTCCCGGTCCCGGCCCCGGATCTCACTCTCAAACTCTGTACATGCTACGTATATACTTTGTGTGTTGAGGGTATAGATACAAAATACAATCCAGTATACCACCATGTAGCATAGGCAAAAGTCTTTATACTTTAATACTACACATGTAGCAGAGGTCTGCTCATTATATATATCAAGTTTCCTTCGCCTTCATCATCCTTTAGCTAGCTTCTCCTTTATTCCCCTTCTCTATGGATTTGGAGTCCATCTAATATTTTTATTTTTATAAATTCTAAACAAAAACTTGGACACAATATTTTATTTCATATTTTTTTTTTATAAATTTTTTAATAATATATATTTTTTTATATTTTTTTTTCAAATTCAAACTTTCAATCGATTATCATTATGGATTTGAGACGAGAGATCCGGAATCCGAACCCGGACCGAGGGGAGTGCATTAGCATTAGTAGTGCACTCACAATTCACAATCTCATAGCTCAACTCATGTCGTTTCCGCGATTGGAAGGAATTTACTATTAGTATTAGTACTATATTATTAAGGCTCATACAGTCGCAGAGTATAATAATTACATTTTTATATACACGTGTCTCGGTGCGGTGCGGTGCGGTGCGGTGGTGAGTTGCACCTATACTCTATACAAATAATAAATTAGAGCGCAGGACAAGTATGGAAATAATTAATGATGTACTCGTATGTAGTGTGCACACTGCACTGTGTCTAACTACATTAGAAACCCATGGAGAGATCCTGTCACTCCGATTCCGTCCCATATAATGTCTGTTTCTGCGTATTCGATGATACTTTTTTTTATTTTTACGTCAAAAGTCGAATTCGAATTCGAATTCGAATTGGACAGAAACTTGGTAAAATCTTAATGGGGCAAAATGTTTTGTGAATTAATACGTAGGTAGGTAGGTAGGTAGGTGTATGTATAGATACTATTAGCATTAGGGCCCAACTTATGTTTCAACGATAATTATAATACAAAGTTGAAAGTTGAAAGTTTTTGATGAGGGCTTATGGAAAATCGTATATCGATTTCTGTTGGAACCTTTTGGAGGATTGGGAGACTGACTGAGATGACACTATATAGACACACTAGACACTGGGGCATAAAAAATTCAACTTTCAACTCTCAATAATGATTTCTGTAACCATCCCTGCCACCGGGACTGGGACCGGGACCGGGACCGGTACCGGCACCAACCCGGCCCCGGATTCATTCCGGATTTACTGTCTACTGACGCCGCCCTCCGGACGATCGTCAAGAATGTATGCCCTGCTACCCTGTTGACTGCTACTGGTACTGGTGAAACAGCTATATAGTATATATAGGGATACATTTTATATGTATATAGTAGGTATAGGGAGACATACGCTAAATGTTTAACTGATATTTTGGCCCTCTGAGTCGTATCTTTTGATTTGTATGTATTTGGAACTAACTAAAATTTGGCTCGCAAAAAAAAAGTTTTGTGTGTAATGTAGTAAGAGAATACATAAAAATTGAGAGCGAGTCAGAAGAAGAAGAAGAAAGGAAAAAAAAGTCATTAGTTGAGAGGCGACGGAGAAATAAAAGGGGAAAAGTTTCGATGCCGCCTGATTAATTTAAGACTTTTGAACTCTACTAAAAGTAATTTTGTATAAAGTGCAATGGAAAGAAAGTTGAGAGAGATTTTGTGTGTCTGTCTTTGTGTGTGTGTCTGTGGCAAAATACTTTTTGACCCATCTTTGACTTTCAGTGTTTGCAAAAATCTACGTGTTCATGCTAAATTCCATATGCACTAAACCAATTATCCCTGATCCCGATTCCGATGCCGATGCCGATGCCGATAGTCCCCATGCAATAAGTCTCCCTCACTATACACTCTTTATGTGTCAGTGTAGTAAAAATAAGCTGGTACTGGTACTGGTGGTGGATGGTGGATGATGGGATGGAAGGGCAAAGTTTTTAGAACATACATAAGTAATATAGTTTCTTGATCAGATAAGAAGAATGGGATGCCGCGGTGTTTTTTTTCTTTTGCATTATTAGAATTTGCAAAATTTGCATGTTATCAAATTGTTTGTACAGGGACTGTGTGTGTGGCTTATTGAAAAAAAAACTTTTAATAAATTATGACGATTTTTGGTGACAGATGAGGCCAGGGCTGGATAATCAAAACCGAAGCCCAGCCCCTCAAAACCATGGTCATGCTGAGCCTCATTTATTAGTTTATAGTAATGAGAGTGAAGCTATGGATAGTGGTACTGCGGTAAAGGGGAAAATGATGGAAGACAAAGAAAATGATAATAGAGACAGGCCGGATAGTGATTCTTGTTTTCCGTAAGATTTTTTAGTCTTTTAGTATCTTCAAAATATATAGCAAGTATATTAGTAAAATTTGTACATATCGTCAGTGAAGACTCAAAAATTTCCTATATCCATTTTTAGCATATGATACTGCAATCATGTAAATTGGTAGGATTTTGTACATTTCAAAAGCACGTAGGTAAATAGAATATTTTGTACTTTGAGAAGCATATAAATGGACATTTTTTACTTTTCAAAAACATGTAAATAGAATATTTTGCACTTTTGAAAAACATGTAAATAGAGCATTTTACACTTTTCAAAACATGCAAACAGAATATTTTGTGATTTTCAAAAGGATATAAGTAGAACATGTTACACTTTTAAAAAACTCGTAATTAATATTTTACGCATCTACCTTACTTTTACTTACGAGCATAACCCGCCAAGCCATAAGCAAGATATTCCTTGAGACATTTTTTTCAATAAGGGCGTTCAGAAAAAATTTAAATTTTGAATTTTTGAATTTTGTTTTTTGAATTTTGACTAAACAAGGATTATGGGCACTGCCCATAATATTTGAAAAAATTTAAAAATGTCAAAATTTTAAATTTTAATTGTTTCTGAATTCAGAATATTTTAAAATGGGTTTTCATACAAAAGTTTCAAAAATTGTGCTTAAGATGTTTATTTAAAATAAAAAATAAGATTAAAAAACCATTTTGAGGCCATTTTCGTTTTTTCGAAAAAATATTTTATCGACCGAAACTCATTACGCGCACCATGTTGTTAAGCCATTCTAAGTTTTTTTGGACGCTCTTTTTGAAAAAAAAATCTCATGGAATATCTGGCTTATGGCTTGGCGAGTTATGCTCGTTAGTGTTTATTTTACATAGCTCATTTTGATTCTAGCTTAAATTGATTGTAAACCTTTTTGATCCTTCACTAAAAATATGGTTACTCAAGAAGCAAAATTTCCTAATGGCCAACCTGCTGACCTGCTATTTATTACACATATAGCAGCATTACGTAGTTTGATCATTTTGTTTCTTCAGTTACTTCAAAATAAGGTAGCGATGTTTAATTTGTAAATTTAAATATTGTAAATGTTTGACTGTGTGTATATTATGTTATAGGAATTTTTTCGAGCGTCACTTAGTTATAGAAAATAATCAGTTTGTAATTGTGCCGAATGGAGGGTCAGGGGATTGTTTGTTCAAGGCGATAGCACAGGCAATGTCAGAGGAGGATGATGATGGGAATCATATGGTGATACGTTGTCAGATCGTGGATTTTGTTCTCACACGGACTTGGGATAAATTGAGGGACTCGATCGAGATTCAGCATATCACGGGGAACGTGGACTTGTGTGATCGTTGGGTGAATGAGCCGATGAGATGTTACAAGGAGTACATGACCCAGGCGGGGACACTCGGCTCCTTCATAGAACTCACAGCTGCCGCGGAACTCCTCCAATTTAATTTCACCTCCATTCAGGAGTACTCAAAGGATATTAAAACATACAGAGTCGAGAATTTTGGTCCTATTAACAATAACAATAATGCGAAGCCCATCTATCATTTCCTATTCACTGGGGACTATGAGAGCGGTCATTGGGAGCATTTAGTCCCGCTTACATCGCCCAGTCCAACACCTTCGTAAGCATCCATCTTTCCTCATTTTGTTTTACATTTCTTTATTATCTGTACAACATTCCCTTCAACTCTTACAAACGTTTACTTTACAACTAGGAAACTAACGAATTTATTTTGAACAAATTCCCAAATTGCGTTCCCATTTTGAGTACTACACTAGCAACGAAAATTTCGTGAGTGAAGAATCAAAACGGTCCTTATCCAATTTCAACTTGAATTAAAATGAGCTATGTCCAAAATAAACACTACATGAGATAAATGCTTAAAACGTTAATTACGAGTTTTTAAAAAAGCTGAACATTCTCTATTTACATGTTTTTGAAACGTGTAAAATGTTTTATTTACATGTTTTTGAAACGTGTAAAATGTTTTATTTACATGTTTTTGAAACGAGTAAAATGTTTTATTTACATGTTTTTGAAACGCGTAAAATGTTTTATTTACATGTTTTTAAAAAGTTCGAAATTTTCCACTTATATTTTTTTGAAAAGTGCAAATCACTCTATTTATTTATTTTTGAAAAAGGCAAAATAATGTATTTACATGTTTTTTGAAATTGCAAAATATTCTATTTCATTTTTACTGTTACATGTTTCATGTTTTCTACGATTTGTCACATAATTCACTCGTTTTCGTATTAAATAAATTCAAAAACCCCCATATGTAAAATCCTCTTATCTATTTATGTATGTTTATAATTTGTAGTTTTTCAAAAATATGTACGTCTCATCTAGATTCCCTTCCTCCGGTATTTATGCGTATGAAAATTTCAATTTAATATAATAATAATAATTTATTCATTGGGTCGATTTAACCGAAGTTCATACAACCAGACTCAACCAGTCACTGTGGGTGAGGAAATAGGAGGCTACCGCGTTAGATCGTCTCGGTCTTTGTACCCTTTCACCTATCCCCGTCCCCTCCTCCACAGTAAAGGAGTCTCATTCCCTAGGCCCCTACAGTAAGTAGTGGTCACTAAGGAGCACCGAAGGAGATTGGGTTTCAATCAACCATCCAGTGACGTTTACCGTACAACACCGAGCCGTAAACGATTAGCAGTGGCCGAGGATTGAAGCCGGGTCTGAGACTGTAAATTTCGTTACAGTCTGCAGTCCTAACCGCTCACCCAAGCACTCCTGCTTGAAAATTTCAATTTGTTTTATATTATTAGCTCTATTTCCGATTGCATGTCGTATATTTAAGTTTTTGAGTTTTCATACATCATGATGAGGTTTCCTCTGTATCTCTAGTTCCATACTGTATTCCCTATTTCTAATTAATGATTTGACTCGATTTGTCAAGGCAGCTGATTTAGCATTTCAAAAACCCTCACAATTGCTCCAAAATGCAGACATTTTATTCTTATTTTTTTAAAGTGCAATAAGTTTATAAGTTTCACAAGTTTCACCAATTTTTATTGCATAAGTACTAATAGTAATATCTGAAAGTCTAATGTCTATAATTTCTATGCAGAAAGTATTTGGACGACGGAACATACCACGGAACACTATACATTGTCATCGACGGCGTTCAAACATCTTTGGATGACTGGTGAGTCACGGAGCCTAAAATTAGGCTGTATTGATCTAGAACAATAAGAAACTATTGGAGGCTATTAATAAAAACAATAGATATGATATAAATAAACTTTAAACAATATAGAGAATACATAATAATGGGAGCCTAAAAATAAGAATAGGAAAAACGTACAACATTCTTTTGTGTAAGAGTCTCAATAATTTTAGCACGTTGATTTGTTCTCTGAATGTGAATGGGAAATAGGCTGGGAGACGTGGAGGAGCCGAGCAAGCACTTGACTCCGGATCCGGAGCATGAGACTGACAATGGGGACCGGGAGAGTTGTTGCAGTGATGAGCGGAGTGAGTCCCGTGACGTGTCGATGCGGGACGGAGACACGTCGAGGAGTGCTCAGGGTGATGAGGACTGTGAGGACACGACTACAGATGCGGAGGCGGGCGGCGAGGAGGATGAGGGGAACCCCTCATTTGTCTCGGCTGAGGAAACAAATTATGACTCGTCAGTCCTGGATGTGGATCTGGAGAATAATGTGGATGATCAGAATAACATTGGGACGACGACGAACACGACGACGACGACGACAACGACTGAGGGCGACTCGGCCCTGTCAGAGGACTACGACGAGACAAACGGGAGTGACAACTCCGAGTGGGAAGAATTCACACCCAAAAAACCCAGTCATTTATTTCAAGTGGAACGTCAAGAAGGATCAAAAACGTCTCTCCTCGCCCGTAGGGACTACTCCACAAACAAAATTGGGTAGAATCTCCTTTAAAAACATATACAACCTAAAAACTAACTATATGTAACTGCTAAGCTGAGACTTTGTATTTTTTCCCCTTCTTTTTTTTTGAAAAACAAAAACTTTTTCTGTCACGTCTCAAACTAAAACTGCACACACACACACACACAAAAACAGTAACACAGTTTGGACTCAAGGGTGTTCGCTATATATGGCTGAACAAACTATTTCCTATTTCCTCATTCACTTCAATTTTAAGTCCCAACCAACAACCCCAAATAAATGTGAGGCGCAAAAGGACGACCAAAGTCAGCTTAAAAACTTTCACAAAATCAGAATGAGACAGACAGACAGACGGACGAACAGACAGAAACTAAATTGAAATAAAATAAAATGTAATAAGAGAGGCTTATAAGTCTCTTCTCGTCCTATCATAGATCAAATTCCACTTTGTTGGGATGACTTATACTGGGTGGGTATATTTACAGCTTTGGGTATATCTACACACATATCGACTGATACACCCAGGGCAAATGTCTCGGTTCAAGTAGCATGGGAGAGGAAACATATCGTCGGCGAAGAACCAAAATGATCCATATCCATTTTTACCTAAAAACAATATCAACTATTTACAAAAATACTCAAATATGTCTTGAGAGCATTTAAATAAAACACTTTACACTTTTCAAAAACATGAAATTAGAACATTTTGCACCTTTTCAAACATGGAATTAGAACATTTTGCACCTTTTCAAACATATGGAATTAGAATATTTTACACTTTTCAAAAACATGAAATTAGAACATTTTGCACCTTTTCAAACATGGAATTAGAATATTTTACACTTTTCAAAAACATGAAATTAGAACATTTTGCACCTTTTCAAACATATGGAATTAGAATATTTTACACTTTTCAAAAACATGGAATTAGAACATTTTGCACCTTTTCAAACACATGGAATTAGGACATTTCACATTGTTGAAAAACATGAAAATAGAACATTTTACGTTTTTCAAAAACTCCTTATCAACATTTTACGCATGCTTCTCATTTTGTTTTTTTTATGACATAGCTCATTTTGATTATAGCTGAAACTGGATATGGGTCATTTTGTTTCTTCACAAACGATATGAAAGACTTTGATGGTCGAATACTTCGAGGACTTGGACTTGGGCTTCGACTTCGACTTCGACGTCGGCTCTGACTCCGACCTGAAAGGTTCAGTCTAATGAGGAAACCAAAAGTTTCCCGTAAGCTCTCTCAATAAGTCCTCCCGCATGTACACAATGTATTTCATGACCCAGAGACAAATGCTCGACAACTGCAATTAATCACGCTCATTTCTCTCTCATCTCCAGTCTGATTTTCTAGCTCTCCTGTATTTTTTTTTATTATGTACACTTAAGTTTTAAATCAGTAAACTTTTCCCTTTTGTGTATTGGTCCAGTGTAATTTAAAGGACGAAGAGCTAACTCACTCACGGACAACGTGCGTGAGTGCTTATCAGGCAGGAAGGACCGGACGGAGGACAGAGCGTATATATTTCAATGTGTGAAGTCCCTAAAACTAGATTATTACGTGAAAATAAATGGGCATGCATACGCATCCATATACATACGATTTCGCATGGAAGATACGATGCCGTGTAGGAAGTTTTCAAATATATGCAAAAAGTTTTGTAATTTGGGTGTTTTTTGAAAATGGTAAAATGCTTTTTAAACGTATGCTTTTGAAAATTATGAGATATTTTATTAAAAAATTTGTATATTTTGTATAGATTTTTATAGCTATTTTTTGAAAAGTTCATAACGTCCTATTTGCATGTTGTTTTCAAGTGCAAAATCTTGTCACTGTATTTTTTTACAGTATAAAATATTTTCTATTTGCATGGTTTTGAAAAGTTCCAAATATTTTAAATTGCTTGTTTTTACAATGCAGAAATGAGTACTATTTGCACGTTTTTGTGCAAAACATATTCCAATCCTGAGTTTTTGGAAATCTGTCAAACATTTTTCTAGAGAACTACAAAAAAGTGCAATTTCCTTAAATAAAAAGTATTGTACAGTTGCATGAAACAATAAGTTTGTCTTGAATTAGAGACTAATTTTAAAATACAAAAACAAATCATGTAACCAAAATTTGTTCGTTAATTCTTTAACTTTATACACGTTGTACCGTATTCCTAGTAATAGTACACGGGGCTATGTAACACACTATTATTATATGAAAATACACTGGACTCAAATGGTAGAAGGGCCTGGGAGGTTTGACTTTGAATATTAGGCGGGGTTTCCCATTACAGGGGATACGATAATATTTATTTGGTATTTTTATGAAGTACTGAAAAAAAACTAACAAGCTTGTAAAGACTGATAACTGAATTGCAGATTGCACTGTGATCTTCGCTACTATGTATGGTACTATGCTATGCTATTCCCTCATATCGTCTGTGAAGAACCAAAATGACCCATATCCAATTTAAGCTAGAATCAAAATGAGCTATGTCATAAAAACAAAGTGAGACCCTTCGAAAAATGTTAATTAGAAGTTTTTGAAAAAGGTGCAAAATATTCTAATTCCATGTTTTTGAAAAGTGTAAAATGTTCTAATTCCATGTTTTTGAAAAGGAGGAAAATGTTCTAATTCCATGTTTTTGAAAAGTGTAAAATGTTCTAATTCCATGTTTTTGAAAAGGTGCAAAATGTTCTAATTCCATGTTTTTGAAAAGGAGGAAAATGTTCTATTTACATGTTTTTGAAAAGTGCAAAATGTTCTATTTAAAAGCTCCCAAGACATATTTGAATAGTTCAGTAGATAGTTGATATTGTTTTTAGCTACAAATGGTCATGGGTCATTTTGGTTCTTCACAGAAGATATACTAATGGTAATACCCACTTGGTTATTGATTTGTTCATGATATGTATATGTTGACTTCCGTTCCAGGAAAGTGATTAGTCGTGGGAGTAAGACGAGTACACTCGACTCGGAAGCCATGGATAAGAAGAAGGGCTGCTTCAAAACGTTTGTATCCTATTTCTCATCCATTTTACATTGATCGTGTTGGAAATTCTAATTCTTTACCGCATATTATACGTATATATACATACCCAATTCCAATATTACCTTCCAATTTATTCGTTTGCACAGAAATAACAACGTTGTTTGCCCAAGTGATCTCAAATCCTTCCTTATTATACTGTATAGTAATTATAGTATCTATATATGTACTAAAATGGTGAATAAAAATTACATTTCAAATAAAAACATATTGTGTGCGTTTCATAAGAAAATCTTGAGAGAGTATAAAATGAATTCTTGAAGCAGTAAGTAAATGATTTTTCACCCAAAAATGTAATTAACAATACGCCTTATTTTATTATTAGCTTCAGCTCACCTCTTGTACACTTCCGATTCTCTGACTTCCGCAACGGCGCGGTGATGAAGATCTTACTATACCATACTTTTTGGGCGGTGTAATCTGTAAATAATGAAACGTATATTAAAACTGTTTATGCGTGAAATGCTTGGAGTCCCGAAGGGGGTTTTCATTTTCAATGTGATTTTATATGTGATGTGATGCAAAACCGTGTGTTAGGCTTTGGGCGAATCTCCTTCCAATTTAAAATTAAAATGGGTGCCCGCAAAATTATAACTTAATTACATGGTTAAAAACGCTAAAAACGAGTTTAATTTAATTATAGAGTAATTTGTAAATGATCTTTAAATTGATATTTTTTTGGGAAAGAAATTATTGCTTTTTTTTTATTTCGCACAATATTTTGGCATTGTATTCATTACAACAACATTACAATGATAATGATTTAAGAAGTAGATGCTTCATTTTATATTCATTTTTATTAATAATAATAATTTTCTTAAAATCGCTATCGCTAAAAGCGTAGTATAACTTTACATTTTCTTGCCTTATGCACACACACATAAGGTACTTTAACTTTGAAAACAATAATAATATTATAATATATGTATATATAATTACTTTGCTTATTACAGATATAATACTAAATTACATAATATTACAATAAGCTAGTACGTACATTGTAGGGGAGTGTTCGTTAGCGTGTACATTATACAGCTGGGGTCCTGGAGTAGGGTATAATAATTTTATTACAGTTGCCTTCTCAACTCTACTGAACACCGGTATCGGTAATCGGTACCGGTACCGGCAGCGCGGGTCCAAGGGGTATCGGTTAACATAGGGGCACACAATTAATGGGAGCATTACAACCAAGATGACCAACTTACATGTGTACTGCCCACCCCAGAAAAAATTTCTAGATCCGCCCCTGAGCACCGGGGGACCGCGGTTTCGGTTTCCAGATTTCTACTATAACTGGCAATGGCGTAATATTACTTGTACACTCACACCCAAACCAAAGTCCCAAATTCAGCGTGGAAATTTTTTTTCTCGTAACTCTTCTTAACCGTGAGTCGTATATAGAATCCGGTCAATTTGGCTAAATATTAAAATACAAATAACCTATATGGTATATGGTACTTATTAAAGGAAAAGTATAACTATAGATTAACTAAACAAGTAATACAGAGTACAGTACGTTTTTGTTACTTGCTCAATTATAATCAGTAATGACGTATCTGGCTCACTATCGTAATTTTATTATTACATTTTTTTTTGTAAATTTTAAACTACTTCAATTTTTTTTTATTAAAATTCACTTAACCACTATAATATATGGGGTTTTATAGGATTTTGAATAATTTTCCCAATATACTAATTTCATTGTAATTTTAATTTTTCTTAACACAGCATATCAGATCTTCACACTCTGCAATCTCTCTGTCCCAAGTAAGCTTCTTTTGTGTATAAAAACATTCCAATATTCCATCTACTATCCAAATCCAACTCTCAATTTCATGCCGTTGGCATGACGGGTTAATAAGAAATATTTAAATCTAAGTCAAACAAAGCTTATTAATCTTGTTCGGGTCTGTCCAGTCCTAATCTTGTAGCTTGTCAGGTATTCAGATTGTTATAATATACTTTTTTGTTTATTAAAACTATATCTACCTCCCTACACTACAAACTACAATATACCTACGAATTTGGTTATACTGTCCTTTCATAGCATATAGGTGAGTTCTTCTAGGGCATATTACAGGAAACGGCAAAGCATTATTTCATGTGAGCAGTAACTATAAAATGCATCTCAAGTAATAATTATTATAGAGGGAATATCGGGATATCGGGAATTTGGCGTTTATGAGTATATCCTGTTGTAACCGGGTTTCTAATAAAAGTTTTGTCGTAAGTTCTCGTCCTAGTAAGTATACTGATAATCGTATTTTAATCTCTATATATTCTAAAAAATATTTTTCATTCGTTATTGGCATATTATACTGCTACTCCTTGTACAACTACTGCTACAGATCTCCCTTCCTCTAACCCAAGAATATTTTTGTTTGTGTTTCAACACACAACAGACATACACACACACCCCACGCCCCATACTATCAATCAAAATCATCATTCGTTAACTTTATCATCGCCTATATGGTTCCGTCCTCACGTTGTAAACCTTTGTCCATGATGGACGACCACGAGACCAATAAAGAACGTCAGTATAATATAGTAGTGATGGTTTGAGAATTGCAAGTTAAAATATGGCAATGGTTAAATATACAATCGGTATCGGTATCCGTATATCTGTATATACTGATCATTTTAACAAAATGCTTAACAAACAAAAAAAGTGATTAACTACTTTAAAAAAATGAATATACTAAAAAATATTGTATAGTAAATTGGTAGATTTATTTATAGCCTCAATGTTTTGACCACTGCTCAATAATAATTATGTATATATAGTAAGTAAGGTAGTAATGATAATAATTATTCATATTGCTGTCAAAGTCTATAACTTTGGATCAAGATCCAAAAAAATAGAACTTGCTTCTTATTGCTAATCTTTATAATTCAATATGTTGTATTGTAAAATGTATAATTAAATTTTAATTAGAATCAAAACAAATGTATGATTTAAATTCAAAAGTAATAAAAGTAATACTGTCATCAAATTATTTTTGGATAAAATGAAATCGAAAGTTGTAGTGTGTCTGTCTCGTGTCTTGCCATTTGAATTGTGGAATGGTCAGTGACAGTACAACAATATTAATTCAAAACAATAGAGTTATTAACTGACCGTATAGACAGATTTGATTGATTCGTCATATATAACTGATAGTGACGTGTACATAATAAATGTGTAATCAATGCATATGTTTAAAGTTAAATTAGTTATATATCTTAACTTTAAACTAAAAATATAAATAGAAATAATTATATCATAAAATTATTTCAAAAATTTCAGATTGCATGAACAAAAATGTATTGACATAATAATATGATGGAACTCCTTAAAATGTAATCCTAATACTACAGTATTTAAAAAAGTAATTGTAATTTTAATTTAATGTGTAACTGTCTATTTCAATTTTATTTAAAATTGAAAAAATTCGAGATTTTATGCTTTTCCAGTTCCAGTAGATTTATTTTTACTTCACATGTGAAAACCTGGATTTTTTTTATTCTTTAGAGATTGTCCTATGAATTTGAGTGACATGGGTATTCTATCCAGGAGAGTTTTGAGTTCAAAGAAGTCAAAGTCATGCGTCATATATTGCATTTTATTTTATAATACTTTCTACTACATATCGTCGAAATACATATATAGTATTGTATATGCTATATAGGAGCTTACTTGAGTCTGCTTGAGCCTATAATATATTTTAATTGCATAATATTATGTGGAGCTGGACTGAGAGGTTCAAATCCAAAAGCGCGCCTACCATTATGGAGATAGTATCATTTGAGTTTGTTGAACATACTATTATATTATTATTGCACATTATTTAGGTTTATGATCTACAGCGCCTTCTTGAAAAAAAGTGTTGTGATTATTACTTTTGTGATCGCATGAAAATAATCATAATAATATTAATTATCACTCCCTTCTCTACTCTTTCCTAAAAAATCCCTAGACGTATACTAACTCAATTACATAAATATAGGCAGGTAGGTATAATTACTATGGACCTACGTATAATCTGTATAATCATTCCAAAAGTAAAATCCTAAGCATCAGGCCTCACAACTAATAACAGCTGTCATAAATCTAATCGCCCGAAATTAAATTAGACGGGTATAGACTTATAAATATGGAAGTCTGTGTAGTATAGTATAGTAGTAGTGGTATAGCGCACTCTCTCCACCGACAATTAATTTTAAGCTCCCGTGATCGTTGTTTAGATTTAACTAATGTCAATGAAACATGGAATGTGTCGTGTGGAATTCTGGAGTGAATGTGAAATTGATACTAATGGGGGGGAACAAAAATAGTAGAAAAAAAGCATATAAGCATATACATAAATACTGAGTCGAGTTAGTATGCAACTAAAATTATGATACTATTAATACTACCTACCTAGGCATATTAGAGTGTAATAACTTCACCTCGATCGTACTAGATAGAATCTCCCTCAAAGCAACATCATAATCATCGGCTGTCGTTTAAATTTGACACTGCATTTATCTTATACAAAGTGTATATAGCTTGTTTCAAACAAGTTCTCGGTTTCAAACGAGTGAGTCCAGAAGAGACTCTAAATCTAGATATAGAACGGATATTGTATATATAGTTATCAATGTAATATGTATAATAACTAGAAATAGCTAAGGTACACCCACAGGTAAGGTTATATACTTACTATATATGTGTATATAATTTATATATACTGTTTTACTTTTACAATATAAACGTGTATATGGAGGGTGATATACTGCTTGGGATGGATTTATCTTTAAAAACCCTTGACAATGAAATATCTACGTCAAAAGAACTCCCTTCCTTGTCAATTAATATTATTTCACATTCCAATTTGCAATATGTAAGTACGTATATATGTTTCTCTCAGCTTCTTTCCGGACCCGGACACACCATGAAATACACTTGACTATGTAGTCGGTTTCGGTTTCGAGTTTCGTTTTTTTGGTAGAAAACATTATATATTACATACTAATAATATGTAGTTGGAATTTTGTACAGAACTACATTAGAGACGCTGGATGAAAGATCAAGATCAAACACAACAACAGAAACAAAACAACGAAAACTCTCTCTCTATCTTTTTGCATATACTAGTAAGTAGATATACATAAGTCTATAATATATATACAGTATATTTAAGTACTTAAATGTATGTGGAGCTGTATAGTGGAAGTTGGCGTTGTTGGCGTTGGCGTCGGGTTTTCGATGGTGTGTGTTCTTGGACTGTTCGATACTTGAATAACATTAGTATGCCTTTGATGTACTTGGGGGCAAATGGGAAATATCATTCATTCCTACAGGCGATCACAACGATCATGATCCTCTTCACGCTCTCGTTGTCTTCGCCGGAGACGGAGAGTTGGATATTGATTCTCCCCAAAGTTCCGTTCCGGTCCATAACTGCACATTTAACACACAAGGCAAAATATAAATGTTCACTTCCAAAATAGACGTAGGTAGGTACGTATAAAGTCTGGAAGTGGAGTCCACCATTAGCCAGCCCATCCATAACACCCACACACACACACAAAACACGAGGATTGGACATGGACATGGGCTGGTTAAACATTGTACGCATTAAATATGTCACCAATTGTAAGACTTGGTTTTTTCAAGGTACAAATTACACCAGGAATAACAAATAAAGTATTTTTATCTATATATATTATACGTTACATAACGTAAGTTTGCATTCTTCTATACAATATTAAAACTCCACAATAATATAACATACATATAGTATACTTGACAAAAGCGTATTCTACTCTATTAAATATATAGGTATATTCGTAATCTAAACAAAATAAATCAAACTAAATTTTAGCAAAATTAAATTATTTAATTGATGGCGAAATCTTACTTAGTTAGCACTACTACTGTAATGTAATAACGTGTAGAGTATAACAATGTATTAATATATAATAAACATATATACTTATATATGATTACTGTTTAAAATAACTAAACACTACAAAGCAAAATCATTTAAGTGGAATAACTCAAAATACAATCAATCACTACTATGCGCAATTCATATTTTAGTTTTTTCAACTTGTCAACCGTTGCAACGTACTGTTCTGCTTTTTTTGAAAATCAAAATTAAAACATATTTCTCAACTTCATTTTCATTTGTTAACCCAGGCGTTGATTGTACGTAATAATAACGTAGTAAAAAAACATGACACATTACAAGCAATAACAACGCTTACAAAAACATTGGAGAATTAGAGCACAAAAAAAATACAAATTAGTAAGTAAATAATAAAATAAAATAACCTAAAAAAAATAAAAATAATAAAATATAAAACTTATTGTTAACTTATAAAACTAATATTAAGATAAAAACGAAATAATAATAATTATTAATATTATGATAAAATAAAAAAATTGCTAATAATGCGGGAAACGTTGTCCTATGTAATTCACATAACATAAAGCTGCTTAAAATAAAATAATTACTAGCAGTATTAACATTGGCTAACGAGCTTGTACACCTACAGTACAACCTTGTACTATATCATCGCCTTTGGGATGCGAGACGGGATGATAAATGAATAACATATGACAAAATATTAAGGTAATATACTATTTTCGTCATGTAATATATCAAGCTGTTGATGTACATATATTTCCTCGTGTGATTTCTAATAGCATGTGCAAAATCCAACACCTGCAGTATAATACGTAAGTAGGCACATGCATGGCATACTTAATTGCAAGTATGGTCGTCATAGTCGTGAAACTTGTAACATTTGTAAACTAATCTAAATCCTAATTCTAGAATCTATAAAAAGAAATGATGAAGTATACTATAGTAATACATGCGTAATATTTACAAAACACCAAAATATCAAAATATTTTAAAATGTTCCCTTCAAAATAAATTGAAATTACTCAATCTTTTGGTAACTCAAACATTTAAAAATAAATTGAAAACATTTGAGAATCGCTATAAAATGGCTTCATTGTCGTTCATCGCAACTTGTTGTGCTCAGGTTGCGAATTGTAAAAAAAAAGTGTGTGCGAAGGAATAAAAAATATGAAGGGGGAAGGGAGGAGGTTTCAGTACTCATTAGTTGCATATTATTATGTAGTTACTCGTTTTTCTTATTTGCAAGGTACAGACGCATCATCCTCCCACAGATCATACCAAGGACCACAGAGATTCCCACTTCTTTCAGATTTTTGGTCTAGACGAGAATTTCTCTCGGGGAAATAGAGTCGACGATGGATTTGAGCTCCATAGTCAAAAGTGGGCCTATCACCTCCAGTCCCTCCAGCATCCCCTGTCGTGGCAATCAATTCAACGGTATGAAATTCTGATCTAATAGAGCCTTTAATGGTGGCTGGACGACTACTATGACTTTGTCTACTACTCGTCGTCCCATTCCCTCCTCGTACTTTGGCTCCATTACGATGGTCATTCCCATTAGCATGATGTCGATTACTTTGATGTTGCTCCGAGCGACCGTTTGACTTGCCGGAAGATGTGGTTTGTGGCGGCTGGGGTAAAGGTGAGTTGGATCTACCTCTTCCCTTCGCACTCACGCCCGAGCCCAGTCCATTCCCACTCCCATTACCATTGTAGGCAACAATAGGAGCGAAGCGGCTGGAGTGATTATAATTCCCATTCCCATTTCCGGAACCACCACTACTGCTCTGATGTCCATGGCCATGACCGTTGCGACTTGAACTCTTCCCAGAGTTTGGTTTCAAGCTCGCGTTACTCCCGGTCCCATTCCCATGGCCATTACTATAGTGACTGTTTCCATTGACACTCTGGTTCTTGGTCTGACTGCTCTGATTGGATGTATGGGTGGCTGAGGAATGATTATGGTACTGCTGCTGCATGGGAGGGAGTGACTGAGGACATTTCGTCTCCCCAACGACTCCTAAACTTTCATGATCGTCGACCTCGGGCTCCATGAAGACGCTGCTCGTATTATCGATATCATTGTCATTATCCACATAAGTATCGTTCTCGTCATCATCAAAATCAATTACATCTTCGTCCACATCGTACTCCTCCACGTCCACCTCTGCATCATCTTCGTCGCTATTGTAGGAGAACTTGCGGGATTTTTCTTGAGCCTGAGCCATGATGTACGATCTACTAAGTGGCATGGCTCCAATATTCCGACTCCCGTTCACTTCCCCTGCCAAATCATCCGGCTCGTCATTATTTGGAAGACCCACTTTGCTCATGTGACTCTTATTACTGCTGCTACTCATATTATTATTGTTGTGCTGCATTGTCTGCTGCTGAGACTTCTTCCGACTGCTCGCCGTGCTCGTCCGATTCCCATGACTATTACTATTGCTATTACTCCGACCCTGAGTGGTGACAGTGGATGTGACCACTTTCTTCTTGGAGCTCTTCCCATTACTCATTTGGACGGGGACAATGGGCGCTTCAGAGCCGGAGAAGGACTCCACTCGGGACACATGTTTACGACTGCTCCCCTTCTTATTCGATCTGGACAAACTCCGGTCGCTCGGATGCTCTTCGTAGTCCTCGTCATCCAGTATAATGCTCGCTTGAGTTCTCTTCGAATGTCTGTCCACAATGCTCGACTTGGTGGATTTCCGCCCTGACCTCTGGGAGCCTTTCTGCTTCATGTGGTCACTGATAAAGATGCAGCTGTCATTGTCCCGTGGACCAATTGTGCTCCCGTCCATCGTGTCCATGGTGTCCAGGGGAGAGGGGGAGTGAGAGTGTGTGAAGGACAGGTTGTTGAGGCTGTTACTCGTGCTCGTGGCTTTGTGGCTAGTGTTCTTGGAAGTCTTCACATTTAAACCGTTCAATCCACGGAGATTGGCAGGGAACGGTGGGAGCGGCGGTGGAACGGCTTTCGCAGCATTCACCAGCTTCGTGCTCTGCTTATTGCTCCCTCCACTTCTCTTGCTATTGCTGTTGTTGTGGTGAAGATTGGGAGAGCTCACACCTTCCCTCATTTCATTCTCAGCCCGTGGTGTGGTCGCCTCATCCTTTATCATATCATTGTCACCGTGGTAATGACTGTCTTTCGGAGACGAAATCTCAGCCATCTCAAAAACTTCATAGTTAGCATCAATGAGGGAAGCATGAGAGCCCCACAGCTCCAACGAGCCCTGCGAGCCCACTGCCGAGATTGAATCAATACGGTCCAGAGCTTGTCTCTTCCAAATCAAAGATTTGGTCCGGTTCAAAAACTTTTTGAGAGGGCCCGAGTCTTGATGTGGACCATGGCGACGGAAGCCTTGTGCAGACCCGTCCGCCGCACGCTCCACGCTAGTTCCGTAGCGACCCGCATAATGACCCGCATTGTTCCCATGGTACTCGAGTGGACCTCGAGCACTGGATCTCATCTGACTCCCAACACCAACGCCGGACACATTGCTAAAACTCAAAGAGCGACGTCTCGTGATT
This sequence comes from Dicyrtomina minuta, assembly GCA_949802685.1. NCBI lineage: Eukaryota > Metazoa > Arthropoda > Collembola > Symphypleona > Dicyrtomidae > Dicyrtomina > Dicyrtomina minuta. Next base: position 11,124,062 of record OX461809.1, on the reverse strand, counting down.
CCACCTATTCCAAGTCCGCCAATCCGAATTGACTCCGACATGTGGTAACGATCCATAAGCCATTTATCGCCTGTTTGTGGCGGTGTCTTCTCTCCCTCCGATGACTCCACGACTTTTCGTCTATTGATTTTTGTTTGTTTGTTTTTTTTTGCAATAGGGTTTTGTTTTTGGTTTTGGTTTGTTTGTTTGTTTTTTTGGAAGGAAGGGCATTGACATTGACAGTGATAGGGATACGCCAACATAAAAAAATAAAATAAAAAAAATAAAAACAAAATGTATTAAACCAAAATAATAATAAACGTCAAAAAATAAACATAAGGAAAATTAATTAAATAATAATGTGTGGAGGAAAGAGTATGTACACAATAGAAACCGAATAAAAAGCAGATGTCAAAAGTTATGTAATCTAATGGACTAAGGGTAATGCTATTAAAGGCAGTTAGGATTAGAAATTAGAGCCATGCCATACCATAATTGCTCAAAAGGATGGCAATGGCTCCGTAGTCTATATCTAAAAAGCACCAGAGTCTGTTTTTGTCTTTCTATTTTCACCATTGTCTACTGCCCCTTTAGCCCCGCTCCTCTCTGCATTTCATTACTTATTACCCCCATCATAATCATTAGTCTGAACAAAATAAAGCTAACGATAAGTATAAGTTTAAAAGGGTGTGATGAAAATCAAAGTTCGTGGAAGGAAATAATAAAATTCAATACACTCTCAGAGCACACAGAGTTGACTCTATATATAATATATAATTACAAAAACAATATATATGGTATATGGGACTGGACTGGAAAATATTCAAACGGGAGACATGACTCGACTATACTGAATACTAAAAGAGTTAAGCGTGTGAGACTATGAGTAATTTGATTGTATTTGCCACTTCTTCCTTTAAATGGCCATCTAAAATCATTGAACCTACCTACCTACATAGTATTATAACATGTACATCTAGGCAAATTTTATTTAAGGCACCTCTGGTTAGGTAGCTATTGACATAAATTCACCTTTAATCCACGTCTATAACCTTCCACTTTTCTATTCATGTAGTAACATCTAGAACCCACACACACACACAAGTTTTAATGGGAAAAGTTTACCAATGTCAAAGCTTAGATTACGATAACTGACACTACCAGCTTAACTTTCCGTCCATACAAAACTTTCCTAATTTGATTTTATTAAACATTTTCAAGTATCATTACTAGCTGATTTTCATTTTCATATTTTGCAATCACAATCCTACACATGGAAAAGTATTGGAGCGGAGTTGAGTTGAGTTGTCATTTCAGTGTAATGCAATCGAATCTGTGGAAAACACACAGTCTTTAGTTGTAATCCATTTGTACAGGCGCAGTTACAAGGATGTAATGTACGTCATTAGGAAGGTGTGGGTACAGGTACTGGCATGTAATTAAAATTAAAAATACCTTATTTAAAAAAACTCAACATTAACGAAAATTTTAATTAAAAAAATAGCATACTAAAATTTGGAATTTATGGCTCAATCGTTCGTTAGAGAGAACAGTAGTAAACCGCACAGAAACCGTAAATAAATTTAAAATAAAACGAATAGTAGAGAAGGAAACACTATAAAGAAGAAGAGAAAAAAAAACTGAATAAAAACTAAATAAAAATGTGTAGGAAAGTTATGTAAGGTTCCTTTTCGTCTATGTTCCTACAAGATATAGAAAATGATGCAATGATAGGGAAAGGAGGAAAATAATCACATTTCCGCGCACAAAATGGCTCGAGCATTATTGCAGTTATGGCTCACTCATCGCAGCTAGTGTGGGACCATAACCAAGAGTTTAAAGTGCAACATATATAATAATATAAAATATCCCACTCCCAACCCCAACTCTTTCAAGTCATTTCATTTAAAGAAGGAGAAGAGTGGAAGAAAAAAAAGTTCAAGAGTTCATTCTAAACGGAATGAAGCTCTTATTTATGAGACATTTTAGAACTACTTTTATCACTTACATACTTAAAACTTTGAGCGTCAAAAAATAGCATGCTCAAAAGAAATACAGCGGGGCCCTTTTGTACAGAGTGTACATACCGTGGTGAGATACAATACACAGAATGGCACTTAATACACATCTCTATACCCACAACCCACAACATGAAGATCTATAAAAGATATCTGAGAGAATCATAAACCTTTCTTACGTTAGTCAGGCATAGAAAAAGGGAGAGATAGAGAAAATAAGAGAGCATATACATATATATATACACTATATGCACATTATACTCTGAAAGTAGAGATACTCTATTGGTATACACACAGGTATGTTTTGTTGTATTGTGTGTATACGGCGGAGTATCGTGGAGAAAATAAAGTGCTTTCCACAGTCCCAAAATTCTACCTTTGGAAAGCATTTTGGAGGAAGGCGTGTGAGGAAAGTAATGAAATCTGTAAACCGAGACAGAACCACAAGGAAAGAAGGAAGAAAAAGGCGACGTCAGTATAGGGGCAGATATCTAAATTTTAGACGTTCCTGGGACTGGGCATAAGGATGGAGGGAAGAGCGTGTACATGTCCTTGTCGTTACGGAAGAGTCCCAACGGAATGAGTACGAATGGGAAATAACGAAAGAGAAAGAGATGGAGCAGTACGGAAATAAAGGCAAAATGTAATTCTCCACATCATGTGAGTGTGTGTGGTTGTGTTTGTACATATGTATGTATTTAAAGTGCCAGGAATGAAACGAAAACCAGCCAAAGAGCCACCCACACAAAAAAAAGTAAGAAAACATAAAGATGGGAATGCTTGACACGCCACATGTGTGTAGGCATAGTACTGTCAACAGTGCGAAAACGACTGGTACTGGTGAAATGAACCCCCTGTTTTATCGTAAATATTTCAATTTCCAAAAAAAAACTACTAAGGTCTGTATAGCACACACCGACACCGTCCTGTTGTGGTCGGCCCTTCTCGAGTAAAACCTTCTTCCTTACAATTTACAATATGGCCCTTAATGTACACACATATTTTAGAAGAAGACAACGAGTGTATTTACAGATACAGATACTATACTGAGAGAGCACTGCTTAGAAAAATGTTGTAATTTAAGTAATTCCAGGTAAACGAACTATGACGCCATATGGTGAACATGCGGGAAAGAACTCATGTTTTTTAGGTCCAATTAACAAATAGCATGCTCCCTTCCTTTCCCTGTCTCGTCCTGTTCAACACAAAAACTTGACAAGAAGTAGTACTGCGGCACAGCACGAGGTCTTATGTGAAGTGAACTTTCTGTAAAAGTGTGACTCAAGCAAAATAAGCAGCTAGCCAATGATACCAAATAAATTCAGTAAATACATAGAAATAGATTCAAAGCAACTTTGCGTTCCATATAAAATAGTATAGTGCAAATATATTATAGATTTAGTTTGGCGAAATTCCAAATGCTTTCGTGTGAGACCGGAGAAAGCAAAGAGGATATTTACAAAAGATAAGAACTGAAATGAAGTGAGTGGGTGACTGAATGAGTCAAAATCAAGAATGGGAAATGTCAATCAACAGTACCTGTTTGCGAGTTGAGGCTCGTCATCCGAGTAGTCGATGTCAGGTTGGGGTGGCGGGACGTTTCCTCGAGTTGCCGGGTTCGTCATGTCATTGCTGAATCCGCTGTCATTACTGCTATGAAGAGAGTCGGAAGCACAAGCTGCAGTTGACCCGTTCACATGACGTCCTCCCGACGACGACGTCTGCTGTCCCCGCGACTGTCCACCTGGTACAATGAGATTATTATTTGTAATCGTGTTGACAATCCCTCCTGGACCCATGGGTGTGACGGGTGACGTGATGGATTTGTTGGTTATGGCACTTGGGGTAGTGGGCTGGCTCAGCATGGTCTCCGGTGTTCGGTGTACTATTACATCAGCTAAGTTGAGTCGCTTCTGATGAAAGGTAGAGGAAGAGGAATTACTACTGCTAGTAGGGCTATAAGTACCGTGACCATGACTAAAACCGCTCATCATACGGCTCTGAGTCATGCTTTGCTGATTGTTCATGTTGTTCATATTGATGACGGATGGAGGAAGGGGGACGACTACGGGTGCAGGTGGTGGCGCTGTTTGGGAGGATCCTGTGGTGGTGGTTGGTGTCACCCCAGAATTACCATTACCATTACTGCTGGGCACGGCCATGCTCGTCGACTTGGTCAGCATGTCCAGAGTGGGAGTGGAAATGTCCATCTCTGTGTACGCCACTGGGAACCATCCCGTCTTCTGTGTCCGGAGATTCTCACCGAATTGCCATCCTTTATTTCTATCGCCTATGAAAATGAATTAATGAAAACAATCACGTCAATTAATTTATTACATCGCATCGGCCTTCACATAATTTTTAATACTTTAACATATTGCATATTAGTTATTTCTAGGGACATTTGATACAATTCCACTAAAGGAAAACCAAGAATACCAATTAGTCCAATCATGTCGCCCTCCAGAAAACTGAGTTGATTCTCTCCGCTGGACAAGTACGCATACAGAGCTTTGGCATAGCCGCTATTAGTTGCTTCACTCGCAACAGCCAAGGACTTGGGTCGAGTCATCACTCCCGCATTCCCAGCGCCATCCAGAGCATCGTGAGGAAAGCCCGTGCCGGCTCCGTTCCCGTTCCCGTGTCCATGTCCCCCGCTCCCACTACCGCCACCGTTCATCATCAAATTCAGCTCAGACTTGGCTCGACTCATCGTTCCGGCTCCAGATGTGACCTGTAGTTCCGCTTGCTCCGACTGAAGGTTGATTATTTCTGCGGCATCCATAGACTTGGTCTTTCTCAACTGAGATGAAATTGACGCAGTGTCATCCGCGGACACACCTGGTCTTCGTGGACTGCAATAAATGCACTCTTCTTCATCTCCTCCCTGCACATACACACACACACAAAGAGCCAGGAATTTAATTGTAAGTTCATTAATCAAATCATAAATCATTTTATGGGCAAAATATTTCCTACTCCGCGAGAGAGCCGCTCTGCAACAATCCTTGCATACAAATTAAGTCCCTATCATTCTCAATAACGTTGGCCCTGACCGAGATGACATAATTTAAATTGAACTTTTGAGCATTTTCTATTAAGTACTAGAATACATTGTGAAATTTTCAAATTATAATACATACGGATATTTTTTTTATCATCATCCTCATGCCGTCTTTAATATTCGCGTAACAGAGTTCCCCTCAATACATATACCTACGTAATTATATACACATACCTCCACCTATACATTATGCCTTTCCTGAACTTTCGCTCCTGGCCCCAGAGGAGCACTTTATTAGTCTATCAAAAAGTGTCTCCGGTCCTGCCCAAGTAATTTATAGTATCTGTATATCGCATCGCAGTATTTTATTTCATTACATAGACTCTCCCTACATCTATAGGTGCTCCGACGGAACAAGTATGCAGAGCTAATCTACTGCTAAGCAAGCTTAGCCCTTTTGGATTTAACATGACAATCCACTGAATTCCAATTTATTCTTTCCCTCCAACATTCACACATGTTGCTTCCTGGCCCTCACTTGACATCCTTTCCTCTCCAGCATTAAAAGTATTATCCCAGAATTTGAAACCGACAAATCAGAATAGTCTTTCTAAAGCCCCCTAGACTTTGTTTCTAAGCCTGGATTTGGAAAGAAGCTGACATTTCCTTCAAAGTAAAAGTATACTTATGTAGTAGGTAGTTGGACAACTTTTTGAGAATTAAAATTAAAACTAATTTCATGACATGTCATGGCATGACATGACCAGGGATAGAACTACTACGTAGTACAACCAGGAAATAAAATCACAAATTAATTGAATAAACATGCATTGTAAGCATCCGTTTTGAAGTTTAGACCAATTTAAAATTCTAACTCAAGATCAGTTCAAAATTTTGAACTGGGACAAAAAGTAAGGAAAACACACACGTTTTTAACTTAAACTTATCCTGACCCTGACCCCTGAAACTCCATTGCACAAAACATAAATATTTTATTATGTAAGAACAAAATCCGGCGAGGATAAAAAAAACTGCAATTGTAGAACATTGCACTGTCATTGAATTAAATTCCTAGAACCACGTCAACCGAGAGTAACAAACCAACAAAAAAAAACTTACAACTTGTACAACAAAATGATTAGATTGCGATTGATTTGATAGGGGATGAGAAACGAAAGAAAAAAGGACGGAGAGAGAGGGAGAGAGAGAGAGATAAAAGAGAAAGTTAAAAGTTACTTGAATTCTTTTGAGTAGAGAATTCTGCATGGACTCTGGTAGAATCTCCCGTGTCTTGGCCACTTTCATCCAGTTTTCAAGTTTTACGTTCAAAAGTGAGTTCCCCTTGGAGTAGAATGCCAAGTAGTGTTTGGCCAATGAGGCTTGTCGCTCCAAAATAAAACCATAGCGACGTCTTTCCTGTGTCAGAGCCTATAATCCAGCGGAGACGAAGAAGAAAAAAAAGAACAAGAAACAGTCATCACAATACTTAATCTTTATAAGACAAACGGGGCAAATACCAATACCGATACCAATACCGATACCAATACCAATGTCAATACAAATGCCAATACTAATAACGCCCCACACGCCAGGACGCCAACGTATATAACGTATATGACAGCTCATATTAATAGTAATAGTCACACCAATACCAATAGTCATAACAATAACAATAGCAATAATACTAAATACGGGTGGCAACATTTTTTATATAGCTATATGTTCGGGCCTTCATACATCCACACAATCACCAATAGTCAAGATTAACTTTCCTGGGACGGAAATATGACGGGTAACACGCGGATCAAATAGATTCACATAAAAAAAACTACAATATTTTTTTTATAACCTTTCTTTTTCCTCCCATCACTTATCCTTCTTTATATAATTACATAGACCCATATAGACGACAGACAGACACATATTTATTTCATATTTCGCCCATGATATCCATTCTACTACGTTACAGGCTCCCCGTTGGTTCGTGGATGGTGGGTACTGGATACTTTGTATTCTATCCAAGATCCTCAGGAATTTATCAAGTTTTGAAAGGAAGGAAAAGAAGACGAAGAAGAAGAAGAAGAAGAACGCATCTCATCACAAAAATTGCTCAGATCTCTATATACTTGACTACGTAGGCTCCACAATCTCAAAGCCCACAATGATACATGGCTATTTAGCGAGAGTACATACCAGTCCAACCGATATATTTTTATTTGACGCTCTTTTGTCAAACTAACCTACCTACCTGCAAAACGGCGGACAAAGTTGCCCACAGAGTACGCACACACAGTATACAAGTACAAAATGGACAACGACAAGAACAAGATGAAAAAAAACGAAGGGCTAGTGCGAACAATGAGAAACATAATATAAAGGAACAAGAAATAAATAATAATATTATATTCTCTCACTGCATCCGTCTTTCTTTCTGAACAAGTCACAAGAGTCAGAATCAGAATTGAGAATACAGATATATCATGTCACATAGAGGAAGAAAAATAAATTCAATTGAATTCCTTTGACCATTGACCGATCTGCATGTGAATGACCGGGTTTGTCTCCCATCTCCCCATACTCCATACTCCACATATCTGAGTGCCTATAGAGTACATATATACCTGTACAATATATTAGAATGCCACTACCAGTCTCTCTCGTCTGCTCCTGCCTGCCTCTCTCAGTCACTTGATTTTGTGGAGTGTACACATCATTTCTTGGCATTGGATCTGTACTCACTCCTTTTTTCCTATCACATCTCCAACAACAAGACGAGCATCTCACCTCATCCTTGGTTGTTTATTGTTAGTCCAGTCCATAAGAGTCATATGCAACATACCTCACTTTCAGATATTCTCTTGACCTTTACATTTACATTAGATTGATTGCTTCCTCGTTGACTTTGGAACCCTCCTGTGAATACTAATTAATTCAAGAGTCCGTGTGAGATCGTTGTTGAGTGAGAAATTATATACACAAAAATCCCAGCTCCACCCCCTTCCACCAAGAGTCGAGTCAAGATGAAGAAGAAGAAGAAGTCTCAAGAACTCTCATCTTTTGTACAATACGTGACTTTAAAAATTCTTGAGGTAATTGATATTTTATCTCGTATCTTCATCTCCAACTCAATACTACTACATATAGTGACTTGGATGGAATAATGAAATAATGTATATAGTTAGAGGAGGATCGAGGAAGGTAAGGGGAAATAATAATCCCAGATGAGTCAAATATAATACGTCGTACATGGAGAGTTATCCTCGTCCCGTCCCCGTAATCATTACAATTACAAGACAATTATATGACCATTTGGATTTTTTTTATTACCTATTACTATGCCTTTGCTTCTTGTAAACTTTGTCGAAATTAAATAAATCAGAGTGTGATAGTATCATTCTATTTATTGCAGTAGCAATGTACCTATATGGAGTGGTATGGGATGGCTACCACAATTCAATGGTACATATTTTCAGACATTCAGATTTTTTTAAAAATCTTGTTCATATACATAAAGATGCATAGAAAGAACGAGGCCCAGATGAGCTGCTTAAAAGCGTAGACTTATCAGCAATCTCACCTCTACCCTGCTTGCATTGCAATAAAATCTGCTGCATAAAATTCCGTAACTCTGTCAAAAAATCCGGTCAAAATCTGGAACACTTGTGAAATAACAATAAAATGGTTGTGTATGCAATCAGTATTTGAAAAAAAAAAATCCCAAAATATGTGAGGCCCAAAGGACAGACACGGGATATATTTTACGTAAAGTGATGCACATACGGATTCAGAATCAACATTAACAGCTGTTTCTATTTTGCTTCTACACACACTGCTTCCGCGAACTGTATAGAACTACGGGGGAATACATAATAATATGCCTACACCCCTATACATATAAGTAGGTATATCCCTGCAAGACTTTAGCTTGAGATGTCGATGTACCAATACGAATATGTGCAGATACCTGTAATCGCTGTGTAATAGATACCGAACCAAATCGTCATAATGAAGAAAGGGAGGTAGGTAGGTACATACTATTTGCTTTCTGACACTGCGTATGTAAATGAAGGGCGAAAGTCGAAGCCGAAGCCGTGTACAGAGAAATGTCGAGTCTGTTCTGTAGGCTTGGTCAAAAATCAAAATGAGAAAGATGAAGTGCAAAATACATATAGTGACACACCAGTACCAGACCGTGGAATGTCTGTTCTTGCCAGCGCTACAGTACATACCACAATAACAGTCAATTACATTTTTTTATCATTGAGCATTGAGCGGTAATAGTAATGGTATTACTGTAATAGTTAATAGTGCCGAACACACATATAGGTAGGTATATCGTATATCCCTCAAATACTTGGACTCTCCAACTTCCAAGTCCAACTGAAGAACATCCCATATATTTTCTGAGTAGTGACGGAACAAGTAAGACCATGACAATAACTCACTTAACATGTGTTATATGTTATGTTTAGGTGTTCCATGAGTTACACTCTTCATTACATATTACATCATAGGATGACATGCCTAGGTAACTACGTATTATAGACATGCCTTTGCCTATTGCCATTTATCCTGTACATATTTGAAGCAACAAGAAAAATCTAATAACAACAACAACTTTAACCAACCCACCTAACTTAGGTATGCTATGATATCATAATATAATACGTGCAGTACTACTATCATAAGGCTTCCCTGTATAAACTCTACTATATATCTACAGCATATACATGCATACATACCACCGCCCTGTAAGTATTAATACGTTTATCTATACCACTACTACGAGAATAGTGTAATAGAAAAAGTTAACACGAATAAAATAGGAATCATGAAACGTGATAAAATTAAAAGATACAAGTTACAAGGCATTTTTTCCCAATTATACACTAAGGGTGTTCATAAAGTTAAAGTGTCGTACATAAATAAAATAGTACATATACTCCAAGGTGTGTATAGCACTCTTTTGTTTCCCATTCCTCTCACACACACACTCAACCACACTATAGACCGTAGACCATAGAGAACGAAAATGATGAGATAGAATATTATTTATTTTGGTTTTCACGGAAAGTGATTACCTACCTGCATGAACGCCAATAACAAAAACAACAACAACAAAAAACAGCACCATCACTACACTACATAGTCATATGCAAAAATTCAAAAATGCAGTGGAAGTACTGCACATAGAATTTTGACTGCTCCTCTCCCTCATCATGGTCTTTAAATTGAATGTAAGTAATGTAATTGGGAAAAGAATATGCAATATCACTACGTGTATAGCTATAGGTAAAAGGCTATATAGTCTTTATTTATTATTTTATTATGGTTTTGAGTAAGTGTGTGTGTGTGTGAGACACGATCTACTCTGCTCCATATGTAGTTGTAGTTGCATTTGTTTTCTTCACAGATTGTGGATGAGATGTACATATAAAGTCATATTTCCCCCAAATCCGCTTTAGTTTTACCTTTCAAAAACGTCTACTGTAGCTTCCTCAATGGATTTGAACTGAGCAGCAACAGAAAAAAAAACTAAAAAGGACCACAAAGTATAAGAGGATAGTAAAATTGTAAAATAACAAAAAGGGAAAAAGGAGTGAGACAATATGGAAATGGAAATCCTGATTTTTTGAATCCAAAACAATTTATATATTAAGAGGGAACATAAATTTTTCATATTTATTTCCTTAAGACTACTTTATGACTTTATCTGAAAATGTCTTACAGTTCCCGTCCGACCAATTCCTCCTATATTATATCCTATCTTGACAACAGACATGTACCTACACATGAGATCCCACACACACACATACACACACACACACAAGGAAATAAAAGGAAAAGGAAATTTATGTTATGCATTATAAGTATAGTAAACCCATTTACAATAAAATAAAGTATCTGAAGATTCAAAAAATTGAAACCCTATATCATTCATATGGAAATATATCTGCTTCTGTCTTCTTTTCCTATATATTGGTACTATGTGCTGTGCTTGCAGGTATGGAATCCGGATCAGGATTCAGGATGCGCTATCTACCACTACCATCTAAGTACACGATCTCCTATCTATACAGCAGCATACTCCCTACAGCTTCATACTAAATAGCAAACGAATTCTGACCATGATAATATGCTGCAGCGTCCCTCGCTCCCTGCAACATCTCTAAATTTAGCAAAAATGAAATATGAATAAGGAAACAACAATGTTGGAATTTTTAATTGCTTTTTTCTAAATAATTTTACATTGCGATCGTATCAACTACACAGAGAGACCTGTACACTATATGGGATGAAAAGAACAGTGCAATATTAATTAATAATCACATACACTAAACATGAGGTGGGGGTCACATGTAGACTTTTTTTCCCTTTGTTTTCTACTATCGCTCTGAGCTGTAAATGTGCAATTAGGGTTACGATTAGGAGGCTATATATTCTCTTGTGCTACTGCTTTTTTTTTCTTCGATTCTCTATAATAATTTTTTCATGTATTAGTTTAAAGGGTGGTATAGTTAGTGGCTAATCTGCAGGGCTTGTTTTACATTGTTTATAAAAAATACAACACACTTATTACACATATATACCTACTACAAGGGTATATATTATGGTATATACATAGGAATATTTAAAAATTTTAAACACGTGGAAATCTACAACAATATATTTACTTAGCGCAAGATAACCACATAAGCAAAATTTGGGAAGTAAATCCACCGCGACTGTGTCCCTGTCACTTTTTTTTTCTCTCCTGTGTGTGTAGCCCAATTTATTATATTATTTCAATTTATTTGCTATATGAATTTTGTTATGGACTGTTGATGAAGCTATTAAAATGAGACATGGTCGGACTGGACACAGATAATTACATACCTCTCTGATTGATTTATCGCAAAATGCTTCCAGTTTTGAACGCTCTTCCTCTAAATTCTGCATCACCTGAAAGTATCCAATCAAAAATATCCAACATTATTATTATTATTATTATTATTAATTGTGATTATTATTATATATTTACATAAATACAGTACATAATTATAGAGCCCAGAGTAGAAATAATCTATCTGTATTTTAGATTTAGCTAATCATTATATTTTTATAGGTAATTATAGCGTTTTAACCCAATCTCTCAATTATTGAAAACCAGTTCGAACTGTATATTTATTTGCATTTTGAATTAATTACTCAACAGGACATTGGTTTTTTTTAATGAGTGTTGGATTAAAGTACTCAACAAATTTGCACTAGTTTCATTATTGTATTAATGACTGAGTGAGTACTATCACGCCATTTAAAAAAATATACTATGAATATATATTTATGCGTGTTTGGATATTGATGTGCATTTTTTATTACTGTATATACATTTAATATACCTATATAATGTGAGTTGCCTTCCTACAGTATGTAAACTGATTGTGAGAGAGTTAAGTACTTTGTTAAAAATTGAATTAACATGATGAATGTAGTAATTAAGTATATAGGTATGTTCGTTAAAGTTTAGCGAGTGCTGGTGCTGGAAATGTTACAAAGCACGATCAGCACATAAGTGTAAAATAAATGGACTACACCTACAAGGACAGACAATTAGTCTTTATTACATATGTAGGTAGGTAGGTAATTTCTGTACTTCTTGATTCTTGAGGACGTTCTACAGTGTCTACTAATCTGTGCATATATGCAGATTGTCACGTCTCAAAAGGACTCGTAGAACATGACGCCAGATGCCAAATGAAAGAAAGGTATGTATACATATTGCAATTTTTATGATTTGGATAATTTCCACCACTGGCAAAATAATGAAACACAGTAAATAAATTGTGTGGGTCAATAATTCGCATCACCTTCAGATCTCATATTATTTGCATGCTCAGTATTCGTATAATTCATATATCTATATAAAATTTAATTCCAAATCAAATTTAAAATCAAATTCAAAAATCAACTGCTGCACAGGATAAACAACTTTTTGACTTTGGATTTCAAACATTCATTAAATGCGAATATATCCTATAGCTTTTTTTCTCCTATAGCTCTCTCTCGCCTTCTCTAATTATTTGCACGACTTGGTAATTGGGAAAAAAATATAGAATTAAATAATAATAATTCGATCTGGCGGTCTGCTTAACCTTCCCCTAAATAGTCGAGTCATAATAATATTAATAATGATTTGACGTGCAAAACATTGTTAAGCATCCATTGTTCTTGTGCAGTGTGGGCAGGAAGGAAAGAATGCACAAGAATATCTAAGTTTTCTACAATACATGTAATCTTCTGCTCTACGACTCTACTGCATGATTACTTTGTCCATCATCTCTAGTTCAGAGTCAGAGCCAGAGCCAGCAGACTTTGAGACAGTGAGAGTCTCATAATATTATGTCTGTCTGTCATACATATATAGCAAGACCTCCGAAGCCGTGAAGAATAGTTACAAAATCCACAATAATTTTGAACCATGTACTCGTTCACATATAAAATGTAATTTTGTACTTATTAATATGTAAATGTAAATTCCCTATTTACAACAAACAAACGCAGACACAGACAGAGAATCTGAGGAAAATCATAAAATTTTGCTGTATAACTCGTCGTCGTCGTCGTAGAATTTAATGTCTTTGAGCGGTACACATATATATGTACTATATGTAGTACCTACTTTTGAGTACATATGAGTGCACATGTGCATCTGAGTGAAGTGAAGAGTGATGAAAGTATTAAGTTATTATTTAGTTATTTTACGCCCGTGCAGTTTAGGTGAGTCGAGGTCGAGGTCAGAAGTGACATTTTGTATACTCAGGACTGCAATTACAGCGACGTCGTAGGAAGAGATAAGGAGTGTTCGGCATCGGCTGCGGCTGCGGCTTTGGTCTGGCCTACGGGCCAAACTTAAGTTAGAATTTAATTTAGCACTCCAATTTACTATTTACTATTATAATGCTCTACAGACACTGGCTCCATGAAGACGATAAAATATGAAATATCCCCTCTGTAGATTAATAATCCTCATAATTGTACATAACTCGTCACTATATAATTTTATTTTTTTCCCTCTCTCTCTCTCTCTCTCATTTTTTTCTTTCATCTTCAAAATTCAAAATGAACTTTCATTACAATTTGTGATTTCGATATATATACTATATAAGGTTATACCGAGTCCGATGACGACCCTTTCTTACTCTACTCATTTATAATTGCAATTAGTTCAGCTGATGAAAACAGTAGCATTTTTAATTATTTATGGTTTGTGTCGTAAATCGTAAATAAAAGTTTACAATATCAGTATAGTGTTTAATGTCTTCAGATTTTACAAGGCATAGTACATACTGATATATATAAATTATCGTTTGTGTATAATATGTTGATGTTGTTGTTGTTGTACGGCATGATTATGATTTACGGTCACCTACTTTATTGTAAGAGTTAAAAACGTAATTAATTTGATCATATAATTTTTTTTATTATTCGTCAGCTCCAACTACTAAATGGAAATGGAAATGGACCCTGGCTCCGTCCCTGCCCTCTGACTACGATGACGACTATACACACAATGCACAGAGAAATTGGCCACAAAGTTATTATATTTTATAATTGTGTACATATACTATTTTTGAGGAGGTAATCGAAGGATTAATCTTGATCTTGTGTCTAATTTCTATATGTAGAATAATATATCATAGAATATAATATGCGGAGAGTTGAAGAAAAAAAAATCATCGTCAAACCTTTTATTTTTTTTAATATGCAACGTATACCTATATAGATACCCAGAATAATAATTGATGACTGGCGAATTTACCTAGGTACCTACCTAGGTAATACCTATACTACACGTATGTACTCTATGATGCCCATGTGTATCTCTCTGATTATGATTACATTGTACATTCAGAACGAGCAACATTTTTTGCCACGCAAAAGCGTGGCTTTTTTTTCTTCCCTTCTCATTACAATAAAATTCTTTCCATATATCTGCAGCTAGCTCGCAAAATGAACACCTATACGAATGACTGCCTGGTTAAATTTTTTTTCCCTTTCGTTACGTGGACGGGACGAGGAAGAACGAAGGAGCGACGTTGGGTTAATAAGGATAAAATAATAATATTCCATAATACACACTACTGCGCCTTCCTTGAGTATGATTTGTACCTTTTTTTATTTATTTTTTACTCCAAATGAAAATATATATAGACAGGCGGCTCATGCCTATATAGTCGTCGTCGTCATAGACGAATATAGTTTCACTTGTTTGAGCGTTACTGTATGAAATTCTATAAAAATATGAAATGGTCTTGAAGATACATCCCAAGATATGAAAAATCCAAAACCATTCAAAGACCAACCTTCAAATTCTTAAATTCTTACTCAGAGTCAGAGTCGAATTGTTTGTTTACTGTACTACGTAGGTAGGTAGGTATGAGTCCTGCATATATATAAATACAGCTCGTAAAGTTTGCATTTGAACCTCACCACAGCTGATTTTTGATCAAGAGATTATAAAATGTCTTCCGTTTAATGATGTTACCAAATTGGTCCCTTACTTCAAAAATCTTGGAAGCCAAGTCCTTCATATATTACATATAGTATATACCTATTAGATTAGTCAAGGGTCCCATAGTTAATTTTCTCGTGTCTTTTGGTGCAAAACGTTGTAAGAAACGAAGGGATGCGGATGCTTCCTGTGCTGAGCAATTCATGCAATATGCAATTCTGCTCTTTGATTGTTTCGCGTTTCGCAAACCTCTCTTCCTGAACGTTTCTTATATGCGGATCATCATGGGCTAAGACCAAAAGATGTAACAGTAGTGTATATAATAGAGATGTACAAAGGGCCTGTATTATATCCTGCATATGTCCGTGTGTCTGTGTCATAGGTAGGGTATAACCTTTGTTAGACAGGAGATAGAGGATTAGCAAGGCTCAAGGAGCCAATTCCAATCTGGCTAATAGTTTTTCTTCATCTTACCAGTATTTTTTGACTTTGATGTATGTCAGCATACATTTGCATTTAATGAGATAAGATTTATTGGTGTCTTTGGTTTCACTTGACTAAACATATTCTCAGTCAATGTCTATATAGGACCTATTCTACTCCATGTATATACCTGTATGTATATCATACAATATCAAAGCCTGTTCTCTCTTTTGAATTCCAATTCCAATTCCAACACCAAATAATCTGTCTGTATGTCTGTACACTGCACACTGCATTACTACGACGATCATGAAACTACTATTATCTCCCATCTCCACTCCACATACATAATATCTCCTACCTATACACCTCGCATATACGTAAAACTAAATACTTGACTTTTTAACCTTAAACCTGAGCTAACTGTGCAGTAATTACTTGTAAATATCTTTTAGATCCAACATGAACCATGCTAATAAATTATCATCCCCGCACTCTAAACCGCGTTTTCATTTCCATTTCAAATGTGTTGGTACATAAATATACTTCTATTTGCTACTGGGAGTGAGTACCAGTGCCAGTGGCATTGCCACTACGCACACTACATAGACAGTGGAAAACAATAGAAAAATGTTTTATTTTCAAAACAAGAATTTATCGAACAATAAGATAGGATTTATGTCGGTAGTATTCTGTATACTGTACAGCAGGTTTCCGTACAGTGTATATACAGGGAATTTGTCCTCCCATAGAACAAGTGCCCAGTTCATTTTAGAATCTTGGAAATTGTAAATGACACAGTAAAGTATCAGTATTTTAGTTTCAGGATTATAAAGTAAACTTTTGAGTGTAAATTCTAATCACTGTGAGGTTGAATGGTGGAGAGCGCCCTAGGTTTTTCATGTTTTTGGTGGCTTTTAAATAAATTTTACGGCGGTTTTTCCTGTTTTCCTCCCCATATACATTTTCTCATAGCCTCTTGCCCTTTAATTACACGGAGCTTAGTGTGTTGTCTCTACTCCAACTCAAGGATATAAAATATTTGGGTAATAAATGTGTCAGAGAGGGTAAATGATACGAACCACTATACTTCTCTCCCATCTTTATTATCTCTTATATACATGTATGTAGGTAGGTAGCTATAGTTTGTATCAAAATGAACACTGCATTTGTCACTGTGAGTTGAGCAAATTGTGTCGGAGTCGTCGGAATTAAATACAAATTATTATGGTACCTATATACGAAATGCATCTTGGTTTGGTTTCTCTGTGGTGCACAAGAAGTACTGAGGAAAACCACAAGATCTCCAAAGATAAAGAATACATGAAAAAAAATTATTTATGCCTACCTGTGCCTATTAAAAAATACAAAATATTCCTCACCTTAATTTGAATCAATTCAAATTATAATAAGTATTATTCCTTAATAATTTACAAAATAAAAAAACTTCGACTAAAAACAATGAATCGATATTTGATTATTCGATACGGAAATTTTGATCAGAAATGTTGGAAGCTGGAAATAAGACCGATCCAAGAGCCAAGTGCCCATTAATGAGTGATGACAGGATCTGGGAAGCATAACCCAGAGACAAACTGCCATAATCAAGGGAACCGTAGGGTGCTTTATGACCCTAATGGAATCATTAATCTTGTCACTTGCATAACCCAACACATGATTTCCAGTAGTGTGCGCCTGACGCCCCAAAGGCATGAGGCAAAAGAAGGAAGGCATATTATGAAGACGGAGTAATAATGTGTCCATCGATTTTAAAGTGAAGGCAAGAAGGGCATGTGTGTCTGTAAGTCTCCTTAAAGCTTCTAAAAAAAACTCTAATTTCTAATCTCTCTCTCTAGCCTCCTACCAACTACCGACCTTCTCACCACATCACATGTAATCATCCAGATAGCACATTATTCTACAGTAGTCTCCTGTGATACATTTGAGAAAGTAGAAATTATTGTCTGTACCTCTCCATACTGTACATTACTACAGTATAAATGTGAAACAGTCAATAAAATTCACGAAGGTATTTGTTATAAATTGGATGCTCACTTTAATTTCCTTATCCAGTGTAGTGGCGGAAGGATTTGATTTTTTCGACTTCTTCCTCATTTTCTTTACGGCGGAGGCTGTTTTGTTGTAAGTCTCCATCCGTTGTTTGTGGCACATCAAGAATTTCTTTTGCTCCGTCTAAAAATATCATAAAATCGTGTCAAATTAGATACTGTAGAAAAAATTTAAATCTAATAAATAAGGAAAGGCAATTCAGAGATGCTTTCCATAAAGTCCTCGTAAAGCCCATCATCATCATCATAATAATAATGTATCCATGAAATTATTTCTACGTCACTGGACCTGCGGTAATTGCCTAATTTAAAAAAAAAGCTCGTGCAGTCAAATAACTATTAATGTGTGTGTGTGTGTACAACCGTTTTAAGTATAACCCTTAGAGCTCTCACTCAGACTCTCAGTCAATTTCAGGGAGACTCCATCCCGTAAAAACAAAGACCAACAACACATTATGAATTCAACATTACATGGAAAACCCGGGGTTTTCCCCGTATTTATGTATTTTGTTTCTTTTACTACTCATTTTTGTTTCTAATGGAATGGAATGTAACAAGTTGCATAATTAATCCATTAAAAATCAAAATATCTTCACTTTGATTCCTGGACGTTGTTGCGTTGCCTTGTCGACGTCGACATCGACCCTCTTACCCCCTCCAATTGAGCCTCAAAATTCAACGGACTGCATACAGTCACGCTCCTCCCAGTATATTATTACCATTACGGTAACGGTAATAATATTGAGGGAAATGTACAAAGTAAATGAAGGGGGTCTTCATGACTCTGATTACAGCCGTCGTTACTGTCGCCTATACACTTCATTAAAAGTTTTACCCTCTACAATATACAGGGAGACAAGCCCATGAGGACCGCAAATTCTCTCCATATAGCTTATAGTTTTTCCAGACGACAAATGAATTTCATTCTCTATGAGTTCCCACACACAAAGCATAGCTACAGTCATCTGACCATTATATTCTGGGTAATATTATAATGTGGTTTCTAATAGTCTCTCCCTTCGTTAGTTCCTTCTTCTTCCCGTTTTCAGTTTTAAAACTCAATCCCCGCGTAGTCTTTTCAGGATGAAGAGAGTGGGGGAGTATTGTATATGTAGTAGGCTTTTATGCTCCCCAAATTATTGTACACTTCTGTATTTACATGGACTTTGTGCTCTTCTCCCTCTTTTCACTCAAGATTTCCAGAAGAAACTCGAGTCGCAACTCAACATTACGACAATGACGTCTGTCTTTTTAACTTGCTTGAGTATGTATACAGAATATGCCCATTATATTATGCATCCAAGAAATTCGAATTAAAGAGGGGAGACTGCACATTGGCACCCGGATCAACGCCAACGGAGTAACTTTGACTACACCAGTGAAATAGAAATTTTGGATTATATCCATTTATACATAATTTTTATCTTAATCATAGTCCCTAGTACCTCCTCCACACATTCATAAAAGTTGGTTTTAAAATAAATAGTTTTCAAGTTTTTAGTTAAGTCTCTGAGCATGTACACACACGTGCTCTCCAGGGCCGGACGAAGGAATTACTTTTAGGCAACAACGTGTTTCCATTCCATGCAAAAACCATCAATTTGATATTATTGATATGGTTTTCTTTGGTGAAGCAAAATGTGGTATTTACATGTTTTAGAAAAGTTTAAATTGTTCTTTTTACTTGATTCAGAAAAGTGCAAAAAGTCCTATTGACATGTTTTGAGAAAAGTGTTAAATGTTTTATTTTCATGTTTTTGAAATGTACACAAAAAATGTATTTGCATGTTTTTGAAAAGTTAAAATATTCTTTTTAAATATTTTTGAAAAGTGCAAAATTTTCGATTTACTTGATTCAAAAAAGTGCAAAATGCCCTATTGACATGTTTTGAGAAAAGTGTTAAATAATTTTATTTTCATGTTTTTGAAATGTACAAAAGAAAAATTATTTGCATGTTTTTGAAAAGTTGAAATATTCTTTTTACATATTTTTTAAAACTGCAAAATGTTCCATTTGCATGTATGTTTTTTGAAAATTGAAGCAGCGGGGGCTGCCTGCGCTGGCCACATGATCCGGCCCTGATTGATGCTCTCATTCAAAACATTAAACATTGTTACAATTTCTCTTTCAACTTTATAATAACGCATGCATCAACTTTTAATTCTGAAAAATACTACGTTTACTATAGCGAACCAAGCACATAGGTATTCCCTACGTAAAATATGTTTTTCTACTTGTCATAAATCTACAGGAACCTAAGTAAGTCTCAGTTTATACACACGGTTTTATTAACCTCTGCTCCCTTCCTGTCTAATTATAACTTTTAAAACCTATAAAAACCAGGAAAGAAAACTTGTGTTGTTGTTGTAGTAAGTAGTAAAAGCGAAACGTAAGCTATACCTACTTAACCTACCAACTACCAACCAACCAAAAAAAATGGTAAATTTGAAAAAAATAATGTCTTGCCTCCTCCGAAAAAAAAGTTAGCAAATTAAGTTCAAATGTGTAGGTTTACAAGAGGTATCTTGCATTACAGTGAGCTACTAGTCATAATGTTGGAGTTGGAGTTGGTCCGCTTCCGTCTTGGCTCGGCTCTTGGAACTTAAAAAAAAGGAAGAAGAAGAAGAAGAGGGGCGACGGGAGCTTTTAAAAGGAGACTCGTTCTGCACTCATCGTCAGAGTGCAATCCCTCCATGGTGAGTACATATGCGGGGAAGACAGACGAGGAAGACGGAGAGATGTGAGAGTGTGAACTCTCTCGAGATTCGCCGTATCTTTTGAACTTGAATAGGGTAATGTTGATTCTGGAGCAAAAACTTTAAAGTTGGAGTAGGGAAGGAATACACAATGCACTTTTATTCCCGTATTTCACTATTCTATATTTCATCCCAGGACCAGGACCAGTGCCAAAACCAGAGCCAGAGTCAGTACTATACGACCGTAGGATCCCATCTCATTTCATATATAGCATCTCCACAATTCTACACCATCTATCTATCCGAATTTCAAATCCAATTCAACACATGACTATAGCTATAGACGAGCTACCTACATAATATACTCCACACCCAGGACGAGGACATGAGGGACAAGGGAAATTTAATGTAGTGCCTATACCGCGGCGTACCCCATCCTCCATGTGTAGGCATGCATCATAGACAGATCCCGGGAATATAATCTGTGTACATACGAGTTTAGAAGGGAACGGTAAGAAATCAAGTCAAGTCTCAAGTCTCTCCTCAGCTAATGTATTGCAAAATGCGGAGGATGGGGAACTTACAATAATTTTCGAGTTCTGACGAATTCTGAGCTCGTCTTCGAGTCTGAGGATGATAAAGCCAACGTGGGGAATAGGGAATTTGAGGCAAGGGAAAATAGTAATAAAGAGCCGACTAAGAAGGTGAAAGCAAAAGTAAGTTTCCAGTTTCTCTCATTTTAACATCTTTGGAGGAGTAAGCAGTGGCGGACGAGAGTCTCTCTCCCCGTATGTATTTGGACCATGTTAAAGAACCACATCTTGCCTTTATATCAAATAAATTCAGGAATTATATATCAGCCAGTGAGAGAGACCCGGTACTAATCGCAACTTAAACTTCCATTCATACATATGTAGACGCACTCACACCCAGGTCCTGGTCCTGGTATGCACTGCCGCCACCACCGTCACCGTCACCACCACATACCACACCATAGGACCAGAACCAGAAGATGCGATCCAACTACACCCACCCCTCTTGTCTGATGACGATGGGCGATGGGTCTCAAGTCTGAGATACTTTACACTTCCCACATGCTACACATATCTGTATTTGTTATGAAAACAGACGCACATATCTATGTATTTAAGGAGAGAGAGAGAGAGAGATAGACATTTAGTGAAGTCGCAAGTAGAGTCGTAACTTTAGGGGCTTTGGCTTTGGCTTCCCTTCTCCTCATTTTAGTCTTGAGTCTTGAGAGTGAGAAATCTTTGGTGGAAGTGCTTACTCCTGTAGACTCTGGATACTGGAGTAAAGCCGGAGCAAAGAGTTGAATAGGAAAATGGGTAGGGAAGACGTAGGACTGCCTAATTGCAGACTTACTTTGTGGATGTGGGATCCTGGAAGAGCCGCCTTAAGTTTTAAAATCATCAATATAGTGCGACTCTCTTACTCTGGGGGCATCTGCTCGAATCTGGATCTGTGGAATATATATATAGAATAGGCGGGAGAGAGACAGAGCAGAGGGAGGACTGGAGATGTATGTATGCTAAATAGAATAGATTTATACGCGTATAATGAATGATTTGTCAATTCGACACGTAAGTTCCATGACCAGAGTCTCTTTAGACTCTCAGAGTGGCGCTATGCATATAGACGGAGAATATAGAATTCAGACGGAGACATTGTTTACAACACTCCACTACTGTCTCCCTCCCCCTCCTCCTTCTGTTTGGTTTGGCTTGACTTGCTTTGGCTCGGTTTTTGGGTCTTTCCATTAAATCCCCAAAAGTATCCAAGTAAGTAAGTTGATGTAACGACTCTGCTTAGAATCATTTCCATCCACATAAAAAACTCAAGACATTGACTGATCGTGCCTTTCGTTCCGTCTATCCACTCTCCACATACAACAGAGGAGAGACCGGGACCGAGACCGGGACCGAGACCGATAGCGAGAGCGAGTGGACTGTGCAGAGGATGAGACCGGGAACGAGGAAAATACAGGAAACTGAAGATTTTCTGTCCAGCCAAACAGAGTCAAGATCAAGTGCGAAGTGAGAGTGCAGTGCACTGGAAGTAAGTATAGGAGATATATCAATTTCTCATGTTTCACCCTTATGGATGGAAGGATGTTTTATAGCCTCTCAGTTTGTTGGGAGGTGGTGGTGGTTTTGGGAGAGGGAGAATAGAGTGGTGGAGTCGGTGCGAGAGATTCCGTCCGGCTTTTTATTAAAAGGGGAGAAAGTGGAAGATTTATTGAGATCGAAGGGGCACTTGGAGAGTCGACGAGGCGAGTGTGTTGTAGTCAGTGGGAGAGGTACAACACAGAGTAGAATCTAAACAAATCTACACTCACCTTCAATGATAGCTTCCCCGTCTTCCCTTCCCTCCTTTTTCCTTTGAATCTCTGACAACTCAATACTCACTCAGTCAGTCACACTCAGTCCAGCAGAGTTCCAGCTCTCGCATTATTTGACTTTCACTCAGCACCCTACACAACAGTTAGTATGCATCCCTACGCAGCAACTTTAACTTTTTTTATTGTGCGAGACTTTCTCTTTCAACTCCCTGCCCCACCACTGTTCCAAGACCAACTCCGTCCGAACAAATTCCTCATT
This sequence comes from Dicyrtomina minuta, assembly GCA_949802685.1. NCBI lineage: Eukaryota > Metazoa > Arthropoda > Collembola > Symphypleona > Dicyrtomidae > Dicyrtomina > Dicyrtomina minuta. Next base: position 11,100,762 of record OX461809.1, on the reverse strand, counting down.
CAAAGATCACACCAATGTCCACAAGTTACGTCCACAATGCTGCTCCGCGGCTGCGGCTCTATAACTCTCCCAATAAACCAATATTGTCTTCTGAATGGGGCTGAATTACAATGGTCATAAATGTACTAGGTGCCGGGAGTTCCTGTGCTTGTCTCCACTCAACTACTCACCCACTGGAAACATATATAGTGCATTCATGTAGTAGGTACGTCGGCCCCAAAGGATTACATAGCATTACATAAAATACTCAGGGAAAAATTTATGGGGGCTCGACTCCCATGCTCGGGAAGCCGGAAGGTCACGGGACGCGAGTGCGTATGTGTGAACTATATTATGTGCGTATCCTAATCGTTATGGTTATCGTAATGGTAATCGTGGTGAACATATAGCCACGTCTTGGTTCGTAAGCGGATGTCCGGCTGGTACTGGTGCTGGGACTGGGAATGTCTCATTTGCCGCCGCCGCCGCCATTCTGCACTATTATACTTTGGCATACTGCGATGTCGGTCGTTGTCGTTGTGGTCCGTCTGATAAGAGATCTACGATCTGAGGAAAACTTCCTCAGATGTACTCCTCGAGAAACGAGACCAGGAACAACTGAACAATGCATTTATCAAGGATAATCTAATGTAGGAGATGCGCTTTCAAGGGTCAAAATTACACACTATACACACACACACAAACTATAAAATACAAAATTGGAGATTTTATAGCCGTGTCTGTAACTTTCATTACACAACTTACAACAAGTGACGAGTTAATAGTTTTGCCTTTGACTTTGGCGCCATTCAAAAAGCAAATAAAATAAAGTCAAACCTAGAACCTAGTGAACTTGTTTAGTGCGTTCCGAGTATTATCCTTATTGCTATTGCTATCATTTCTTTCCAAACGTATGTTATGTATGTTATGTGTGAGTGGATTTGAACTTGGTTTCGTTGGCAAGTGTTTATGCGTTGAGTCCCATCGTCCTCACTCACTCACTCACAACAGATGTGTGATGCATACGTAATTATGCATTGTTACCGTGACCTACTCTGTGTGTACTGTCCTGATTGTAATCCAACCAAAGCAAAGGGTCGATCGACAGTGAATGAAGAAGTTGAAAATATCAAAGTGTCGAAACGTATAAACAGAAACTTGCTCCAAACATTTAGGAAGATTTAGATTCAGAATCAGAATATATTAGAATTCAGTGCAAGCATATAAAACACTATAGGCATCTGATTCTGAGTCTGATTGCCTCATAATATTATGCACTTTGCATTAATCCCCTTGAGCTATGGAGTCTTTCTACAGTCTACAGCAATCAATAGTTTAGTGGTGAATGAGACAAGTTAGTAAATGCCGGTGCCGGTGCCGGTGCCGGTAGTAGTCAGCTTCAGCACGCACTCAAACACTCCTCAGAAAAAGATAAAACTGCGAAAGTCAAACACATATTATGAGTCGCGAAATTCATTCAGAAGCATTTATTAAATTACCTCTGCACACAGACACACACACACAATGCACAGGGCAGAAATGACAGAAATTGAGACATTCCTCCGCTTATCTCATGGGAGCAGGAGGGAGCGACGCTTGAGATTCTCAGTGACATACAATTACTTTTCAAATTCAAACACAAAACTACCACATAAAATAAAGTGACAAAGGAGTGAATGAAGATATCAAGTATGTAAATGGATCGGATAGCTTCCTCTATGACCATGGATGGCCATCACAGATTCCCATTTACATCTTTCTCACAACGAGCACGCGTTCCTCTCCTTGTATTCCTTTTTCCTACGAACGAGCAGACTATCGCCTATCTTGTACACATAGCTCGCCTATAAGAGGGCTGAGAGGACATAGATTCCAGATTTGCAGAAGAAATCATTTCCGTCTTACATTTCCTCGGAAAATCTCCTCCAATATCTTCCTCCATTCCCATCCTGAATTGAGCCGCTCTTCTTCATCTGAAGCATTGAAGAGTCCAAAAGTCTACATAATCTATAAGGTACAGCTTGCTCAGTAAATATAAAAAAAAGTGCACCCTTCTTGACAACCGTTTTATTTTTGGCTGGACGATAAATCGACCGACGCCGATGCCGATGCCGAAGCCGAGTGCCGAGTTCCCGAGGCTACACACCCTAAATTCTTGAGTCGTCAAAGTCCCTCTCTGCCTAATCAAAATATATATTATAGGTAAGGTACAAATGTAAATACTGATATGTAGTGCAAATATACCTTGAATTATATTTATAAGGAGACCCCTCCTCTACCTGCCTCCCCCTCCCTTCTGTCTTCATCTTTTGGTATTAGTTTTACTTTTTTATGATGGATATACGATGCATAATATTACATAGGGAACCGTATGTAGCTTCCACATAATATGTAAACGTGATTGGGCCTGAGCATCTTTCCTTTCGGAGTTCAAATATTAACTTAACCTAACTTATCATGCTCCACTGTTCCGTGGCCACGTACATACACCTAGGTATGTAGATTGTAGAGATGCAATCTCACTGGATGAAAATCAGTACTTCCTAATATGAGACGAGAGCGAGAGTTATCTGTGCTGAAATATAGAGCCACTATAGACCCAAACGCAAACCAAAAACCAAGAACAAGAACAAGATGAGAACCAGAGGATTTCCTCTGATGACTTCTTCGAATAGTTGGAAAGCTCACAAATTCCTGTTCAGTTCCCGCACTCCATTCTCTTGAGCCAACATGAAATTATCTTCAATGCAAGAAGGACCTATCTACATACATGTAGGGATATGCAATAACTGCTGTATATACTGTACACACACAACACACTAATGCAATATGTAGAAGGTACTTCTACTTGTGTTTGATTAAGAGCACCCCTCCTGTAATCATTCCATTACATCAATACAAAGTCCTTGTAAATTCAAAGAAATGAACTCAACTGGACACAAATTCGTATTTCTTCTCTTAAAAAAAAGCACAAAAACACACAATGACTCCGACCATTACATATTCAAAAACATTATTGTGCTATATGTGTTCCTCCCTATAATAATATTGCATAAATAAAATTATACCTCACCCCACCCGTCAAGAGCTTTCAACTTTGGTAAATACCTACATGTACAGACTTTATTTTTATTTCTTGAATTTGAATTCTTTTTATCAATCTCAAACACAATCAAATCATTCAGAAAATATAGAGTATAGTAACTCCGTGCGTGTGGAGACGGAGAATAAAGGGCAAGCTCAAGTGCGGCACACACACAAACATCCGTTTTAAAGAACTTGTATCTATGTATCTGTATATATACACTCATATTCATATTCATAGTCGGGAGCGCGGGACAATACAGAATCGCGAGAGATAAATCGATCAATATTTTAGCATTACAATAGAAAGCTGTCACTTTTAGTTGACATTTCCATCAACGTTCAGAGCAGAGTAGTTCATCCGAAAATATATACAGAGAAGAGGGAAGAAGATGAGGAAGAAGACGACGAGAGAAAAAAACGATTCACTAAAGGATGCGGGAGTAAAACCACAAACTCCCTCACCGGCCATAACAGAGCAGAGCAAGAGAAAGACCGAGACGCGGAGACCCAATAGTTAAGGACGACCCTTCCCTGTCTCTCTAGGGACTTATGCGGGACAATGTACAGAATACACCAAGCAAGAGAAAGACCGAGACGCGGAGACCCAATAGTTAAGGACGACCCTTCCCTGTCTCTCTAGGGACTTATGCGGGACAATGTACAGAATACACCAATTTATCATTTAACATCTCTCTTCCTGAAAATAAAAAAGTACTCACATGTCTTCCTCATACATTTCCCCCCATCTCTCTCTCTCTTTCAGTCTATCTGCATTGAAAAAATACATAAAATACTACGATGACAGATTACGATCAATATCATTCATGAGCAAGTTTATTTTTCGATATTTTATCTTATCCCACTACATCTACTCATCCAAATCAATTATGCAATAAGTCAACAGACAAGAGTAAAAAAAGAAAAAAGAAAAGACAAAGACAAAGACAATGACCACAGGAAATAGAAAAATTACAAATACCTACACATTACATGCACATTGACGTTGACGTTGTTGATGAAGTACCTACACGTCTTCATCTATTTTACGTACCTACCTACCCACATATTTACAGTGAGAATGGGAACTACATGGATATCTTTTACGAATACGATTCAAGACGTAAATCAAATAAGACAAAAATACTCATAAAAGTTTCGCTATCGGACAGCCTACAGTAGTTAATATTAATTAGGAGTCAAGCAGAAAAAAAAAGTGATTTGAATAAATAGTTTTTTTTGAGCTCACATCGTTTTGAGTCACTTGCCGTGATAACCGTGAAGTATCATATAGCTATCAGGGGTATGTTGTACGTGTGTGTATATACATAGTGACAGGATAAGAAAGATGCGTCTAATAACCGAGCATTTCATGAGAACCTGTTAATAAGGCATTGGTTTAGCTGGTGGTAACTTTGTCTTGGCCGTCCTGGCTCAGACCAACTAAACCTACCTACTACCACCTCCTATCCTATCAGTATTGATCTTGTTACGTTGTTACGTAGAGCAGTCGCTGTAATGTAATATCTGTACTTTTCATTTTAGTATTACAAAGGCCGTGCCTGGGTCTGGGCTGGCTATGGTCTCACTGACTGAGGTCATCCGAATTGTAAAATGTAGAGAGAGAGAGAGCGAGAGACTCATCTGGATCTTGGGCCCTCGTTCAAAGTAACTTGTAAACCAGGTGCATACATACTACATGGTTGACGTCGACGTCGACGCGACATGGTCGTCGTACTAAGAACATCCCTGCATCTTCTTTCCCTTTGTCTTTTCTCATTTCAATTTCTCACAATGATCTCGCATTGATAACACCTGGGGTCAAATGATAGTAGTAGCATAGGCCTCATGCTCAAAAACTTTAAGACCAAGACGACGAGAGAAGAAACGTCTCTCCGGCTAAAAGACTCTTTCATTTCAACAAAGGTTATAAGAGCTGGCTCGCTTCAGACATGAGACGCAGCACACGTACCCTAGGCTCTTCCACACATGGGAAGATCCAGTCATTACATGGCGCTACATAATAACCTATAGCTTTTATGATTATATTAATATTGCGATTATATGATGGCTAATCCCTGTAACGATTGCTGTAAGAGACGTAGACTGCATAAAATGGTAATATTGGAGAAGGGAGATTTAAACCTTCCATACTTAATTTGCTTCTGCTTCTTCTTCTTCTTCTACTGTGTGTGGTTTTTGGGACGTGGAGCATGATGATCGAGAGAGCATATAAAAGAATAAAAGCCAAAGTAATAACTTTATTAGTGTCTACTGCTCTCGTAATTAATCAAAATAATCCATAGAATAATTTCAAATTGGAATTCAATTGAGAGAGGCAGTTTGAATTTCCACATCATTAAGCGGAGCTTACAACTTAACGATAATAATTCAAATTTGAATTCAAATATGAAAAGGCAAAGGAGTTATCACCGCATATCTATATAGTATAACAGACGAGAATGATTCGTGGTGGATGAGTATTGTATTGGCAGTGTAAGTAGTATAGCGGTTGTAGAGTAGTACCGTTTGAGGTATATATCAGTAGTACAACAATATTACTTGCCGTTGGCGAATCAATTGGCCATAATTGTGAAGACCGCATCTCTCTCTCTCTCTGTCTTTCTGTCTCCTACACGCTCCTCTCGCTCAACTTCAACGGACTTTTCTCATGAAAATTCGCAATGGATTAGGTGCACATACCTTCCCTACTATGAAAATATTACATGCACTATAGTCTCATGTGCATTTAACTCTCCACCACTTTTTATTTTTTTTACCTCCTAGCAGCTTTCGATTGATAACTTCATCACTCCCAGTCCCAGTGTACAGCGCATAATAACTAAATGAGTGGTGTGTACAATATGCAGTAGATGAGACTGGGACTGGAGTTGTAATAATATAGCCAAAGGAGTCGTGGGGGCGAAATCATATATATATGAATGGCATGAAATGGCAAATAATTATCATCGAGTTGGAAGTTTTAGGAATTTACAATTTACATTCAATGCACATAGGCCTCATGTCAGAGCCCTATCCCTATCCCGCCTGCCCACGGAGCATACGTACATACGTGGGTAATAGTGCAATTCTGCAACCACAAAGTAACCATTCCACATCCAACATAGATTATCATTGAGAGAGTAGTAAGTAATGGCGGTAGGAAAAGCAGCGGTGTGTCCGCAGTATATACATTAGAAAATAATAGGAACGTCAAAAACCGCAAGAGGGAAGAAAAAAAAAGAAGTAAAGGACACTTCCACTTCACATATCGTCCACATCTCCACACACACACACAGACACACACACACACAATCCACCATCCACATACTAGAGTCAAGCCGCACACAGGAGTGAGAGTAAAAGAGTAAGAGAATAAAAAATGGGAAAAAAGTAAAAGTTTTTCGAGTCGAAGATAACGTTCTTCGACATAATTTTAAATCAGCCATATGCAGTCAACCGCAAGATGAGAAAACCTTCGAGTTGGAGTGAAGTCGGCCGTATAGTATAGTATAGTAGTAGTAGTGAGTAGTTTTGTAGTTTCCTCTGACTTTGGCTTAGTAGCATAGTTCATATGATAGGCGAGTGCTAGAAGACACTGTGACTGTACAGATAGTCCACATACGAAAAATCTAATGATAAACCCTGAGCTAGAGGCAAAGGTGTAGTAGTATGTAGTTATACATAGGGACCGCCGTCCAAATCCAAATCCAAAGCCAAATCCAAGAAACACATCCATATAATATATAGCAGGGTGCACATCATAATATCTAAGGTACTTGAGGCGACTTCGACTTCACTTTCGTATACTACGCACTACACACTCGGTTTGCAAACAGAGGGGAAGGTGCCTCCGATGATGATTTTTTTTTCTTGATACAATTTCCCATTTTATCCTCTCTCAAGAGGTTCTCACCGTCACCGTCGTCCTTCCCAAACTCTTACGGAGGACCCACTTATAAAAATCTCATCTTCAATATAAGGAAAGGCTAAGTAACCCGATTCGATTTGATTTCCTATCATATCCAACGACCGACCTGTCTTCTTCCTCTCCTCTCCCCTCTTCTCCAACAGCTTTAACACTCGTAACTAGACCCATCTCTGTCTTCCCTCCGTATTGTATTATTATACTTTGTTCTTTTCTTCTTATTGCTTTGTCTCACACTACTACTGACTACTGTCTCTCTGGTTTTTTTGGTATCTCAAGTTGAAATGGTTTTTTCCCTTCTTGTATAGTGTAAATACTATATGCCATATACTAGATACAACAGAGTCACGAACAAATCTGTGACTATACTGTGACTGTGAGCAAAATTTTTGTGTTGTTGTGTTTCACTTTACTTATACAGTTTTTTTTTGTCTGTATAAAGCAGTGCATGAATGAGTCTAGCTTGGCATGAAATGTGACACATTCGACATTCACTACTTTTGAATGGCCTATATGTATATAGAATACATGTGTATGGGGTAAGAATTTTGATGTTCGTTGTAAAAAAAATTAATTGACAAGTTAGCGTTATGTATCAGTAAAACAGTATCACACTTTTACACTAATCAAGTATCTTTTTTTCCCCTCGGTTTCCTTCATGTATTGTAAGTTACAAAAAAAATGTGTTTCATGTATAAGTCTAAATTCAAGCTACGTGCACAACATTGTAAAAGTAGAAGAAAAAAAATCTCAATAATGTTTTACCTGGATTACTCTTGTATCCTTCTCTAAATTTGTCTCCAGTGGGACGAGAAAATCCACATAGAATGCTTTCAACTGTAAAAGGTAAAAGGAGAAAACATACATGTAAAACAAAAACAAAGTCATATTTTTTTTATTAAAAAATAAAAACAATTACATAAGTAAACATGAGTCGCGGTCGGCCGTGTTGACTTTGACTGCTTATTTATTACTTGTTAAATTAATACAGAATGTTATATTTTTTTCAGAGTTATTTTAGTACAAAATAACCACATAAAATAAAAAGCAAACGACTACTCAATGACTGATGACCTCATAGTTTTTAGATTAAGTCAAGTTTATGGACGTCAAGGGATTTTGAAGTATTTAATAAAGACAGTGTACAGAATGTATAATATGGGACTGTACCGTATTAAGCTGGTGAGCATGGATTTCCTTAAATACTTCTGTGATTTGAATCAACGAAGTTCCTGTAATAAAAAAAATAACAAAATTAATTAAACTTGTATCATTCCAAGAAATCTTACATATGTACAAGTATAGCATCCGATCACATTTTGGCGTGTGGACTTTTTAATGTACAGAATAGCAAAAATAATCTACGAGTATTCATTCAATGAGATTGTGTAGCTCAGGAGCAGCAAGAAAAAACATAGGCTTGACAAGTAATACTCACTACATACTTTTATTGCTAGTTTGTATATACTTACTAGCTGGGTGGCAATCTTTTGTATAATTATATGATTGGTTAAATAAGAAAATTCAAAAAGTTTTACATATATAGCATATAGAACTGCATCACAGCTTTGATCTATTATGTAGGTGGGTCGCGTAATACAGTGACTGAAACCACAGTTCTACGCCTGTTATAGTTTATTAGCATCATTGTTTCCTTCTCGTCTTTTTCAAGCTACAGTATATATATTATGTACGTAAAGGGAAACGACGAGGAAGAAATTCGGTTCAGTTCAGAGGTTTGAAATTTGCAAACTATTTTACTGGTAAATTTCACGCATATCTTCACATCCCATTACAGTTTACTAAAATAAAATTTGTCAAACTCAAACTTTATAATTGCCTTTTGAATTTAGATTTACAACTCTACAGATGTAATATATATATTTTCTCGCTTGAGTATTTTATTTTCTCTCCTTTTATTTCTTTACAACAACTGAAAACTGAAACTGCTACAGGAGCCCATTGTGTCTGATGTGTATCGCGATCGCGTAATCACAGGACTTATAAAATGAGTCGAGAGTCTCAAAGTTGTTTCCTCTTGCCACATTATAGCGACAGCGACTGTACTGTGTGTGGAAAAATGTCAAAGATAATTATATAGGCACGTTACATATCGCCTGGCCAGCCATGATAATGCATGTATGATGTGGTTTATATCATGGTACAGATAGATATGCATCTGTCTGTTTGTCAACTGTGGCTCCGCATTTCGCATTGTTCCCTTCTTCCACTTCGCAGTCACCTTCTCTTACCTCAGTTATTATTATTACTATTATTATTGAGGATGAAGAAGCCTTTGAATTGCTCTCCTAATATTCTATTAATTTTTTTTTCTCGATTCCATTTCGATCAACGTCAACATTAGCAGCACCAACCTGATAGACAGAGTACTGAGTACCTACCTCCCTATATAAGCTCATATAAGTATCTACCCTCTTTAAGTATATGGGACCGACAATTCTGTATGGAGCTATGCCCTCATACATTATCTCAATCATAGTAATAAACTCTTACTAAAGTCTAACACATGTTTAATACTGACAAAGTTGGTTTTGATTTGGATTTTCTTTCCATATTCAGCGCCATGGCTTGAGCCCATAGCCAAGTACAGAACAGAGCAGTGCAGAGCAGTGCAGTCATTCAAGAATTCAAGTCTCAGTCTTTCAGGATAATTACTGATGTTACGGTTACATTACATTAATGGCTTACACCATAACACCACATCATCAATAAAATACCTACGAACACTACCTTAACAGTCAAATAGTATAGGTACCCCCATCATCATATCCTATACACTTGACTAGTCCCTCATTTCCATATTATTTTCTTGTTGTAGTCAAACACTTTGCGACAACGAAAAACGAAACGAGTAGGTGCTTCTCTATACCATATGTCATTATGACTTGTAAATCTTTTTGTGGTTTCCCCATACCTTATTATAGGATCGACATACAGGACAAGATTCTAGATTGCAGTGCAGTGTACTCTAATAGTAACATTAACGACTTTCGCCCTATTAAGTAATGTCTTTATGGACTGGAATTCACAGTTTTTTAACCATATGAAAATTTACCTAGGTAATAATACTACGTGATAATCGAAATCGATACAGAGTAATGGAGGGGATAGGAATGATCTGAAGGATATGAATGCAAGATAAGTAAAAGTACAAGCAAAAATAATAATAATGCAAAAAAAAAATATACGATAAACTACTTTTGTAAACTGCTTAAAGTCGCTTATTTATTTGGTGTAAACGGATTTTGATTTTTTTACAGTGTAATTTTAAATTAGAAATTCGGAATTTTGGAAACAATTTCGAAAATTTCAATAATAAACATCTATTTAAAATACATAGCATATAATCATATAGGTAGGGTGCATCTGTATTAGCACATGCTCCCTTAGTGAGTGAGACCACTACAAAATTCACGTCTTTGAAAATGTTACGTTTACAAGAAAATGGGTTACCCCTATGAATTTCATTGAAAGGACACGTTGTATTAGATCACCTTCTATTTCTGTGGCAATATAGCCTAAACGTAATGTACTAGATTCTAGATTGAGAGATGTTATAGTTAGTTACTCCAATGTTCATCCTATAATGTTTTTTTTTACTATAGTTATGCACAAAAGGATCAGACAGATGAAATTAATTTCAGCTTATTTTCTCTCTGCAGTGTCTTCCCTTGAGTGAAAAATATAGTGAAAAGAATTGGAGGTATGGTGTAAAATGGTTGATTGAAAAAAAAAGTTGTGCAATTTTCTTCGACTTTGCTCGTACGATTTTACACTAATCGTAAGAATGACGATATACCTACTACGTATGTGTAATAAAACTCACACATACCTTGAAGCAAATAAGACACGGGATGAAGATATTCGATTTGAATTCGAATCCCAAGTCCAATATCCAAGGATGTAATTACGTATTTCTCCTCAAGCCATTTTTATACAAGCCACCACTAATTAAACAAATCAAGAGCTGATAAATACTCCCATCTAGCTTATTACCTATTTTTCCTAATCTCATTTTTTTAATCCAGTATCTTTCAAGCATTACATCTAAGGTAGCTATACACATTATCTCATATATACAACATTCCAATTTCAAATCCCATAGTCTCTAATGAAGTTATAATTTCTCAGTGAAGAGTTTCAAATTAGAAGACCACCACCATTGCCCATTGCACTGGTCCTCCACCGGCACCGGCCACACCACCATCACTAATGCTACCGCGCTATACGACCAGTGCAATTCTTATAGATAGGGATGTCATGTCTACGTGGTGAAGAAGCCGCAGTGGGATACGCAAATGGCAACGGACGGCAAAGGCAAACGGTATCATTGTATTTTCTCAATGCGATGCAAAAATCAAACTTAAATTCTTACATACAACCAGGGGCGGATCTAGAAATTATTGCTGGGGTGGGCAATACATATTGCGAGTGCGAAATCAATATGGCCCATAATTTCTGTTTAAGCTAGAATTAAAATGAGCTCTCAAAAAGAAACTACATGAGACAGATGCGGAAAATGTTAATTACTGTTTTTGAAAACTGCAAAATGTGTTTTTTTCATGTTTTTGAAAATGTGCAAAATGCTCTTTTTTCATTTTTTTTTAATGTGCAAAATTTTCTATTTACATGTTTTTTAAAATGTGCAAAATGTTCTTTTTTCATTTTTTTAAATGTGCAAAATGTTCTTTTTTCATGCTTTTGAAAATGTGCAAAATGTTCTTTTTTCATGCTTTCGAAAATGTGCAAAATGTTCTTTTTTCATGCTTTTGAAAAAGTGCAAAGTATTCTATTAAAATGTTTTTGAAAATTGCATAATATTCTATTTACATGCTTTTAGGATCATGAAATTCCATTTTGGGGTGGGCAATTACCTTGTTGCCCACCCCCTAGATCCGGGTCTGCATTAAACGACCACTGTGCAGAAATTTACAGTGGTTGGACTCACATTGGGCCACTCAATAATGACATTTTCCCGTCTTTTTTTTCATTCGCTATACATTATAGAATCACACAACACATCTCTATTTTTTTTCATTCACTTCTACAATTTCCACCATCTCAATAAAAAATAATGTGTTACGATAAATCAAATGATAATTAAATTTCAATTAGTAGCTTTAAATCATGTCATTATTATCATGTGATTACATCTTACAACAGATATAATTATCAACATTCTAAATTCTACACGCTACCTCCCTTCTGTCTCGATACAAGCTAAAAACTTGGAGCAGCAATGATAAAAGTAATTAAACAATGCAAAGATTTTGCTCAGAGCCTTTCAACAACTTTTCATAGCGTGTGTGAGCAGTACGTGTACGTGTATGTAAGAGCAGGAACATAGTACGTATACATAGAAAATAACAACATCATATAATATTATTATTGGATACTTTTGATTTGGTTTGTGGTGGTGGAGCGGTTCGTAAATAAAATTAATAATATTCCTTTATAAGGAAATACAATTACTATTTAGTTTTGGTTGAACCAGTCGCTGTACGACAGGCTCAACATCAACTACAGCAACAGCTGCTATATAACTATGAGCTTTTTCCCAAGAAGTTTGTTTAATCAGAATCTCTTTCGTACTACGCATCATACTCCGGCCTCCGTCCCTTCTTCACTCTTGTACTCTATACTCTCTATGTATATAATTCAATTAAAACTACACTCCATAAAGCTCAACTTTGAAGTTTTGACTTAATTTGAAAACTTCAAGTTCATTTCAAGAGTAGATGATTTTGAATTTAGATCAACTCCCAGAGTTCATTTATATATATTTTGACAATCGTGACAGTCTCATGTGAATGTGGAGGACGCACTATGAACTTACATACTACTTGACATCTTCCAAAACTATTCCTAAAATCCTAAATTACTTGCTACATACATACAACATGGTGATGGCAGTATCGATCAGAGCGTATGTATCTACCTGCCTATGTATATCAAGCACCTACCTACCTGCCTACCTGCTTCATGTGTACTACGTGCTCATGGTGGCAAAGCATATTATGTATTCTACACTCTACACAGTGCACCGACCGATCCCATGAGTAATGTTGCTTGGCGGGTCAAGCCAATAAGCCAAGCTAATTAAAAGGCTAATTTCTCTAGAAGATACGTGTTCAAAAGGAAAATGTATCGGGACTGAAGATAATGACATTAGGTAGGTTTATGGTCATGGGAGAAATGCGGTTGAGGAGAGAAGGAAAAAAAAAATCTGGTTGTAATTATTTGAATGTAAATGGGATTAAACGAGAACGTTAAAAATACGTATTAGTTTCTGCTGTTCTTGATAAGTTGCTATAATAAGTTGATATTATAATATAGTCTGTAGTGTAGCTGTGGTAGCGAATAGGTGGACGACGTCATGTCGTCGTCGTCGAGCAACAATTCAAGTGAACACTAGAGAAAGAATTTATTGCAAGTTGAAATCCAAAGTTGAAGTAAAGTTGAACTTCAATCTGCTAAACTTCTGACTGAAACTGAACTGTGCGTACACTTCCATCAGTAAACTGTATATACTCTATGGCCGGGTAAACTGAAACAGTCTCTCAGCGTAGAGTAACTCACACACACAGTTTAAAATTTCTATACGCCAATCGTCACCTTTGCCAATTTAAAATTTAAACCTCATAGAGACCAAGTATCAAAAGACAAAGTCCAATCCAAAAAGTCCGGTCCAGCGGGCCAATGGCCAATACAATAATAATAATGTAATATAATATGTTCAAGTTCTATGCATATACATACAACTTGAGTATTCTACTCCTGGCCTATCTATCGGCATCGGCATCGGTATAGACTTGCCAAATGAAATGAGGAGGTAGGCACTCATGTCATAACATCAAGATCTAAGACGTCAATTTCCTTTGACTCAAACTTGATTTTCTTCCTGCGAAATATTTGTCTAAAACACACTCTGCCATTACGTGACATAATAATGCCTCAGCTTCGCCTGCTCAGCTTTTCTTGTAATAATTGTAAACCATACGACATGTCCATTGTACAAAGTAAGTACAAATCGTATGGTCATCAACATAAGTTGTTTCCTCGTCTTCTCTCGTCCTTTCCCAGTCCGAATAACAAGATCCTCTCCCATGTTACTATCCTTATATTCCTATTATGTAGTTGGCACTTGGCCCTCAGACTCACATTTCTGTCCATCTCCCCATTTACAACTATATACCAAGAGGAAATTACGATACGAAACTACTACGACGACCACCAACAACCAACAACCAATATATGACCAACGCCAAGAACCAAGAACCAAGTACACACACTACACAGACACAACTCAGAATTACAGGAGTAGAGAGGCAGGACAATGACCAGGACTAATGGTCAAGACTCCACAGCATGGGAGTGCATATGGATCTAATGCAATTAAAACAACTATGGAGATGGGAAAAGAGTGAAAGGATTTGGGACTCAGCACAACATTCTTGTCAACTTTGTCTTCAAATAAATTATCAAATGATAAATCTTTGATTCCATACGGGACTGTGACTCTACGTAGGTATACTCAACAGCCCTGTCACTGTCTTGTATGTACATCTTCAAACTCTGTCTGTATAACTCAAGCTCAAAAACAAATGAAGAAGTTTTCTTAAGCCAACTTAACATAAGCATATAGGCAGGTAGGGATGTAGATGCATGAACTCATCCTCACAGCATCTCTAGCCTTTTGAGTCTTCCGGCAATTTGTAGTAATATACATTTGGAATGTTTAATGATTTCTTCCTTCTAAAAGAGTAAGTAATAAGACGTCTAAACTATAAAGTCGTCTTGAGAGAACAAAAGCGCTACATTTAATTTTTTTTAAAAGCTTGAAATCCCAATACAAAAAGAAAAGAGCAAGAACAAGAATAACAATGTGTCAGAACGAGAACGAGAACGAGAATAAGAACAAGAAACGAGATGTATTGAATTCTTTCCTGATAACTATGTACTTGCAGAGTTATTTTAATTCAATATCTGTACATTCGTCAAATATAATTACAAGAGTAATAAATTCATTACATAGAATTCAAACAGAACAAAAATTACATTCATATGGCTGGACTGGAAGCTGAGACTGAGAGACTGGTACTGGTACTGGTACTGGTACTGGTACCGGTCTAGCTAGTTGTTGTTGTCCCTACGCATGACATTAAGATTCCAGATGTGATACGCTAGTAAATATAATACATATGCATAGAACTTACATAGAGAAGTTTAACAGAATACACAAAGACACAAGAATTAATTTGACAATTTGCAAAAATTAACATTTTTGTAGTTTGTTGCTTGGCGTGAAGCGTGTGAGCGTTATTGCATAGGGAGCAGTGCTCTTGACATTAAATTAGCAGTAACCACCCAACTACTTATAATAGCAATCCCATTATATTACTATTTATTATTACTCTTGTACAAAAACCACATAGACAAAGACAAAAAGTTTTCTTCACAGGATTTAAAAAAAAACTCAAACATATAGCTTCTTCCGCATTGTACAAAATTGAGTACTGTGTGAGAACGAGTACACACATAATAATAATCTATATTAAATGAACCACAATAATTGTCAATGCTCATTGCCAGTGCCCTCTCCAATATAAAATAATGGTATTGGTAAAACATGTATTATAATTGAAATAAAAATTGATATGATACGATAGAGATTCCAACTCCAACCAAATTACAATATTCAATAACACCAATAAAATTGGAAATCGTTTCGGTTAAACCGGCGAAAGTTTGTATGTTTATTTTTTTTTGCCCAACCCCAAATATCATATCTGCATAAAGGTATACATACTAACAACGATCAAATGCCAAAAAAAAGAAGACCAAAGTGAAAAAATAACAGTTATGAATTTCACTATAATATTATTCCATCAATGATTTTCACTTCCATCCCAGACCCAGAGAATTATTATAGAAGATGGAGAAATATGATGATGGAGGCTGATGATGATCAGCGTACTTGAACTAGAAAAATATAATTATGTGGTATAGATCTTTTTTTTTGGAATTGCCTCATGCCTACTACTACTGACTACTGTGTCTGTAAAGGGATTATAGGGCACATTATAAATGTATATCATATTTAACTTTGGATTTCCTTTAGCAAATTTTCACAGAGAACAGAGACTGTATATATAGAGAGAGAACAAGATGATGGGGATGATGATGATGGGGATGCTTGTGTGTATTATTGTGTGGACTACTACTACACTGATCTACACTCCTATATCCTGCCCTGACTCCCATGTTTTATAATAATTATATAGTGAGCCATACGATCAACGATACGACTCACTACTCACTTCATTCTACGACAGCATTAAGACGAGAGTATAGTTAGCGCGAGTATTATTTTATATACATTTTATATATATATTATAGCTCCTACACTTTGACTGCTGTGGTTAGTTTGTTAAATTTTTATGTATTTTCCACAGCATTGAGAGGATGGTCGGGGCGACCTCATTAGAATGTAACTGGTTCAGTCAGTCTTTTTCGTCTTTCCTTCTTGTATCAGTGGTTCTGTTTTGTCTTTGGGATGCACGGACACGTACTACTGATATTATATTATGTACGCGTAGAATGTAGAAACATGGAGACGTACACTTTAGCTACCTGTCCTGCGTATATCTGTATTATAAATGCCTTTGAATTTCATATATATATCGGTATATATATAAACTCTCTTCCTTCCATTCATAAAACTTTATGATACTCAATGAAAGGATTTCCATCCGTTTCTACGGTTTGATGTGTAGCTCAAAAGTTGGAAGGAAAACAGCATCAGCAACTATGTGGTCAGCAACTACATAGCTGGTTTTTGATTAAGGCTTTCCCTCATTTCTATAAATTTATTATTATTGCTAATATACCTTATATAAGACTCATAGCCATCAAGCATTGCCATTGTAGTAGTAGTATATAATACTAGTGAGGACAATTAAAGTCCCTACTCCTTTTACTACAACAAATACTGTTGCGTTGGCTTCAGGTACGCGGACGGCGGACAGAGTATGTACTCTGCTTGTCTTTAAATGGAATTCATTTGAATTCTCTCAGTACACCGTTATTAGTTGCTAAAAGTTCTAATCATATAATTATGCATACTTGTAATAGTATCTTTATGATTAACTGCCAGAGAGTATATCAAGGTACGGGTACATAGGTAGGTAGGTACTTGTATAGTTAATTACATTATATTATTCGTACACAACTAACTAGGCACACATAATATTACAATCTTGTTCTTCTTTTCCACAAAAAAAAATGTGTGCTATAGAGACTTTTGCTACTAAATTTTGAATTTAAAGAAACGTAAATAATAATAATTACTGTACAACATGTATAAAGTATGTGCATATACTACCATGTTGTAATGACATATGTAGCGTATATAGGCATAGCCTACGCCTCAGTCAGAGAACATAAATATATTACGGTTACTTTACAACGAAAACGAAAGAAGAACACGAAGACACGAACAAAGTATAGTAAAGTATTCTGTCTGTTGTGACAACTCAAAGATTGATGTCGTCGTGGACTGGACTTGTACTCTCGTGTGAATTGAGAAAAAAAAGAAGAAAAAGACTGACGACGACACAAGAACTAAGAACGACGAAGACGATGAGCGTCCTTTGATGTTGACAAAGCAATGGAAATGGAAGTGACAATTTCAGTCCAAAATGACATCCTATGAGACTACAGAGATATAAGTTGAAAGAGATAAACTTTCTTTTTTTTCAACGTGAAAACTCATATCGTCATCATCTTATAAATTGGTTCCTCTATTAAGTATCATTTTAACTGGTTCATATGCTCTCTGCCTTGATGGTGATGGTGATGGTGAGGTTGTTGGTGAGCGGTAATCGTTTGCATTCATATTATACACTATCCCCAACATAAGAAAAAAATATGAATAAAAGAATATTTCCCCAATTCCTCTCTCCCCCCACCCTCCCCACCAAATCCAAATCCAACTCTCTGACTGTCACAGATCACACACGGAAACTTTAAATTTGCTCAATTTATGTCTTTTACGTCTTGTTCTCATACTGATAAATGCGTAAATACTTTTCTTCGTCTTCCTACTACACAAACTACATACTACAGTCACACTGCACAATTAGGAATGCAGATCTGCAAACTGCACAGTCAACAGTGCGAATCTGAATAAATGGCATATATGCATTTTTACTGTTATATGCACCAACAACGCAAGCACAGCAAGGACCAAATTTTAACTGCTAATAAATTCTTGGAGCTTCAGAACGTTTAAGTTCCATACATTGGAACATTCATCTTATCCCACTTCCATTGCGTCATCTTTGCATGTACAATAATCTAGGTAGATATATAAGAAGGTTGACTTTGCATATGGCTATACAGAGTGAGATGATGACGCATGCATAAAAACAGTAACACGAACTGATTCTAAGACGTTGGAAGAAGAAAAAAACAAAACGAAAAAGAGCACATGAGCAGATTATAATTTCAGATAACCAGGGTTAAATAAATTTGATTATTACACACTATGTTAGCGACATTTCGAGTTTGTTTTTTCTCTTCTTTTTCTTCTTCATAAAAAAAAGAATATTGAATGTCAATAAGTAAGATTAAACTTTCTGTAGACATTATTATTCTGTAGTTTTTGCTTCTTCAATATGACAAGAGTTCATTTAATTACAATTACAAAGAATTCATTATTTACCCAAGTAAACTGCCAACCACTTGATTTTTTTACCTATGTGTTTAGTTTTTTAGTTTAGTTAAGTGTTGGCCTGGTCTGGATTGGGTGTAATAAATCAACGGTAGTTAACACAAGGAGGCGAAGGAGAAAAAACATTCTCCTCCGTTTTTATGTCATTTTTTTAATGCTCAATGTAAACCAACAACTAAAAGAAACTAGGCACCTATAGGAACATACATAATATAAGAGAGCCAGAGCCAGAGCCAGCAGAACTTAAATTCGGTATAGATAATTATTACAGTGTGCCTACTACATACTACATTGGATTTTTTTATGACACGGCATGGAAGTAGTTGGTAGTAGTAATGGCAGAAACAATTTAGCATTATAACAATTTAACTATATATGTGGTAGTCCAGGAGCCGATTAGTCCATTGGCCCAATGGACTAGGCCACAAGCTCAGATCTCGTGGCCTAGTCCAGGAGGTCAGTCCACAAGCTCCCGTTTCTCTCTCTCCTTTTCTTCCTCTGGACTAGTCCATGGGAAGAAACTTGAAGTTATATTGTAATGATTCATGCACATCTGATGCAGCTTAATAATGCAACGTCAAATTAACAAAACATTTCCAATTCAAATAGGTTTCTCTCTCCGTTTCTTCAAATGGGAACGTAGTATAATAAATCATGCATATTTATTCATGTCAAAATAAGATAAAACAACTTCGAGTATTACATCTGCCACACTGAATGCAATCGCTTTAGTCCCACCATAGAATTCAAGATGGAATCTGAGTTTATGCGAGAGCTGACAAAAATAAGAAATAATCCAAAGTTTCGTAACAACGTAACCTCAACGGGGGGAAGCAGTGACTCGGAGGAGGGAGGGAATGACATGGAGGAGGATAGGAGTACCTCAACGGGGAGAAGCAGTGACTCGGAGGAGGGAGGGAGTCGCGTGGAGGAGGATGGGAGTACCTCAACGGGGGGAAGCAGTGACACTGAGGAGGGAAGCAGTGACCCGGAGGAGGGAGGGAGTGGCGTGGAGAAAGTGGGTGAGAGTACATCAGTGGAAGTGGGTGGGAGCACATCTGCGGGTGACTTGGTTGCATCTGACTCTGATTTGGAGCACGTTCCTGATGATGTCGATGGACGACTCCCTTGTGTATTGTACACTAAAGACCCACCGCAACTATGGGCGATTGCATATAAGTCTACAGTTGTATCAAAGCAAAAGAACTTCGCATATTTTGATATAGTTCATGTACTCCATGTGAGCAATTGTTACTACAATAACGATTGTGTTATAAGAAAGGGAATATGTATTCTGTGGCCTAAAATACAGTACTCAGAAGACCTTGGATCGAATATGAAGTCTGTATTCCAGCGATTGCCAGGATTGTACAATTACCTAAGAAATAGAGATGACCAAAGGGACAAGTACAATCAGTCAAGAATTGAAAAAAATATTCAAATTGGTGATACTGTGGGCATTCGTATTCCTAAAGTGGACCGGTCCAATACATGCCCTAGTTTGCTTCCATGCCAAGCTGGAATAATTGATAAAAATTTGCATGAGGATAAGGTAACGATTTGGAATGGATCAACTGTTGACTTCTCACTTGCTTCAAATTCGTATATTAAACTAACTGCGCGTACAGATCTACAACGACCTATTCGGCTTCGGTGGCATCGTCAGTTTGTAATTGTAAAAGTGCCTGCATAACGAAGCGCTGTTCATGTAAGCGAAACAAGATACCATGTGGAACCAAATGACACCCTCATTCTTTCCTCTGTATCAATATCAATGAGTAAATATTTAATTTTTTCATTTTATGTAAATAACTATTGATAATTATTTTAAGCTTCTTAAGATGTTGGAAGTTGAATGCTGAGCAATATTTTTACGGGTGTTGAGTCGTTTATATCCTTTATAGAGGTATTCAAGGCTGTTAAATAAAACAACTAAATTGAAATTGTGTTGTTTTTGGTCATTTCCTATTATTTTGACATTTCATTATTTAGTTGCATCAGCGGTGCATGAATTATTTTTTTTTGTAAGTTTCTTCCCATGGACTAGTCCAGAGGAAGAAAAGGAGAGACAGAAACGGGAGCTTGTGGACTGACTCGTGTGGACTAGGCCACGAGATCTGAGCTTGTGGCCTAGTCCATTGGGCCAATGGACTAATCGGCTCCTGGACTACCACATATATAACAATTACATGTCATACTGTCACGCCGTTTGATTGAACATTGGAAAATGGAAACAAAAAATTCATCGTGCATTCAAAAACACACTACTGTGTTTTAACATCTACATAAATAAGTACAACAATATTGTAATTGTAAAAGTACCAAAATTAAATCGACGGAGAAAAATGAATGCCGTTCCATGAACTTTTTTTAATCTCTCCCCTCAACAGTGCCGCAATAATTGACGCAAGTACAAGAGCTTTATATCTCAGCAGTTGTTCTCTGTGAGTTAGTTTTAGTCTTGAGTATTTAGCATTTTTGGTAGTTGATACATATAGGAATAAATATTTGTATGTCAATTCAATTGACCAATTGTTGCAATTGTTCTCCATCTTGTTGACTTTTTCCCCCGTCTCACAGACACACATACACCTCTGGGTTGCTTTCAAAAAATGATTGTAATTATTAACCACCCACCGCCACACTCAACAATGACATCTGTATTGACATATGAACGTGGACGTGAGTCAGCCAACCCGTTGAGTCTCGTGAACAAACGAACAACGTGTAGAATGTAGAAATTGTCGAGAGAACTAGAATATAACTCATGCTAAGCCCTACTACTACTACAGAACAGAACATGTAAGTCCATGTCGTCAATTGTAATTAGAGTCAAAGCCGCACATGCACATACGCGAGCGCCAACCAAAAGAAACCTTGTAGATATTTTTATTTAGATTTAAAACAGCTATTTTCTGCTCCTATATAGCTCAAAGGTAAATGTTAATTGGTGCATAATAATATATTATTACCTATTAGTATTATATGTTATTGTTTCTCCATTACTATATTACCTACTCAACCTACTGTCATTATTGAAATGACAAATACTTGGTACACTAAAGTGCCTAATACATAAACCCCTACCACCACCACCGTCCCTATACTGTATACAGTAGAGATAATCATAATCATAATTAGTCCATATGTATTTTATCGTTAAGGCATATACTAATTGCAAGAGGGAAACACTAGAAGCTGACAGTGAAGTGCTGTGCTACACGCCTGGTTTTTCTTTTGACTTTATCACTGATTCATTCTTATTTTCTAATGTCTACTTACATATTTATACTGCATTATCTCTTCTGTTTTTTTAATTTTAAACAAATGACTTACGACGATTAGTCAAGTTTTGGAATTTAAAGCAGGTGGCGGTTATAAGATAAATTGAATTTAAATTAGCTTTCCTTTCTCTTTAATTTTGATTTTGAATTGGGATTGTTTTTTTATATTCTGCGCCCTGCATCCTTGCAAAGGTATATAGTTTCTGAGGATTCTTGTATTAGTATTAAAGTTTTGTATTGGTCTTGGAATTTGCGTTTCTGAATGCGTATTCCCAACTGAGTTTTTCTATATATACTACTCCAAGAAAAAAATAATAGTTTTCCTTTATACAAAATATATCTATTATTATTGCTACCTTTATGTCTAATGTGATTTAAAGTTTTGGAAAGGGTGATTATTTATCCCAGTATTTTCAGGTTGCAAGGCACTAATAGTTTGAGTAGTAATCGTATATAGTAGTAATGATAATTGATTTTGTTTTGTTTGTTTATTCCTTTGTATGTATAAAATGTCTATACTCTATGGTGAGCATTTTTTTTGTAAATAGTACCTACCTATATATAATAATTACATCCACGATATTTTTTTTGGGGTGATTACGAATTACAACAAACACAAATCTTGGACAAAAACGCGGTCAGAGTGACCTTAAGACTCCACAAGAGTAAAGAATAATTTCCCATTATTTGTATCACGTTGACTATACACAGCCTACTGCACAGCGTACTACTACATTTTTTTGAAGCGGACTTTAACAACAAGAATTATTAGAAATGTTCAAGAACTACAACCTACCTACATACATTATGAGACATTAATAAATTGAGCGAATGTCGGCAAAATAAAATGAGAATCATTCATGCTTCATTACACCTCTCATTATAAAATAATACCATTACTAATCATATCTAATCATCATCAGGTTCACTCCTTACTCCTGCTCACTGCGTACGAATTTATTATTACGATTTAGATTACGAATACATACCTACAAAGAGATAGTGCGTTCGTAGGTACAAGTATAATAGATACTACGCTACATAAACTTCATTGACTCTTAATTCATAACTCATAACATCCCAAGTTTGTGTAATACAAAGCAGCATGGGTAACAAAACTCTTACATATTTGTGGCTTTTATGGTACTGTACAAAAAAAACCATTAGAAATCAACCATTATTTATAGAATTCCTATTGTTGTAAATGCAAGAAAAACGCTGCACTATTATTAGTGTTATTATGTATTTTCTTTTTTAAAAGTGAAACAACCAGCAACTGTCAATAAGATACGAGATATAAAAACTAAATTAGTTTTTCACACTAATAATAATAATACTTTTAATATGTTGTTGTACCCCCTAATAGAATTTAAATGGAAAATATTACGGCGAGTGACTCTTTTTAATGGAGCGTCTGTGTCTTTTTAATTTGAGCATATAAGGCATAAGTGTAAGCCATCAAGTGAAAATCAAGTGACGGCCATGTTCTACTAAACAAGAGCAATTAATTAGGTATAATTATGTTGACTGATGGAGTTGACTCCTTGTTTAACTTTAAATTAAAAATCATCATCATTATTCGAAACAATGAAATTAGTTTCCCACTTGCCACACACAGAGACTGAATAGAAACATCCATATCCAGAGGTGATTTAGTATTACCTGTACACCCTATAGGTAACCTTGCTCTTACGTGTGGTGTGTGCTGTGAGTTGAGAGCGGGAGGATAGAGATAAAGATAGAACGACAAATCTACGTCTAATTGTGAGAAAGTCTCCTTCATAGTTCCGGCAATAGTAATTAAAACCAACTGATAAAATGGCGAGCTTCAAATGTAATAATACGATAATCGTCTTAACCCTATTTAAAATGAACCTGTCCGCAAGACATATATAATTAATTACCTATCTAATATGCACTAACCATAACAATATAAGTAATATCGTAATAATCCTTAACTTACGACATAACGTAACCTGGGGACTCTATATACATTAAATATGTAATAATATTCAGAACGCCGCACACATTCCAATCCAATCCATCCCACTCGGTCCTACACAGTGCTGTACCCTTTAAAAATGTGGTCTATATTAATCAGATTACTCTCCAATTAAAATTACTCTTGGTCTTATGGCTTATAGTCTTTCGTATTCGTATTCGTATTTTCTTTTGGTACAGGCTGAATGGAAAAGCTTTTATTATTTACTATATAGATCAGAGTGTATAGCAACCTCAACAGAACCGTTTTCAACTTTCAAGGTAAAAAGGTAATGCAATAAATAAATTACAGGTTTGACAGAAACTGAAAAAGAATGGTTCCTTTCCTAATTCGTACGGTATGACAACGTAGCATGTTGCACGTACATTGTAGGTAGGTACGTTATCATTATCAGCAGTAGTGGTAGTAGTAGTAGTGGAGTGGTTCAGTAGTTTCTTGTATTTGTAGTTGGGAGTGTGTAGACCTCCACTTACTTCTCCCTTTATGGTATGGCTTAAATGTTTTATTGGAATTTGAATGAGAATTAAAGGCACCCCTACCGCTATGGTCCTCCCGCTTTGTAAGTGAATTGTTATTGTTCTGATGGATTCAAATTGAAATTGACAAATTACCTATCTATTTGATTTTATTTGCGAAACAATTTATGACCCAGCAGCACTTTACTAACCTACTACGACTATCAAGAGTCTCTATCTGTAGTCCAGGCATGTAGCTCATTTTCTATAGATGGATTCAAATAGACGAGCCGATGCCGAACATTTGTGTAAGAACATTCGAGTATGTATTTAAGTATGTAACTAGTTCTACGTAATCCTAATCTCACCATACTCATTGAATTTTAACACTCAATAGAAATATATTATACATAGAAATAGAAATTAGGCTCCTTACCAATATCACCCGAGTTGCCTAAGGTGCTCTGTTGAGCTTGTCTTGAGAGTCGCACCAGTGTATCAAGGTACAGGGATGATGCAGCCGATGCGCCTAAAAAATTTTAAAAAAAACATGAAAGAAAACAAATTAACATCAACTTAAGTATTTATCATAATCATAGGCATTGGGGTGCTAATTCAAAGTTTTGAGAGTTTCGAATTTACAAACAGACAATAATGCGGAGACATTCACACAGAATTATGTAGTCGATTAAGTTCACGATTTCTAATAATAAATTTTAAACAAGAAGATCTTTATCGTCAAAATACTAATTTGAGACTAATTTCAATTTTGAATTTGAATTCTGCGAGATCGAAATCGAAATCAGTCCGCGAAACTGATTCCCCTTTCAATGTTAATGCACGTAAAGCCACGGGAAGCGGCCAGAGAGTGCAGTTTGCAGTTTGGACTTTTTGAGATTCTAAGTTGGAAATCCACCTGCTATCTCTCGGCTTTAGTTTAGTACACACTATATATTTTATTTTTAGGAATCACATCGCAATTCAATCTTACATACATTGTCTCTCTCTCTCTCTCTCTCCTCTATCCCTCGTCCATTGTTAAAGTGTCAAGCTCTGTTTGAATTTAGAATTAAAAAAACAGGACAGAGGGACAGAAAGAGGCTTAAAATTCTATACTGAAAGTTTAAAGAGTGTGAAAGCCTTAGTACATAATATAGCCAAAGCCAAAGTACAGTAAAGGACTTTGCTAGTTTGAAGCTTTCCTTCGGATTTCATTTCTTTTTATTTCCTTGTTAGAATTCAGCTCAAGAGAATCCCCTTCCATTTCTCACTTGAATATCATTAAAGGATCTGCATAAATCGATGTTTATTTTCTGCATTATACCGAAAAGAAAAGGAATAAGTGCCTTCTACTTGTATTTGTCCTGTCCGACAGCCGCCTCCGCCGCCGCCGCCGCTGCCGTTTCCACGTGCATAACACACATGAGGGAGGCGAGAAGGAAGAACGAAAAGAGCTACGAGTACCGTACGTAGTGCAGTAAAGTACGTACAGCACTGTCAACTCCAACTGTATTGTGTGGTTCGAGTGAATTTAAAAAAATAAAATAAAAAAATAAATAAAATAGACTGTAGAACCGTATAGTAGTAGCCTACCACCACCATTGAATAACCCATCATTACATGCTCTGCTCAAAATTCAAATTCTAAAATAAAAAAAAGAATCCTCCTTACATTTTCTTTTGGTAAAGGGCCAGGAAAAAAAAACAATGGATTCAAGTTACATTTCTAAGAATCAGAATTAATGACAGTGAGGTTCTATCTAGGATTTATCAGTATCAGGAAAAGTTTCATCGTTGCAGGATATTTTTTTCTCTCTCTCTCTCTCTTCCCCTTTTAAGAATTTGT
Organism: Dicyrtomina minuta; assembly: GCA_949802685.1. Taxonomy (NCBI): domain Eukaryota; kingdom Metazoa; phylum Arthropoda; class Collembola; order Symphypleona; family Dicyrtomidae; genus Dicyrtomina; species Dicyrtomina minuta. Next base: position 11,074,430 of record OX461809.1, on the reverse strand, counting down.
CGAAGCATAAATAATGGAATTTGTTTATGCTCAAATTTCCATCGTATTTAAAAGCACAAATACAATAGAGAGATGTGGTGTTCTGCATGACTGAGACTTCTGCCTTCACTTTGATTCTCTCTCTCTCTCTCTCTCCTTTTGTTTTACACAGAAAAGGCGAGAGAGTTTTAAACATTCAAAATCAGCAGCTTGCGGCAGAGCGATGGAGATATTACCGTACGTATATGCATTTGGTTGCCTAGTAGAAAACTAGCAGTAGTAGTAGTAGAATTGCAGTCAAGAATTTCGTGTAAAGTTATGACTGTATGGGGAAGGAATGAGATATGGTTCAAGCATAACCATTAGCCATAATAAACGTTGAACCTATGGGCAGTTAACTCTTCTACAAGGTACGTAATTCGTTTGCATGTGTCAGAGTAATTTTACAGCGGATACTATATGATACTGATAATGGAGCGGTTGACTCGGCGTTCGCGACGACGGTTTATACTCTGTGTGTGTGTGTTGGTGGTTTCCGTGGATTAAATTTTCATATATATATATAGATACTTTATTCAAGTTTTCATCCGACCCGAGCCAGAGCCAGAGCCAGACCAATCATATAGCATAGGAGCCATAGGCATATATGCACGCTCTACAGACACTTACACTTTCAGTGAGTCCATTTGATTATTAATTATGATGACCTTCAAATTCCGGTTTTTATTGCATTCCAACACATTCCACACACCATACACCAAAGATGGGATACATTTTTAAAAGTTTATCAAAATCAGTAGGTATAGGTACGTAGCTTTCTGTAAGACTTTGATAACAAAATTATTATTTTCAGCCCCTGAGCAAGGAAGGAGCTATATAACTATGTATCCAAGAAATTCAAAAAGGATAAAGGCAAAGGGTAGTGAGCTTTTGTGAGAGATGATATTAGATGAGATGGGAGAGCGTACAACAACACTTATTATGTACCTAGGTACATTAGCTAAATTCCATAGTCCATCCCGACGGATAATGACTATCTACTTTATTCCACAAAATGATAAGGACTATCAGAGGCAAATAATCTTTCTTAACCCTGTCTACTCTGTAATAGGGAAACAAGAAGAAATAAAAAACTAACTTTACGGGAGCGGTTGTGTAGCTGCTATTAGTAGTACCTACTTTACTTTACTGTACCATGTACAAATACAACTGCAGCAGTTTAGCCATATATACATATACAGCCACGTAGGTACATACGCTCACTTAAACCTTTTCTCTGCATGCGAAACTTTTCTGTGTATGTCTGATGTGTGTGTGTGTGTGCTTGGTTTGAAACGATCTGTAGTCGTTTTGGTTATATTTTTTTAGAACAGTTGAGGTTGAGGAGGGACACCCCCGGGTAACTTTTACTCCGCTTTACTTCACATTTTCCCAAGTTTTCCATCAAATTCTATGGATGTTCTTCTTGACGCCTGGCAGCTGAATTTAGAGCAAATGTCTTTCTCTCCTCTCGTCCGCACACACATACACATGTACAGAGGAGGCAGGAGGTAACTTAGTAAGTGAAGAAAGAAATCTCCAAAACTATCTAAAAATCCAAAAGAAGATTTTTCCTTCCCTCAAATTGCTTTCAGTGTTCACACAAACACAAAAAATAGAAAGAAAATAAAGAAATAGTAAAAAAAACATCAAATGTTTTTTCCATGAGTTTCCTATGTTTTCACTATTTTTATTTTTTTTCATTACATATATTAGTATATGGGATGGCCGGGGCAATATCTAGAATTTTTTATTCTCCGTCTTCTTCTTCTTCTGTACGTGTCCTTACAAGGAAGAAAAGAGGAAGACCCACACACGAGTACGAACGAGCGTGTCGCATATTATTTTCCGCTTGTATGTATTCTTTATTGATTCCTATCCACACATCTCTCTCTCTCTCCCCTTCATGAATGACTTGAGTGTCTTTATGAGTTGTATGGAGTCATTCGAATGCCTCAACTTTGAGCCGCGGTCGGAGAGATCACATTTAGAGTTGTGAACCAAATTGTGCAATAACCAAAGTACTTAACAGGATTGAAACTTTTCATGAAAGAGTCAACTAATATCATTCCGCGAAATGTCACGTACATAAATAAAGTAAATACAAATAAAGTCCCAAGGTATACATTACATCAGACGGTCCTACGTCCAGAGTTTGAAAGCATTTTGTTCAAAATTGCCTGTTGTCCCCAAATTTTTGTTCAAAGTTTCCCGAATTTGAAAAAAAACATTAGGCTTAAGATACGACTCTTTCTTTATTATTAAAGCTCAAAAGTGCATTTTTACAGAATATTTTTTATTTCCACCAATTTTTAAACCAATGATTTTCGAAATTTCAAACTCTTAAAAACACATACATTTTTGATTTTTGAACACAAGACTTTTGAACATGATGCAATCTTAAAACTAGACGCAGCACCACATTACACATAATTATAACGCATTCGACATATGAAGGCATTGTATACAGTATACAGAGCTGCATTGTAGTTTGTAGTAACAGAAGAAAAAAATAGATTCTTATTGAAAAGACGGAGAAGAATCTCTGTACATATAGGCAGGGTCAGGAGAAATTTTGATCAATGCCAAATTGTTTAACAAGTAGATCGTGAGCAATTCTCATTCGTATCTATTCATGACTCCGCAGCCTTCTACACAATTCTACTCCACTGCTCAACACTATCTGCGTATGAATATCCTCCATATTCCACTGACTGCATGTCTCATCTTCATCTATCTGATTAGTTTCATCTCATCAGTGAGTGAGAGAGAGAGAGAAAATAAAAAAGTGCATCATTTAATTCATGCATGTATTTTCAATTTCAATATCAATACAGTTAATAGATATAGATGCAATTATATAAACTATATACCGTATAACCACCCTGCACCATTCCACACCACACCATCAACCATCAACATTAGCCATAGCATGGGGGCTTTACCGATATTCTTATTGTTCGTGTCTGGCTCAGATTTTGTTGGTAGATAACTATCACCTACAGTACCCACAATATACATACATATGTGTTTTGTATTTATACTGCACTCACTCACTGTCTTCCCTCTCCTGGCTTGTAACAATAATAATGATAGCAGTAGTAATAATAATACTGCACACTGCTCGTAGTCGTATAGTGCCCATCCCATTGAGTGCAAAAAATAAAAGAAATAAAAGATATGCTCGTCTTTTAAACGTGGACGTTTGAATATATTGTTGCCATTGCCTAAATTGTTTTTGGAACAGACATGTTTTATTATTATTTCTGACGACTTTGACTAATAATAATATTTGAACCTTCAACCAACTAACAAACTAACTAGCAGCGTCATGGTGTTTGAGAGAAAGAGAGAGAGAGAGAGAAGTGCTTGCAGGTCTACCGTAAGTATCGCTAACACGGACCAAGAAAAAGATTTATATGTATTGCTCCCAAAATAGTTTGTTGTGATCTATTAGTTGCACCCCATGCCTTGTATGACTCGGAGGTCACGAAATAATAAAAAGTAGAAAAGCTTATAATATAGTTTTGGCGCGCTCAGTTCATTTAATGTTATTAATGTACTCAGCGTCCTAACTACGTAGGTATTCTATACAGCTATGAGCACGGATAACAGCGAACACCAACACCAACAACACCACCGCACCACACTATCAACATGAAAATTTATTTGTTGCTCTAGTTTGCACCTGAGCTGAGCAACATAAAAAATTACCTGCTATCAACGGTGTCAAAACGACTGCCGCTGAATAAATCAACATCCATTAGTACTACAGTACAAGCTACCATCATACTTCCCAACTGCGTGTAGACTGTAGATATGGGCAGCCTTTAAAATTTAAAAGCTTTACTTTTCTTCTTTCTCTCTCTCTCTCTCTAAAACTTTTGCTGATTGCCTCTGCCTATGCCTCTCCTCTTGCTTTTGCTTTTACAATCTTCCTTCCTTCGGGTTAAGATGATGGTACAGACACACAGAATCAGATACGGCTCTACTTTGTTTTTAATAATATTTATGTAGGTATATGCAACGTCCCTCGTCCGGTTTGACCTTTGAATGATGCTCGCACCGTATAATAATCTATCTATATAATAATAATACAACTGAGACTGAACTAATTATTATTGTGTGTACTGTACTATGTCTGCCCTGGCTGTCTGGCTGAGTCTCTCTCTCTCTGTTTGTGGTTGATGGGCTCTATATAGTCTATATAGTGCGATGCACTTGACACGAATTAATGAAATGGAAAGCAAGATCTAGATTATGCGTAGAAAACTCGTCATAATCTATGTGGACAGCTACAGCTTTATTCATGAATCAGGTTTGTTACGACTACTGCACTAGACTCAATTCCACTTCCACTTCCGCACCCTAAAACTTCCACAGCAGCATCATCCATTTTACTTCTCTTCAAGTATTTAGCATATTTTTAAGTATCAATAAAAATCAAATGTGTCAAAGCAAAAATCCCTTCCTTGGCTACTACTTCTTTATTAATTTTTTTTCTTCAGTTTTTCTTAATTGCTCCATTGATTTGTTACAATTACAATTTTCTATAATTCTTCAACGTCCGCAGAGAGAATCACCAAATAAATAAATCTACATTACTGGGGTGTGAGTATGATAATTATATTGATACAATCTCCTCAATGACAATGATAGATACCCACTACTTGTAATCACAAGTTCGTCCGGTTGCCGGTGACGGTGACTATTGAGCTCTGCACAGAGCCCACATATTATAATAGCACTGGGCTATTGAGCTTGACAGCCCGTAAAATGTTAATATATTAATGCTCATAGCCACACGTCATGTTCAACAAATGAGAGTATCAATTATATTATTACAGCTCGTAATTCTTATCTCTAAAAGGGAGTAAGGTACATTATGCGGAAATTGCGGCGTCTCAAATTTTTCTGTGACACTATATGAAACGATGATATGAGAGAAGAAGTTGCAATTTTTTTTTGTGTTACTCTCTCACTCACACTGCCCTTTTTAATACCGTAACCGTCCACACACGTTACCACCAACAATGCAGAGCTCCCCATACAAGTCCTGTTCTTGTTATGTGTAATATATAGTGCTAGCTAAAACAAATTTGTCTGTCTGCCCCGTCCCAGTATTTTTGTGTCTTCATTCTGTAGAAAAGAATGTGTAAAATATTCTGCTTGAGAGGAAGTAAGTCTTCTAAAAGGTAAAAAGATTATAAGGCATTTATAGTTTTGAGTGTGAGTGGAAAGAGCTAGCCTTCATGACTGTAATCGGCAATTAGGAGCTGACATATGACAAGGAAAGGGAATCAACGATGGGGTCGTAGTCGTATATAGGTAGGTATAGGTAGGTAGGTAGGTAGTTTGTTGGAGATTGGAGAAAAGGGAAATGTCTACAAGACTATGTCTTTGTGTGTGTGTGTTCAGTACAGTTCTACATTCTACGGCGACGAAGAACGAGAGACTTCAACTTTAGGCAAAACTTTCAAGATTGCTTCCATTTACATATTACATGATTATTACAATACAATAGAGGGAAATAATGAACCGTGGAGCTCTACATGAGCTGACTACGCGACTTCATGAGATAAGAATATCTGTAGGCAATTATCTATCTGAGGTAGGGAATAATGCAAATTAAAATAATTTTCTTGTCTTAAAGTTAAGATTGGGGTTCTCATTTCACTAAAAACCATTTTAGTAGATTCCACTTCTTGAGGTCCTACAGCTCTTGCTTCACTAATTTAGCCCACACTCTGTATGTATGGTGGTGTATAGTAGGCGCCACATCCTTTAATTCCCTTCCTTAGCACTCTGCCTCTAAATGCTCTGTGCTAAATATTATGCGTGTGCCCACTATACTACTATAAATGTATTGCTACAATGCCCCCACTATATATATGTAATATTATATCTATAATTTTGATTTAATAAATAAAGGGGGAGTTTTCAAGTTTTCAGAGCTCATAGATTACATAGATGGAGAAACTACTGCGTGTTTCCTATGGAAGTGTAGCACTTGAGCGAGAGAGACGTATCAAATCAAAAGTGTGGTAGGTAATCATGCATGCACAACATAATATAATAATAATATATAAGCATAGGGCAATGGCACAGGGGCTAAAAGTTAAGGCTCAGTCAGATTTGAGCTTCAACTCTCTCCCGAAATCAGACAGTCACAATTCCCAAACTTGTGAAAATTCCATGAGTTATCCATTTTCCACTTACCATGTAAAGACTTTAAATAAGCTTTTCCGGTATTTATCATCTGGCGCGAGGCTGGATTGAAGTTATCCAGAATATTCTGTAAAGAGAAAACAAAATAGTTCAAGTTAATTCTACATTCCACTACTACACACAGCTCTAAATATTTTAAATGATTATGTGCGTCTTCAGTCACTGGCCTTCCTGCTTTTCCTATGAATGTGCACATTATCTAACAGTTTCCACCCGCACTCCACTCCACACCAATCCGTAATCCTAATCGTAAACTACCTATGCTAAATTACATGTTACTGTCTCAATTACGGAGGGAGTGTGTATTGTATAGTATGTCATAAATAATGCATTAATTCCGAAAGCATGGAAACATAATATAGAAATAGAAACACCTATACGTAGTACGGAATTCAGGTATGGCCGTGTTCAAATTCGCATGTATAGTGTGGTAGTAATTAGTTATAAGTTATAAGTTCAACTGAGTGAGAAGGTAAAACGGAGGGTTTATGCTTTACAATTTAGACCTGCGGGACATTGTCTTATAACAAGATCTAAGAGTCGCGAGCACAGAGCAACAACAACAACAATAACAAGAAAATGCGTAAAAAGTAAAATGGAAAACGTAAAGTCCAGTGATGAAAATGTGAGTAGTAGTGGCACTTCGTATACATAATTACTGTGCTGTTCCTTCAGAAAAAAGGTTTGGACATGTAATTTTAAGACGAAAAAATGACTAATGTAGTAAGTAGTAAGTACAAGTATAGTAGCCTCAGTCAGACTTAAGCCTTGTTCTGTTTTCTTATTATTCTTTTTCTTCTTGTTCATGTTAATGCTGTTGATGTTGTTGACGTTGACGTTCAACAACCCTTGACCGGCACCGACACCGGTACCGGTACCGGTACCGGTACCAAACATGATGGTAAATGTAAATAAGTAAATAATGAAAACAAAACACAAACACTCATATGGCATAGTAGCACCCGAGATAAACTCCACGTGTCGTCCACGTCAACGCTCAAAAGGCTATTTTCGAATTATTATGTAGAACAATTAACATGAATTTTCGTCCACTTAAACTTAGCATACTTTGCTGTATTTTTCTATCCTTGTTTTTTTCCCTCGTTCCATTTATATTTTAGTAGTCAAGTTTCAGAATGAGTAATGCTCTTAGATTTATAATTTATTATCATTAGTTTTATTCATATGTATTTTAGTACATTGACTTGGCCACTCTCCCTTTGTACCTGTACTCACAGTCTTGGTTTTCGTAGTCGTAGTCGAAGTCGTAGTCGCTCTCGTACTTCGCACTCAATGAGCTAAGATGCTAAGAATAATAAGAATTAGGAATAAAAAATAGCACAGTATACAAAGAGTTACCACACTAGACCACTGACTCACTATATACTATGGTCGTGAGTAGGACTCAACTCTCCTCTTACAAATTTGTGTGTACGACACTCATTCTTAAAATACGAGTACGAGTACGAGTACTACGAGGAAATGTAAATATATTATTGTGCTGTATAGTTAGTACCTAAATGTACGGTGGAAGGTATTTACAAACATGAGTATTTAGGCACTCAGAATCAGAGGTGCATACAAATGGGTCGTGGAAGATGCTACACGGCAACGGACAAGACTCCAAGCCGAAGCCGAAACATTATAAAGTACAGAGTACTCGTCAGCACTCAACTCTGTTGACTATGTGTGAACATGGATGCATGCAATCCGCTCCTTACTAAAACTACGAATACTAACCAAGAAAAAATAAATCCAATTTGAAAAGTAAATTCGGAACATAGGTAGGCAGTAGGAAGGTAGGTAGGTGGGTAGGTACACATCTCTATGTATCTGTATTCCGTAGATTGTGTGACTCCGTATCCTGCTCAAGTTCTTAAGTATATATTTATATTCATCGAAATTTCAAGAGTCATTACCTATTCATATTGTAATCTTCAGAATGTTAACGTTCCCTCTCTCTAGATACATTAGATACATGGAATGCATAGACTCTCGGCTCTTTCATTTAATACTATTTACTGCAGTGTAGACGGAGCAGGGCTTAATTTAATTTGCTGGTCAGCAAATTATTGTGATTCTCTCTAAGTATTCTCTAAGCTAAGCTTGCGGCGTAGGGAAGAGAGACGAGGCATCACAATCTCACTCCCTCAGTACAGGAGGAACACATTCTTTGAGCATATCAATAACAAGGCAAAAGATTAAAAATAAGTAAATAAGTACAAGGAAGGGGAGAGAGGAAATCCATAGTTTATTTCGCACCAATCTGCATGGGAGCATGTACATGCATAATTCCACATTTCCCAATTGCGTACTGATACCCTCGTAGTAATACCCAAAAAGAGCAATGTACCTACCTACAAGTACGAGTGTTCGTTTAAGACGCAAAATATATTATCTACAATTTAAAAACAAAATATCATTAGAATAGCGAGCGATAACAAAGCTAACCTGATACATCTATTTGTGCACAATTTACAAGACTACGGGTTGTAGATGTAACATTTTGAATTATCAATAAAGTGTAGCACTACTACGTGAGTACCACTATACACTGCTAATCGCACGAGGAAGAGGAGGAGGATTTCAGAAGTTCAATTTCAACTTTGGACTTCACATATTTTGAGACTTGACTGCAGGTTACGTCATGACACGTCGAGAGATAAAAAAAATCATAATCATAATAATGATTTTACTTTTCCTCTCTCTCTGACAGTCCGTGTAAACGTGTACACAACTCATTTAAAAGTACAAAGAGTCCTTTTTCTTCTTCTTGTCGCTCATTTTCATTTTCGTTTTAAGTTGGGGATAAAGTGATTTGATCTGAAGATTATTATTAAATCTTCTCACATACTAGACAAATCCTCATTCATCCGTGCATAGGAGATTTTGCATATTTATTAGTAATTTGGTGTGCATCGTTGACGGGGAGAGGGAGAGAGAGAGCGAGAGAAAAAAATACATTACATAGTACGCGTGTGTGTGTGTGTGTGTGTTAAGGTTTATAAACAGAAAGATTTAGGAGACTAAAAGGTGCAGCACTTATGATTTCGTGTGTGAATCTGTCTGTACGTCTGATCATTCCTGTGAGGACGAGTGTTTTGCCGCTGCCATGCCGCTGCTGTAGTACAGTGAACACGGACTACACTTGGACCCACACGGCACGGCAACGGCAACGGCAGGGCAAAAGTGTCTGCTCACGTATGTACGGCTTAAACTGAACAAGAAAGGGAAACTGACGGGGTTTCACTCACACAGATAACTCAAAACAATACATAAATGCTCCCTGCTCATCTGACAGTATTTAGCATAAATAATCAAGAGAAAGGTGATAAGGAATATGGAAAAGTGTTGAAAGTTAAGATTCCTTTGTAAATGAGCATCATCATAATGTAATGCGGAAAACTTATGAGAACTCATCTTTTCATAGACGAGCACACGGAGAACATAGACAATCACATAACATAATAATAATATATGGCCGCGGTGAGTAGTAGACCTGTGCACTCTAATCAGTATCAGTACAGCCACATGGCTATACAATGCTACACTCTCATACCTCCACTATATGAATTATGTTAATTGCTAAACACGCCTACCTTACATACTTTCAATGCACACACACTCACACACACACACACATGATTCTAATTCCTCGCAAATGAAATAATTAAAGAAGTTATATAGAGATGTACATAATATAGGATGCTATATAGTATATCTGTAGTTGAGAGCATATTATAAAGGATGGCATACGGTCTTAGGTTAGAGGAAAACAAGAACTTTGATCAATTGTATTTCGTTTTTGTATTGTGCTGAGGAGCCGAAGAACGACTCAGAATTAAGTACGATCATGTCGTGTCTTTAGCCATCTTTAGTTTCATTTTCTCACATTTATTATTTTTCTTATATTCAAAACTTTCTTTTCGCTCCACCGTCCACAGTACAATGCACACGCATCTTCGTCTTCAACTACTGAACCACACATCTCCGTTCAAACTCAATGGAGTACAGTGCACTGCACTGTACTTTGCTGTACTGTGTGAGACTATACGACACATACTCGAGCAAAAGACGACGCTTCCCAATCCCCTCCTCCAATAACAATAACAATAACAATAACGCTCTCCTATACCTTCTACACACAGCACTAATGATAATTGTCAAATCTGTACCCGCACCAGTCCGTCTCAACGTGTCTGTCTACCAATTGAACCAGTGAATGCCTAACATACCTAACATACTCTACTAAAAAAATTTACTTTTGGTTTTACACTCTCCACTCTTTTGTATTTATTGTTTTTTACTTTTTTTTTGACTGACTCTCTCAGATCACAAATAATGTTTCAATGTTCGAATTTGATTATAAATTATTCTTCACCTCTGACTTGTACTCGCATCATTATTGTCATTATCATCATCATCATAAAAAAATGAGCATGCTCACGTTCCGATGAGGGGTACTCACATACTGCGCTGCTCATATTAGATCCTCATCCACGTCTCAGGTTACCGTGTCACATAATCAGAAGAAGAACTAGTGCCCAACTACCCAACTTTGGAAAGGGAGATGGAGATGCACTTGTAATTTTCTAATGATGCTAGGGTAATGCTGTCAGCTGTCATATTATCATCTTCATACTACTATTATGAGCGTTTTAAAGTATGTCTTATCCAAGTATCTCTAATTCTACGGCCACGACACTCAAGAGCCCCGCAATCTTTTATCTCTCTATCTCTCAATTAATTCCATTTGATTCAGTCCATGTAATGTGAGGAGATAGATGTAGTAGGTACATACTTACAGAGGGTACAGGGGACGGGGTGCCTTAAGTATGGCCTCACATATGTGAGTATTTGAGTCGTCTTTGTCGTCATTATTTTTTCCTTTTATTACAAGACAGTTTTTGGCTATCAAGAGGAGAGAGATTGGCTTCTTGGCTCATGGTTTTGGTTTTGGGATGATGGGGAGGGAAGAGTGCGAGTGGAAGAGAGTGTAGAGAGAGAGAGAGAGAGGTAAGAGATATTAAGATAACAGCCCTGAGTCTGATACTGACACTGACTCTAATAACAAAAACAAAGTAAGACGACGGACGCTGCTCGCTCCAACAATCAGTGTAAAAAGTCTTCACACAAAATAATTAGCACATATTATTATTATGATTATTATTATCGTGTATCATAATAATTTAAGCATTGACATGGATTATAGATGTGCATATTATAGTGGGATAGTTTCCAGAGCCCAGCCTTCTATATAGGTTTTACATGTCAATATGTGTGTTCCGAATCGAGTGCCAATATTATAAATACTGATATATAGATATAGAAGAGGAAGGTTGATTTATATGGATTGCAGATTCAAATTCAGCTCTCAAGCCCTTCAAGTTTATCAAAAGCGTGTAGTTAGTCCTACATTGTGTACTGCAGACATCCACCTCGACTTAAGTACTAAACAGGAGGCAAATGGGCATTGGGCAGAGTGTAATAAAAATCGGCATCCACCGAATGTATCCACTTGGACTAGTACCTACCTCCTAATATATTAGCAATAATATAGCCTCCAAGCATACACATATATCCTTCACTCGTTTCGTTTGTATTTTTTTTCGTAGTACAGGAACGATGAGACAGAAAGCCGCTGGCATGTATGAACTATAATGAATAAATAAATACAAAATGAATACATAAATTATGATAAAATGCAAGGATGGACGCCCTGCTGACAAATCCCTTTTACTTGTCTCTTCTTGATGCATCTTCCCCGTTATAAGTACACTTTTGGTTTTTAATTTTCTCAACTTCCAACTTCCAATTCAAAAGTCCTATCCGTTTTCTTCTTGTGTACTTAAAGCAGGTGTACTTAATGCTATGTTCTTTAGTCAAGAAATTTCTTTTTCTTTTAATTCTACTGACTTGACTGGACGATGGGATGCGGTGGCGGGACTCAATACGTGAACTGTGAGAGTGTCAATTGAAAGGAAAGTACTGATACGTACTTACTTACTCAATTAGGCAAACACTGAATTAACTTTTGTATTTCTACAAATATTCATAAAGCATTGAGTTTTGAATAGCTGGCTGGCTTATTAAATTTTGACAGCGGGAAATCAAATTCAAATCCCTATATGGAACGGACTCGTATAAAAAGATAATATCAAAATAGTGTAGATGTATCGTTTATCATTATTTGTACTTGGGAGCATTGAGCATTGTGGTCCTGTTCCAAGTGTAATATAATAGTGATGATGATAATAATAATAATAACAATAATATCTGTAGTATGTGAGAGAGGGGAAAAAATCATTTAATACAACAATTACAGAGGCCCGTGCTGAACGTGCTTGAAACCATTATGAGAGGAAGCTCCCGTTTACTTGACTATCGTCAGATCATGATTACAATTACTATCAGTATCACGGGTGTGAATCTGTCTGTACATTGTGCATGTGAGTCTATAGTTACATGCTCACGCTCAGGCTCTGAAGCTATATAATAATGTATATATTATTATTATTATTGCTCCATATATCCATATCCACATCCATACACCCCATCAACCTGATTAAAATCAAAATTGAAGAAAGAAAAAAAAACCAGAATTCACTCAGAACATAAGACCAACAACAAACACCTACATATCGACAACGATTTGGAGTCCCACCGTTTCTCACGCAGGAAATAGTTTTGGGAAATAGTATAGTAGTAGGCTCGACCTTATTATTTGTGAGTCTCTCTCTGTGTGAGCAATAATAATACTTAAATTATTTGTAAAAAAGTTGCATGCTATGAATGGACAAGGAGAAGGGTAGCATAATGCTCAGCGTCTACATACAGATTTGAAATTATGAAATAAAATATAATAGTAGACACTTACTCATTTTGGTGGCTATTGATATTCATACTCTTACCCTCCACAAAATCTCTTTGACTTTGGACATTTTTTTTTAAAATAAACTATATGGCAGTGGCAGTGGCTGATGCTGATAGGATAATATGGTACTGAGAACTCAGCCGTCGTCTACCTATGTCTGCCTATATACTACTGCGCTAATACTATATAATGTGATATATTGTCTTTAAATCATACATGTAAAAATCAAGCGCATTATCACACAGCTTGAATTTTTGTATGAATTCACATGCTTATTGTGATTAAATACGATGCGAGGTTGACCCCGAATTCTCCATTTAAGCTTAATGTGGGTCAGTCAGTCAGTGAGTGAGGAGCGTACATACGCAAGGAACACTGCAGCAGCAGCAGCAGCATCATGTTCTTCTGTGGAAGTGAGCGCCCATTATTCTGCTCACTGTAGATTGGAGACGGTGTACACACTAGACTTTTTAATGTAGAGGATCGAGTGTAGAATCTCACGTTTGTAAAAGACCAACTTGTCGCTTTATTTGAGACCGAGACAAGGCTTTACAATTACCAACTGACTTCCCGCAACCATTCACTTGGCAGATTGCAGGTGTAGAGTAAATAATGAAGTTGGCTCACAATTCCCAGTCAGCTTCATATACCATAAACCATAACACACACAGTATTATGTACTTTACTACCATTATGTACCTAGCTGCATACTCTGCCCATCATATCAACCACGACACACACATCCCATCCACATCTAATCGTAAAGCCCTTCTTCTTCTTCTTCGCTTCTAATCGTAAGTTCTAAACAAACTCATTCATGACTGTATAACTTTCTCATTACGTCTTGGTCGTATCGTCGTCGTCGTCGACCGATCGTCCTTTCCCAACACCAACAAAGAAGAACAGATAAAATCTTGGAGAGCAATTACTAACAAATGTATGAGAGCGTTACTATTACTATGGCTATTTCAACTACTTACTTATTGTTAGTCCTCAAGTCCTTACATAAATGAAGCGTCGTATTCGTATAATAATAAAAATAAAATATGAAAATGAAAATAAACTGCATACAACAGGCCAATTCCTCACAATCCCATATACTCGAAACAGATGTGAGAGAACACTTTAAGAGTTATTTATAATTTTTAGTGCAATGCAATAGGAAAATTCAATGCTATTCTGATGTGAACACAACAATGCAACAATCCAATGCAATAGAATGCATTAGAATATAACAATACATTCCTCGTCAGAAATTCCCATGCAGGAATTTTAATTTTAATTCCTGAGTTAAAAAATAAATACTACTAATAATAATAATATTATGATTATTAATTAATACAAATATTCCAGTCTCCACACAGCAGGAATGCAAATGCAAACCCAAATATGAAACATAACAAGAAACCATGAAAAAAACAAATTAAAATGAGTTGAGCACAGATATAAAATTTATAAAAAAACAACTAAACTATTTTTATGAGTTCGAAAGAAGGGGAAAATTTACAATGGAAAGGAATAATAATAATTACTGTAGACTGTGTGTATAAATAAGACGAAGCTGTACTTTTAGCCTTGTATTTTAAAATTTATAATACCAGCCAGTATGACTCCAGACGTTGTGTTGCGTTGGGCTCTCCTCGCACTCTCTGACTTATACTCCTGACTGATGAACATGAACACGAAAAAGAAAAAACAAGCTTTGTGCTAATAACTATAGTACGTAGGACATGATATGTACCTACACATGCATGACACTATGAGAGTTACTATTACTATCGCTGCTGTTGTTGTTGTTGAATGTGGGCAAGTGATAAAGATCACTTATTATAATCGCTCAAGTTTAGTATGTACCTACTCCCCTCCATTAGATATCTCATATCTTCCACATTTTCTGGTACTCCACACACTGTAATTTATGTCAATAATAATTCCTACAAAGTGCAACACAAGTGAGATAGCCAAGTCAAAGCCAAAGCCAAAGCCAAAGCCAAAATCTTGTTCATACTTATTACATGCCCATGTTTAAAAAAAATTGCCAGCCTCTCCGTACAGTGGCTACTCTTTCTTTTTGTCAAATGCACCATTATAATTATGAGCCATTTTGGTCTATCGTGAAATCAAATCAAGATTGTGTGTAGCCAACATACATATTAGCGCAAGAGCAATATACAAGACACTACTAGGCCGAAACTAAACTACAAATGATTGAAATCAAGTCATCAAGTAGGTTTTTAGCGTATCGAAATTATATACACACAGAGGAGTAGAATACATTTTACATATTCTACTCTTGTATCTAGAGAGGTTTGTATGTTGCCTGTGTATAGTCAATCATTCATACCTCCCTACCTACGCCAACACTATAGCAACAGTAATATGTACCTACCTACGTACGTCCGTACGTATACGTACATCCTGCCCTGCTCCGCGTTCAGGGACACAGACGATAAATGTTTGTTGTTACAAGGAAAAGCCAAAGCCGTTGAACTCCATCATCATATAAGAAGCCGTTTAGAAGTTTAGAAATCAAAGTTGGTCATTTTGGATGATCGAATTGTGTGTTGCTGTTGCTGTTGTTCTGTCCATCTGAGACGTGGCTATAGGAAGGGATATGTTTCTTTTGACTCTGATATGTTGTGCAGGAGTAATGATATAATAACATGCGTCTCATGATATTGAACAAAACACAATTAAAATGTCTAACTATGGTAATCAATGTTACTCACAACGTATAAACTCAAAAACATCAGTTCATCAATATAATTATACACTGTAGTTACATATCTAATCTACACGTACAGAAGAAAAAAAAACGTTATTTTGAACAGATATTTGTACTGCATAAATGCTTAGTCAATTCTTGTTCAAGCTACTTCTTGCTTTGTTGGTCAGCAGTGGCAGTCGTAGTAGTGATTGGTCGTGGTAGGAATAGGAAAAGCAATCCATATAGTAGTAGTAGTAGTTGGTGCTGGTACTGGTGGGACTGTCGACAGCAAAGGAAAATACACACAAACAATCCTCATATTACATTTGATGCATAATTCAGTTTGAGGAAACCTTTAAAATGTATTTTCTAGGTCAGGATGGCTTTCATATTCCTGCACGAATCCAATATATATACATTAATTCAGTTTTAATATTCACAAGGAGTTCATGTGTGTATTTAGTTATTGCTTATCAACTATCACCCTACGATATTTGACAGAAGACAACTACTACTACTACTACTACTACTACTACTGTACTCCTACCTATGTAAGTAAATCTACTTACTCCTAATATACTACCTACTTCTAGTAGAGGTAGTAATTAGTAATATTAGTGATGGTCGTGCAGTAGACGTCGAAGTCGAAGTAGCAGTAGACCGATTGCCCTCCACAAGCTCTTCTAAGCCAATAGATGGGCTACTTTCAAAATACTCCAGCTGTCTCTGTCTCCCCTGTCAGTTCCGTCCTGTCTCTCAGTTTACATCATTTGCATAAAAAAAATCATAAGCTTATAGAAAGACTTATCGTTAGATACTCAGAGCCTCTTTTTTATGTGCTCACTCACTTCTCCTATATATGAAAGTGGTTTTTTATCTCCATCCCCCACAAATGGCAAAAACTAGTGGAGCAAAAAATAACACACACACACACACATGCAGAATCCGCTCATAAATATTCTATTCACGGAATCAATTTTTGTCAGAAGCTCAAACTTGAAGTAAATGTAACATAGAGTCAGAAATAGTATTAGCCAATTAAGCCAGAGAATTTATGCATATAATTATAATCCCTAATTACATATATATTACAGAGCTCAAGGGTGACTGTCTTTTTGCGAGTCTGACTGTGACTATAACTGGAATCTGGGTACATACCGCCCCACAGAAGCCTACCCATATCATGTTAAAAAAAATGCAACTGTGGAAATATATAGGACGGAATGCGGAACATGTCATTTATGGCGTCACAGTTTCATCGAGCGAATATTTTAATGTTCATTTATAAGTGATGACATTATATTGTGATCTGATATGTATGGGGGACGACGCTATCAAAAGATACACGTGGAATATCAAGTTTATTTTGAGCTTATTAGGCACAGCATACCACGATAATGTACATGCATAGTAATGTTGATGGTAATATGGTGCTTGACGATGTGGTTGTGGTAATTATCGATCATCTGATCTATATGCTTGAATCCCGGTGCATCTTTTTTTTCGTCTCCGTAACTTCACATGGAACTTCTACCACTGTTCTAATTTTCCACATTCTACGTAAAGTAGGCATCTGTATAAATGCATATGGTACTGCCTAGTTATGAAAACTTCAGTCAAATTGGAATTGTGTGTGTCTGAAGTTTGTAACCCATATCTTGTTTTAGCAAGCGGGTTCGTCTCATTGTACGCGGCGCTTAAAATTTCACGTATTACTGTGTACATATCAGTAGTATGCTGGATACTTCGACAGGAGCAAATGTCATACCATAAACCGGAGTTTTCTATTTTTGCAAATTACTTGCGGCATGACGCGTATGGATAAGTTGTATGTAGTATGCGGGTCTCTCTCTTACTTCGCAGACCTCAGTAGACACATACATTTTACCATATGTCACAGGGTAAGCAAAAACGACTCTGGTGCAAAAATCAGAGGAGATGTGCCGCAACGGTAATTTGCACAAAATTCAACTCAGATGTCAGACCTCCTTGATCTAAACCCACTCGAGATACACTGAACAATTGCACTCACTTTTCCTCCTTTCTATAGGCATTTTAGATTTTACTTGACTATAGCTGCATTTGAAAGATTTACTCGATTGTTTACATATAGACAGGAGACAGACCACAACAGGGCTGACTTTGAAATTGAAAACGGAAAATCTATGTTTTCCTTTATTATCTCCATTGACAGTGAGTGCAGAAAACTGCAATTTATCTATTCAAAGCACATCTCTACAAAACAAACTACGTATATCCACACGTACGCATTAACTTTGAATCCTTGTTCCTATCGGTATTGGTAATCATTATTAGTGCATGAATTGAAATTAAGCACCATATGCCACAGTGCTATACTAGTGTAGTATATAAAAAAAACTAAGAATACAATGAGTACTGCAGTGCATGTACCAACTTGTATGGAATTTATTTATTTACGGGCTGACGGGAGTAGATTGGTAAAGTATACACACGTCCTACATTTATAGACTATTCGCTTCAGCTCTCAGTATATATATTGCACTTTTGACTTTGGTTTTTTTTTATTTGTGAAACGTAAATCCATGTCATGCCATTGAATTGTCAAGTTAATAGTATAGCAGTGACTCCACTACTGTAATCAGCAAGCAAGCCAGAACACAATTAGATCAACTTGGGTCACTAAAGTCAAAACTATTTTGCTGAAGAGGGGAATATAGCGTTGCCAAGCAAGCAGAGGAACTCAAGTCATAAGGTAAGAAGGAACATCACACACAGGATGGCAGCGCATAATATAATATAACGAGTATTGAGCTTGAGTAGCACCGTACTCGTCCTGCATTCTAATCCCCATTGTGCTCAAAGTTCGAGCTGGAACTGAATTACAGAACTTTATACATCCCATTGTTATGCATACAATTACTCTGACTTGACTTGACTCGGCTTGACTTTTGGTACTCTAATAATTCTAAAAGGCATAATTCTACATCACGTAGGTACGTACATTCACAAGAAGAACACAAGTGTAAATTTCTCACGCAGGCCACGACGACGACGCTGAGGATGATGAAAAAAACACACTGCTTTAAATACAACAGCAACAACAACAACAACAAGGAGAGTCAACAAGAGTGCGATATGAGGATGGTGATCCAAATCAAGATCAACCCAGTGATAGAATTATAGAATCATTTTTTATTTTCATGGCACAACATCAAAGAAAATTTTCTCAGGTTTTGAATTTCAATTTGTAAATTTTAAATTCAGCAAGTTGCTTGTTCTAGTCTAAGTCCAAGTAGGTAGGTACGTATACCTCTTATATATGCTACATATATACATTCATTTATGCATCTGCATTTCCTACATGTAAAAGTGTTATCTGTATCTACGTGACTTGTAACTAAATGCATATATCTACCTACTTACTTCTTTTTTTTCAAGGGACAAACTTTTTTGCAATGCAATGTAATGCAGTAAAGTTCCACAGTAGTTCAGAGTCACTATTTTTTTTCACTCGCACTGCATTGCAAATTGCAACTTGTAATAAATTCGAATTCTTTATAGGAGTTATAACCATTTTCATATATAGTTATGTATGTATGGCTCCTGTCTGTGGTAAACCGGTGGAGGAAATAAATTATCTTGTGATCTATGGTGAGCAGTAGCAGTGCTAGTAGTAGTAGTAGTAGCAGTGGGATTATTTGTTCAAGCTATATTATAATAAAGAAACAAACTAATTTGCTTAGATAAGAATCAAATTTACTAATCTCCCATTTACCCCAACGATTCAATTTTAATAAAAGCACATAATAATATAAACACCTTCAAATCAGACATGCACAAGCTTTACTACTAGAATCATGACTACCTGCCTAGAATACCAGAAAAATGATTTACATTAAAATTTAAAATTACACTATCCACTCACTCACTGAGACTGAGTGAGCCTCAAGTTACTCAAAAGTATTAAAGGTGCATGGTCGTTCCTGATTACGCAGTCTTAAAAAGAATACATCAATAGAATAGAAACAGAGTCTTGCTTTGTCTGTGCTCCCTGTACACTGTGCCACCGTGACAAAATGGAAAGGGACTGTCTGTGGTGTGGTATTATTTGTATTCAGGAGTTGGCACTTATCACTCCTTGGCAGCCACTCTTAGATATACCTATACAGTAGGTACTTACTCCAAACAAACTAAATTATTTCCATAGCTATATATGATGAAGATATATAGTGGTAATCTATACAAGCATAGGGATTCCATCAAAAATTTAAGCCTTGAGTTAGGGCTGTGCATACCGTCATCAGACAAAATTACCTTCTCAAACCCCAAAAACCAAATAACCGCTTACTGACATAAAAACGTGTCAATAGTTAAATAGTAAACAGTCAAATTATTATAAAAGAGATTTTATCTCCTCACAAGAAATTAAGCGAAATCGAAATCAAACTTACTCGTTGGACACATAGTAATCTAAATTAATTCAATTCACATTCAAATTTGAAATTTAACGCTGTCTGTGTTGTTGGGAGGAATTTGAAGGTGGATTGGAATTTTGGAATGCAATGCCATGTCATTCCACATCAATGTTGAGACTTTGAAGTGCCTTCCACTACTTACAACCTATAGGCTGGGGAGGGAATTCAATTTCACAATCGTAATGACTGCCCATTGCACCAACCAGCACTACCATATACTATAACTGCTATGAGATACTGCTACTGTCTCTTCTATAACATTACCATGTAGTAAACAACGTCACACCACCGAGGCGGACGGACGAACTGACGGACGAACTATTATGCACTTGACTCCGCATTTATAATCACAGTCATAATCATAATATATAATGGGATGCTCACGTAACTCTAAACGATAACTCTTAAGACGTACAAAGAGACGATCAAGTATAGGAGTGATGAGCGCAGGAGCCAAGTCGAAATAGGACCGAGGGATGAATTTGAATTGATGATACAATTTATTATTATTATTATCATTATCATCGAGTATTGTCCAAAATCATCATCATTTGATCAACGCCCGTCCAAAAAAATATATATATGTATAACAATATCCAACCATTAAACACCATCACCTCCTCATAAGAATTAACGAATGAGCTGTGAACAATTGAAATACACGCCGTCAGCATTACATACTATTTAAGGCCCAGTCCCATAATGCGTCATGCTCAGACTAAATATCTAATGCTAAATAGCCCTCTCAAACTCAGCTTTAGTACTCAGCCCAACAACAACCAC
Organism: Dicyrtomina minuta; assembly: GCA_949802685.1. Taxonomy (NCBI): domain Eukaryota; kingdom Metazoa; phylum Arthropoda; class Collembola; order Symphypleona; family Dicyrtomidae; genus Dicyrtomina; species Dicyrtomina minuta. The sequence continues at coordinate 11,053,363 of OX461809.1, read as the reverse complement.
ATTGACGACGACATCCATATCCACATCGAAATAGACATCGTGTCTTGATCATAATAATAAAAAGTACGGGAAAAAAATCAAAATGGTAATTATTATACTTAGAGAACTATAAGACTGTTCAAATCCTTTGAAGTTGGAGTATTGTTGTACAGTGTACTACTCCCCATACTCCCTATACTCCGCTTATAAGGGTAAAGAATATCAATAAACGTACAGTTTAAATTCAACCGCTTCTATCCGTATATTTATATTACACAATGTAATCAAGCCATGAGAAACTATATGCACATACCCAGGAATCGATGTATATAATTATACATTGAGAGAAGTTGAAAAAAAAATCTTATATAATTTTTAAAATAGGAGAAACTTTTCTTCATTCTACTACTATTATTATTATGCCTCCGAGACACTCGCAGGGCGTTGTATTGTTCCTTTAAAAAAAGGTTTTGTGGGACATAGGCAGGTATTTTAAAGACAAAAACAGCGTATAAAAGTTGTACATAGTCTTGTTCCTTTTTTTCGTCTCGTGGGTGTATTACGGAGGGATATAATAATATGCGAAAACGAATATAGGGATACTCTCATAGAATATGGCATATAAACGGCAAACGGTTATATGAAACATATGCCAGCAGCCATAATATAGCGTACCTACCTACCTACCTATATATTATATAAGGAGTATGTGAGTATAAACAGAAACAGGCAGAGCTAGACTATCACAGCGAGTTTTGTAGTTTTATTTCATTGAAATTTGTAGCGTGAAATCGTTGAATTTCTCTCATTATTACAAGTTTACACTCAGATTAAAGGGAATGAATATGTATATGTATGGGTAGGAGAGTATAATGAAATACGAAATAACATGGAATGCCAAATAATTATTGAGATGGATAAGAAATTTTAGAGTCGTAAACTGCAGGTAAGTACATACAACAACTTTTAAACTTTGGCTATTGAGGAGCTTGAACCGCATGAAATGATACCTATATGGTCAGGGTAATAGTATATATATGGCAGAAACTGTTATGTACAGAGGGCATGTATATATGTGCAGAGACCACAAATAAATGAAAATATTAGAATTAAGAGTGGCGACTAATAGTGAATTGGTCGTTAGACCTTTGACTCTCCTGTCTCTGACTTTAGATCTCCGGCGAAGTGAATCAAAATATAGGTGAAGCATAGCATAAAAAATAATAAAGAACAAGAAGAAGAAGATGCGGATGTACTCAGATTGTACGACGGATTTCAACTCTAATTTTCAAATAAGAAAAAGGACGTGAGCAGAGAGAGAGAGAGAAGATCGTCATCGTCATCGTCATTCCCATCCTCATAAGTACATCTCTTTGTAACTTTTAAACAAATAAATATTTTTTAATGCAGATGAAAAATCACAATCTCAATACAACACAACAAGACACAACACCCAACAAAGATCCCAAGAAGAAACAAGAGAGTTGCTATAATATATTATGTATGTTGTTGACTTGAGAAATTTCAATGTGGATTTGCCTTTGGTTTGGATGTTCGATCACATCGCGATACTACATTTCTCATATATGGTATATATACACTCCGCCGTCTCCGTCTCGCTCAACTTACTTAAACAAGACAAACTACACAATAAAATTTAACTTACCGCATCACACTTTTATTCTTGTGTGTCTTGTATAATTTCCGTAATGTGCTTTCTTAGATAATACATTTCAATTTCCAATTCAACTTTTGAGAGAATTTTAGACTTTGAAGATTTTGATATAAGAGCATAATATACATGCATAATATTACCTCAGCTTATAAGCAATGTAATGCAATTGAAAAAAAAATTGCAGAGGGGAAGTACAGGAAATGCCTTGTAATTTGGAAATGTGTATATAGATAAATACATTTGTACTCAGAAGATAATATTATTATTATTATTATTATGTGCAGATTAACTGTAGTAAGGTGTGAGTGGACGGGACAAGGCGCTTGTTCAAAATCTTTTCAACTTTTCTCTTCAATTCCTATGTTTATTCTGCACTATATTATGTATCCCATAGGAAGAAACGGATACAACTTCCATCCATTCGGAGGCGCCTATAGTAGTTTCTATTTTGCACGTGTTTGTTTTTCTTTGCTTTCCTACACTACCTACCTTGGCAGTTTGCAGGACGTACACAATATACGCAGTAACCCTTTCCTAGGCTAGAGTTGGCCATTGTACAGAATGTAAATCTTATAGAGAGTAATGTTCACTTTAAAGAATTCCTAATCGGAAAATCAATCAAGTTACAACAGTCAGAGTCATCGTATATTCGTGTGAAGAATGATGGAAAATTCATTGAATATACAAAAGCACAGAGGAATGATCAGACAAAGAATAAAATGTTATGGCTTAACAATAAAATCCAAAGAATCAAAATCAAAATGATTTTTCATGACTTTACATCCCAGGCCAGGTCGGAGCTATGGGGAAAAAAATAGTAAAATTGAAATCATAACAATAACAATGTAGCAAACTGACAAACTCGTACTCTGAACAGTATCAATTTTCAATAGTAAACTGAATTTAAAATAATACGTAATCGTCATAATAGTAATAATTATGGGGAAAAAATGGAGCCATGTAATCATGTAATGAAATCAAAGAAATAGCTTTAGCTATAATATAAAATAATTGGCAGGAAATAAATTGTCTGCTGGCAGAGTGAAGTGACCGCAGAGCCAGTGCCAGTGCCAGTACGAATTGTCAGTGCCAATATTGCTAGTGCCAGTCTTGAAGGGACTCTGCTCCTGCTCCTGCTACTGCAAAAATCAGAGTCAGAGAGATGAAAGTCAAAATCTGAATCTGTCTGACTGATTGGGAGTGAGGAGGTACGCTTTAGTTTTAGTATATAATCATATTACATATATCTCTTTAGATTTATTAGATTTACATTCTGTTCATAGGCGCTCTGATCATGATCATACGATCGCATGTTGTTACAATAATTATTGCAATTGCCCCGTACAACACATAATATTCACTCGACTTTCTGCCACTGACTGTAAACTATACATATATGTAGGTAGGTAGCTATATGTACTGATATAATCCAATATAGTCGTATAGCACACACACACATAGACTCACTCATGCTGATAATTGAAAAGAACCACAGAATTGAGAAGATCAGCAATTAAAAAAAAATCCCTGACGACGACCTGACTTTTCTTTCAAGAAAATCGTTAATAATTTTCGTTTCATATATTATGATATGTACATAATAATATTGAGATGGATATTATACGTCACATGTAAGTACATCGTCATGTCATATTATTTACCATTTAGCTGGGGTCAAACCATATTACAATCATCTTTTGGCGTCCACATTCTTCACTTTCTATAATATTTCTTTTTCATACGTACCTACCTGTACTCACTCAGTATTATTTCTTATATCGTATGCAAGGCACAAGAGCGTTCGGCTTCGGATGGAGCATAATCGTCTCCACACCCTCAGTGTCCGTACCACCAACATTAACTCATTTCTACTATCTACTCTCACTACTACGCCACTACTAACACCACACGATATACTCAGTGAGTAGTGAGCTTCAGCTAAAAATCGCAAGTCGTAATAAAGTATGCAGAGATTCCCAAATGTACATAAGCAGAGCAGAGGTAATAAGGAGAGATATTTCCATTAAACCAATACTAAAAATCGATGCTGACGGAACGATGTTATTTATTCATAATCCTTGTTGTGTTTAACTGCTTATATAATTACGAGTAATGCACAGATACAAACACACTGTTGTCTCCCCTTACCTATGTACACACACTACAGAGTTCAGATATTAAAATCTTATGTATAGCCATGCACGTACTTTCTGCATATTATAGGTAAGGTGCTTTGGGAATAACTCAGGATGAGTGTGTGTGTGTGTGTGTGTGTGTGTGGGACATTATTTTAAAGTGTTACAAAAAAATTATGTACTTGCACATGTAGGTAGGTAACTTGTTGTTCACACTAACTTTAAGAAATAATTCATTAAAGATTTTATAAACAATTTAAAAGACCACTCAGGGATAAAAATTACCCCGAGCACATTCACATAGTCACATAGGGCCAGAAAAGAAAAGATTTAGTGTCCTCAACGTTCCCTGTCTACAATACATTAGACATTCAAATTTTAAAGTGCCTACTCTTGAGAACAGCAATCAGCTCAACAATAGGATTATAGGATTAAGGATGTAGGTACCTACCCACATTCGACGTCGACTTCGACAAGCGTAGCGTGCAAAAAGGGAGAATTAATTTTTTTTATATACCTTTTTGTCATCTTAAATTTTCAGATTAGCTTGATTTGCTAATTTTCTTTACTTTTTCTATCTTTCTAAGTTCGTATATGTGTGTGTGGATGTGTGTGTGTGTGCGTGTAGGGCAGCAACAATTTTGTAGAATTATGAAGAATTACGCTTTGATCTGATGCAATGTACAATCGTTCATCGTTCATCGTTTTCGTTTTCATTTTCATCTTGAATCCTCAGCTTGAAGGAGTTGAAGTGGTCGAAATCGAAATATTATATTTATAATGAAATGGTAAAAAAAAGACGAAGCTTGGATTTGAAGATTTGGAAATTTTTGACAATTGTGTTTCTGACTCTGGTCTATTCATGTCATTGATACAAGACATAGAAGCAAAACAGAAACTATATACTGTAATAATGATGATGACCAATTGTTCCAAGGGGAAAGAAATTATCCCAAAGTACTCACAAACATAATTATGATAACCTTACGGAGCTCAAACACACTGATAGAAATGTACAATTTTTGACTTTCCTTGTCAACAGTCAACGCTATACATGACTCAAAAAGACTGAGAGACTGACTGAGAGAGACAGACACTCTCCTCACTCTCATCTCACTGAGCAATCTCTGTGATTTTTTAGCACCTTCACATATTTTTACATGCTCTGCTCCCAACTCCGTCCGACAGACATAATAGAGTCTTGTGCCTGTCATGTCCATATACATAGCCTAGCATGTGCTTGTCTCAGGGATGATCTTGGGTCTTGGACTCGGAGTCAATTACGAATATTACGATATATGAAAACGAAGGTATATTATCTCTCAAATAATGCAACTTCAATTTTTACCTTTTATGATTAAGCCGCCGATCATTCTATACATGCAAATTAAAGTTCATTACTAGTCGTGACTAAGTTTTGGTTTCTAATCTAACTAATGATATGCCTTCTAACCTATTACAATGTGAGCACAGCAGGTTTCCCCTGCCTGCCTGCCTGCCTGCCGTCGAATGAGAATGGGAATAAGAAACTGAATACAAATGGAAATGAAAAATCAATCACATATTATAATATAGGCAAACGCATATAGGCGCACTTCCCCCACTCACAAAAAAATAGTATTATGGCCCTTAAGTTTAAAATTACAACATTGAGCAGCGACTACGACTACGACTGCGACTACGAATAACGAATACATTTATTTTTTTATTGTTCGACTCATATATCGGCCCTCTTATCTCCATCCACATCGACATAGTTTTAATATTTCCATTTTAATCTGTATTTGTTCTAAATCAATTGGATGGTAATTATTATGAAAATGACTATATTTTTATTACCTTAATCGATCCATTATTATGATTACTATATTCTTTTGACGATTGTCTAAGCCAAAGGCTACTTACTACCACAACTAGCTTTAAGATTGTGGAATTGGAATTGGAATTTAAATTGTAGTTCTCAACAAGTCCCAAGTGTGTACCAATAATAATATCAGTAGTATACACAGAAGTGTGGGATACATTATGTAGAACAGATGTCCGCTCAATTGTCACAGCCATCTTGAAATATTAAAAATGAGGAGGGAAAAAAAAGACGTATACACACTGTTTATAAAAATGTTTATAACATCAACACACGCGAGCCTCAAACTAGAATACCTGCTGTATTGCCTGATGCCGTGTGTACGCAAAGAATTTTATTAAAGTTGTTAAACTTTAATTGAGACTTCACAAGGGGAAAAAAATGATTACAAAATCCAGTTATATAAAAACTGAGACAACGTTCTGTGTTGCTGGGCTGTATTCTATGTCACAGCTAAACGCAAAAGTTTGGGTTGAGAGTTCTAGGAAAAAAGGAAACGCAGAGCAGGCAGGGACAAAGCTACAGCCAACAGTACCACTATAGCTGTAGCCTGTACATAAAAAGGTATGTAAAAGGTATGTTCTATCTAGCTGCAGTCAACTCCAAGCCTCAAGTTATAAATACCTAATAATTCATTGTAATAAACCGAAACGAAAGGGATATAAGTGAGCGTGGACGGCATGGCATAATCAAGCCATTACTATTTTGTCATTAGTCATTTTCCAACCTGTGCTGTGCCACATTGCTTGCATAATATATAATTTCTAATTTACGTCACATTACATGAGAAAGACACTGATCAGTGCTGAAGACTACACAACTAATTTAAGCCAACTCCTACAGAATCAATTACAGTTAAAAATTCACAAAAAACTTTCTGACAGGTGACAAGACTCAGAGAGGCAGAGCCGAAACTCAGAGAGGGAGAGAGACAGATAGACAGAATTTCTGTCGTATCGTATTGCCACGCAGGTATATAGGCAGGTACTTTGTATTTTCATAAAACTCAAACTAATCGTAAAAAAAAGTAGACGGACAGAGATAGAAGGTAAAAGTAAAGAAGCAAAAGTTGTCACGTACATTGTACTGTATTGTATCCAATATATATTTTTTTTTCATTACAAACTCCACTTGGACGTCGAATTCAACTTGGAATTCGGTCGTTACCAATACACAGCATAGTCAAATAAATTGGTTATTACATAATCACTATTTAGCGTCTGATTCAGCTCAGCTGTTTCTTGTTGATGTTACTGTTCTGCCCAGCTATAAAGTCGTTCACATTATAATTATATACACTATACATTCTAACTGCAACTGCCTTGGACTTCTAAATCTCCACCGACACACATCCCTCCACGACTCCACCATAATATATTATGATTTCCCTAACGAACCAAACCAAACCAAACCAAAACTCAGCAAACGAATCAAAAAGTTACAAAGTCCAAGAAGTACTGACAGGATCATTTCCCCTCAATTATAGGTATCTCATCATATTATACGTATGTACGGTTATGATTGGGATGGGAAATTGAATTTAAATTTGAATGTAAGTGAGAGGCCTCATGCAAAGCATAATAGCAGGACGACGACGGAGGAGATAGCATAGGAGATACATATAAAACTAGATTTTGGAAACAAAGTACATACTACGTACAGAAATGAGAGAAACACGTTGGAAATTGTTCTAATTTCTTCAAGAAAACTATAAAGTATTCTATATTCTACATGCACATAGTAGGTAATACTACCTCTACCTACAGTCAAAGTATTTACAACAGATGCCGTGTACAAATTACTACGTTGGATGTGGTAGTGGTTCAAGTTGTATATAGTTTGCTGTAGTTGGTAGTGGTGTGGCAACTCCTGCAGTATAATTTTCAATCGATACAAAATTAAAACTATGGATATGAACATCTATAATGGGCTTCACAGGTACGGGCATACATATACATATATATTATATAGGTATATCAATTCTCAGCTGCATAGCTTCTAGGAGTAAAGAGTATCGTGCTTCGCACTTGTAAGAGACGCATAAGAGTATCAATATTCAATGTACGAGACAGAAATGCTAACCCTAAGAATTGGATCAAATAGATACAAATTAATTTTTCCGATGGAATAATTGACAGGCGAGTGACACATACTACTTAGCCGTCACAGCTCTGTGTAAGCACGCACTCTCCGCGGACTCTCGAGCTTTTCACATGCCATACCATGATGCCAATGTAAATTAAGGACACTGACTCTAAACGACTCTGGCTCTACTTGGCATCTATCTATCAGTATCTATACACGAGAACAACTATAGCTGAAACGGTTCGACGACATTGTACCGGAACGACGCTTCGCCGGTGGACGATATGGAGTAGGCGAAATTCAAAAGCAAACGATAAAAAGAAAGTTGTGCACGGATGTGACCACGGACTAACAGTCTGGATACCCGTGTTATTGTCGACGAATTATTTTTTTGGCGAAATTTCGTCGACTAACTGTCGCTCTGGGCGAATGCCGTCAGGCCACAGAAACTGGTCAACTCTCTGCCTGCGCTGTGCATTTCAAGCTTACACATATTTGCATGCATATAAGCTCAATACCATATATTATACAATCCTCACGCTTTTAGTAGTATGTGTAGTAAGGTATGCCTATATATGTAGGTGCTATTAAACAGTCTCATAAGTCTCAGGCTTTACGGCACGGCATGTAGAGAGAGATATGTAGATGAGTAGATAGACGGTCACAGGAGACGAGAGCATAATATATAGAACTGTATCATTAGATAGAGGCTTCAATAGGATACGATACTTTTTTTATGAATATAATTACCTAGATACTACAGATAGAGTCCAGATCCTTTTGATACTCGATGTCGATAACTCTTGTAATAATCATATGTTAACTGCTCTCCTCTGGTCAATTGTTTTTTAATCACAGGATAGGCCAGAGTTTTACTACGAGTCCTACCAAGCCAAAAAGAAGGAGGTGAGGGGAACTAATCTAAATTAAAATCGCAAAAATTTCCCTTCCACTCCACCATCACCACCACATTGTCTGACATAGAAAGAAAGAAAGAATTGAGTGTGGTGTGAGAAAGAGCAATATCCAATGACAAGTGAACTTGCATAACCATAACCATGAAACTGTTTAGTCACTATGAAATTATTAGTAATTTTGTAATATGATTGTAATTTGACAGGTCGACAGGTGACATGTGTGTATGAGCCTCACTAAATGGGAATACAAACCATTTTACAATTAAAATATAATTTTGCTCAAAATAATTGAAAAATCCTTCAATATTCCTACATTATATTTAATGCAGTATTTGCTCATGTTAATTACTAATATTATTTCTTTCTTTATTTTTTCTTACTTGGTCTAAACAGAAAGATGAAGAAATCTTTAATGCCATGTTTATGTTATGATTATCACAGTCATTATAGCTTTTATGAGTTTATTATATCGGACCCTATACACTATGTACGCTCATATTTTATTATATTTGCCTACCTACCAATGTTGGTTCGACAAACTTCAATTTGTAAATATCAGTATGAGTAATATGTCACGTATAATATGTACACACAAAAATTATAAAAAAAAAGGTAAGCGTATTTAGGACTTAAAGATTCATATTGAGCACAAATAGAAGAAGGAAAAAAAAAAATTTTTGCTGGTCATACAATAATAATGAAAATCAGCATGATCGATTAATTTGGTGTTACCACGTACGGATCAGAATCAGATAACAATAGAGCCAATCAGGGCAGCGTGGAGATAAACCTCAATGGATAATATATACGGTATATATACACAAAGTGTGGAGTACTGTCGAACTAGATTAGTCCACTGACTTTGCATAAAACTCACGCCAGCCTCCCTGTCCGTGTCGGTTTATATCTCATCCCAGCTACCTTGTAATTAGTTTGTGTTTTGATAAGGCTACCACCACATCATCATATATCTCTACTCCTTGCTTGCCCATGCCCATTCGAGGCACATAATATACACGAATCCAAATTAGCCGCTAATAATTGAGGCACATGTATAATAAAAGAATAAAATGTAGTAGTAGTAGTAGTATGTATTATACATGTGCTTCGTTTGGACTCTGGGTGTTGAATTGTAAAGTGCCCAGTTTAAATTCAATAATGAAATTTCCAATCATGGAAAACAAACGAAAACAAACAAAGCTTTTGAAACTATTTAGCTACCTTCTGTATTGTTATGTGCTTAGGTTCAGGTTCATATACAAACAAATCAAGGAGCAACGGTGGATGTTGTACAGTAAAATCACAATAACAATATCAACAACAGCAAAAAACAACCAACCTTCAATCTACACTAAAGTAAGTAGTAGACTTTAGAGTGAGTCAAGTCAGAATCAGGATCAAAAATAAAATGGACACGCATGTTTCATTAAGTCCTCTATTCTCCTGTATTGCGGTTCGACGGTCCTCTCCTTCCCACACAAACAGGTCTCTTATATACGTGAAAAACTTTTAAAACTCTAATAATTAATTACTTCATTACAAATTGGAATTGGAAGGGTCGAGACAGCAACTCTGAAAAGCTATTGTTTGTGGCGTGAAAATTATTTTTGATAGTAATGCTTACACATGCACTTGACTGGTGACTGGTCAAGACGTGTGCATATATACATATATATATTTAAAAAATTACCCAGGCATTATTGTTTTTTTGCCACTACACCCCTACAACTTAATCCTACATAAATACATAATTTTCCTCAATACCTATACTATAGCAACTGCTGAAAAAACAAATTCAAATTGAGCTAATCGGTCTATAGCATAGGTAGGACAAGGACAACAAATTTGAGATTGACAGCTTGTAAGCTGTTGGAAGCATCGGGTCATCTACTCATTAAGGAGAATTCAGGGTAGAATTACATCGAGAAAACTTGACTTCAACACACAGGGAAATAATATATGTGTTAGTATGCAAATTATTATGTTCAGAGATTACACGTATGTATGAGGTATTCATTTAATCCTTGTACACAGGTAGACAGACAGTACAAGACAGGGCAGGACAGGATCTACATACCTCTGGCTTAAGTCAAATCCAAATTATTCCGCTTAATCTATGCATAAATTTTAATTTTGTGATTTTTGAGCTTTCATGTAATTGTATTGCAATATCAATATATATATATAATATTCCTTTATCTGTCAATATTAATACTAATAGTAGGAAGGAGACGCACTCCCTGTCTCTGCATAATATGCATTGAATGCGTCTACACACAGAGACCCACACACAAACAATTCCACTGACTCTCTTTCTGCCAAGTTACGCCTTCGCAACTCAATGAACTTGTATGTACCTTACATGATGATCATTTAGAAAATGTTTTAGTTTACAGGTCCAATGGTTTGGTTTCGTGTCATTATCTGTATCAGGATTTAATGTTCCAAAACAGACAAAAAAGGTAAAGGTATAGCTTGTCCTGTATATACATACTAATAGTGTAGCATATAGGGAGTATAGATCTAGTATAGCATCCTATTGCATAGTTTTACTGCACACAATAGGCTATTGATATTAAATTTCCCTTGATTCCAATAACTTTGCTTTTTAAATATTCCAAGCATGTAGACTTGACGATACGTATTGAGTTTGTTATTTTTTTTCCTTTGTGTATTGAATTCATGTGATTTCATATATATCCTGTTCGCTGAGCCGTCTCACCGTCTCTACCCCTTTGATATTTTCCTTCAATATAACAGGGCAGAATCACCAGAATCTACTCCTTGACTGTTTTAATATAATTATATATGCAGCAACCCTCCCTTGCCAAGCGACTACTAGTACTAGTACTAAAACAGTCAACAGATATATGTACATATGAGTTATTTATGATCCCAAGTTGCCAGTACACTTTCAGTAGCAATGTACAGCTTCAAACAACCTTCCGCAGTTTTTTTTGGTAAGAATCAAGCAAACATTGCACAAAGCTGTCAAATGCGTATGTCAAAACTTGTATACTAACTCTTTTATCGTTAGTGTTTGTTGTGTAGTGTGTGTTACATAGTTAATACACTGGTTCACTTGTCACCATTCAAAAATAAAAGACTTCTATCCTCCTGCCGTCGTCTCCAAACAAACGTCGCGTCGTCTCGACAAGTAAACAGAGGCTGTAAGTTAAACATGAGGAAAGGCTCCTTCCACGGAATGTGAATTCAGGTGATGTAAAATGGAAAATGGACAAAAATATTTTTCAGGAAAAACCCAAGGGAGGAAATCTACAGAGTCCAAATCTTACTAGCCCAAGTCCAAAGTCCGAGAACAGGTAACAACTTGAAAATCTTTGTCATATCATCACCCTCATATGTTGTAAACACACCTACGACGGAATTTTTTTTCTCTCCCTCTCTGAATGTAAACTAAAGCATATTCCTTTAGAAAAATAAAAATAAAGCGAAACAGAAACAAAAGGAGGAGAAGAGACTCAGTGAGACAAGAACGATGAAGTTGAAGGATACAAAGTGTGGGACCTGACGAGTGTTTTTGGGCAAACACTATACTACAGTGGAGTAGTGTGTAAAATGAGGGTTGTGTGTTCTTTGAGTCTCGAGTGAGATCATCAGCACGCTTTGTTTCACGTCAGATCAGTTGAAACTGGATATAGGTATATATCTTGGTAGGCTACAGATATACATGGCGTCCCATCAGTTCATACTTATCCACGACTATATAATATTGAACAGGCGTATATGTATGTACCCACTAAGACCGAGACCGACCTGGGCTAAGACGAGTTTTTTGTGTTGTGATTCCCCACACATACAAAAATGCATCTCTCTCTCTCTCTCTCTTTCGTCCATGTTCAGTGTGGCTTGGCTGAGACCGTGTATAAATTGCCAATGCCAATGGTTTAAAATTCTTCCACTGTAACTTGGACTTCACACAAACCAAAACCAAATCCAAAGGAAGAACCAGTCTGAGGACCAAGAGACTGAAATCAGTATTATCAGGCCAGAAATGTAGTAACGTGGTGTAAGGGTGGACTCGGTGTAATAAGGATTCACATGAGTTGAGTTCTTGGCTCTTTGGCTCTCGTCCTTTGGTTGTTGTTGGATAGGATTTCTTAGTTAGGATTTGGATTGGAAGTGGAGAAGTGTAAGAAGTGAAACTACATGAAAAATACAGGTAGAAAAAATGACGCTCGACCATCAGCAACATCGACCTTCAGCCCGTCTTTGGGTGTCGTTTAAACCACAGCCTAGAAGAGCTTCATTTTAAAAATTGTGAACGTGTATTAAAGGAAGGCGGAGGAGAGTTTTACACGTTAAACCTCTCCTCTCCTCTCTCTCTCTCCCTCCCTGACTTCTCAAATGTGTAACAATGGTTTTTTCTAGTAACTGACTGTAATAATATAGTAGACCGAATAGGCACATGTACTTGCTCCATCCTGCTTCCCATATACTCCCCACACACACCACTACTGCCTTACAAAACCAAAGCTAAAGCATGAAGCAGTCAAGAAGTTTGAGTTGACAAACCTACCCACCTAACAATAAGTATATAGGTAAATATGTACTTGATAATTATATCTGCAGTAGAAAAAAAAACAAAAACAACAGCTTTTCCACATTTTTGTACTCTGTACTTACGTAATGCTGTGTAATCATTTAATAAATTCTATGACCACTGAACCACTAACTACTCCACTGTAATGAATACTTAACTAAATATTTTTCAGGCCTCAAAGATGAAGATCCTTTTTAATTTTTTTTTACCTCGTACCGTATAATTACCGATTAGTATAAATATTATGAGGCACGCTGAGTCATAACATTTTACTATGGAATTTATATTAGGCACACACACTACTACTACTACTCATTTTTATTCTTATGAGTTTCTTGCATAAAGGATTTCTAAATCAAATTCAAAAAGAAAATATGTATGAATATAAAATAAAAATGAAATATAGAATAAAAAATACTCATCACTAATTATGAGCTACATACGATTGACCTGCTCAAGTCAAGTCACACAGAGCTCCAAAGATGTGTCAAACACCAAAACATAGCAACTACTGTAAATGATTATTGAATAAGTAATTTTTTCCCTATTCTACTTTGTTGTTCAAGTTCAAGAACAGCTTGGGAAGAAGGAGCAAGATCCTAGTTCTAGAAGAAGAAGATGAGGACGTTGCATAATTTTAAAATCTCCAAGCCACACACCAGCCGCACACTCACTAATCCTAAGACTCAACAATCAAGTTTATATTGCAAAGTTTTTAGTATCTATGTTTGACACTCGCTTGACGTTTTGACTTTGACTTGGCGTCCTAAATCCATTCTTTCAGTATTTACATGTACGTCTCAGACGGCACACGGCTCCGGCTCCTATCCAACATCTTCCAACAACTCCAAGCGGGGAAGATCAAATCCATCCTTTTTTTTCACGAGTTTATTTTTTTAAGTATCTACCCATTACAGCGAACAAAGTAGCTATCTATGCAGTATATGTACATAATTACCATCCGGGAGATTCGACAATAATGAGTCTGCAATTTATGGAAAGTACTGCGTCATTATCAGCATCATAGCACCAGGAGCAATTTTAAAATTTACAAAAGTATGTTTCGTACTACTACTACTGATATACATGTACAAAAGAGTGGATAGCTTCCACATAATACTACAATGCAGGTAGACGTCACATCATCCATATACCGTACACCGTACACTGTACATTGATACTGATAATAAACGTCTTCCCTGACAGGTTGTAAATGTGCTAAAATACTCCAAGGTAAGTTCATCTCATTCACGCTCTCAGTCAGTATGTATATCTACTTTTTTTTTCTCTTTTACATCTGAGAGTAATACACAGTGCATATATGCAGTGCTCGGAGGACCAGAGATACCATGCAGCACATGGTCATTTAGAATTCTTAAAGAGGAAGTATATACACATGAAATGTGTAGGAAAAAGTCAAATACAAAAGTAAGCAGAAAATTCTGAAACCAGCCACGTTCTCTCTCAAGACTCAAGACCACGTTTGCCAAAGCCTTCCCTCAGCTCACGTTCCCAATCCACGTTGCACATCAATAAAAGGAAACCAATAGATATACATACCCGATACAAAACTAAATTGCATGTGTGAAAAAATCCTAGCTCTTCTCCGTCTCTAGATGTGCTAAACTTAAGCTTAACTCGGATACACATTATCAGATATATGTCTGATCATAGCTCAAATAATGTGGTCCTAAATACAGAATTCACGATACGTGATTTAATAGCAAACTAGCAACAATAATGTTTTCCCTCTCTCCTTATAAATACATACCTGCACAACATTACTGACTCATGGACTTACTATATAGTGTGCTATAGGGATAGGGCTATGTGGAGTAAAAACAATCGAAGAGAGGCATCCAGGCTGAAGCAAGCCCTCCACTTTCATTATAATGAATGATACTTTTGGATAGATTTGGACACTCGTAGTAAATACCACTATCAGTATGCATGGAATGGATTGGAATATCAGAGGAGATCAGGACCAAGTGTTTTGTATTTTGTTTTTGTAAAAACTTTGTAGGGCTTCTCAACAACCTCCTGATATCTGATGGTAAGGGCTATAACTGCGCTATGCTGCTGGGGTGAAGACAAGGACTGTAATTTCAGAGGAGAGAGAGAGACAGAGATGCGTTGAGCGTGAGTCAATAATATGTGTACTAATGCCAGTTGGAAGCCAACAGCTTCAGACAAAAGTGGCAAATGTTTTAGCCCAACCATTCTTTATTATCGCCAGCAGGATACGAATAAGAATAAGCCTCCATTTAAATTTTCATTGACTCCGTATAGGTATGTATATTATTGTGTACACTGTCCAGCTTTTAGAGTCATAGTCAGAGCGAGAGAAGATTTCTTCATGATTCCAAATTCCAATTGCAACAAAATCGAGTATGTACACTATCGGCCGTCCTACAGACTGCAGATAGACCGATATTACATTTATCATAAAGGAAAAACTAAGACAGTCAAGATATTATGTTTAATTCAGACAAGGATGAGTCTAGGTGTGCATGTAATTGTAATTGTGAGTTCGTGTAATGCAAGCGTGTTTTGATTCACGGAGATTGTCTACCTATACAATGTGAGTAGTCACTCTCTGGGTAAGTAGGTAAAACATAGGAAAACGTAAGTAGGTGCGTTGCATTGTCAGTTGCCAGTTGCCAGTCTCAAGTCAGCAGCAGCAGCAGGTGAATTAAAAGTCCACAATAGAGTCTGCAGCATGTAGGAACATACATAATAATATACATGCTGTACAGTCAAGAAATAAGTATACCTACATAGAAAAATCAGTATAATTATTATGTACCTACATCTCTCTACACTCAGTTTGGTCATATATAATATTATGTTTCCATCAAAAAAAAGTTAAGAAAGGCTCACTAGCTCTCACAATGATGTTGTCAAGGTTGAGGAGACCCTTGGGCTATATTTGAATAGGAACATCCATATGGAAGTATCCTAATTTAATGTATAATTTGACCAGTTTGTAATTCAAATCAAACCATAATACTAATGATGATTGCTCATAGTTTTTAGTTAAAACAGTTTCTAAAACATGGTGAGAAAAGAAGAAGAAAAAAAAGAACAACAAGGAAATGTTTATCAAGACCAAGAGCGAATGATATTAAAAAAATTTAAGTGTATACATAAGGATAGTAGTTAGAGGTTGTAAGTTGTCAGTTGTAAATTGTAAACATGCGTTGGGAAATAATGGTGCTGATTTCTGATTAAATTAAAAAGTGTAATTCATGCCATATCGTGTAAATAGCAAAACGTCACAAATCATTCTCTCTCTCTGTCTCTGTCTTTTTTCCCCCCTCCGCTGATATGCCTTGATAATAGTGAGGATGAATGTGAGCAGGGATAATGGACAGTATGGACACAAGTGCGAAAAGACCAAGACCAAGTCCAAGTTAAATATATAATCCGCTTTGCTTTGACATAGTAGTTTGGTTTGGTTAGTGGTCCTGTCCAGTCTAATCGTCGTACATACCTATTTACTGTATTACAGAACTAACTAAGCTCATTTTTTCTTCAGTCGTCACACAATGTTTAAACTGTGAAACTAAAGCCACGGTTGACGTTGACACTAACTGGCAATTTATTTAGGAAATTATAATTTGTGATTACAATTTGTCAGTATAAATAGGTACCTACGGGCTACGGACAATTACACTGAAATATCGTGCTCATATAAGGAAGGCATAGGCTTGAATGAAATTATGTATTTTACCTATGTAAAAGTATTTGTGGTGGTCTCGTTTTTTTTCGTCTTTTACAATGTGACTCTAAAAAAACTCTGCTAAAGCTGACGGCTGACGGACTCTTATTAAGTTGAGCTCGAAATCCAAGTCGAAGTTGACGCCGAGAATGGTGTCGACGGAGGTCTGGTCACCAATGTCAGTGGAAATGGAAATTACACACACTATGAACATTAGTGGACAGCAGTTTAGTGGGTCTTTGGCTCTGTTGTTGTGGGTATTCATAGCTTTTTAAGGCAAATAATCAATTTACTAATTTAGGCTAAAGGTGAATATAAATCAGCTGGGAGCGAGTCTCAATTCGCACTTTCAAGTCTGCCCTGACTAAAACAATATTATGCGGGATGACAGTTGGAATTACCATATAGTTGGATATAATTATCAATTATATCTATATAGTACTATACTATAATTTATATATATAATAATATGTAGAATAGAGGGCTGTTCTAAGCCCGCGCTGTCAGGTAATTTTTATAGTATAATATTTTTTTATTTGGTTTCCTTGTAATTTAATGCAAGCTTTTAAACAAACACCCCCCTCAAAGAAACAGAAACAGAATAGAACACACAAAAATCACAAGACTCTCGATCGAGTCTTGACTATTTCATATACACATAAAGCAAAAAATTGCAATGCCAAAGTGTCATAGACATAGGTAGTGCAGTTGAAGGTGTTTTAGGGGACTGTCTATATACTGTCTACACAGTCTAATATGATGACCTTATTTTATCCATACATTACGTCCACTATGTGTGGTATCGCGGCAGTTATGGAATATGGAAAGTGCCTGAGCTTAAGTTCTGACTGTGACTGTGCCATTACCGTGAGAAAGAAAATAATATAATTTATTCCTCCATATAGACTCATAAATAAATTCAGTCAGCCATAAAAGATGATACCTATTATGATTATGATTGTCGAATTCTCAGCTGACTCAGGAGGTAGGATTGAGAGAGGGCCTCTAAAGAACACATCACATCTAAAGTCTACAGCGAGTCACTATCTTTTCTATAAATTATCGATGAAATTACATACACTGCCAAGCCAACACTCCAAGAGACTCGCTCACTCCAACACCATCACACTAGTAGAGAGACTGATAAAAACCAAAATGAAAACGATCGGATGGAATATAAAGAAAAAGTATAGGTATACATGATTATATATTCTTCTTCTTAACGACAACGACAACCACACAATCCACATTACAGATATACCTATAAATCACGGCAATATTTTCCCATCAATAGTGTCAACAAACAAGGGAAAGAGATACAGATGACATGAAATTAATATTATTTTAATAATATGCATTACAGATATCTATCCTCCAATCTTCTTTTTCCACGCTTTCAGTTGCCTACCTCAGAAATAATGATAGTACAGAGTAACCACCACCATGATAGTTAAAATGGTCTAATTCCAACTCCAACTCGTCAATCGTCATATCGTGTCAATGAGGCGACTAATATATAATGTATACACAGAGAACAGGGATATGCATGATCAATCATGAAGATAGTATAAAGGAATACAAAAATGAATACCGAATACGGAGACATCCAACACTCAAAATATTGAAAGTAACCTCAAAAGAATGGATACTGGGTTTGAGATAATTTGTAAATCATTTATGTCGTAAATTAAACTCTTCGCCTTTGATATAAGCACACTAGAATATATATGTATATAGTTTCAAAATTGCAAAACATACAATTAACATTTTTTGAAACAGTAAAATCTACGTGATATTTACGCATCTTACAGTGTTTTGAAGACGCTTAAATAGAACTTTTTGAGCACTTAGAAAAAACAGATACGTACGAGAGGCCGAGTTTTCTGTGTAATATGGATATGTAGCTCAACTATCTTAAAAAGGGGGTTTTTTACTCTGTCTGTAGTCTGTAGGAAGATCCTCTGGGGGAGAAGTTGATAGCGTATTTATAACACTAGGCGACGATGACGATATAATATAATCCTAATTATGTATGCCCATGTACTATACATATATAACGTCAACGAGCGATAAAATAAAGATAATGATAGTGTCGGAGTTGAGCTAAAGATCGTTCCGTACTTTTTTCCACACGGCTTTTGATGTCTGTCTCTAAAAGTCTTGCTGAGTCTCTCTATCTGTCCTACTCCTACGTGTTATTAGAAAGGGGAACAAAACTTTCGGTTTTTGCGGATTCAATCGAGGGATTTTTTTTATGATATAGACATAAACTCCATAATCATTCCAGTCGAGGGGCACAATGGAAAAAGTGGAACGATCACAAAATAATGAGGGAGTTAATGAAGAGGATAACAAGTAAAAGTGGATGGGCAGGAATCCCGAGGGGGATTCATTCATCTCTCTCTCTCTCTCTCTCTCCTCCTAATTCGGGACTCATCATATTTGTATCCGTGTATTTTAGGGTCTTTTTGTGATGAGAAGTTAGGATAATGGGAAAAGCGATACTTGAGAACTTTTCACAGTCCTCCACACACACACCATGTGCATCTGCCCTGTGTGTATTAAATTAACCTGTCACCCAAAGGTCTATGTGTCGACGAGCAGAGGCATGTAATGTCTGTAATTACATGTACAGATACATGTTTCTAAATGAGAATGTGAAAACTTACGCTCTCCAAGCTCGTATCATATCACATCTCACATCATATAGCTTTAGCCCAAATTCTCGAATTCTCCCTGAGCCTGTCTCCGATAATGTACTACCAATACGTATGTTTTGACTCTCTTGAGTTAGTTTGGTGGAAAAGTTTAAACCTTTCATTATGATTATTGCTTTTATCTTCTTCTTCTTCTTCTTGTTCGTGCTGATGTTAATGTATTTGATTTCGATTTCGAAACAAAAAAACTTTTTTTTATATAGTATGTATATATATTTAATACTTTATTACTGTAGTAGCAGTGACAGGAGTGATAGTATTTTCAACATATATTAAGACTTTGTCAGCAAAACGCATCAAGTCCAGAGGATAAAGTGTGTGTGGACTTTACGAGTTTTCAACAAAAAAAAAACTTCATAATATATTACATATATTATATACTTTGTATTTTATTTTTTTGAAATCAATAGATTTCTTTGAACACTTTCGAAGTGCCTTTATTCTAGCCAATAGCCAATAGGAGACGGACTACAACGGATATGAATGCATAACACTAGTATTTGAACAATATAAAATGACTAACACATTATATATTAGCAGACACAGTTACTATATATTTCTTGGATGAGAAGGAATATCATAGTTCATAGACGACGAAACAAAAGACAAATGCGAATGTAATTTTTCTCGTATTACATTTATCATGAAGGGAGACTGAAGACGCAGACAGTTGTATCAAGCACGTGGCATGATTAATAGTGGGTGCGGATATAAACTATTATATAGCTAAGCATAACCATAAGGAATACAAATAGGACTGTATCAATCCCACTCTTATATATAGGTAGGTAGGTATATTATGTGCCTTGATGGGTATACGACGGGACAGAGGGAGGGAGAGAGGAAAAGGAAACTTGGAAGAACAAAGTTAAATATTACTTTAGTTAAAAACTTAAGCTAAAGAAGGAAATAGAGAAAAAGTTTCGGAAACAAACCTTGTAGACTCCATCAATCACTTTGGTAATTTCAGTCGCCTCCATCTTAATGAAGATGATAATGTTTTACAATAATTGAGTAGTTTTAATCATAAATGGGGGATAGACAATAATAATCCTTCGAAAAGTTTTTTTTTGTCGTCGCTGACTCTGATTGTCTCTTGTGACAAGTAGTACGAGCAATTTCTCCCTCGTTTTTTGTTTGTTGTTGTTGTTGATGTTGGTATGCTGTGAAAATTACAAGTCCCACTCTGCTCGTATTCTCGTATATACTTAGTAGTACTGATGATGATGCCTTCTTCTATAACACAATTGAACCAGAAGAATAAGAAGACAAAAAAACCATATAATTTATATATAAGTATATACTCAGGATCGAGGACGAAGAATAGAATAGAAACGCGAACAGCGAAGAATGACAGTATCAAATATATATATAGTTATTATAATAAATTTCAAAACTTGACAAAAAAATTGACAAATTATTCCAAGTTCAAATTATCACTCTGATCATGTGCTCACCACAAAACTAAAGCAGACGCTGGGAGTGTATCTCTAAACACAGCATTCCATAAGGTGCAGGAGATACTGGAGATGTAGGAGTACTTTTGGAAAATACTCAAAAAAAGAAACTAAAAGAAGTACTGAATACTGAACAGACAAATCTTCCACTGTCTTTCGTGATGGTATAGTTGTATCTATGTGTGTGTACTCGAGTAGTAATTAGTAATATCTAGTCATTTCGCCTCTGTCTCTCTCTCACAATGTCAGTAGTTTCTGTCAAAACACTCAGCATCTTTCCTTCTCAACTCTCAAGAAAATTTTCTTTTCACTCGTTTCAATGTTCACGCTTCAATGATTATACTGGAATTTTTTTTGTCAGTCAGCAAATAATGTTCCTACTTTCCTTATGTGGTGACTTAGTTCTACAGATGACAGAAGCTTATTGCTCTTTATTTGTAAATAGCACTCGAGAATGCTGTAATTGAAACGGTAATTTGACGCACTAACAACAAAGTAACAGGAGCCGCAACATTAATAGATTAACGAATTACCGAAACAACAACTTTAACAGTAGTAATAGCAAGAGCCCAAGAACGTCACACTCTTCAAATTATGATTATTGATTAGCGTCGTTAAAGAAAGTTTTGGTTAATAACAACAGACAGTTGACAGTCAGTAGTAGTAGTAGTAATCCAACACGAAGAGTTGAGTTAAGTTCAAATTTGTTGTTTGTTATATTCCTCCGAACCACGCTCAACGTTAAATCCCGTGGCAGTTGACAGCTTAAAAAGAAAAAAAACTTGGAAAGTCTCTGGAATCTCCAAAAGAATCTGTTGCGGATTAAATGTTAAACGGATGATCCTACTTTGTCAAAAGACCGTTTTCAGGATTTGATTTGATGTTGATCTTATCCCACTTTGGTTCAATGATCAATATACATGGAAATTGAAACTTTTTCTTGGTTTAGTTGATAGAAAAAAATCGTTTTTCCACACACTAGGGAAAAAAACGGAATTTCTACTAGTGATTTTGATGGTGGTAGTCACGGTAGTAGTAGAAAAGAAGGAGATGCAGACACGCAGACACACAGGTATACAGGTACAGTGGGCCTTGTAAAGTGTGTGTGTTCGTAACTCTCCGTCCGTCTGTCAAGATTGAAAATGGTATTGGTATTGAGAGTAGATATATATTTGAGCTTAGGGCAGAATGAAAAATTCTGGTAGATTACTTGGCTATACGAAACTTCACGTCACTTTCAACTATTCAAGAGATAACTTGTGGGCCTCCTTCCTACTCCTAGAACTGAATTCTACTGACTGCACGTCGGCCGGCAAGGAGAGAACAGAGCGATGCGAGCGATGTGCCTTCCCTCGTCGAAAAGCTGCTCTTGCAAGTTGCGGGATATGCGATGGGAATGTTTTGGTGAGGTGAAGTCAAGACAGAATCTCACCACACGGAGTGAGCCACCAGTTTCCTTCTTGATGCTCACTGCTGCTGCTGCTCCTTCGCCGTTTTCCCTTTACTCTGATTTTCTATTGGATTCACAGCATTCAAGTCGTCGTCGAGAGCTCCCTTCTTCTTCTTCTTCGTCTTCGTCTTCTTCTTTGTTCCCAACCAGATACACTGTAGGACTGGGACAGACAGGTTTAATATGGCTACAATGGGGCTATACTGCTCCTGCATTCACGGACTGCATCATCATGATGCTCTTCTTTCGAATTTCCAAGGGAGAAATACTATATGTAAATGCTCAGTGTACAGTGTGTCCGAGCGACAAGACACTGTACTCGTAGGACACAAGACATAAGGGAGGAGGTGAAGTCCAATCCTTTTTGACTCTGCTCACACGAAGACGAAGGATCATCATCAATGAGGATGAGGGTCTTTGGATTTTTCTGAGGAGCTGTGTCTTTGCCGAGGTATATTACACATCCACTGTAGATCGTGGAAGTAGAAGCTTTCATTTCATGTAATATTGGTGGTGGTAGTAACTATTGTTTCTTTCTGTAGTCATCTTCTTCTTACAGTCTGTCTCTTGTCAGTCTGAAGATCTTATATGATATGAGGAGGGTGGCCTGTGTGGGTCCTCGTCCTCGGGGTGATGACATTCTTGCCCATTTTGAACAAAGTAAAAGTCTTGTTGAGAGACTTGTGCATTTGAGATGTTTTTGCTCTGCCTCTGTTGTTTTGTTTCGCTACTAAAATACTACTACTATCACATCATCACATTGTACCACATGCATACTGTATGTCGTATGTATGTCAGGCCCAAAGGACAGGCCAATCCATTATGATATGCACCTCTGTAACTATGTACAGGTGTTGTAGTTATTGTTATTTTGGGGGTGCACCTGTACACTGGAGATACATGGGTAGATAGTGGATGGGGAGGTATAGGTAGGTAGATTAGATACTTTCTATATAGACAAGTGACTACCTATAGACAGGTGAGGGAATCCTCGAATTCACCCCGTCTAACTCCGTTTTAACTTGGATGATGATAACACACCCTGGAGAAAAATTACTGCAACCTGCAGTACAAAATCCGCTTCGGCAACAACTGTTTTCCTCCTCTTCATCCTGACTGTCCCGAGGCTGGGCTCGATCTTGTAAAAAAGTGAGAGAACTTACGACTTAGGATTAGTGCATTATTGTGATTGTGTGGATTGTAGGCCACTTATTCTTGATTAAATATGTATTTGTATTTACCATTATTAATGCTACTGGGACCGATGCCGATGCGGATGCCGATACCGATGCCGATGCGGATTCTTCCCCCACAACCATCATGTTAAATCTAAAAAAAGCTATGGAGAGATGAAATTTACTGCTAGATTTCTAATAATAATATTACATACAGACAGAGTAGATATCATTTAATCTGGTGTATTGTACTCTGCTGCTGCTCTCTATTGTATTGAAACGTATTGTGTTCGTATATGTGTGTAGTAAGGACTACAACTACTTACAGGGACGGTGACGGTAGCTCGTAGCACTATTGAATTTCTTCCTTCTACAAAACAGTTGGTGGCTTGGCTATTTATTTTATCGGACAGATTTATAGAATTAAAATGTCACTAATTGCATTCAGTATGGCACTCAAGCTAAAGTTATGGGTTTATTTGTATTTTTCGATGTCGATGTGGATGTCGAAGTGGTCGTGGAAGCCGTTGTTGATCTTAGAGAAACAACTAGTAGTAGTAGGTAGGTCTTTTAATGAAAGGGGAAATATTCCACAAGGAATATTAGCAACGGTTCGAATTCCAATTCCAACTGTATTGTAACTGTACTGTAGCAGTTCGTCTTGGTTGATCGTATAATGCTAACAATGATCCGTGGATGACATGCCTCAAAATATCTTACCATAAATATAATAGATAGGTATTCTCACACTGCCAGTGCCAGTGGCCCCAGCAGCAGTGCACTGGGGCTATGCGGTGCGATGAAGTAAAAAAAGAAAGAAATCAACAATGACAATAGTAATAGTTAATATTAATTGGTCTTGTCGATTAAAATATCATAGTGACTCTGGCTGTGGAGCGTAGTCATATTCTGAATGGGAGTTTACGTATTATTAATGCAAGCATCATTCCTCTCTTCCTTTCATTACTTAACATGGTTAGCATACAGATGTAGATATGGATGACATGGAAGTCAATAAAAGTAATAGAGAACAAGAATGTCACTCGGTCTCTCTGTATATTATGCATGTTCAGAAATTCAGAGGGGAGACACTCAAAATACTAAAACAACAACGGCCAATAAGTAAAACCTGTACTCTGTACTGAGTACTGACAGACTGTACCTGAAGGGACATTGATTTCATTGGTATTAGTATATAATATGTATGGGTAGTGTAAGGGTAATTGGAACGGGCACTAATGCATGTTGTTGAATGTTGAGTTTGACTGATTGTTGAACAGATTCTGCCGTGGTCATGTAGTCATCGCCGTCGGCAACCAAATATACACATTGTCATTTACTCCCCTGTACAATGATAATCATAATCATAATCATAAATAAATGACAAGACGTCTTCTCTGTCTCTGTATAGTCTGTAGTAATGGAATAATTGTTGTCATGTCATATTATATTGACTGACAAGGAATTTAGAGGAACAATGGAATGTCACTCCGTATCCTTGCCAATCATCAATTTTTGGTGACGAAGATTAACTTGCTTTCAGTTTTTCACGTCCTACCCTACAATCATATCACCACTTTGCTATCCCATCCCATCACATCACATCATGTCGCATCGCAATATGATGTAGAACTAGAATCAGAATCACCTTTGTTACTACTCCGTCGATAAGACTACTGACTGTTACTGTTTGCTGAATTCAGTGTGTGTAGAAGTGTTATTAGTACTATAGGGACCTACTACATACAGTTTATGTAGTTCCCGCTGATTTCGAAGGATACATAACATTTCAAATAATGTCTTCATTAAACAATCAAAATCTATTCCATCAATTCCTTGCAGGTGGATAGGGGATGGTGATGGTGAATGGGGAATGAGGGGAATGGTGCATGGTCTCTGGTTAGTTAGTTTACTCTGCTTGATTCAATAGAATGACGATTCGATGGCTGGAGGGGCAAACCCGAATGACAAAAGTTTATGCAGTCGACTCCAGGCTGACTCCTGACTGCCTCGTGATTAATTACCAAATTCCAAATCTTCTGGATACTAATGAAACTCTTGTCAATTCGGAGTCATCAATTCCCAATTGAGTTCCGTGCAAAAGGAAAAAGAATACTCTAATAATGGGAAATGTGTGTGAGGTAAACTCGACATGGTTTGCATTCTTATGTTTGGGTTCACGGTGATAGCCGATTCTCCTGCCCTACCCATGCCAGGGCCATACCTTAGGTAGGTAGGTAGGTGCATATGTAAATTCCCTATAAAAAGCATCGATATCATGTATAGGTAACCTAAACGTATATATTGCTACATGTTTTATTTCGTACGTCACCTACACACATATCTGAGGACATGCTTAACTTGTTACTCCAACTTCCAGCTTGTTCAACATGACGTGCAGTATAAAATTTTTAAATGTGTGAACAGTGCCAGCTTAAATTTTTCAAAGGTTTTCCCACTGTGTCCCCTCATTTTGCGAAGCTAGGGGATTCATTCCCCAGCAGGGAATTCGAATTCAACTTTGACTTGAAATACTTCAAGCTCCACATCGCTCTTCCTGTTCCATCCCCTGTTGTCTGTAGTCGACGTCGCTTTCGCCTGGATCTCATCTCTCTTATGTGTCTCAGTATGTATAGAAAAATAGCAAATACGCAATGTTTTTTTCTTCTCCTCACATTTATGTGTCCCTATATGTAGTCTTGTTGAGGATTCGATGGAAAATGGAAACGTCAGTCGACGTGGATTACCCCCTACAGAAGATAGCTGTGTTCTTCTCATAGGACATGAGGACTACAGTTCAAATTTCAAATCCTGCTCCTACACATTGTCATATTTTTATATTCTTGAAAGGAGAAGTGGTGAAAGACGGTGGAGGAATGAGGAAGTTTTCTCTCCCTCAATCATATTATTGCCGGGGCAGAAGCCAGAATGTGATTAACACAAATAATGAAATAACGATAATAAAATTCTTCTCGTTCTACAGAGCAGAATGAGGAGCATCCTCCTCCTCCTCCCACCATATATCCCGTCCTCTATATATAACATCCCCCATTAATCCAAGTTTGTGTTTTGGTAATGTGTAATTAAAAGGAAAATAAATTTATATTTAACTTGGCATTTTTTGGTGTGTTTGTCATTCTCATTTGTTTGTATTAATTTGGAGACTTTCGACTCTCAAGACGTGGACTTGGGATGATGATGACTGAGAGGAAACAAAATCACTATCAAATTAATACACAAAGGGAATTTTAGTTTGTAACTGTCGTTTGTAAGTTGCTCCGTTCAGAGTTTCAGAGTTGCGGAACATTCGAACTGGAACTGTAGAACTGTGGAACTTGGAACTGGTAGTCTCTCTGGTAGGGAAAAAAATTGTGGAGACGGAGTCACGGTGTTCCATTCCATATTCCATAGTAAAAAGAAGAAAAAAAGAAAAGTTGTGATGTGCCTAATGTGCCACGAGAAAAAGATGCGTGTATGTACCTCCGATGACAGCGTGAGTGTTCATGTGGGTGCGTACGACACATATATATGGCTCAAAGAAAAAGGAAAAAAGAAGATATTCACCCTCTTCCCTAAGTTTGCCATTTGCCGTTTTCAAGTAATGATTCGTTGTCTCGAAATGTGTAGAAAAGTTTTGTAGTAGCGGTAGTAGTAGTAGTAGTCGTCGTAGTTTTGTTGCGTATATATATGTACGGTACAAGTTGTATAGTTTTTCCTTCTTGAAGGAGATATATCTATGTATATAGGGGTGAGGATGACGGTTCCGTTCTTTTTACACAGATTTACTTTTTTGTAGTTGTATCCATAGTCGGGACCAGGGCCGGGGACGCAGTGCGTACGTAGGTAGTTACATATAGTTATGCGCTCAGAAAAAGTACAAATAGAAACTTTATTATGAATGTCTTTGGGTGCTGCTGGATGGATCTGGAATAAGGATAATGCTCATAATACTAATAATATACATACACGGTTCGGTTCCGTTTCTCGGACGACATAGAAGATTACTACAGATAGAGATGTACGCATGAGAGAAATAATAATATTATTTTGAAGTTAAGCGTTAGGGTCTCGTTGAGTTCCAGAGTTCCAGGTTCCAGTCTTACACAGAGCTGAGGGTAAATTCTGAATGAAGAAGACATCCCCACACACACACTCGCAACTTTCAACGTAGGTATCTACGTAGCAAACAACACAGGGATACAACAGCATAAGAATAAGATGCTATGGAGAAGGAAGTAGAAGTAGGAAGTGAACTGAACTGAAGACGGATTTCGGATTCGGATTTCGGAGTCGGAGCTGGCGAGTAACTAACTAACCGTTGCTTATGGCAGCATTCACTTGCACACAACTCATAATATGCATTATGCATGTATGGGAAAGATGGGGAAAAGAAAACAAACTACATGCGTAAAGGGCGTAAGTGTTTGAATATTATGCATCTGCATCCAAATCTCTCTCAGTCGCTCTCCTCGCCATCCCCATATTCCATATCCAGGAGTCAGCAGTGGACAAGGAATAAGAGAGGAAGAAACTTGAGCTTTGGATTTGCGTCCGTATTGAATCAGCGACCCTCAATGAATATACAAACACAAAAATGACACGCTACTTTGGAACTATATACTACACGGCTACGGCAACTATGGCTCAGTACACGGAAGAAACGCCATCACATGTACAAGTCCCAAGTCCCAAGCCCCAAGTCCACGTCTCTCCATTAGTATGCAGTCTGTGTGAAGTTTGGTGAAAGCTGAGTAAGGAACTCCCAGATAAGATATCTGATCTGATGTAAAGTTGGTAGCTACTCATGACTCATGTATACATATATACCTACGTGAGCAAGATCAATTGCATTTATTCTTGACTTAAAAATATATATGAATTTGGATTTATTATATTACGTATATATTACGTTGATGTAGACGGATACTATACAGTCAATGTACAGTCAAACATTTCTAATAATAAAATACAAAAGGGAATATCTAGATTTTTTACAAATGAAATGTAGGAGATATATTATTATACATTATAGAGAATGTAATAAATATGTAATTGATTAATTACTCTGTACCACAGTACCTAACGGATTTATTACTTTCCGAATTTCTAGTGATTTATAATTTTTCAAATTAGCATTTTTTTATATTTTATGAATATGGGCTTGCTTGCAGTTTATCAAGAATGAAAATTTTGATGATTTATTACTTCTTTATTGAATTAATCATTTGGTGGTTTTCATTTTTTTTAGGGTAACTAATTTAGCAATTTACGCTTTTCCAAGTAAAAAATTGAGGAACTCCTTTTCTAACGTTTTTTAGTAAAAGTGCTTAGGGATTTACGCTATTTTGCAATATAGTAATTTAGTAGGATTTTTAAAGGTAAAGTTATTAGTATGTTTTTTGTAAATAAATAATTAAGTACTACACATTTGTTTGCAATAAAAACACAGCGATGTAGTCCATTTCCAAGTAAACAAAAAATGTTTTTTTTTGGAAATATATCTGTAGTATAGGAAACTTAAAAAAAGTTTTGAAATAAGATTAAAGATATGATATTTGTGTATATTTTTAGAAAATACTTACTAAATAGCATACAGTAGTAGAAACTAACAAGTTTTTAAAGGAGCAAGATCTAATTTGATAATGAAGTACCTACCTTACATTGCGTGCACTCATACTTTAAAATGTCTTAAAAATCTTGAGATAACATGTTTTGCACATGCACCTTTCCCTCCCGTACACGACATTTTATATTATAAGGAAGAAGAAAAAAACAGTGAAATGGGAAACAATCTGTACTTTTGTGTACTTTTACTTCTTTCTTTCCTACCGGAGAAAAATCTAAAGTGCTTCCTTTCTACTTTCCTGCACATTGGCCGCAAGTCCATTCATACTCAAAAACTATATAGCTTTCTTTGGTTCTCTTCTCTCGCTCTCTTTTCCCCCGACTCCCGACGTTTTTTTCCCTCTCTATCTCTATCTTCTTCAGTCCTGATTTCCCTTTATTTTCCTATTTCTGTATTTTTCCCTTTAACTTTATCTCTGTCTTGGGAGCTTTCGTCTCTCTCCTCTACAGTTTGACTTGATGTGCCTCACTTAACTTACTCCATGAGACAGATGGGTCGTGTAGTTTCTCTCTAACTTGAACAAGATGATTTCTTAAAGGCATATTTCCAGACTCCACACACAGTCCAACAGAACAGTCCTCAGTCGTCGTCGTCGTCTCCGTTCCTCTTTTTAATAAAATCTCCGTTAATGCTTTAATATAACTTCACTTGTCAGCTTTATTTGCCGTAGGATCAGCTCCGGTAATTCATAACAAGATAGGATGGCCACTAAGGTTGCTCATTCAAAAAAGAATTATTACTCAAAATGGGAATACATACAAGCATTGAAGTGTAAATGAATTCCTTGAACACGAACATATTATAGTATCTTGCATGCTTCATATATGGCATCGTACATAGCCCCGGCTACGGGTACTGGTACGGCCACGCGGTTACGGTTACGGTTACGACGGTGCAGTGCGGTACGGAACGGGATTTTGCACAATACCTTCTTCATTTTTTTATCTTCTCAGAATTTCCTTGTTGTTGTTTCCATCGTCCGGAGTGAGCAGTTAGAGTAAAGAGTACAAATAGAGATGCATCTTACGAACCAGTTCTCCAATTCTCTTTCACTTTACTTACATGTCAACAAGTATTCCATTCTGTACACTCCAAATTGCAATTCACTTTGTACATAGTTTATAGCCCGCTCTGTTTAAATAATTGATGTGATTTTTTGTGTGTGTCTACTTCTCAGTAAGGATGTGGAACATATAAATTTTTTACATCACTATACACAGTCTGTCTTCTGGCTTCCGCTCCACGTGCATCACTTTTGATTTTAATGGGGGTAAGTAGACCAAGTCTCGTAATTCACCCGACCCAATGTACATAATATCAATGCCAATGCACTCTCAAGTTTCGCACATTTAATTTAAATGGATTGAGGTAATGGAGTCCCTTTTGCCTTTTTTGGCAGTTCTTAAAATGATTTGAAATTTTTTGAATATTGAAAATTGGGACTATGTGTTGTGGATCGAGTGGAAGGCACGAGGGGAAAGGTGTGAATTAAGATTGAATTAGAAACTTAGTGTGAATTCTTATATTTTGGTTGATCTGCGCTGTCTTTTTTAGGATTTAGTCGTCCAGGACCAAGACCAAGACCAAAGAAGTAGGAGACCTGTTGTGGAAGTACCTACGTATGTACTAATTCCTACATGGAAAAGTAGTGTAAGCAGCTAGGTTAAAAAATACAGGTATATTTCAATAAGAGTCTTTTCTGCTATAACTATTTTGATATATAAAAGCGTAAAATACTCATGCAAATTGAGGAGAGTATCAATGTCAAATTAATGTCTGAATGTTAATCAAATTCTTAAACACGAGTTCTAACCTTTGAAGGTTGTACAGTGTACAGTACATAGAAGGAGAAGGATGGAGGATATACATATATATATATCTGTATTTATATTCTACGCGCATCAGTCGAGTCCTCTAAGTTGTGGGACAATCAATAAAACACGGAATGCGAGTCATAGTATACAGTAAAAAGGGAGGAAAGATGTTGAGGCGTTCTTATTGTATTGTGAATTGTGACTCAATAAAATTCAAAAAAAAGAGTCACAGAAAGAAGTGAAATAAAATAAAATGGTTTGTTGTTGCCGTGCAGTTGATGTTCATGTTGACATTTAGGGGGGATAAATCCTATGCTTCCATAGCCATGTATGTTGACGGCGAGGAAGGAAGGATGGAGAGGGCTCAAAATATATACAAAATAGTTCTTGCTAATTAAATTAACATCGGGTTAATAGGACGCTCAGCAGGTGCATATCCCTGTACCAAGTTTTATTACACATGAAGAAGCAGAACAAAGACCTCGTTGACTTTATTACGACCTGCTGTTGAATAGGAATTGATTGCACACAGAGGGTAGCTCCTCAATTAGCATATCATAAGGAAAATTACTTGAGGACTGGAAACGAAGCGGCAAAGTCGGTCGTCAATATCAATGATTAATAAACTATTTAAATTTTATTTAAATGACAAGTTTTGGGTGCATGCTCTCCGCGTCTCGCATAGCTCCTCTGCTCTGGTCGACTTTTGTCTGTCATGCTCATGTGTTATGTTGTTGACTGTATCAAGAGATTTCGTCCATACATTTAGTTTAAAGGGAAGTCATAGCTCCTTCATTCGTCCTTTTTCTTTCTTTCTTTCTTTCGTCGTCGCCGTCTTTCGCCGTCTCGTTCGTCGACGTTCCATTAAAATTTACTCTCAGATTATTGGGACCACAACTATTAGAGATTCTCTCTGTGCGTATCTTTGAAGCATGCAGTTGAATTTTGAAATGGTTTTAAACTGTGCACGACAAATGCTCAGTGAGCTTCGCGTGTCACAGACACGTCACAGCACAAAAGTCAAACATGAGAGGGAGAGACTGGCATTCTTGTGTAAAAGTTTGTAATAATTACTTTTAACTTAAATTCAATTCATTTCAAATGTCCAACTTCTTTTGAGTTTTGACTTTTGATTTGACTAGAAATACATCTCATTTTTATGAGATACACACACAAGTATTTGTCCCTTTCTGTGTATATTGGGGGCAACGTTACAGAACCAGGACTTACAAAATTATCACGGAACTAAATACATGCAGGAAAAATAATTAACCATAAGAACTCGAACTAATAAACTAATTTGGCTGTAAGAATTATTAACGTAGGAACGTCTAATCTAGGTACTGGTACTGTTGTGTGTCTCAACAACAGTGCTGCAATTTTTGTAATTTTTTTTAAATTGGAACCCAAGATGGACGCCAGATTCTTTTAACGACTGAGTGGCTACTTTATTATAGAGCGAGATTAAAAATCTGATTTGTTTTCGGCTCAACACACTCTGTTATTGGAGTATGTGGAAATGCACTGCAAATTAGGGAGTTTGAAAATTAAAAAAAGAAATCGTTTACAGGAAAACATAATTAAATGAATAATTACTAAATTTTGGAATTTATTAATCACACATTACAAGGAGGTACACTTTTTAATTAATGTAACTCATAATTACTCACAATAATTATTATTAATAATATATTCTTAAAAAAAATGATAATGCTCTGTGCAGTCGCCATAAGAGTAGCACCATACCATAACATACCATACCACATGAGTGCAGGAGATAACTTTCCTTACATTTATAATCAGTCCACTCCCCGAAGTAATAAAGTGCGCTTGATTCTACACAAGTAGGTACACTCAAAATTCGAATTCGTGATCATCATAATAATAGTGGACCATAGACCACCTCCTTTCACCGTCCGCATCAACCGTCCCTCAACAAATAAAGACTGATATAATCTATATTATCATTTTGAAATTTGAAAATTGAAAATTTAGGTTACATTATATATTTTTTTGACTTGCCTATTAGATTTTAGATATGATGTGTGACTCTACTACTCTACTCCGCAATCCAATATCTGGTTTTGAGGATTTTGAGCTTTGAGTCTGACCGGGTGTAACATTTTTTTGTTACACTCAAAATTATCAATTAAAATTAATTTAATGCAATAAGATGCAATAAGATGCAAATAAAAAAAACGCGAGAGATCGATCATCACAAACACACATATACAAACTATAACTACTTACAAGGAACAATGAATAGACATAATTTCTTTTCTAAACAATAATTATTTTATGGTAATTATCTGGTCATCTATTTACTTATGACTGATAATTACACTGCCAATTTAAACTCATTCAGGTCATTCATTTCTTCCATTGATTACATTCACTTACTACTACTTCCTTCACCAAAATCAAATTCAAAATTCTTTGGTGTCAGCGACCACAGACCACACTTGTTATAGCTGTAGCCCAACTATCTGTAGTAGTATGTAGAGGATTTCATAAAATAGATTAAGAAAAATTAAAATATGCTCTGCTCCTGCTGTATAGGAAGTGCGGTGAATACTATGACTGACTGAGAGGACGAGCGTGGACGGATTTGTAGTGCAGTGCAGTGCCGAGTGTGAAATGCAATCACGATATTACAGATCATTAATAATTCCGTGTCCCTACCTACCTACCTACCTACCTACCAACTTCCCTTTGGTTTGCACTAAATACCATCTGACTGACTAATAGTCACTTGTAACAACTACTCTGAAGCGACTGCTTTTACTATTTGAAGCTCTATTTCGGTTCTCGTTTTCGTTCTGTTTCGGCTTCGGCATCTCACATCGACCTGCAAAGAGCAGCTTCTTTTGACTGTACACAATTGAAGGAGTGCGAGTCAACTTAATTTTCTCGACACGTTTCCGGTAGGTAGCTAATTACAATGGTGTGAGCTCAACTGATTTTTAGTATTACGATAGCTGACAGCCTAATAATCATTTCCACGTAGTCTTGACATCCAAGTCCATGTCAAAGAAATCCGCAATTCGCATAATGTAAAAGGAACGTAGTACCTACCTACTCGTGGTAGGAGCATGTTTCCTTCCATATATACTATGATATACAATGGCCAACCGGCCGCATCAAAACTAATAAATCTGACCGAGAAGAGACACTAATATATCTACACAGAGAGATATATGATTTCAAATGAATGAAATTATAAGATTTCACAAGAGTATAATCATAATCTCTTGAGCCACCAAAATGATGTTGTTGATGATGGTGAGAGTGAGAGAGTTTAGGTTCACACTCTTGTAACATGCATCTGGCTGTCTGCACTTCTTGGTCTTCTTCTTCTTCTTCGTCTTCTTCAACATGGCTGTAGAATGTAGAATCTACCGTCTACTGTCTATACAACTCTAAACACAGTTTGGAGACTGCACAGG
Organism: Dicyrtomina minuta; assembly: GCA_949802685.1. Lineage (NCBI taxonomy): Eukaryota > Metazoa > Arthropoda > Collembola > Symphypleona > Dicyrtomidae > Dicyrtomina > Dicyrtomina minuta. Next base: position 11,018,738 of record OX461809.1, on the reverse strand, counting down.
ACAGAATTTGAATTCAAATTCCAATTTGATTAGAAAAGGGGTAAAGTTTAATTGGAGAGGAAGGAAGGTACACAGACATGAAAGTGACTAAATGACCTCATTTCGAACAAATACAAGATCATTTTGTTTGTTTTTTTTCATCTCTCTCTCTCTCTATCTCCCTCTCTTCATTGTCTAGTCTGAGCAGCCTTAGAGTCTAGAACAAGGAAAATTATACACGAAGTTTAAGATGGGCTCGTCACCATCCCCATCACCACCATCACCGCACTCCCAAACCACCATATAGACAGCCACACACACCACCGGTGAGGGGAAGCTGACTGCTGCTGCTGCTGCTGCTGAATGACTGACTGACTGACTGAGAGATGAGAGAAGTAAAACGCACAGCTGCGAACCTGTTGTAAGATCAAGTTCATGAACAATATTATTTTGTTTTATCTCTCTCTCTCTCTCATTTCTTCCTGCCGAATCCATTCAAAAATGTGTGTATATTGTTTTTTTGATTCACTCAGGACTCAATTTCAATACTAGATATGATATTTATTTAACAATTTAACTGCAACACTAACTACTGCTCCAAGTACGAGTACAACAAGATTATGTACAAGTGTTGGTGCTGGTTCTACGGTGTATGGGGCCGATGCCGATGCCGACAATATTCACTCCTCGCCGCGAACGTACACCTGAAACATGGTGTGTAGTAGGTACGAGAATGTAAAAAACACACTATATTTGCATACATGCAATTGGGAAAATAATGAGCTCACGTGCGTTCACATTACAATCAGATCATTTTTATATCTATCAACACAACCTATACACATGTTAATATCCCTTGTAATCCCTCACCAATCAATTTGATTTCCTCTCATAAGCCAATACTCTTCTACACTCCAAGAGGCTGCAGCAATATTCCTGAGGAAAAAAATTATTTGAACAAGAGTCATAAAAATGAAAGTCTCTCTCTCTCTCTCTGCTGAGTCTTCACGATCATCGTCGATTGATGATTGAAATCAAAGCGGTACATGGTACATAGTCCTCAAGTCCAAAGTCATACAGCCACTCAAGTCTAAACAGACTATATAGATGATGGAGGAGAACAACAATGCAATGGGATGAAAGTAAATTCTTGTAAATTGTTTATTAATATGTACACATGTTTATTGACCGATTTAAATGCCCATAGACCTACAATATGTACAGTGAGGCAGTGTGTTTGATCGAGTGGGCAGGGGCAGGGGCAGAGGGGCAGGAGTAGGAGAGGGCAGAGAGTGGAATGAAAATTTTCATTTTCTTCTTGTTTTTTTTCAGTCTCTTTCATATTAGAATTTAATGTGTGAAAACCGGAATGTAAATATCTCCCGCTGGCTGGTTGACTGAATGCGTCTGACTGAATGTCAAAATTCAAAGTCAAAATGCACAATGTTTATTTAGACCACATTACATTAGAACAACAATGTACAATGCACAATTTACGGTTGCCGCAGCCGATGAATGAAATCAATCTGCTGAGGAAAAGTGTGGCAATGGCAAGGGACGCACTGCACTAGTCATGATGCTCTCCTCCGTTTTATTTTGCCAACAAAGTTTTATAGATTACTATACTCTCCAAGTCTTTTGAGTCTTGAACCTCTCTGACGATGAGTTGAGAGGACCATGTAAGACTCAAGAAATCAATACTGATTTATTTTCACCCCTCGCCCCTTCGGGTCTAATTAACTCTCCTCTCAATCCTCATCTTCTTCTATCCTTCTATCTTCTTTGCTTGAGTAAATCTTAGTCTGTCTTCTCTCGTGCCTTGAGTAGTTTTACACAGTATTCACTCTTCCTCACCCTCGCCATCTCTCAAAGGCGGTGGTGTCGAACTGGAATTCTCCTGTCCGTGCGGATCCAAAGACTATACAACATAATATGTATGTAAGTAATGTGGTACCTTACCTACAAACTAGTAATATACAGGAATGAGAATCTGGATGGTATTCGTATTGGTTTTGACTCTCGCTTTGGTTTGGTTTGGGTTATTGGTCTGATCCTGGTCCTGGTCTCTCTCTCTCTCTTCCACTAACTCCCATCAAATGAGATTGCGTGCCGAGATTCTTTGGAGCCCTAATAATAACATTGACACTTCAACACGTTCCACCAACTCCATTACACGAGCTTATTTCTCTAGTATTTTATTGTTTTGAGAATATTTGCCAGTTGTGGGTTATGAAAGCTCCGAGGGTTAACAGGAGCAGTGTATGTTATATGTCAGCAGCCGAAAACGAAAACGAAAACGATCATCCATATGTGATAGTAGGTAATATATAGCAAAATAAAATATATAGTCATCGTCATCGGCTGCGGCTGTGGTTGGTATATCAGACGTGAAATTTGTTCAGGGAGACTAGATTCCCAAACGTCCAGTTTTCCTTTGTCCTTTATTGTCGCTCATTAATCATACATTTGCACTCTGACTGAGTCCATGGAGTAAACTAACAAACCGCTTTTCATGTAAAGTTCAATGTGAAGTTCAAACGTGTCGGGGTTTAGATGCAGCGCTATAGAAAATGCAGTATTTTTATTTGAAGAATCCAAGAATGTTTTCAACGCAATATTGTGTAGTCAAAAGCATCGCCATTTTCTACCTTTTCCATCTTATCATTAGACAGAGCGTTTGATGTAGTATTCTTTGATTTTATTATTATTGTGTAAGAATTCTCAGTAAAGACATTTTGTTGGGGCAGACGCTGGCCTTTTCGCTTCCCTATTCCCTTTTACATCTAGTTTACACTGAAAATTCCAGGACTAGGACACTGAGCTGCAATCTGGAGTGTACCTAAGTTGCAATTTGTCAAAGTCAAAAGGCTGTGTACAAATACATAGCTACGTTTTATTGCCTCGACAAGATTTGATTTATAGGACTCTACCATATAGGAATTTGGATGTAGTTTTTAAACTGCTAATAAACATTATTGGGAAATTCGTTTTCTATGCATATCGACTAATAAATTATTGTATTCTGTGCGCAGTACATTCATTCAATTCATATAATTTACCGTTATAAATCTGGGTTAGAAGACTACGGTGGCTGTAGGACATCTTTCCCCTGAATATTTGCTCCCCAAACTCATATTCAAAATATTATAATTCTCATACTTGCGAAGTAGGGCCGGACGAAGGAATTGGTTTCGGGCAGCAATTTGTTTCCACACAAAGACCACCATTTTAATTTTGTTGATTGTTTTCTTTCGTAAAGCTAAATGTTGTATTTACATAAAGTGTTTTAGAAAAGTGCAAAGTGTTCTTTTTGCATGTTTTGAGAAAAGTGTTGAATGTTTTATTTCGATGTTTTTGAAATGTACAAAAAATTTTAATTACATGTTTTTAAAAAGTCAAAATATTATTTTTACATATTTTTTAAAACTGCAAAATGTTCTATTTAACATTTTTTTGAAAATTTAAACAGCGGGGGCTGCCTGCGCTGGCCGCATTATCCGGCCCTGTTGCCAAGTAATGTAATTATTTAATAAAAATTTCTCAAAACTGCTGATTCAGTGCTGGTAGCATTGTATTGTTTATTGAAGAATTATTAATTGGCAAGAAAGGGAGTTATAGTATTTTAAATACGAGTCGGGGATGTCCGGTGTTCCTGATTGGATCGGGGGGAAATGTCCGGTTGCCGATTTTGGAATGTTTTGGTTTTTATCCCAATTGTGTTATGAATCTAAAATCCCTTTAAAAGGATACATAATAAACAATGCGGAATTTAATTATCTATCTAATGGCTAATGGTATAGGTGGAACGGGGCCAAGGAGGGTAATCATGAGTGTGCTGTTCCATTACTTGTGGAAGCATGCCAAACCTCGACAATTTGTATTTCCTCCATTTCGTTATTTTTAATAATTATTGTGTCCTAAAATAAGTGACTCCTCTTATTGGATGTAGAAGAAGCGTGCTTAGTATTTGTTGTTGTATTGTTCAAGAGCCGAAGTCGATTATTTTTTCTATTGTTTTAGCAGCTCCTAATTTTATCGATATAGGGTTTAGCTTCAAAATTTTAAAGGGGAATTGAAGTCACGTCTTTCTGCGACTACGTTTTCTCCGTACGCCAATTGGTTACATAAAACTTTCGTTACTATGCTATACGTTGTATTTTATAGATTGTATTTAATTATAGAAGACCTAATTAGGCGGGTTTCGTGCTCGGTGATCTGTATTTGGATAACCTTGTTGAGGATGCGATACGCATATTTTAAACTGCAATAAAGAACAGGGAGTGCGTAAGTTATAAGTGAGAAAGGAATCGAAATCACGACACGTCCTCCCACAGATTCTCCTCACATTCTCCAGACAGCATCGGCCATCTGACAGAGAGTGAGGAAGATCCATGAAAGGAGATAATAAAATAAATGAAACTCGCAGCCCTCCACCACACAGCGTCTATGAGCCACAAAAGGAATTAAATGATGCTTCCCGAGGCGACAGGAGACGAAGCGAGGAAGGAGCGGAGGCGAACTAGCTAAGGCAGAAACAATCACGCCGCGAAGAAGAGAGGGTCTCCGACACGAATTCTTCCAAGAAATCCTTAAAAATCTTTAATTTCTTTTTCAATTCTCCCTTCTGGAAAATTGATAGAAAAATGAATAGAAAGGAATTGCGGAACATGGAAACTCCAAAAGGAATAAGATCAACTCAAGGGGTTTGTCCCCATGGGTCCTGCTGGTGCCATCAAAAAGAAACTAAAAATAAGAAAAAGAGAAAATCTGATAACTTTTACATTTTCCTATTCTTATTCATGGTGTTCACTGTGTTCGCTATTCCTCTCTACGAGTTCTTCTTAAGTTTGTTATAAATTAATGTGAGGTCAATTGGACCAAATTATATAAATTATAAAATACAAAATTATATATTGTGAATTACCCGTAATCAACCTGGACCTGGAATCGGAAATCTCAGATGCCACACCCGTGGCATCCGTAAGCGTATCTGTTATAAATTATCATATTGTAATCCATTATATTGTAAATCATTTGGACGAAAACCTGAAAGCAAAACAAAAACATGAATTAATGATTATTATTCAGTTGTGGCCCTCGACCTTATGTCGTTTGGGAAATATTTCATTTCGAATATAACTTATCTTTTCCTTTTTGATTTAATGATTAATATAAATTTATCAATCTAAACTTACCTTCTCATCTTCGATCGTTGGGTGTTCTCATTTATAATTGGCAAATCTTCTATTGATTCTCATACCTTCCGCCATGGAATCTAGAATTAACAGACATAAAATTAAGTTAACATAATTTGCATCTTAATCATTGGTCCATTCATTAGTCGTCAGCAGTGGTTCCCGCAACCCGCTCGACGTAATTTAGGGACTTTGGTTCATAGAATAAAATAGACAAAAATTAATAAAAATAACGTCAAAATTGAGGGGATACTGGGAGGATCGAACCCGCAGCACATGCTGTCTTTTGCGGGTTTGTCCTCCAAGTTGGAGTGGACGGTGGAGCATGGACACTGTTCGCCATTCCCTGCAACATGGCTTTGCCATCGTCCGCCCAACCTCCCCGACTAATCTGATTGGGAAAATTAACTAAACTAAAATAAAACTAAAGACTAATTAAAATAAAAAAGTAAAATAAAGAAATTTACCTGATTGGCATCCAAAATTCAGGGTCGTTGGTCGGCCTGGACTGGTGGTAATGGTGCGGTGTGTGTCCGTTGCATGCCTTCCCCTATGGCCCGGACACTCTCCACCGCACCTCTCTGTCCTTTCTTGGCTGGATGTGGTTGCTGGGCACGGAGTCAGCACCACTTCCCCAACGACCCTCCTGAAATATAAACAAAACCAAATTAACCTAAATAAAAATAAAACTTACCTCAATTGAATCAAAATTCAGGACAAGTCGTTGCTGCTGAACTGGAAGGTCGGGAACAACAAGCGATTGCCGTCTGGAATGCTCGGCAACTCAAACGCTTCGTTGTTCCCCTTGTCCGTCCCGTCCGGCGGCGTTGGAGCCGGGGACCGCCGGAGGATGAAGCCAATCCTTCAGGCCTCCGACCTTCACGCCGGCTTGTCCTCCTGCAAAGAGAAGCAAAATAAATAAGTCTTCTCTCCTCACTCCTCATCATCATCGGAAATAAAAACATTGGCAAAATTTCCCGAGCAGACCGAATTTCCTCTGGAGGACCATGGATCACTCGACCGTGAACCCGCTCCGTTAGCCGTCAACGGTCGATGTGGTTCCGTAGTCCCTCATGGAGTCGGGAGCTCGTGGTGGCGAGGCCACGGCCGTGGATGACATTATCCTCAGCCTTGACCTCAGCCACCGAGCTACACTGCTCTTGGAATCCTAAACACTAAAAATAAAGCATAAATCCAAGTTTGAATAAATTATGCATTTAAAATTAAAATAAATAAAATTTGCATTCTTACCATCTGTAGCTATGCTGGAGTGCTTCGACTGGAGTTTCAGTTGAGCCTCCCTCCCCCATCTTCATAGGTCTCCGGCCTCCTCCGGAGTGGTGGAACACCCCCTTTATTAACTTAAATACTACCATCTGACCCTTACCATCTTTTACACCTTCACCCTCTCATTATTCTATTTATTAAATTATCAAAATTTTAAATAGGGATTGAAATTAATCCGCAATTTTTCAGGCGTTTCATAGATGTATATGGTGATGGGATGTGGTAAACTCAGGTATGGCTTCCCACCCTCACTATTGTTTGGGGAGGAAATACCATACTCGTTTTACAAGGTGCGGGGTAGGCTTAAACCCTACCCCCCCGTCACCAAAAACATCAAAAACACCAAAAAATTCCGATTCGGAAACATTTTTTTTACCTGAAAATAAATGAAAGTTAAAATTCATATGTACGTGCAGGGAAGAAAGATACGCCATTCCCGCACGAAAACATATTTCGTTATGTACCTATGGGGAAATTAACGGATACCATCCCCGCACGAAAAAGTAGGTATTGTAGGGATCACCAGCAGCTATTCCCTGAAAAATAAAACATCGTAAATAATGGCAGGATTCGAGGTTGCAAACTCGAATCCAACGCCGCCTATGCGAATCTCGTATAAGTTGCCCTTTGGCTTCTTAAATAGTGCTTGAGTATCATCTTAATACTCATAGCCCCGTCCAAAACAGCATGTCGACCGTAATTAAAGACCGCTATTTGCCGGGACGCTGCGGTGGGCTCGGCCAAGTCCGCCACGTTGCCATTCTTACGAACGGTAACATCAGCATCTCCCTTGCGGCTGAACTCCCCGCAAATACATACGCCATCAGCACTCTCTTGTACTGGGCCATGTGTTTGCTATGCCGGAGAGTGAACGAGAGGCAACCAAGGCGCCGTCTCCGTTCACCCGTATAAACTTGGCAACTTTGCACACCATGACCATGCCACAGCCAAGTGCATTTCATCAGCTCCTAGTAAAATCGCCAGCACTATTCATTATTCATTGTGCCTTAATGCGTATCAGAGCTACCTTAAATTCATCCGAATTTTCATTTCGAAATCTTTCATCACTTTCGAAAAATTTTTATTTTCATTTCTGAAAAGTTACCATCGTATTGAAGAAAAGTTCATCTTCTTCATCATCACTGTTTAAAGTGATCATCGTTTAGTTTTCACCTCAGAAAAATCGCGTAAGAATTTCTGAGGGATTGAAATCAGTAGCTTCAGCTTAAACGCCTTGTCTTGTTGAAAGCGGGCAGCTACTCATCAAAAGCCATTAGGTCAAATATCAAATTAAATATTATAAAGTTTGACCTCATCAGTGCGTAGAAGGAATTGTGAGTTCCAAATTCCATCCGGGGACATCCCAGATTCCCTAATTTCAATCTGCCAAGAGCTGCCGTCTTGCACAAAGGTAAATACATCTTCCTTTTCATTTATTGCATTCCCTGGAAAACCCACAGTGCCAAAATCACTTCTTATAAAACAGGAGAGTTTAACCCGGGTGATTCGCACGTAAGTGGGGTAGGTTGGCGAATCTACATGCCGGTATTAGCATGCCGGGTGGGTTCACTGACCCAGGCCATGCTTCCCTGATCATAGTAGCGCATGTTGAATGGGAACATGGATGCAAGTGCATGGGCATTGCGTTGGTATGGTTGGATATTGGGGATAATTTTGTTGACTGAATTTTTAATTGATGTGCTTACCGAAACTTTTCAGTACTTAATTGGAACATCAGTCAATATCAGGGACTTTCCTCAAGGGACCCCACTTCAATCAAAAGGAATCGGATCAACGAGGAAACATCGCCGGATCCAGTAAAAATTTCTTCAGTACCGTCGTGAGGACCTCAGCATCTTAATCCTCAAGTAAGGGAAAAGAAGGAATTCCGAAGAAAACAAGCAACTTCATCTCAACCCGGATTGAAGAACCAAAATACCGGATAAATCGTAAGTTGGCTTGTTACAAATTAAGTAGAGCATAAGTAGTTATAAGCTCATATCACCCCGTTAAATTTTTCATTACCCGTTTAGATTTTTCCGAAGAGAAAAGTAAAGTTGTAAGGTCCAAGACCTTCCTTCAACCCATTCTCAGCTTATTTCAATTCCCAATTCTTTGTTTTTCCTTCAGAAGGAAATTTCTTTAAACTTAGAAAGTTTAATTAGTGCATGTCTGATCACGGTCAGGCTATAATAGTGAATAACGTAGATAGATCTATCAGATATTGGTACCAAGTCACAGGACATAAGTACCTATCTGAATTACAAGTAGCAGTCTTAATAAATTTTGTGTGCGACGGTTTGGGACTTACACCGGTTACCGAATTTCCACTTAATTTACCTGAAATTAAAATTATTCTTCCCCATTTTGAAGAAAGAATTCATCACATTGCTATTAATTGGCATACAGAGATAGGATATCTCTATTTATCCGCTTCCCAGTTAAAAGCATTCGTGGAGACGATCATCAGTTTTCATCGGGCATTGGAAGCATAAAATTCATTCAGTTTACATTCGATTTTCAGTTGGCAAATTTATAAGTTAATGTCAAATTCAAACCTTCTTAACGAATTTGAACCTAATAGAGCAGCTTATAATTTCTTTAATAAAGTTAATCAAGCTCTCCGATTTTGGCACAGGGCTGAAGGCAGGGCGCATCTCACAAAACCTCAATTAACTGCATTTATTAATTTCGTGATCAACGATATTTGCTTAACTCTTCATATTCTTCCTGAAAACCTCCAATATCAGCCCATTACCGCCGAACTTTTGCGACATTTCGTCAACGGCATAATTAGTTGGCATAACGACGTTGGAAAAGCATATATCAGTAAACCGCAACTCTTCTACATAATAAGCATCACCTTGAAATTCTTCAAGGATCAAAATTACCCTGAATTTGCTCATTTCTGGTGGTTTAATAATCTTTCTCCTTCCTTTCCTTCAGTAACTTATTGAATTCGTTATTGGAAATTGATGTCTAGCATTGTCCGAAATCTTGTTGCTTCAAACGTCACACAGGCTGTTCGGCGTTGGTACCAAGTAGAAGGTAATCAACTCATTAACGAAAGCCAAGTAAATCAACTTATTGAACATTTGCTAAAAACGTTGAACCTTGACCAAGCTGCATCAACTTCCAATACCGAATTCCTACTTCCAGGTGCACCCGGATTCAGTGATCAGTTAATTACAAGTTTCATTGGTTGGTGGTCTGAATTCGGATATATTAGAGAAGTTCATTTAGGAAAATTAATGCATGTTGTGTTACAGATCGTTAACGACGACAAAGAATTCTTAGGAAAAGAATATCAGGGTAAATTGTAAGTTCATGAGTCAATTTATTTCTAATTCAGCTCTTACTTTTCGAATCAAATTAGAAATAGGTGGTTGGTACGATACCATAGGTCTTCAACACATATCTCTTCCCCAAGCTCGTGCTTTGATCAAACACGTTCTTGAGCTTTTAGGTCTTGTAGACGTTCCCCAAGCCATACCTAATCATTATCCAACTCCCCATTCCTGGTAGAATTTTTCCCAAAGATTTAGAGCTGCAATTTGGGGCTGGCACGACGAAATAGGATATCAGTATATGACCCCAGCCCAAGTTAACGAATTAATTGTCACTGTTTTTGCTCGAGACGACCACGAGTCGTCCAAGTTTAACGTGCAAAGGGCATTTCGCCACGACCTTGATCGTTGAAAGTTGCTAAAAATTGAATGTCATTTGTCGAAAATATTGAATTAAACTTCCGAATAAAGGCTGCAATAACCAACTGGGAAAGCCTATACGGTCATCAATATTTAAACCTCCAGCAGGTAGACGATTTAATTAAATATATCTTTGTTAAATTAGGCATTACTGGATTACCAAATCCACCCATCAGTGATTTTTCCTCTCCCCATACTTACCTTAATTTTGTAGATCGTTTCCACATCTCTGTAACGAGTTGGTACCAGGAGATTGGACACCTACATTTGTCCATAGATCAACTGGAACAATTCTTTGTAGAGGTGATCGAGTTCGACGAACTCAATTCAATTATTTACAACGCCTTATCCATTTTCAATGCGAATTAAAAATTAAATACATCCCGTATGTCATTTCTTTTATCTACTATTTTGATCCACCGTATAGTTACCTCAGTCCATTATTGGTTTGCTCTTACAGGATATCAGTGCTTATCCCAAGACCAAACTAATCACTTAATTGAATTTGTGACCGAGTATTTAGGCCTTCGGTCACCCGTCACGAATTCAATAGCAGCATTTATTCCCCATCTGACTTTATCTAATTTCCCAGAAAAATTAAGGTATTCAATTTTAAGTTGGTACTACGTGTTCGGTTTTCAGTACCTTACCGACCACGAAATTAGCCAACTACTTGCTATCATAGCAATTTACGACCAAGGTAGTGTCGATTCCGCCGCTGCGACATTAGATCATTAATATTAAAGTTAAAATAATTTATGTCTTTGGTTATTCCGGTGATATTAATAGCTCGAAGTGAACAAGCCTTGCAGTATTGGCATCGATTTGTCAATTACCAAGTCATCACTTCTCAACAACTTGGCACTCTCATAGCCTTCATTCATCATCATTTAGGTTTACGAGAGACTTCCACTTCTCCTATTGTTAGCCCAATCACATATCAACCTTCTACTGACTTTGTTCTTGTATTTAATCAAGGTATCCAGTGTTGGTATAATACCTTGGGTCGACATCTGATAACTCCTCATCAATTGGAAATATTATTGGCTGTCACCAATCAGTATCTCAACACAACACCATTTGTAGGATAGTCAGGATTAAAATATTAATTAATAAATTTTCTTATGTCAAATCTCAGCCCATATTGGGCCATTGAACGTGTAGACAAAAGCATTCGTCGTTGGTATAAAATTCTTGGCCAGTTTCAGAGTACTAAAACGCAACTCAAGCATCTTATTGTGTTCATAATCAATAAATTAGAAATCCCACAGGGATTAGGTACTTTATTTCACGAGGAAATTCCTCATTTGAATTTAATAAATTTTAACAATAAGATAAAACTTGATTTTGTGGATTGGTACTTTGTCATCGGTCATAAGCATCTCTCAGTAGACCAGACCAAGGTTCTCATCAGTGTTGTCCTTTCTTACGACGAATTAACCTCAATTAATTTAGAGCATCCTACCCATTCATCAGAATTGAATTTATCTTCCTTTGAATAATCCCATGAATCAAATCCCACTTCCTGATTTAAGAACCTTACTCATTCATTCAATTCTCCTTTGGCACGAAGAGGAAGGTTTCCTTTTCCTAGAAGATCAACAACTCAGAGGTTTCATTACTTTCTTGAGCTGTTACATCGATTTCCTTTTCCCACAATAAAATATCCCTGAATGCCCTTCCTTGACCCCATTGTCCTAGTTAAACGTATAACTGATTCAATCAGATATTGGCATTTGATTATCGCCCATCAATATCTTCCGGAATCTGAATTAAAATTATTCATTGAATTTACCCTTAAGCATTTAAACCTGCAAACATCTCCTACCGAATCAATCCAAGAAAGTCCGCTCCTTCAACATACGAATTTCCTGAAGGAACTTTTGAAGGCGGTATTCCTTTGGTATTTTGATGGAGGTTATAATTACCTATCAACTGTTCAATTAGACGATCTTATTGGCATTCTTACAGTATATGATAAATACGACTGTGTTAATTTGTAAATTTTTATAATTTATGTTTGAAAATTGAATGAATTCTTGGGACCCTATTCTATTAGCAAAGCGAATTACGGATTCAACGAAATATTGGCATACCATTATTGGGCACCAATTTCTTCCGGAATCTGAACTTAGCTTCCTAAATATATTCATATTGAATTACTTAGGCATTCAATCCCATCCATCTGACCCGATCGAAACTGATATCTCACATCTAACAATCACAACTTTTCCAGTAAAATTCAACCACGCCGTATATACATGGTATTTAGGCCGTGGTCATCATCATTTGACTTTTGATCAACTTGAAGAATTCCATACCACCGTTAATTTCTTTGATGAACACGGTGGATCTTTAAATCATCATCTTGCTTCAATCATTAATAATTAAATAAATGTACTTCGGCACTCCAATTGAGTTTAAGTTCCAAATCCAAGCACACATCAACGACTGGTATACTAACGTAGGTTTCCAAACCCATACTCAATTTTCGAAGAATATATTCCTCGAATTTGTCCTTGCCCGATTGGAAATCCAGGAAGACAGGGATTCTCCAGTAGCAACCACCCATACACGATTAACTCAGCAAAACTACATACGTTTTTACGCTGAATCGGTGTATTTTTGGTTTCGTACTCGTTGCGAGGAACCTCAAGCAACTCAAAACGCATATCAATATCTTTTCATGGCAGCTGCTCATGATCAAGCCTTAGAAATTTTGGATTCATAAGCAGCGGGAAAAGATATTATACGTTGGTTGATGAACTTCAGTAATCCCCATAAATTAATTAAAAGAATAGAGTCGGAAATAATATATTGGCATATTATTGAAGGCCATAAACATTTCTCAGCGATTAGCACTGAGAATTTTCGTGATTTTGTCTTGAATTATTTGGGACTGCGTGAGGATAAAAATTCTCCCATTACTCTCCCCAGATTCAATTCCCATTCTTTTAATAAGAAATACCAAGCTGCAGTATCTCATTGGTTTCTTAATTTAGATCCTATTCCCATTGTAAGTTGTCAACAACAACTTTTCTTTACAATAATAGAAAAAGTTAACATCATTGAATGAGTGATCCCACTCCTGTTGAATTGGTTACTCGAACCGAAGCCGCCATAAGATTCTGGTTCGCACAGGAGGGAAAACATATCATTACTGAAGCCCAGTTAACTTCTTTTATTAATTTTGTTTTCCACAAGTTAAAGCTTCGAACAGGTTTAAACGGACCAATAGCAAACTCAATACCACATCTTAACGCAGAAAATTGGTTTCCCAAGCTTAAAGAAGCAGTATTTATATATTTCATAGCTATTAATCGTCCAAGTTTGTCTTACGCACAAGCTCGTAAATTCTTTCAATTGTGTATGGCATATGATAATTACGGTTGTAGTGACCCCAGAGTGAATGCAGCGAATCAACTTGATTAGAGAATCGAATTTTCCTCGAAAATTCGTAGCATCAGTTGTCAACTGGCATAGACACGTAGGTCATAGGCATTTGACAAAAATACAACTACTTGGTTTTATAATAATAGTACTTAATCATATAAGAGAAACCTGCATCGGTAGGGTACAATCTAATCTCTTCATTAGGACTCATTGGAGAGTCATTTGGAATCGTATTAAACACAGGGTCATTAGGTCTTAGACCATTACGCCGTCAACTCAGTTGATAGAGGCGTCCCTCCCATAATATTGATTTCATCACTAATTAATTGTGAATCTTGTAGTTGCAGACTTGGTGGATTGGGAGACGAACAGCTTCTCGATCTACAACTACACAAAATCTTCGTAGGGATCAGTTAGCTAGAATTCGGGACGCAAACCGTGACTCGAATTCCTTGAAAACAAACTAGCGGCCATACAAAGAAGGATAAAATAAGATACCTATAAAAATAAAATACAAATTTGTTCAATTGAGGTCTAATATCAAAATTTATTTCTGAGTCACATTTATTTAGACATCCATGTCAATTGTTCCACCAGAACAATTCTACGCCTTCACCAAAGACGCATTCACTTGGTTCTTCTCTGGAGGTCACTATACAATCGATTTTGATCAACTGTGTGTGCTCGTCATATTGGCCCTCTACGCATTTGAAACCATCAATTTATTCTTCCCGGAGTTGGAACAACAGGAACTGAACAAATCTTTGGCTTACCTCGGACTGTGGTATTAAGTATTTAGGAGAGCTTCGAGCCCCGTTCAAATCGCCACTGAGACACCAAAGATTTGCACAGGTATTCCTGCATCCCTACGGGAGAGCATAAATAAAGTTATACATATTTATAAAACAATATAAAGATTTCCCATATTTTGTGAATTGAACTTTTCACTAATCTCACCCTTACAACCTTGAGAACAGGTGGTGGTCCGCGTAAAGCTGAAAAGCCGTCTCCGACCTCTACACAAGCCAGCGAGTACTCTCACGAGTTTCACCTACCTACAATCCCAAATTGTTCTCAAGATTAAAAGTGAAATTAGGAAAGGTTCACCTCACAAGAATACCCCGGAGAAAACAGCCCGAAGCGCACGGAAATATTCTTTTGGAATCCGACACTAACGGACTGATTCTCCCATACTATCCCGAATAAAGAATTAAAGTCTCCGAGGTCTTTGACCAAAATTAAAGTTAGCTAGATAAACATAGAAATAAGTACAAATAAATCTCTTTTCAGTAGCTTTTTATTACCTGGTATGATTTAGAATATCTACCATTATTTAAGGATAAGAACCGCGGGGAATATAGAAAAGCGGAGAAAGCTTGCTTTCACCAATTTTCATCAATAGTTAAGTTTTATAGTAATACTATAGATAGGTTTAAAGTTTCTTGAAACTCCAAGGAGTTTATTAAAGTAGTGTTGACATTCTAATTTTTCAAATATTAGAATTATTAAAGTTCTTTTTCTCTCAATATCTCCCTATCACCCTAAATCAAATCTCGAAAATGAGTCGACAAGGCGATGAAAATATTCCTGTAGTGAATATTGAGGATACCGATGCCTGTGGTACCTCCAGCGGTGCATCCGATATGGATAATACCGTGGTATCAAAAACACCTGGCCCCAATGGTAAACCTCCTAGTAATGCAAACAAGAAGAAGGGAACTTCCAATAAATCCCCTTCCAAACAGGTTAACAAAAGCCACAAAGCCGGAAGTTCTTCACATTCCAAGCCACACTCGACTTCCAAATCGAGATTGACAAGGAAGAAGAAGACTCCAGTAGTTGATCCTAACCAAGATTGTGAAACATCTTCATATCAAACATTACCCTCCGGGGATGATCAAGGTTCGGTCCAAACAGATCAGAATCCCAGAGATTCAGATTTCGATGATCCAAACCAGTCAGAATTAGATGCCCACATCGATCAACATTGTCACGACATTACTCATTATGCCTTAGAGGCATATGGTCCTCATGAAAATTATCTGATCTTCAATAGCAAACGTATCTCTATTCATATAAATCCTAAGCGGATTCTTCTGCGTGATGGTGTAACTGCGGGCTATATAATTGAAGTAAATAGATCTCAGTCTATAATTGATCCAACTATTCGGGTTCTCCTCGATCACGAGGATATTACAGAACTTGATCCATTCTTCTATAGGAGATCTATTGAGGAGGGTCCTCCACCAGGGGCTCGTGACCTCAGTCACTTGCCAATGGAGCTTCCCCATACCTCATCTTCAAACACACGTCCTTTGCCCATCTTGAAATACGCCGACGATAACCCGGAGGGAAATTCAGTACTCCCCACCGTAGTCACATCTCGCACTAGACAACAAATCAACTTACATATGCAACGATGGTATGATGATCGACAGGTCCCATTGTCTCATAGCGAGCATATGATTCGTGCATTAGACGAAGACTTCTACAAAGGAATAGTGGATTTTGCTAGGGAAAATAATACCACATTGGAGATCGCCTTATGGTCCTTTATGAGCTTTCCCCACGGAGAAACTCCTTTGGTGGAAACCCCATCAACCGGGGAAGCTTACAATTTCCCACCTAAAGAGAGATCACAGAGTAATCCTCCAACATCTAATCGATCACGTTCGCCATTCATTTCACAAAATAATGTTGCCCAAACATCTAATCAACAGTTGACTCAAGGAGGGGGAAATCGGCGCCTCATTCCGGCTCCTTCTCCCACTCCTCCTGTCACGCAACAGCAGCTCCGAGCCGCACTTGCATCTGTTCACTTAGATGAAGACCAGAATCAGAGATCAAAAACTAATAGGCCATCTCATTTTCAAAATCCTCCATTCCGAAGTAGGGAACAGCTTCAACAAATTAATCCCACGGGCAATCTTCTCGTGCCGCCTCCGGCCGCTGCATTGGTACAGAGCCGCGACGTCAACACGACTCGCTATACAGTTCAAACTCCATCTTCTGTTCTTGGCTCTTTGCCACCAGTTCCTCCCGGAGCTGATCTGAAAGTATATTTAGCACATGCCCCAAATCGACAAGCTCGTCCATTCACAAGGGCACCGCAACGTCCAATAATGGGTAGTAATGTTGTACCCCTCACGTATGAAGGAAGATTTGATCGATCAAGGGAACCTGCCCCATGGGTGGATCCTCTCCCTATCATCCCTCAGCGTGCAACACACGTGAACTTCGATAATGTGTATCCTCAAATTGATTTGCGAAGACATCAGGAAACTGATGCTTCTCCGCGCCAATATTTATCAAGGGAGCCATTCCCCTCTTCAACAAATCAAACCCGTAGAGAAACTTCATACCCAGCACCACCTGAAACAGGTCCTGCTCCAAATCATAATTCTAGATCATCTCGGCAGCCTACACCGCCTAAACATTCTCAATCAAGGAGACCAGAGAGTCCACCAAATCGCTACCATAGCGAACGACCAGACACTCCACCAAGATCTTCCCGATCTCATCGAGCTGAGAGTCCACCTGGTCATCATCGCGATGATAGAAGGTCCACCTCACCTCGAACTTCTCGTTCTAGACGACCTGATAGTCCACCTCGTCGCCATCACGATGATAGAACACCAACTCCGCCACTGGCATCGCGTCCTAGAGAGGACAGGAGTCATTCTCACAGGAGTCAACACCGTGACGAGGGTCGACAATCTCATCCAACCTCGAGTCATAATTCAGCACGTAGGGAACGAGAATCTACAAGAGATCAGGAAGATCATAGATCTCATAGGGATCATTCACGATCGCAACGACACTCAAGTCGTAGCAGTAGATCCCATAGGGATTATTCATCATCTCCTCGACGCTCCAATAGAGATAGTAGATCTCGTGAAGATGACTCACCACCGCCACGACGATCAAGTCGTAGCAGTCGTAGTCATAGATCAAATCGATCCCCTCATAGTGGTGATGAGTCTCGCCGTTCCGACGAAGAGCTCCCATCATCTCCATGGGGACGACCAGGTCATAGACGTATGCCTTCACCACCTGCAATACCTCCTCCAAGAGGGAGGAGTGCAGATAGACTTATGAACCCGGCTGCATATGATCATTATAAATTAACAAAATATGTCGATCTCTTACCAAAATTTAATGGAGAAATGTTAGCTCGTAAATGGGTAATCGATACTAATTCTTTAGTATGCCTATATGGCTTGCCACCATCCGCCATAATCACTAGACTTGACCGGGTTTTCACCCATCAAGCAGCTCAATGGTGGCGCAACAATAAAAATCGATTTACATCCCGAATGGATTATGATGATTTCGATCATTGCGCCGATAAATGGGATGAAATCACAAAATCACTTGTTCGTTACTTTGATCGCAATTATGTTGCAGACCGTGCCGAGGCTAATCTTCCAACCACTGCTTATAAAACTGATCAAAGCGCTCGTGATTACTTAGCCATCCGCGGCGAATGTTTGGACCTCATTGATCCCCACATGGACCCGGAAAAACGGATGCGCGAATTAATTAAGGGTTTACCACCAGACATTGCTGAAAAAGCGAAGCAGTGCACAACTGAAAAGAGCCTCCGCATTGTCATGCAACGGCATATTGCAGAAAAACAAGAGGCGAAGCTTAACCAACCCAGTACACAGAGTAACTCGGCGTCGGCATCCATCCCTAAAGCTTATATCCGAGGACTCGAAGCCAAAGTCCAACATCCCTATCAAAAGAAACCCACCGATGTCCTTCACCGAGATTACTACGTGGCCTGGGATGGCTTAGAATATCAAACTGCTGATACTTCTAAATTTACTTCTGCTCAACGTGAAGCCGCTAAAAACTCCAAAGGTCGCATGAATTGCATGGAATGTGGTAAGGAAAACCATGGGGCCCGCAAATGCCTAATCCTCTTGAAGGAACAAGGCCGCATCGCTCCTCCTCCGAAACCACGTACCACTCCTAACAAAACGGCGAATGGGAATACTTCCTCAGGAGGAAATAAAGCTAATAATAATAACCCTCCTCCTGCTCCGGCCACGACAGATCCTAATATGGTACAACTTTTGCAGGATTTAGCTCAGTCCGTTCAACAATTGAAACAACAGCAGACACAACCAATGCATTATGCACCAACTCCAGTACAATATCTCGCGCCTCAACAACAACCGATGTATCAACAGGCATATCCCATGCAACCACCTTATAGGGATTATAATCAAAATCCTCCACCTGATGAATATCATCCTTCTAGTGGAGCACCGCTCAGAGGTTTGAACACTCGTGGAGCTTCCTCAGTGACTTCCAGTGATCAACCTCCACCTGAGCGACAGGGAACTTCGGCATCTTTCGGTTATTCTACTAATCAAAATTCTTTAAACTCGAAAGGGGGGGCATAGATTCCTTAGAACCCCCCCAATCGCCTCTTACCGACATTGCCTTAGAGCCTGAACCTCCTAGCTATATCCTAAACAAATCTGTGAAATTAGTTCCCTTCCTCAACATTCCTTTACTTCCTTACTTATTACCAGAAGTAGCGGAATCTATTCAAGTCTCACCATATCATTCAGCACCCACGTCTCCTATCAATGACGGCTCCGATACTGACTCCGCCTTCAATTTCAATTTAGAAAATTCTGACGATATCATCACTAACGATGACATCTTCAAAGTTCCCGACGCGGGATCTCTTCAACATGTCAAAACCTTCTCGAGAGTCGAGATGGAAATTAGACGTTCTTTTCCAGTTAAAAATAAATACGGCGGAGAAATCACAGTCGAAGCCCTCATTGATACTGGAGCCACAATTAGCACCATTAGTCCTCGTACATTAGTTAGACTAGAACTCCAGAAAAGAGTTCAACCATGTGCTCTCATTAGGGCTATCTTATCCATTAATGATGGCAAGGAGCACATCATAAAGAAATTTGTATTCCTCATTCTGTATATAGAGGAATTTCATAAGTGGATAAAGTGGGGATTTTTCGTCATGGACAAAGCAAATGACCAATTGGTATTTGGCATGGACCTCCTTCGGGAAAATCATGCATATGTCTTATGTCACGAAGGGCTTCTGACCTTCCTACCACCTGAGCATGACGAAAATCAGCCGCCTCCACGAAAAAGTTTAATTTAATTTAACTTTCTTTTCGACAGGCCTTCAATAGTACTACTAGTCAGTAGAAGGTACCTACTAGTCAGTAGAGCTACAGTAGCCCAGACTTACTCCGAATAGTGTTTCTGGATGCGAGGGAGAGTACAAACACCTCTGCTCTATTTCGGCCAATGCTCAGGGCGAGTAATCCCTTCAAATTACTCAATTTTGCCGCCAGAAACACTCTTTCTCTATTCACAAACCATGGGTGACTATAGAGAGCACAGATACTAGTATCTGCGGCCCGGTCCGTACTAATAAAACGCGCAGCTGGAACTTGCCTTCATCTTCGCAAAACTAATGTTAAGAAATTAAGAGTGACAAAGGAAATAACTCGAACAGATAGTATAGATCCTGAATCCAATGTGAATGCTGATCTTCAATTTGCTTTCAATCCTTTAATTGACGATCCTTTTTATAATTTAGTTATTAAAACGGAAATTACACCTATGGACGGGGATGGCTCGGACACGGAATCCGTGGTCCACACCATCCGCCCTTCTTATAACTCAGAAAGCTCCTCCGACGATGATGTACAAACAATATCAACTACAAGTATGTCATCTCGTGCGGAGCGCCTCTTACCTCAATTTAAATTAAGATTGTGCACAGTTACCCCGCTTTCTATTGAGGCGTACCGTCCTAATCCCATCAATGTGTATGTGAAAGATAGGCATTTTAATGGGGACATCCTTTTGGAACCCAATAACCATTTATTTCAAAAATTCGGGCTTCAAGTCCTCGAACCCGCCTTAAGAATAGAAAACGGTCATGGCATTTGCCACCTCATTAATTCCGACCCTGAAGATATCATTCTCCCGATTCAGCCTGCTCTGACTACCTATCGAGTTATTCCACCCAGTCACCAGAAATTACGAATGCTTCACTTAAACACTGATCAACAGCAATTTCCAAGCACTCCGAAAATAACTCCTGTGCCGTCCTCCGTCGAAGGGAGCAAAGCGCTCACCGATGAGGAATTCCAACAATTCAAAATTTATGAAAAATTGGCACCTGAAGAGAAAGACCAACTTAGGGATCTCCTCAGCAAATTTCATAAGGTCTTCGGGTGGCAACCCGAAGATTTCCATGAAACCGTAAAGGATCCCTTAACAGGTCAAGTCTTGGAAGCTAGTATTGAAATGTTAGACCAATCTCCCATGATTCACAATCCAACAGTCATGTCTCAGAAATTCATGGAGGTAGTCGAACGTGAAACTTTGGCAGGGATCGCACGCAAAAGCATTGAACCATGTCAAAGCTCTACAGTATCTAGAATGTTAGTGGTAAAGAAAGGTGTCAATGATTGGCGCCCAGTAATAGATTATCGGGACATCAATAAAAGGGTTAAACCCATAGCAGCTCCCATACCTAATTTAATGAGTTTATTTGCTAAATTTTTCGGTTGTACCCACTTCTGTAATGTTGATATGGCTAATTCATATCAGCAAATTGGGCTCGATAAAGCTTCTCAAAATCTTCTCGCCTATATCAACCATATGGGAGTATTTAGACCCCTTAGTCTTCCATTTGGATTCTTAAATTCTGGAACCTTGTTCCAACAAATCATGAATAAAATTTGGTTTCCACTTCTTTGTGACTTTTTAGCCTCTTACGTCGACGACACGAGCTTCGGCGGCTCTAGCTTTAGCCAGATGCTCGAGAGGTTAGAACAGGTTCTATTTACTTGCTTGAAAGCCAATATTAAATTGAAGCCGACCAAATGCTTCTTTGGCTTCCCCTCCATTATTTTCTTGGGTCATCGGGTTAGTGCCGACGGCATAGGGATCGACAGTGAGAGAGTTAAGGCTATCGTCGAGTATCCGTATCCCAGGAACACTACCGAGATTAGGAGGTTTATAGGGATCTCTAACTTTTTCCGTAGAATGATAAATGGATATTCTCATGTGGCTCGTCCGCTTTTTAAACTCCTGATGAAAAATGCTCCATTCAATTTTGATGACGCTTGTCGCAATGCTATTGACACGCTTAAACAGCTCATAATTGGAGCTCCGCTACTCGCTTTTCCAGTCCCCCATGGTCAATTGGAACTATGGTCGGACGCCAGTGATTTCTGCATTGGCTCTTGTCTCGTACAAAAGATCGATGGTCACCGAAGGCCTCTTGCCTTTCATTCACATTTACTCACCGGTCCGCAGCTAAAATGGTCCACTCCTGAAAAAGAGTGCTACGCGATCATCCATGGTCTCGCCAAACAACACAGCTTGGTGTTGGGCCGGACAATTCATGTCTACACAGACCATTCTGCGTTGACATCCATCCTCAAGACATCTGAAGTAAATTCAAGACTCATTCGTTGGAGTCTAAAATTGAGCTCCTACGACATCAAAATTTACCACATCAAAGGCAAGAATAATGAAATGGCCGATGGTTTAAGCAGACCACCAAGAGATATTCCAAATCAAGAATGGAAAAATCCGGGAGAGCCCGAAACCACTGTTCACCTCCGTAGTCTTCGGGATGCTGAGATTGTTCATCCGAACCTCGCCACCCTTGACTTGGACCACGAGATCGTCGCTAGCCAGAGGCTCGATCCCCGATGCCTCAAGATTATAAAGTCATTACAAAAAGATAGGGCAAATAAATTCGAAGGCGAAAATAAATACAGGAAGGATTATCAGCTCACAGAAGCAGGGCTTCTACAACATATCAACTACGACCCCTTAGGTCCGATGTGGCTAACTGTACTTCCATATCCTTTATCGGAGGAAGCAGCCCAGGATTTCCATAAGCAATCTCACCTAGGTAGTGACAAAATTTCTCAGATACTCAAGAACAAATTCTGGTTCTTCAATATGCATAAAATAATCTTAAATGTGTGCCGTACCTGCGAAACTTGCCAAAGGTTCGCGAAGATCAACCGAAAGAATAAGGGACCACTGCATGTCATGATCACACCTCAAGTTCCATTTCATAGGATCTCAGTGGACCATATGGGTCCTCTGGACAAAACCTTTAGACAACATAGGTATATTTTGGCCATCATCGATCAATGCACCCGTTTTCTTTGGCTATTTCCGTGCCGTACCACTAGTTGGGAAGATTTCGCCAAGCACCTCATACCCTTCGTCCAACAACATCATCCGAAGAGCATTGTCTCCGACAATGGAGGTGCCTTCATAGCTAAAGAATACCTCAAATTTTGTTTAGAACATAATATTACACGAATCACCATTGCTCCATACCATGCTTCATCAAACGCATTCTGTGAACGTGTTAATTCCACCTTCGGCAGCATTCTCAAGAAGTTGCAATTTGAAGATAAGCGTTACTGGGATGAAAAACTTCCAGCAGTTCAAAATGCTTATAATAGTGCACCTCATTCTAGTACTAAGTTCACTCCCTACTTTCTTCTTCATGGCATCAGCCTTCCTAATCGTAATTTGAATTTATTAGATGATCATCTGAATCCCGTGTGGGATTTGGAACAACAACAGGTACGCATAGGCGAAATGTTTCGCGTCCGTATGCAAGCCTTTCAAAACTCTTGCGAGAGTCAATTAAAGAGAAAATTAGCGTTTGATAAAAGGCATCCCGCTGTAAGATTCCAAATCGGTGACTTGGTCTGGAAACGCAACTACACGCGTCCAGCCGGTACCAAATCAAAATTTATCATGAAATACACGGGGCCTTATAAAGTTTATAGTGTCAATGAAAATATACATTCTTATTTCCTATGTCCACACAACGTCGACATAAATGTTTTCTTGCCAGAACGTCAGCTTCGTCTGACCCATGGCCATAATTTACGTAAATATGTTACAGGAGAACCCCTGCCCGCTCCAGAGGAATCTGCCGTTGACTCCGACTGGTTGAACGACTTACGGCCGGTCCCAGCGGAAGAGGTCTTCCTTGCGGAGCCCCGTCTCGATCCCACAGAAGACCCACCTCGAATAAATGGAACCCCCATAGTAGATGTATTACCCCGTGGGGATTTCAATTACTCGGCAGAACCTCCTGTCGAAACCACGGTGGAACAGAGTCCACCTTCAGAAAAGTTACCAAGATGTGACGACACAGAGGTGTCACACCCTTACCCACAGAGCATGAGAAGTACGGATGGTTCTCATTCCTCTTGGAATGTCCGTGCTCCTCCACCCACAACACTCAATCCTGACATCACAGCCCCGCACAATGGACCCTCGCGTCCATCCTTTGTTAATATGTCGGCGTTTAGTAAAACGCCTGGGGGTGATGTCGGGGATGGTCTGAATATTATTTCTCAAGACCCAGATGGATGTACACATCGGGTCCAAACTTCAGACAAATCTTCAACATCTTCTTTAGAATCTCCATCAGATCTGGAGAAAATTGTACAACCAGAGAGAGCTCCACCAAGCGATGCTTCGAGCTCCACTGGTCCAATACGACTTCCCGGCGCCGTTAGTGGCTTAAGCAGTTCCGAGAGCTCAAGCCGCGAAAGCGCACCTGTCAATCATAATAATGAGATGAGCAGCCACAATATTCTTGCAAGCTCGACTCACAATGATAGACAGGAAACTCAAGTCCTCGATGGTGAGATGAGCAGCCACAACATTCTTGCAGGCTCCAACCATCAGGACATTCCCACACAAAGGATCTCCGAAGGCGACTTCGAACTTCCGCATTCCGCTGAAATTCCTTCCCTCACCCGCAAGGAGGGCACTTGCTCCTTCGCCGGTTTGGAAAGAAATACCAGCCCCCAAAATTTTTTGAGGAACGAACCACTTGGAACGCCTCACAGTTCAATAATTCAGCCTACGAAATTAAATTTAAATTATTCTTTCAATAAAAATACAGTTCAAAATATTAGAGAAAGATTTGAACGCATGCAAAACAACATTGAAATTGAAAATCAACTACTTCCGTGGAGTACTGAGAGTAGTCAAAATTCGAATCCACGATCAAATAGAGGGGAAGTTTCCCATCAGACCCAAGGCAGAGAACCAAGAGCAATAACCTCGCCGGTAAACAGAAACAACCCCTCACCACAAAATTCAGTCCATTCCAATTCTAATCGTACCCCTCAAAATCTTAGTCTTGCTGAAGAAATTTTGAGCCCCTCAGCTCAGAATCAAGCTAGTCTCAGGGAAGACCAAAACCAGTTTCCCAGGTGTCCCGAATATTCTTGGACTGGGGAAACTCAAAATATTCCACTTCCGCCTCAGAGCGCCGAAGATTCTTGCAATCACGGAAGTGCGAATATAAATTCGCCTTCTCACGTTGACCCCTCATATTCGCAGGTCAGGGAAAGTAGAATTCAGGCACATTCAAGTAGTCAATCTCCCAGAGCTAAATTCCAGGAAAATCAGATTCCCACTCAACCTTCTCCAAGACAGGATATTAATTTGAACATAAATTTATCCCATAGGGATTACACTCGTAGTGATCCAAATCGGAGTAGGGACAGGACTTCTTCATCCAAAAACTCCCCACCTACCAGAGTTAGCGGAGAAAGAACCCCGTCCCCTCCTTACAACCCAGTTTCACAATTCGGCGAAGCTAGAAATTACACTCCACCAAGGAGTACACATAGCAGAAAAGAAAATACCAATTCTGCCCCAAGCAGAGAGCCTCAGTCAAACTTTCGCCTAAGTAAATCTCCTAGGAAGAAGCGAAATAGTGAAAGTTTTTGGGTTAACGCAACCCCCACTCAGAGGAAATCTCGAACTGAATCTCCAAAAAGAGATAAAGCTCAACAGGTTTCCGGGAGTGAAACAATAGAATCCCAGGTAGAAACAACTGAAGATCCCAGTTCATACACAGACGAAGAATCTGTAAGTCGAAAGAAAAAGAAAACTCGTCGAAAGAATCACGAGGTGACCCCTCGCACCCTCACGGATAGTGATCGTCGACCTGGAGTAGCCACTCGTTCGAGAAGAGCACTTTCAAAAGCCCCCGAACAAGGTACCAGCTCTGCTGCTCAAGGAAGAGATCCCCCTCCAAAACCCCGTAAAAACAGGGACAAGGAACCAAGTTCCTCTCCCACCGCCCGGAAGGAAAATACAAAATCGATTCGGTTAATCAACAGCATGATCAAGTGTATGGGAAGAATGCATGACAATATTTCTCATTTCCTCCCATCACCATCAGATACAGATTAAAATATAAACTCTCCAAACTTACCAAATTAAAATTTCCTTCCAAACAATTCGAACCCTTAGTATAAAATTACGAGGGGATTCAGGACTGCGATTTCCATATGAGCATCGGATCCCTGATTATTTCCAGCGCGATGCGAACTGGGTAAAGTATTTCACTGGGAAACCAATGCTCACATGCGGAATCCCACTCCTGAACCCCCATACTTAATTATCATAAAGAAATTATAAAAATAAAAACATATCAACGAAATTTAAAATGATATCTCTAAAATTAGGTAGGATGTAAGATTAATTGAATGAAAATCCTATATCGCAGTAATGAATGGAGATATCACTCAGCGACAGTGACGAGGGAAATGTTCCCTCCGATCAAGAAGATTTCTGGTTAGGACCAGACACCCAGGAACTCAGAATCTCACCACAGAGCCCTACTAACACCATAAACTGGGACCCAGATCCGGAATTCCCTTCAAAAGTAAACGCAGACTCGGGAGCTACACCAGCCTCCGCCTCCGCACCAAAAGAAAATAACTTAGTCGCCGAAGGCCAAGCCCACGAGCGACCAAATAATCTTAATAATGTGGTCATTAAAACTAAATTTAGTTCGAAACTTAGGGAATGTCCGAATTGCAGGGAACAATCCGTAAAAGGGGATATTCGGCACATCTTTAGAGATTGCCCCCTTTTTAAAACGCCTAAAAAGAAAAGAATTAGGCATTGTGGTCATTGCGGTGGAGGCCACCGCTACAAATTTTGCCGGTTCAAGAGTGAACCTCCAAAACAGAGATCATAAAAATAAAAGAGATCAATACAATTAATTTACAAAATTTTCCCGTCTGATCCCTTCAGGATCAGAAACTTAATTTTAAAATAATTAAAGTCAAAAGTGAAAAACATTAATTAAAATGCAAACACCGGTAAATACCGACGTTTGACCTCATTTTAACACCAAATTAATCAGTGCTTCGAGTGAAGAGAAAAACATTGACTTTCCAAAAGTGAACAATTTAATCATTTCCAGTTTCTCTTCCCTTTTCTTTCTATAATTAGATGTCTTCATCATCCTCAAGTTCTTCGTCATCCTCTTCATCATCCTCCGATTCCGAAGAAACAAAAAGAGATCAATTAAAGCGGGCGATTAAATATTCATACGACCCAAACAAACCGCGGAAGCTGACTCCGTCGTCATCGTCATCTTTTTCCATCGAATCAACCGAGGTTGACACTGATGAAGAAAAACAGCGAATTGAAGATGTAGTAAAGAAGGCTTACGACTCGTCAAAAGAAGGCTTCGCACGAAGATCGCCAAGAGTCTCTTTGGGCCCAAGAGTCCCGACGCCTTCAACTTCATCAAAAGCTCCGCCACCGCGTCCTCAACCTTCACGAACTCCACAAAAACGTGTCAGACGCGAACGGTGGCGAAATAACAAAAATCGCCCCATTAGCAATGATCCTAATATGGAATACATCCCGGTGCGACCAAGAAAGAAAAATGAGGAGGAAAAACGCTTACTCCGAAACAAACATGCCCGTTTGAGACAAAGAAAACCGGGTTACCGAGCCAAAAATCAAGGGCGACCCGGATATCAATGGAAATTAGTACCAAAATCTCCTAACAATACTGTCATAATGGGAGGTCCCTCCAGTGTGCGAAGATCCGTTGCACCTCCACCGCCCCACCCTGTGATCAGTGCTCAAAAGATCACAGCAGAATTGGCCAGAGCTGCTATTACGGCAGCAAAATCAGCTACTCCTTCGAGCTCCGGCCCTCACCTTTTGAAATCTGGCTCAAAAGCTCCTCAGCCGCTTCCCGTCTATGCGCCAAAACCATCCACCTCAAAAGGTAAACCGAAGATTGTCGGCCAAAAATATGATCTGACTTCGACGGGAGGTCGTACTCCGACATCAAAGAAAACGCCGGATGCCTCCATCGAAGTAAGCCGACAACCCAGGGGTATTGCAGCATTGGGTGGGCGTCCTCCTCTAAATTATTCCGAGCAAAGCAGATATTCTCCCTACTCACGAGGACCAAAGAAAATGTCATGGGCCGATCAACGTAGGAGAGATATAGATTTCATTCGTCAAGACTACGAAAGAAGGGGAATTCCTTTCCCCAAAAAGGCGGAACGTATCCAACGCCCCGCTCCTATGTCCCCCACGTCACCTACCCCTACAGATGATCAATCCTCACGTCGATTGGCAACCGCTCAACCAGGGCCCTCGATCAATCCATCCACCTCAACTAGCTACAAATTACCAACAGCGGCAGATGTAGCAGCCTTACGGGTAAACATGAAGATGCAGGATAAAGCCACTCAGATAGGACACGGGGGATTGAATGTTCAAAATCCAAATCCTACTACGTTCACGGTTCCTGCGTTCGCGGACAACCCAAGACCAATCATGCCCCATGTCCAAATGGGGGCACGATCAGTCAGGACCCTGGCTCTCGCAATAGTATATCAGGTTTACCTGCAGCATCGTTTCCAGATGTTGGTCATGGATCCCAGGTCAAATTTTCCATATCGAGTCCTCTTCGAAGTCATCCCGGGATTTGAATTATGGCTAGGACCTGGGAGAACAAACACAATCCTAAGGCCAAATAACCCGTATGGACTCAGGGATCTGCTAGCCATGCACGTGAACAATCTCAATGTGCGCCTGGAATACGAATTTCAGTCAGGACCAGGAAGCTTTGCACCTATCATCCCGACAGAAACTTTAATTGTATTTGTGCCTGCGATTATTCCTCCGGTCCGATTATTGGCCAATGAAGAAACTGAATGGTATGCTCCATTACGCTTAGCTGCAATACAAGGGAATTTACATCTACCTATGCCGCAAGCATCCCCGGAAGCTCTCATCGAGCACGTCCTTCCCATGGTCCATCCCGAAAATCCAGACGAAGAATCAATTAGCAATCCCCAGGATCTCCAAGAACCAATAGCAGCGGATCCCACTCCCGTTCGAGGAATGATTCATGATCCCCCAGTCGATGAAGAAGACATCCCTCCCCAAATGAGGATCCTTCATCCCAACTGA
This sequence comes from Dicyrtomina minuta, assembly GCA_949802685.1. Taxonomy (NCBI): domain Eukaryota; kingdom Metazoa; phylum Arthropoda; class Collembola; order Symphypleona; family Dicyrtomidae; genus Dicyrtomina; species Dicyrtomina minuta. The sequence continues at coordinate 10,989,862 of OX461809.1, read as the reverse complement.
ATTTTTCCCCTTAAAGGAATTAACTTCGAAAAATTAATGAATTAAACCAAATACCCGGTGAAAATAAATAGTCTCAAGACCCGCGGTGTTTACCTTAAGGATTAAAAATTTACCTCCGTTAATAAATATAAGCCTTATTAAAAATAATCTCTACGTTAAAAATATTATTATTTTATGATCTCGATGAAAAAGTTATGTCTTTGTTTTGGAACGGCATTTGTATGAACTTAAAACCTCTACGTAAATTAGTTAGAGAAGTAGAAATAATTTCGTTTCATTTTTTGTTTTCCCATTATCTCTTTCGATTTTCGAATTTAGAAATAGATGCCCAGAATAGTGATATCGCTACGCATTGGAAAATCAGCCGTAGGATATTTCTTAGGCATATGTAGAATAGATTATAAAACACAATTTATATGACTAATCAGAAAGTTTTGCGTTTTCAAATGACATATGAAGTAATTCAAAAGAGAATCAGATCGCTGTGCATAAATAATTAAGTCATAGGATCTTAAGATGAATTTGCCAAGTTTCAGTCTAGTTACTAAAAATTATTATTTAGTTAGAGAAAGCTTCGCCATGCATTCTAATTAAGTCATAAGAAGCATATTAGATATTCTTATAATTTCCATTCCAAGTCCAGTAAAATTTTACATTCGAATCTATGACATGAGTGAATTTTTGCCAATATGACTAAATAAAGGTTATAAATGAATTAATTACAAAAATTCCACAGGTCCAGAGTTCAAAAATTTTATTTCCTTCAAAGAATGATCAGATCCAAATTCCAAAGTCCAGCCCATAAATAATAATAATAAAAGTTAAAATGTAATTGTGTGCCGTGTTTTCTCTTCCAATCTTTTCAGATAGCCCCCTCCGTGAGGACACGGAGCCCTACGAGGGGATGATGAGAAAGGAATCGAAATCACGACACGTCCTCCCACAGATTCTCCTCACATTCTCCAGACAGCATCGGCCATCTGACAGAGAGTGAGGAAGATCCATGAAAGGAGATAATAAAATAAATGAAACTCGCAGCCCTCCACCACACAGCGTCTATGAGCCACAAAAGGAATTAAATGATGCTTCCCGAGGCGACAGGAGACGAAGCGAGGAAGGAGCGGAGGCGAACTAGCTAAGGCAGAAACAATCACGCCGCGAAGAAGAGAGGGTCTCCGACACGAATTCTTCCAAGAAATCCTTAAAAATCTTTAATTTCTTTTTCAATTCTCCCTTCTGGAAAATTGATAGAAAAATGAATAGAAAGGAATTGCGGAACATGGAAACTCCAAAAGGAATAAGATCAACTCAAGGGGTTTGTCCCCATGGGTCCTGCTGGTGCCATCAAAAAGAAACTAAAAATAAGAAAAAGAGAAAATCTGATAACTTTTACATTTTCCTATTCTTATTCATGGTGTTCACTGTGTTCGCTATTCCTCTCTACGAGTTCTTTTTAAGTTTGTTATAAATTAATGTGAGGTCAATTGGACCAAATTATATAAATTATAAAATACAAAATTATATATTGTGAATTACCCGTAATCAACCTGGACCTGGAATCGGAAATCTCAGATGCCACACCCGTGGCATCCGTAAGCGTATCTGTTATAAATTATCATATTGTAATCCATTATATTGTAAATCATTTGGACGAAAACCTGAAAGCAAAACAAAAACATGAATTAATGATTATTATTCAGTTGTGGCCCTCGACCTTATGTCGTTTGGAAAATATTTCATTTCGAATATAACTTATCTTTTCCTTTTTGATTTAATGATTAATATAAATTTATCAATCTAAACTTACCTTCTCATCTTCGATCGTTGGGTGTTCTCATTTATAATTGGCAAATCTTCTATTGATTCTCATACCTTCCGCCATGGAATCTAGAATTAACAGACATAAAATTAAGTTAACATAATTTGCATCTTAATCATTGGTCCATTCATTAGTCGTCAGCAGTGGTTCCCGCAACCCGCTCGACGTAATTTAGGGACTTTGGTTCATAGAATAAAATAGACAAAAATTAATAAAAATAACGTCAAAATTGAGGGGATACTGGAAGGATCGAACCCGCAGCACATGCTGTCTTTTGCGGGTTTGTCCTCCAAGTTGGAGTGGACGGTGGAGCATGGACACTGTTCGCCATTCCCTGCAACATGGCTTTGCCATCGTCCGCCCAACCTCCCCGACTAATCTGATTGGGAAAATTAACTAAACTAAAATAAAACTAAAGACTAATTAAAATAAAAAAGTAAAATAAAGAAATTTACCTGATTGGCATCCAAAATTCAGGGTCGTTGGTCGGCCTGGACTGGTGGTAATGGTGCGGTGTGTGTCCGTTGCATGCCTTCCCCTATGGCCCGGACACTCTCCACCGCACCTCTCTGTCCTTTCTGGGCTGGATGTGGTTGCTGGGCACGGAGTCAGCACCACTTCCCCAACGACCCTCCTGAAATATAAAAAAACCAAATTAACCTAAATAAAAATAAAACTTACCTCAATTGAATCAAAATTCAGGACAAGTCGTTGCTGCTGAACTGGAAGGTCGGGAACAACAAGCGATTGCCGTCTGGAATGCTCGGCAACTCAAACGCTTCGTTGTTCCCCTTGTCCGTCCCGTCCGGCGGCGTTGGAGCCGGGGACCGCCGGAGGATGAAGCCAATCCTCCAGGCCTCCGACCTTCACGCCGGCTTGTCCTCCTGCAAAGAGAAGCAAAATAAATAAGTCTTCTCTCCTCACTCCTCATCATCATCGGAAATAAAAACATTGGCAAAATTTCCCGAGCAGACCGAATTTCCTCTGGAGGACCATGGATCACTCGACCGTGAACCCGCTCCGTTAGCCGTCAACGGTCGATGTGGTTCCGTAGTCCCTCATGGAGTCGGGAGCTCGTGGTGGCGAGGCCACGGCCGTGGATGACATTATCCTCAGCCTTGACCTCAGCCACCGAGCTACACTGCTCTTGGAATCCTAAACACTAAAAATAAAGCATAAATCCAAGTTTGAATAAATTATGCATTTAAAATTAAAATAAATAAAATTTGCATTCTTACCATCTGTAGCTATGCTGGAGTGCTTCGACTGGAGTTTCAGTTGAGCCTCCCTCCCCCATCTTCATAGGTCTCCGGCCTCCTCCGGAGTGGTGGAACACCCCCTTTATTAACTTAAATACTACCATCTGACCCTTACCATCTTTTACACCTTCACCCTCTCATTATTCTATTTATTAAATTATCAAAATTTTAAATAGGGATTGAAATTAATCCGCAATTTTTCAGGCGTTTCATAGATGTATATGGTGATGGGATGTGGTAAACTCAGGTATGGCTTCCCACCCTCACTATTGTTTGGGGAGGAAATACCATACTCGTTTTATAAGTAAGTATATAGTATGAAGTAGCGAAGGTTTTTTTATATGAAAAATAATGTGCCGACTAGCATGCTGTAAATGTATTGCAATAGGTATGTTAGGTATTTTAGAATGAGGTTTGAAAGGGAACCCTTCGATATTTAAAGGCGGTGTAAAGACCCAATTACACGCTTCTAAAATGTAGAATGTTTCAAACGTGAATACTTACCTTTATTTTAATAGCTCTAGTTTTCCCTACTTTACGACGTACTGATAGTGCGGTGTAATGTGTTTAACACACCTATTGCGTATCAACAAAAATAGTGGAATTGATTTTTTTAAACTGTGCAATTTTCAATTATGCAATATGTAAATAATTTAAGGTATTTTAAACTGTGGGAATAGCGTATTTTTCAGTGGGCGAAATTATATGCTTATTTTGTTCAACTTTGTAGCTTGATGCTTGATTTGTTTCAGGTATACGTCCACCCATGCATCGTTTTATTTTCGAGCCAAGTATCTTGAATTATGCTGAAAATGCAAAGTAATAGGAAGTAAACTTCCTCCTCCTTCTGTACGTGACTTATTCAGTAAAGTGTCCATAAAATGGTGTCAGTGTAATAAAATCAGCAATAAGTCAGGTAACAGATCAGAGACTATTTTTAATGAGTTTCACGGGACAGTAGGCCAGGAAGCAGGGGGGATCATTGTCAAGGTAAATCTAGGAAATTTTGTGGAGTTGGAAAGTTGGAGGAATGAGAATGTCTTGAAGAACGATTTGTTAGTATCTGTATAGTATGGTACCTACTCCATAAGATCTCCACGAAGGTGCCTTAATAGTACTACCTACAACTTTTAAAGGCCATTAACGCGTTTTAACCGCCCTTCTGTGGGAAAATACTTTCTACAGCCCCAACAAACCCAAACTTGATTGTTTTAACGCTAAAGGTCCATGAAACTGTAGAAGATATGTGCTTTATTATAATTTTGTGTGTAATAGGGATGCGAAGTAAAAACAATAAATACGCGTAGTGGCGAGGGATTATAATATACCAGTGCGTTTAACAGCAATCTCGGAGGACACTTTTATATAGAAACGCGGGGGGATTTCGGATATTAGGATTTTCAGAACCCACCAAACCAAATGTATCAAAATTGACTAATTCCACCAGAAATAATAATTGTGTTCATAGCTAAAGGACCTCAATCACAGACGCGTGAAATAAAAACAATCTCTATGCATATATAATTACTGTTGGCATTTAGAAAAGTTTAGGTCTTCAGTCTTCATCCTAGTAAACAAAAAACCTATAGAAAAGTGACAAAAAAAGAGTGAGAATTTTAAAGCTAAATAGCTCAGCTGCTCATTAACTTAAACTTGAGCAAAACAAAATACTACACACATCATCATATAGAGAAAATCCCCAAAACATTGTAAAGTTTGTATTTGAGAGCTTTAAAATGCACAAATGCAACCTCGAAAACTCAAGGTTAATAGAGCAATTTGTCCAACCCCTTGTAAAACACGTAGCCAGGTTAATTTGAGACATTATCATTTGTGGTTTAAGGCAACTAATTATGACTTGTCTGAATTACAATTGTAGATAAATTACTCATTTTGGGTGAGCAAAAAGAGCGAGGATAACTGTTGTTCACTTTGAGGAGTACGAGTAACAGCGTGGCGTGAACATGAACGTGTGACATAGGAGATCACGTCACATCACGTAACGACTGAACCGAAATTTGAAGCTGAGCATTGAAGTACCGTATTTCCTCTGATAGTACGCCCCGCGTACTATCCAAACTCGAGCTCCGACCCCCCGCGTATAATTAGAGACCCGCGCATTAATAGAGACCCGCGAAAAGCCATTTAATAGTGTGTTAAATAGACCCGCGTACTATCCAAACTGAGGCGGCTACCCCCCGCGTACTATTAGAGACCCGCGCATTATTAGAGACCCGCGTACTATTAGAGGAAATACGGTAAGTGTTTTCTTGGGGTATAAATTAACTAATAGTAAAATAGTTACATGTAATGTGATGCATTAAATTAATTTTAACCTTGTAATGCATACATTTTTTTTTAAATTCGCACAGTGAGTGTTTGGGTCACAGCAGTCGATGCTGTCTTAATTCAAAAGGACATAAGGCAAGACATGCTGTTTTAAGACTTCCTACCTATAGTTTCTTAGTTGCAAAAAAAATCATTTGATTAATTTATTATAAATTCATATTGTCGATACAATTCTATGCTAGTGTTATTTAGTACCTAACTCCTTAGCTATATTTTTTATATTTTATATTCGTAATCCCTATAGCTCTGTTAATAGTACTGCACTGTAAAGGAAAAAAAGATTGTGCTTATCTTTCACAGATGTACACACGTAGTTGTTTCAATAAAAAAATGATGACGATACGGAACGTTCAACGTTGATTGTGGCTTTAATTTCTGCAAAACTACTACCGCAGCCTCCAGGTCGAGGGCTCGTGTATAAAGTTACTTCCATACTTCCAGAGTACCAGGGTGATACCCCTTTATTCCTTTTAGCTAAAAACTGGAAAACAAGCAGGATGAAGAACATTTCTTTTTTTTACCTTGGAGGAAAATAAAGTGCATCTTATCACACAACCGGGTACCGGACATTCCTCATTTCCGCTCTACAACAAAGACCTTCGCTTTTACTTTTTCTCCCAAAAATTATGGAATAGCCTTGTACTTGAATGGTTAAATAATGACTGAGCTACATTTTTTTCAAACTTTAGCACAATATCTAAATTTAATTTGATGTTTTATTTTTTATAAAATTTAAAAAATGTTATGACACTTAAATTATGTTGTGGAAAATAGAAGCTACTAGCTATGCATATGGCTGCACAAGATGCATAGTTAGAATGACAAAATTTTTAAATTGAATTTTACTTGGTTTGCCTATTGCTACCTTAATTATTTATTTCATGACGCATTCATCAAATAAGAATGAGGTAAAAGTTTTATTGTTATTATAAAGTGTATTATATACTCTCTGGAATATGAAAAAAACATTTGACTTTTCTTTATATTTGATTTTTGTAGACCAAACCAACTAATAATAAATAAAATACAATGTCGACCAATAATTGCCGCTTTTCACTACCCTACGGGATATATTTGCATAAATATTGCCTGAGTTATGACTGATGTTTTCATATTGATTGATTGCAGAAGTGGGCCATCGTATATCATGTAATGGTTATCGTAAATTCATCTCAGCAGAGAGTAATAAATTCAGTAATAATGTATGTAGTACGTATGTACATATACATATAGCTAGGTGAGTAAAATCAACAAGAGGAAATACCGTATGTAGGCAGTTCGGTATACTTCCCCGTGCGTGTACAAGTACAAGAACAAGTTAAGACAAAGAGAAAGTTCTTTTACTTCTTACCAGTAGCGCGGTAATGTCCGTAGTCCGTATAGTATGCTGTCTGTCTGCGATATCGCCTTCGTTGTGTAAGTTTCAAAAGAAACACAATCAATATAAAAGATCACATAGAAACTATACTAACTACACAAGAACATAGCAATCAGGAATTGAAATGGTTTTATTTTAGCTTTTGACTCTGTGTACAGCATTAGCTGAACGTGTTCCATCATCATTAGCCACTTCAACAGATGTACTACACAGTGATGATGTGTACTCGTACTCATAACTGTTCCTGGTATATACTACACAGTGGATACTGAAAATTGCAAGGTGTCGGGAGTCCGTGTTGGATATTACACTGTTACTATGCTATACATAATTAAGTACCTACGTAGGTACATCTGTGTACTGAATTAGGAAACTGCAAACCATGTCATTGGTCGACGTCGACGTCGACATAGACCTTTGAAGTTCACGAATAACGATTATTTCTAAAAATACATAAATTTAATATTTTATGTTCTTTAGTACAATTATTTAATTATTCAGCTGCAAGTATAATATGTACCTACCCAGGTAGGTACCTTGAGATACTCATAGCAATTATCGTGGGCGCACAGATCTTGTACATGTATGTATGTATTATATACCTAGGTACCTACGTAGAGTGTAGAACTGTAGAGTGAATGAAATTTTCCGTCAATACACTTAATTAATTAAACATGAGTGGTCTAGTACTCTAGTACATATAGCAAGTAGGGCATGAATATTTTAATCCTTTTTTATTAAGTCTGGCCCCAGGGGGTTCCCCACCACCAGATCTTGTTCTGGATCCATAAAGGTTCGGTATAGGATTTAGATTTGGCGATGCACGCACACTGCACTATTATACTGTACCAAAGCCCACAGCAGAGCCATCTGATTGAAGATTACTCTATCTACATAAGGTAGTACCTGTGCATTGCATTGTTTTAAACATTCCTAATAATATTTCCCAAAGCATCATCATCACGTATAAAACAATGGTGTGGTGTAGAATTGGGCAACTCTAATATTACATGATATAAATAGTAGGTAAGGTACCTATTAATGTGCCTACCTCCTAACAAACGGCAATTGCTGACAAAAAATAGATGCAGCAAATTGTATTCTCAGAATTTTGGGCTACAAAATGGAAACAGATAAGTGTGGGTAGGTACTGTAGGAGATATGTATGTATTTGCATTAGTTGTGTGTCTGTCCAGTAAAAGGCTGAGAAGGAAAGGAGGAAAAAATGAAAGAAGTGAATGCAATCTCAATTTTCCTTTCCCTACATTACATCAATGTATAAGGTACTGCGACGACTATTATAAAGTAAGAGGGCAATACTTTGTATGAAGGCGACCAACCAACTATATTTGTTTTTTTTTTCTTCATTTGCAAAAACTTGCCACATTTAGAATAACAAATGAGCACAAGTTTCGATCATAAATATCAACAGTTGCATTTTTTTAAAAAGAACAGCAACGCCTGAAAGCCATCAGCATTGACAATAATTGTACATTACTATTGTTTGACAAAATATAGATAGTCTGATTCTTGTTACACAATCATCTTGTGTTTGTTTGGCAAAGTTTGATCAAAGTGGGGCAAGAAAGTTTTCTCCTGGTTAAGAGTTTTCCAAAAAAATACTGCATGTATATGAGTGAATATATATTATGTGGGTACCTACCCAATAAGTAGGTACTTAGGTACGACTCCACCAAGTTGGCTAGACAGGGTAATATTAACCTGTCTAAGCTCCGAGAGCACCCACCTACATATATTAATACAATACAACCCGTGAAAATAACTGCCGAAAACTTTTTTCGTAACAAAGTTACCTCTTCCAAACAATATAATATAGTCGCATTACAGTCTTTGAACTTGGTGAACTATTTTTATTACAAAATCCAAAAGCAAAAAATTTTATTCAAAATATAAATGTTATTGTCTTTAAGTAGGGCTCCTGCAAGCATGTAGGTTCTATTAGGGGTACTCCCATTTAAGAAGGTCATGAGATTTATTACAAGTACTAACATGGGCAAAATTGCAATAATTCTATAGCTGTATGAATTTGAAAAAAAACTGGGCAGAATGAACTTTTATCCGCATTAAAATACTTAATATTTCGAACAAAAACAGATGTGCATGAAAATGTCACATGTGTCGTCTGTCACGCCCTCATATATAGAATAGGGTTTACCCTAGATTTTGATAATGGCTATTGATTCGGATTAAATAGTTCTTAGCACAATCGCGTAAAGGACAACAAAGCGTATATGCTAACCCGCTTTACATTATTATGCGCCTCATTAGTGGTGTCAAAAAATAAATTAATGCATGCAATTTTGCATACGCCTATAGCAGATTCGAATTAAGTAACTCACACTTCACAGCTATACGCACGGCATGAATTCTTCATAATGTAATATTATAGAAATAAAAAAGTTGTAGTGCTGTACTTTATTTATGAAAGCTTACTCAAACTGACAGGTTGGTAAAGACAATTAGTGTAGTTTCGGAGCTATAGTAAATTCGTCGGAGCTATCTGCTTCTGTTTAATATACATACATGTTTAATATATGGCTCTATCAGTGAAAAATATACAAAATAATAGTAAGTAGTACTAGTCGCTTATCTATGTCCAGGCGGCCAAGAGTAAACAAAATTATGCATAATAAATATCGATATCTATAATCTATAATCTGTACACATTTTAGCAATGGCAAGGCTCGGAGAGAGACTAAACGCCATCAAAATTCAAACGATTTCCCATTTGTTCTGGGTGATAAATTAAGGAACACACCTGGAATTAATGTACTTACAACTATAATGTATTTTTATTAAATGTTTTAGAAAAGCAAAATAGCGTAAGTAAATATTTGCTGTTTTGTCCAAGTGGCTGGAGAAGTTTTATAACCCTTGTATCTACAGCTTCGTTAGTCCAGTAATAGGAATCATGAAAAAACGAGAGTTACTTAAGTCACAGTCAGTGGCTTGTGAAATCGACATCCCGAAAAGGAAGAATGGGAAAAGTCCACAGTGACTTTGTACAGAGCGAGACACAATGCGGCTGCGGACACCAATTCTGCATCAGCTGATTTTGGGCTGGGCTCCTGGGTTTATTTCAATTTTCCGTCTCGCAGAGTTTTTACCTCACGTTAAGTTGTGAGTCCTTCCACCTTGAGTCGTTCAGTCCTTCACCACACACGACTGCTAATATAGTATCCAAATCCAACCAACATCCAACTGAGCTCATCTCCGTAAATGAGATGAAAACTGTATACATAAGTAAATACGTGTTTAATATACCCAAAATACTTACTTAAGTAATCACGAGTGAGACATAAAACTGCATACTAGGCGGAATCTCTCTTTCATCTCTGTGTGTGCGGCAGTGTGGAAACTTTGAGCGTGCTTTGTTATTGTACTTGTTCTCTCGTCTTCTCATTCATAGTTATTGTTTTAAATCTTTGTTTCTAGTTTTAAGCGTATATTTAGAATTTAATAACTTCAAAATTCGACTATTTTACTGCCCTAGTTATCATGGTTGGTCTCGATTCTCAGTTCGTTAAAGTTTCATGTTTGGGTTTGGATGACTATCAGTAGTAGTATCAGTCTCAGTGATGTTAATGTTGACGTTGTTTTTGGCTTATACAGACACGTCCAAGTTGGTATTGACAGTTGACACTTATTTGAGGTACTCTTACCATTCGACTTTAATTTGATATTACATTCAGAAAAGTGAAAAAGTTTTAAGTTAATTAATCTACTACATACTAGTGACTAGTGCTCCTCGCTCAATCTTAAATTTACAATTTTTGCCTGACGTGCAGTTGCCGTTTCTAACCGTGGTTTGGCTTTGGTTTTGGTGTTGAAATTCAAAATTGGAAATGCAATAATTGTGTCAGTGAATGACTGTTGGTGGTTGTTGTAAGTAAGTTCCAAGAATTCAAAGTATCTTTAACCTTGATTTAGCTGTGCCCTTCACCCTTGGTTCTTGTACATCTCAGCTAGAGTTTTCGGTCGCTTCTGGGATCTGGAAGGATTCTTTACATTTTGAACCAAAATATAAAATAGTAACTTAAAAATACATCTCCTCTTTGTATGTTTCAACTGCATGAAACGTTAACATTAAAATCCACAATCGGGACTTGAGGATAAAAATTAACTACCTACTTGTAGCGAAGCCATGGTCATATAGTATACATACACTCCTAGAAAAAGGCGCCTACAGTTGACCCGCCGGTGGCTAATGAGCGCCGAACCTGACTTTTGACAAATCGATATTTAATATTTATACAACGAAGGAATTTTGAATTAGCATTATATTACTTATATAACTGTGCGTTCATTGACTCCTCACAGTATTGATTTTAGCATGCAACTATTTCCCTCAAAACTTTTCGTATGCATACTATTTGACAACTACCAATTTTAATTACCAACAGTTTAGCTACCAATAATATACTAATTTAATAGCTGCTTCAAAATAGCTATTTTTATTTTAAAACGACGATTATGGGGATAGGTTGCTTAAAATTATATGGGGAGAATGTTATTTCATATTTATGACCTGTCTTTTTGCATTCTCTACCGCTCTCGACCCTTCCGTGTTCTTTATTACAACGAACGAATAACACTGGTTTTCCCTCCCAAATAAGTTCATAGTATTGATGTGACTTATAAATCATAATAAAATATGATAATGTATTTTTTTTTATATCAATTCGACGCAGAATTCCGCGTAGAGAATATGACAGACCAGGGACTGGATTGAACTAAACAGATTAAGGGTGACAGCGGAGAATTTGAAGTAGAGAAAAAAAGAGACTATAGGAGTTAGACAATTTTTAGAAAACAAACCAATACCCAATTTGCTTACGCAGAGATGACAGCTGACAGCTAGATACGATATATATATAGATACTTTCTAGCTGAAAAAGGTCAAGAAAATATCCAGCAAGGCTGGGAAGAATTTTTGTTTTTCACCGGCTTCTCAAAACAAAACGTACAGTCACTTGTGTGGGTTAGCTTTCAAGTGTTTTGGAATTTCCAATGTGGAATAGCGAAGAACTAAAACTGCTTTTGTTTTAGAGGTCAAGTTACTGGATATCCGAACTGGAACTGCAACTGTAGAAAATAAATATTCTTTTGGAGGGGTAGTTCCCACCTTTATCTTCATGACCACTGTAAAAGTAGAGTTCACGCCACGGGTTAATCGTCCCTGCGTAATATGAAAACCGGTGAAAAACAAAAAATTCTTCCGTGTCCAGCAACTTCTTGTTTCTCCTAGTTTCCAGTTACAATTATGTAGTCGCATAATATAACTATTACAATCGATCCTAGTCGTCACTGTAGAGGTAGATGCTATAGATATATTATTACATTATCTGCTGCTCAAAGAATGGGTCGGACGACGGCCTGACATTTTGACTTTAGGAACACTTTGGTTCCAAGCAATTAAGTGAAAGTGCGATCTGATTGTAATTCAAAATTTTGCCCCAGGTAACTTCAAGTGTCAATTTGTGTATTTTCATTGAAGGACATCTTTTTCGACTGTGCTCCTTGAAGAAAATACATCGTTGACATCAGAATGAATTTCTGCCATAAAAGTTCAGCTACTGCTTTTCAGTGACACGAAGTTTAAATTATTAAAACTATATTATGAAATTAAATAAAACGGAACTAATTTTTGTATGGTACTCTCTGTAAGTGGGAACTATGATGTGTTTTCGCAGATATAATCGCCCCGCAAGATAAGAATCGATTTTCCTTTATTATTGCCATTTTAATATCTTAACTCCCCCGTTATTGTTACACTGGATTAATGTAACACGTAACTTTAACGGATCGTGTGATTGACAGTTCTTAATTTCTCTCGGACTCATTTCTCAACGTGCCGTCCTTTGGAGTGTTTTTTTTAGGAAGATTAAGTTTTGTATTCTTGCTGTTTGTATAGCTACTACTAGTAGGTGTCCCGATCGATGAATTTAATTAAGAAAATGGCATTTTCCAAGGGGGTACGGAAAGAAAATACACACTAGAACAATATTACAATTTGTTATGAACTGCAACATCATTATTTTAAAATTCAAAATATTTTGTAGTTCCACTGGATTTGCTCGAGAGTTAGTTAAGAATTCTTATAATTCTGGGATCCGGAATTAATCGAGATTCGAGGCTATGTGCAGAGACAAATAAAATAAAAATATGCGTGTACTTGATGAGGATTTTCTGTTAATTATCTAAGATTCCCTTTTGATTCATGTCACATAAAAGGTCTTGCAAAATTTTACGAGAATCACTAAATCTGATAAAAAATGACATATTCGGAGAATTGCAAAATCCAGGAAATTATATTATTTCTCTGTCCAATATATATGCTGACTGATCTATATTTCCAGTATTTCAAGTTATGTATGTCTACATACGTATTAGCAGAGGCGACTTGTATGCCATTATTGTGCATTATAGTCCATACAAATCACTAGACAAAATTGCAATACAGAAGGTGTGCGCAACCATCTTTTGCGTTCCATTAATGCCCCTTCCATTAGGGAAGTTTTTGTTTAATCATTGAGTATTTGTATGAGGAATGTCTATTATGTTGACGATTGAATGCTGATATCTATCATTATCATTTATATCAAAATTCCAGGAAGGAACCACACCAGAGGCGTATGAAAACAAAAACTGGATGAATGTGAGGAAATGGATGATTGTTTAAAGTTTTTTAAAGGGCTATCATGTATTCAAACCATGTGTTTGAATGCCCTGTTTGTTTCAACTGCCATGAGATGATGATAATTATATCATCCATTTTCTCCACATCAAATCGCCGTTCTTAAATTATGAAACAAGGCATATTCAATTGCTATTACCTACTACTGTAAATAAGTATGTAGATACGTCTACAATCTCGTGAGATTTCCCCTTGATATTATTACAATACAAAAAAAGCCTGTCCGTAATATTTGTTTTCAGTTCAAACAAAAATTCAAAACTCATTTTCAAGTGTAACACCTATTTAGCTATGGTGTTCGCATGCGTCACCCTTAGCTCCTTCTAGAACTATTATTATTCTTTTGGATTCAATACCTCCCATGCCCATATTAGAATGGGACCGTCGTATTACTAATAGATATCCAGCTTACTTAGTTAGTCTTTCTGAACTTCAAATCTATCTGAATCGAGCATAATAGCACTGGAGGGTAGATGTATTTATGATTTTAACTGGTTGGATGTTGATTACCATTTTATGGTGACAAATAGTGTTTATCATGAAAGGATGGATATTTGAAAATTTAAAAAATGCACGATAATTTAAAATCTGCACATAGTTTACTTTAAATATTTTATGATTGATAGCCAATGAAGTAAGACGTGATGTTCAATGGCTCCAGCTCAATTTTGAAAATTAAGATAAAATCAGACTTGGGGTACTTAAAACCATAAAAGCTAAACATCTGTGAATGAATTACTACCTACTGACAAGTGAGACCATCTTAGCTTGACGAAGGTTGATTAAGCTAACGAGGCAATGCCGATGCCGCAGAGATGACCAGTAGGGAGCCTGAGGTATGTAGTGGTCTACATTTCCCCGTACGTTATCGATTATTTTATTTCATTAATATTGCATCCGTGTGGAAGTACCAATGGCCTTCAGGCACTGTTGTATAATCTTAAACAATTTGTTTTTGCAGAGAGGTAAACTTGACTTGGAAATAAAGTTAGATACAATTTCTAATACCAACGTTAAAGAAGTTATCGAGAACATTCAGTCTGTTGCTGAGAAGGTTCTATTTCACTGGAAATCTTTCCCGATTCATCTTCCTACATCCATCGTAGATAATAAAGATGTCTGCGTTAAAAATCTCTTTTCTTTACCAACTTTCGATGAATTAGATGCGCTAACCACAGATTGCAAAGGCAATCCAAAATTTCTTAGTCATAATCAGCTGCAATCTATTAAACGAAAAGGGTACATAATTTATAATCATATTATTATATCAAGCCACATGTTTACTCATCTGTAATTATTGTGGTATGGCACAATATAAAACTGACTGTACATTCTTTCAGACAATTCAACGTTCCGAGTGTTAACTTTCCTTCTCAGACACATGTTTGGAAGTTAAATACTTTTTTCCAAAAAGGGATTGATACAGCGCGAGAAGAATATTTGGATGGATTGGCATTTGCTCTTCGGTTTGTAGTTGTATTTGCCCCTCGGCTTCTCGGAGGTGACAATTTGAGCGTTAAAGATGCCTTACGTTCGGTTAAATCGGATGTCGTCGAGTTACTGGGTAAATGCGATATCACATTTTTTATGTATTGCGCTTAAACAACGTTTTTTATTCTTCAATGTTTACATTTACATACATTGCCGAATTTGCAGATTTGCTCCTTGGAGTTGGAAAAGTTTATGCCCCGAACTTGGAGCGCCGGATTCAGGAGGAAAGATGCAAATTCCTTGTAGCTGAGCTCAAGTGCAAGGTACATTTTTTTTAATGACTATTCTGTATTAGTTTGACTTTGCAGCTTACAGATATTAAGTACATATATGCTGGGTTGTGAAGCTGCTTTACTTTGTGGTGGCCTATTATAAATATTCCTTACATCTGTATTCATAATATCAAGTTAACCTAGCCATGTAGTAAATATTTTATTATTTCTTAAGGATTCCTTATAACTAGATAAAATGATATTGTACGGTAACAGTATCTATGTTGGTTAGCTAAATAATATTATTGCTTCCTTTCCACTGCTATCACCCCCTCCTCCTCCTCTTCCTCCTCCCCGTCCTCCAAGTATTGTTATGTGTTATGAAATAATATTTTTAATAGCTTCTCGTGCCCAGTTAATCTTAAAATGCATTCGCACTTAATTTATTGTTTTCTGCATTTGGTATTTCCAATTAGGGGGATGGAGCTAGAGAAGTTGGTCGTTACGTTCGCAACCAGGCGAACAAGGCCATGAGAGAAAAAGTAACAATGGCGATGGAGAGGCCTCCACCGATCCCGTACCGATTCACAACTCCGGTATCGTTAGATGTCGATCTCCGTCTTTTCGATAGGTAGCTTTGGCTTAAAATCTCTTAAATATGAAACATGTTTAAATGGTTGGTGTTCAAGCTGCCTAAATATAGTTACCTTTTTTAAATTCAGGGAAAATTAAACTATCCATTGTCCGCGGCTGTTTTATTACGCTGCTTTATTATGTTATCTGTCCTTGTGTTTTAGGGATGTCTTCCGTAAAGTGGGCATCCCAATGGCTAGAATACTGGAGAAATCAGGCAGAGGTTGGTTTCTGTCTTTTCGAGAAAAAGTCATAGCTGAGCTCCGAACACGTAAAATGACGGAAAATGAAATTGAAATGGTAAGCATTCAATCGCAGAAATTTTTATTTACAAATATAAATATAATGTGCACACGCAGTAAATAGTTCAGTTGTCGCTTGTTAATTTTTAACCTATTTTTTCGTATTTCAGGAAGCGAATATTATGGTCATGGATGAGTATTTAAAGCGAGTTTACAATGCTATTCGATCTTGCGACGAGATTCAAGTCGTTGGCCCTGATATTGACCGTTTACTCATCGAGCAAGCCCATTTGTATATACTGATGCACAGGTAATCAACGCTCTTATACATAATTTTTAGGTTAGCTGGAATGTTAACATAAATTTCATTCCTTCCCGAATCTCGTTTATTATAAAAAATACTGCTTGCTTACTTGCTAGCGATTTAAACTAAGGCAAAAATAGTGTTTTATGTTATGTTCAAAATGTTTCGTGTGTGAAATTCTGGTCTAGCTATATGTATAGGTATAAACCACCAGTTCAATCTGGCCAGCAAGAATTTAAGTAGCACATTCCCCGGGGTCACATCGATTATAGTTAAACGTCCCTATGTTCAAAGTTGTTAATGAAATCAAGGCATTAGGGTTATAAAAATATGGTAGAAGTATACTAAAATGCTTTTAAGTTTTTAAAAATAAAGAATATAAAATGTTAAAATGTCTTAACTTATAATGAAATGCATTGCTCTCTTATACTACAGGGCAGTGGATACTGTTTCGTTAAAAATGGAAGCTGTTTTGAGAGATATAAAGAAATTTCTCGTCGGAAATTACCCGGTATTAAGTAGAGATCAAGTTTGGATGAAAAATCAAATGGAGAAAGCGCAGGTGGATTTTCGCTTAATTAAATTAGTATTGATTTAAATTCTTCAGGGATGCTAATCGAAATCGAAATTAATTTGATCTTTTCGATAATCGAAGCCAAACAAAAATTAATAATTGAAATAATATTGAAATCGAAAATTTGAATTTTTATCGATTTCGATTAAAATTTTTCAAACAACTGTGTTTTTACAAATTAAAAGTCTAAGTCTTCCCTGTCTAAGCATTGTAAACATCGAATTTTTTCAACTATTTGAAATATACTAAAATTAACTTCAATTTTTTAACCAATCAAAATCAGAATAGTTTTAATTTTGTCTATTTGTATCCCTGAAATTCTTAAATTGTATTTGTGACATTTGTATTTCTTAGGCAAAATTCTGCGAAGAAAACAGATGGCTTCCTCATGAGATCTCGCTAGAATTATTTAAACAACATTTTCTAAAGCAGCATACATACTTCCTTTCTAGAGACCTAGCTTTCATGAGAGACGTAAGTTGTTCGAACTCATGTATATAAAGATTATTTATAATCACAGAAGTATGTAGGAACGACAACACGACGATGAGATTGCACTGTTGTCTATATTTGCGTTTATCTTTATAGACTGAGCCAGTTCTTCGAAAAGAGCTAGAAGCAGACAAAATACCTTGCAGAACGTTTGAGTGGAAAACACGCATATGGAGACCAGAAAATTATGTAATAACTCGATGTCTCCACGGGCAATCGGAGACTATTCCGACAATTGTCAGCCGTGTTTCAACGACAATAACTAGCCCACGCTCCGACCCTTATCAGGTTCGTGTTTTCAATTTTAAAAGCCTTTATTTTTTTTACCAAGCTTTCGATATTAAAATGAAAGTGCATACCTACCTGTAACTTAAGTTAACAACAGTGCTTCGTGTTTCTTCTTACAGCCTGTGTTCAGTGTCAAACGAGCAGCAACGCGTGTAACAACAACTCGATGGCCTCTATGGCGTGTTTCAAATTTTCTTTTAAGGACGATTACGTGGATGTTAAACGTTATGTTCTTCCTTGGTTATGTAGTCCCTTGGTGCAGCCCATTAAGCATTCAAGCACTAATTTATAAACGACCGTTTTTACCTGATTTGGAACTGTCACAAGTTAATGGTTCTCTCTGTCCAAAAAATTCTTCTGTAACTCTCACTCTCATCTCAAGACTGATAGGAATATGGAGACGAGTGTCTAAAGCTCGAACACGTTTCGAGTCTCAACCCGATACCGGTTTTCTAGGTAAAGGCTGTAATCGGTTGTTGAATCGAATTTGGAACTATGTCTTTAAAGGAGGAATACCTTCTTTTCTCCTTCTTGTGTTTTTTCCGCTGGGAACTATAATCGTCTGTGCATTCAGCTTAGTTCTAGCAGCTACTACTCCAATTTGGTAAGCTGGTTAAGCCCTATGTCAACAATGATTTTCGTAAGCGTTAATAAGTACTATGCTTTCGTTTGAAGTTTTAAAACGCACGAAAAATATGATGTATACTGTAATATATATTGTGTTCTTGAAGTTAATTTTTTTTTACTTTTTGAATCCCTACTTATTGCCTTCAAGTCTACTAATGATTTCCTGTAATTATAAAATTGTTTGTCTAGGTTTAGCACTTTACTGTAGTATGTAGTTCAATATTGCTTCACTAAATAATAATTTGAGTGATTCTCTACTTAGATAAGATAAAAAGTTGATATTGAATTCATAAAATAATTTGGTATAGAAAGTTTTACCGTGTGATTTTGACAGGATGCCGTTAATAGTGTTGGTCTTCCACCTTATTTGTGTGACGACCTACGATTTTGACTGTCCAGTTCCGGATCGCCCACGTGTCGGTCCATTATTTTTTACAATTGCATCTCTTCTTGTTCAAGGGATTTTACAAATGATTTTCTGTATTTTGGGAGCTTTCATTGTCTGTCCTTTAATTTCCACATTCATCATTATATGTGAGTGAATCTTACAAGTCGAGTTCAGTGATTGCTGGCTTTAATAATTATACATTGCTAGGCGTTTGCTGTGGATTTAATTGAAAGATTTCTGAATAGCATTATTTTGAATTTGAAGGTCACTAAGTCACAATTTTAATGTTTTATACGTTTTTAAATATAATTTAGGGACTGTGTGCAACTATGCTGTGAGATTAGGGTGGGACTCGCTCATGTTTTACTCGTTGATTAAGCCGAAAGGTCGCCTTCCATCAGGAAATAGCTGGATTGTTAAACGAATAATGGGACCCGGACTTGCACCTGACTTTTTTTTTGAAGTGAGATTTATAATTAATGAAATGTTTGCTACGACAAAACAAGTTTCATTTAGAATCCATACTTTCATAATGTAACTAAGAAATGAAGGTTCCAACTAATCCAACTAATGTAATTACAGATTAGTACGGAGCAAGCTTTGATAGCCTTTCAGACAAGACTTGAATTGGAAGAGCTAAACATTTTTTATCAAAAAACAAATCAATTGATAACTCAGCCTCAGGCTGAGTTTAGATCTTTCTTTCAAGCTTGCTTTCTACCTTTCTCTGCGAAGCTAGTGGAAACAGAAGGCAAGTATATTTAGCTTTGTTTCACTTTGTAAGCTACTTTTGGCTTTTGGAATTTGGAAAATGTTGTAAAAAGGTGGTGTAAGTGCACCCAACTAAAATTTATATAACGGGATTTTAACTCAAATTTGGTTGTAGGGAGATACAGCGACCTCATTAGAGAAACTGTTGCTATTCGTTCTACGCTGGAAGATCGTGTTATGAAGAGACGTCGAGAATTAGAGACTGGGCTAAATGTTCAAACAAGATCTAGAATACGAATGCGGAAGCCTCAGTTAGAAAGAACGCTTTTAGCTGCTTGTAAAATGTCTCAAAGTTTTTATCCTGATAGGATTTTTTCTCGCATGGCCAGTGATGACGAAATTAGGAATTTTTGGGATAGTCGTGGCCTCGATTCTGATGACTGGATGAATCTTTGTATTTTGCTCATGAGTGAAATTTTCTGTCAAGACTTTTTGACGCCTTTAGAAGAAGCCGATGTTTGTTTTAATCTTCAGGTAATTTTAGTGTATTGATATAATTGGATCTTTATTTGTGTGTAATTTTAATGTGTTGCATGGCTCTATGTAAATGATTATCTTTAAATTATTAATACAGACTACCATGAAAGGAAGTCCAATTCCAACAGAAATGTTTATAAGTAGCATTGAGGATGAATTTTGGTCTGGAGATGTTCCTGTCACTATGTCAAAAGTAAAGTACCAGATTCATTCGCCATTTTTAGATACTTCTGCCTTTAATCCGATGACTCGCTCACCGTACATGTAAGTTTACACTGATATAATTATTATATAATTTTTTAATCCTAAAAAGTGTAAGTACTTGAGAATAGGGCGAAAAATTGTGGCTTTCGATATATTTTCAGTGTTGAGGATAACATTAGCATAAACTTGTCAATTCCTTTGCCGATTCTTCATCCGGCTTACATCTCTGTCATAATTCACAACCGAGAAACTGACAATCCCTTCACGGTGGACAATCCTATTTGTCAAGCGATATTAAAGGCTCTGCAGGTATTGTATAATAGGTTCTAAGCTGTAATATTTTTTAATCTGCTTTCCCTGTAAAAAGTCTAATGTGTACATTGGGTGACTAATTATAGGATTCTGGTCCCATGTTAAATCAAGATTGTATAAGCCTAGACATAGAAAGTTCGTTGTCGTCGTCTGAAGATACAAATGCTCGGAGCACTCCTACAAGAGAAGATGTCATCGGGATTGATTCCCCCTCTCCACTGTCTTTAGGTCATCCGCAAGTTCAGCAACATTTAAATTTACATAGAAATCAAAGCCATCATATTCCTATACCTATACCCATTCCATTGTCAAACTCTTCCGCAGATCATGCTGTTGCAACATCTCCAACATTTCACCCACACCAACCCTTGTCTTCTTCATCCCCTGGAAGGCAACAATCTTTCCTACATTTAAAGTGCCCTAGCCGACACGATAGTGGCAGCAGTGGTGATCTTCTTGGTCACTCCAGTTCAAGTGTTTCAGGAAATAATGTAAATGGTCAGTATGGTAGCAACAATAATGGAACATCTTCAAAAGCTAGTCTTGCCTCACCGGAGGATATTAATTTAGAAGATGTCGTATTAGCTACATATGGTACTTCTGTATGAACTTTGACTTAATTGTTAGTTATCACTTTGTTTAAGAAGTAATACATATAAAGTATTTATGATCCAGTTTTCGTTAGGCTACATTAATATTTAATAATCTTGAATCTTATATTGAGAATCTGAACTGAAACATTTTTGCGCAGCACACAATTGCTCACTTGGCGTTATTTTAATCATACATTAGTTTTGTAGGTTCTTGTAACATATTTATAAAAGAATGCGAGAATGGTGGATTTCATGCTTAGGCTATGATAATTACGTAGTGTAAAAAATTACAGAAAAACAGAAACCCAATACCAACATGCTTGCCATTTTCGATGCATTTTAATTTTTAGTAAATTAATAATTTAACAAAAACTATTAATATTGCAAAACATCTACCGCATACCAAAAGGAAATAGGTACTATCGTATTAATTAATATGTAAATAGCCGAGTACAACTTTAAAGTTGATCCGTAGCAAAGTCTATTACTTCGGGATAATTATATATGTAGGCAAGTAGGTAAACATAACGTCGTGTTAGTGAGTACTACTACATTGCACTTGCACTATGCATTTATAGTGTAATTTTTGCATGTTTTTAATTGACGTTGCGTATTTAATTTTAATTATTGAATTTTGCCTAATGTTACTTGTCATAAACTTACTACCCTTGAACGAATGCTAAACTTCGTAAAGTTCAATTATGGTAAGAGTGTTAGAATTTGTTGAATGCAAAAATAACCAAGGTGTAACTGACGTCTCAAACTTTGATTTTATCTCAAATTTGATATGTAGTAATCATTTAGTTAATGGATTGATACTTAAGTTTAAGATCACACTAAAGATGTTTCAAGGAAGCATTCTGATATTAAATTTTTACATTTTTATGACTTAAGTATCAAATAATTAGTTACTTATAGATCTTTTATTCGTTCGTTGCTCTTACTCTGAGCATTTGTTGCTGTGACTCTGAGCAATTCATTGTGATGATTTTAATAAGTATGTTTCTTGCCAGTTCTTACCTTAAAAGTAATTTAAAACAAATATTGAATCTGAATGCATATTTATTTATTATTTAACATTACCGATACTTTACTACTGTGTTATTTTTTGTGTTTATTAGAGTATCAATCGCAAGAACCTGTATATAATATAAAGTAACTTTAGGATTTTAGGTGAATTTTTCTTCTCTGTAATGTAAGTATTGATCAAATGCTGGCGTCTAAATACTTTGATAAGAAAAGATGTGAAAATAATGCAATTTACTGATAACTCGTAGGACTTTAATTTGTTTGAATGACTAGACACTAGACAGACCGTAGTATAGTCAGTGATAAGGCTAATACAAATAATTTACTTCGCTTGTCTTTTATTAATCCGATTTTTCAGTGGCCTTTGCGTTACTACTCCGTTTTGGTGCTACTTCAGTCTTGTAGTGTCGAATATTGATTATGGTGCTGCTATAACTATTCATAATATATCCGTTAACTTGTGGTATGTTTGAACTACATTACAAAAATCTTTCAAATCAGATGTAGCGTTTCCCTTCATGAATAGTTACGAATAGTTTAAAAATATCAATCTACTTAGATATGCAGTTAACGTTGATTGCTTACCTACAAAAAATCATTACGATGTTTGAATGGCAAGTAATTTTTGCTGTAAAATAGTGTATTTTGCGAAAATGCGTCCTGTGTACAACACTAGTACAGTTTACAAAGGCAGTGTAGCTCCATTATAATACATAGATATAGAAACTCAGTAATGCAATACGGTGTAATTGAATTTGCATGTTAAAGGTAAAGTTTATTATTGATTCTGGTAGACAGTTTCTTATATCTATTACATCACGTCTACATTTTTATGTAGTCGTAGCGATTATAAATAATAATAAAACTAACTTTAAGGATATATATTTTTTAATTTGGATGGTTACAGTGTGGAATGTTAGCGTGGTTGTGGTTTTAGATGTTAGAGCGGTTGTGTGGTTGTGGTGGCTTAAAATGCAATACCCTTTATCTTTTGAATGTAGTAAGCCTTGGCATGTTCATTCTATTACAGATCAGTGAACTAAAATGATGCATTTATCTATTTTTATCTCCCTCCTTCCTACATTACAAAATTACAAGTACTAGTACCGTGGTGTTCATTTAAGGTTCACTTTTAACTTTCGCATTATGCACTAAACGTTAACGTTTATGATAACGTATGGTTATGTCCTGCGAATATAATGTAATTTAACAGTTTTTGTAATAGACTCAAGGCAATATTCCCAAATTTATGGATCATAATAGTTGTTCTAGTATAATTAATCTTTTGCCACCTATTATACCAGTAGTAACTTTTAAGTGCTTGTTTCCTACTGCCATTTATTTCATAAATGCTTTCAAGATTTTTAACCTTAACTTCAGACTTTATACTAGATTTATGCAAAACTGAATAATTGCCAATTTCAGGCCACGACTTGCCAGTTGCCAGATATTAGACTAACTGATAAAATTAGTACTATTGCATTTATGTGGTGTAGTTCACGTAGACCAATTACTATAGGGCCTCTAAAGTTGTAATATACGTTTCGAATTATAGAAATCGTTACATTCCTAGTAGAATATACAAATACCTAAAGTATAATTGCGTTTTTGAATTACTGGGATAAAAAGCACATTAAACCAGCTTTTTTATATTATATCAACAGTAAAGACCAGTAAATATTAGACATTCATAGCATTATATTATAAATTACTAATCGTTTAATTGTGAACGTTGTATTTTTTATTTCATTTAAGGAAGTGTTTTATAGATAGAACACTTACTTACTATAGAATTGCAATTTTTGATTGAAAACTGTCTAGTTTACCCTAGCGTATTTAATTCTTAAGTCTAACAGCTTCCTAGGACAGAGATTGACATTATTAGAAACTGTCATTACAATATATAATAAATAAACGAAGCGCAGGTATTTATAACATGATAGCTTTTATGAGACCTTTATCCAGCATATCAGTGACGACCATGGCGGCTAGACAAATGCTGCCATGGTCAAAATAAACCTGAGTGAGATTCACATCCTCTCAATAATCGGTTGTTATGATATGTGTAACACACAGTATGCAAGTAATGTTGTCGTGAATGTACCTACTTTCTATAAACACACATCACAGAAATACCCTCGATTGCCATGCATTATCGTTCTGTCCTATTAAAACTGGATATTATTATGTATGGATATGTACACTTCCAGGATAATAGGAGGGTTACATCTGTATATTGAAAACTGATATTATTGCCACTACCACTACTATAAAGGTTCTAATTTCTAATGAAACGTATGTTTGTGCAAAAGTGGGTCTCACAATCAGTCTTATTTTCACTTGAATACATTGACAAAGACGCAACAAGAGTGTTAAATGATACTATGTATAATGCGATGTATACAAAGTAAAGGTGAGAGGTAAGAAGTACTGAGAGTGAAGTAGCGTTCTGGGTGTAGTGGTGCATTTATTAGACTCAGCCGTTTTACTAAAGCTGAAGTAAAGATTTGTTATTTAAGTGAATGAGAGGATTGTACCGGTAGTGTAAGTACAATAATTACTCATTTGCGTGAATATGAATGCTTTGAGTTTTGTAACAGTATGTATTAATTGAATCTTTTAGTAATTGTATTATAAGAATGATAAAGGTAACCCATTTGTCTAATTGCGATTGTTTTTTAAACTACTTTTTTCGAAATGATATTATTTTATCTAGTGTCATTCGGAACTGACTCAAACGTCAAGTATGAAATATAAGTAACATGCTTAAGCCCCAGCATGATGTGCAAAGTTTAGCCTAACTAGTAATAAGATGCGGGAATTCAGGGGTGATGAGAAGCTCCATACGTGCGCTATATGTATTTCTCTTGCCATTGACACTATAGGGACTGTATAGAAATGGATTATGGACTTTGTAATTACAGATTTACCATTAACATGCTAGGATGAATTTCAGAATTCTATGTAACTTGGGTAGGTACACATGTTATACTAAACGCTATCAATGCATCTTGTTGTATTTGTGCAGCTTACGATTAGATTAAGTATTAGAAAGATGCTTGAGTAGCATCCATCATGTGCATCAGCGTTCACGCCAGTTTTTTATTAAATAATTTGGGTTTGGAATGGAAAAAAGAAATTGAATAATAGTAATGATCTTTTGAATGATCCATGGTATTTACGGAATTCGAGAAGGTAATTTTACTCTTAAATGTTTTAACTCTAACCGAATTTCTTACCGGGAAGTACCTGTACTGGCAATGCATGCCACTTATCTGATAAAGTTTTTTAGATAATTTTTGCTTCGTGTTTTGCTAATTGTGTAATAAAATGGTCGGTGATGTATTTTATAATGATTCCGTAAAAATTTTCCAATAATCAAATAATTATAAGTCTGTTTTAATGATGGCGGAATGGTTCTGTAGCAATGATATGACTATGAAGTACACCCTTCAAAACTGACGATGAGAATGTTACCAATTAACCAATTTATGCACAAATTTAATGTAGATAGTTATATTTTTCTCATGCTGAAGGTTCAAGAGGCACCCGGTAATTCTGTGTTATAAGAATAAGTACCTTCATAAGTTCAAGATTTGTACTGATGATAAAACGTTAATATTCGTTTTCAATTTTCTAAAATCAGTTATTGTAATGTCCGATTTTATTTACTCATACATTTTTGCAATTATTTTTAACTGATGTTCATGTTACACAAAAAAAATGTTCAACTTATTATTACTCATTATTAACTGTACATATAAATATTTAATATTTGTATTATTTATAGGCTAACACATCTATAACTTTGATTCTTCTACGCTTCCTGTCTACTTTAATAATAATAAAGAACTCAAGTGCTGAATCACATCATAATTTTACTTCGTATCTTTTTAGTACAAGATATTAACTGCGAAATTGAGTGTGGAAGTTAATAAAGATACTATGAAAAAATGACTGTTTATACTGTTCATTGTAAGAATTATTATATCATTACATTAGAATGGCCCAGCTCGTCTATGTCACCATGTGTGTTTCTCGGAGCGTCTAATGAAGTAACTTTTAACTTTATTAGTGTTCTAGGATTCACATTTTCATAATGTCAACTGTTTTTAAATCGGTACTTTATTGAGACATAGTACTTGTACTTTTTTCAGTTGGTTCATCACTTTCGTTCAAGAAAAATTGCTTAAATTGTAAGTTTCCAGTAAAAAATCTTTCAAATGTCACTTCAAAAATGACGACTGGCGATTAATTCGTCTTCAGGACCTACAGTTTAGTATTTTTCAAGTCGTGAAATATGAAATGGCCGAAGGATTACACTGTTAATTTTTTATTACAAGTATTATAAGTAATTTAAAACCATTTATTTTTACAAAAGTCTTGTCTTAATTATTACACTTCATCACTTTACAATTCTCACGACAATGAACAATTAGATTGAAGATAATTTTAAAGTCTAAAATTCTTGAGTTTTTCAGCAATTAATAATATTCATTTGATAACAAATTACAATAAAAATTACTACTGTTTTTACTATTCCACCCCTAGTGTCTCCTTTTTTACATTCCAAACATGAAGTAGGTGGCTATCAAAATAGCAGGATGCCACTGTAAAAGACTGCTCCTCATCGTCAACTCGAATATCGAATCCGTAAGCTAGTGGACCAACATGTTCTGTACATGACAAAATGATTTCTGAATTACACTGAGTAGTGCTAATTCTGACAAAATGAATTCCATTACGAGCACAGGCCGCCCCAATTATTAAATAGTCTTCACTTTGGTCTCCGTTACTGTTTTTCATGAACGTTTTTTCTGGAATCCAAATAGTTCGCCAGACTGCTCCACCAAGATTTACCATAGTCTTCAGCATTAAATTAGGCTTATTCTCTCCGGCTATTTGTCGGTAAACTCGCAAGTTGTCATCATAACTAGATTCAAACGTCAAAAAGATTAAAAACAAAAAAAAACACATCGAAAAACACAAATTTGGTAAGACATTGATATAAGTGAAAGAAAAGCTGAGAGTTTTGCATTGTTATTACCAGCCAACAGCGAGGTAATCTTTGTACGTTGAAATAGAGGTGACCCCAACTTCAAACTTCTTTACAACATGCTTGGAGTTGGTGTTCATGTCGCGTGAGTAGAAAGCATAAAATTTGC
Source organism: Dicyrtomina minuta (assembly GCA_949802685.1). NCBI lineage: Eukaryota > Metazoa > Arthropoda > Collembola > Symphypleona > Dicyrtomidae > Dicyrtomina > Dicyrtomina minuta. Next base: position 10,962,537 of record OX461809.1, on the reverse strand, counting down.
CATCATCAGCTCCAGAGTATACTGTGTCAGTCACTGAGTTATAATGAACGACCCAAACTAAGTACTCATGAAATTTTTTCGACTCCAATCGAACCAAAGTTTCACTGGATGTTAGTTCGAATATTTGTACACTGCCATTGCTATCTCCGATGATAACCTTATTTGGACACATCCACTCAATATAAAGTGCCATGACATCATCCTGGAACAAGAATTCTTTGTGCTTTTCTAAAATAGGGAGTCCATTTTCAAAATCCAGTTGGAAAATAGTGATGGAATTCGATGTAGCCACAGCTAACAAATTTTCTTCGGTTGGTTCCCATTTCAAATCCAAGACTCCAGAAGTGCTCACCTCTTCTAGAACTGAGATCACCATGGGATCACCGCCGTCTGTATTCTCTTCTCGATTAGGTTTTAGCACTACTAAATAGACTCGGCCCACCCGATTGGAACTGTTGGAAGCGTCTAGCTGATATGCTCCAATTGCAACAACCCACCGAAGCTTTCGACACCAGGCCACACAGTCAACTTGCATAGGTAGAACAGATTCCACCAACGTGGTGTAAGGCATTAATAATGTGCTATTATCCCCACCCGCCATCATTTCTTCTCCGCCCCCACTGATGTAACTTAAACCTTGGCCGTTCATTTTATTTTGTCACTTTGCTAGTTAATTGTTTAAATAAACGAAGTCAGCGATGTGTTTATCAACTCGTAGCGAACGCCATAAACAAAATATTTTTTAACTGAAATCTATAAACGCATGTAGAAGATATTATTGTTTCACAAACTAAAGCTATCCGTCCTAATGTCATTCAAAAGAAATGCGAAAAACTGGATGTCATGTCCAGTATTCTATTGTCGAGCACTACGCTCTGTTTCCATGAGGCATTCACGAACAAGAATCCTAGCGTGTACAATGCTTCTCTTTAGACGTTCAGCACTGCTTTTGCTTCCAGCATAGGTTGGGCGAATGTCTTTTCCTGTGTATAACAAATTGCAGACAATTAGTTCTGAGTTCAATTTTACCTACATACAAAGCTTAATGCATGACACCTACAATTACAATTTATAAATCCACTATTCGCTGTTTTGAGGACTAGGCACGACATAAATACCCCAATTAATCTTTAATTTAATCAATTAGTCTAGATCAGAATGAATTTTGAATTTATAAAAGGGACCAGAACTAAGTAGTAAATGTTAGTATATTTTACGATTTTACATTTAGTTTGTACATACCCATTTCTTCGAGGACAGCCAAAAGTTGAGCGTATTTTGATTGGGGAACGGACTGCTGACGAAGTAAGGCTGTGCTCAAGTATTCAAGACTTACGTTATTTCCACCGGTGGGGGAATCAACTGACATGAAATCATCCTCCATTGTAGCAAAAATTTATATTGTTTGATTACACTAACTTCACTTCAAAATGTTAAAAAACAGCTGCTCGACTCCCACTTTTACCACTCACACCATACAAACAACTGGAATTCTGTGGGAATTTCGTGTTTCTCATGTACCCGTTCCCAATCTTCTCCAGGTCCAGACTCAAGACTCCAGGAAGGACTCCAGTCAGTGCCCGTGTAGAAGAGTCAACACAAATAACATCAACAGTCGTAAAAGTACTAATAAATCAAGCCCGTAGCTCCGGCTATTTTACTGCACTGTACTCACTATAGTCAGCCAACAGTGTCAGTAGCCTCTCGTTTGCACACGTTGATTTTCAAACTAGTAAAAATAATCCAGGGTTCAGCACACGGAGAAACTTAGCCCCATCACTCAGGGCGCTTGCATCCAATATAATATGTACTATGCGTAACAAACTTGTTGTGGCATGTAAAAGTATGTGTATGCACATGTCATTAAAGTTTAGTTTGCATGGAAATTGCTCATGCGAAGCATTGGACTGAAAAGAACATCGACTTGATTTCTCATTTTGGCCGCAAAAAGAATTCGCAATAGGTATGAGGCGCTTTAGACGGACTTACTTGGAGTAATATGTACGACGGATACGGATGTACTTTAAAGTACGTAAGTAAGTTGTAATGTTGTACTTTGCAGACGCATACAGAGTATTACAGAGAGGTGCTTGGAGTTCACTTTTCGCCATTGTGTTGCAGGCTCCCGGGGTCAATGGATGATCTAACATACCAGGTATGCTCGGGATTCACAAAACTATCATCCATTAGTATGAATACCCTACTACTAGCTGACTACAGCAGCAAAGTTTTAGTACAAAATTTGCGATGCATACTACAAATGATAATTTGTAGTTACCTTAATTTAAAATTAATAATTAAATGTGAATAGTTAGTAGTATATATTATTTTCTGCAATCAACTATAGAACTTGATACGATATACGTACTGAATTCTGAGAATTATCTATATGTAAAAAAAATGTGATAATGTAGTTAATGCCTTTAACAAATCTCCGAGTGATCAGTGTTCTCACGCCACGTGGCTTTGCCTTGGATATTTATATTGACATTTGACAGCTGCTTTGCTATTTGATAATATTCTGAAGAAGTAAAAATTATGCATTAATAATATTATAATAGTCATATCTTAATGTGTTATGAACCACTGAGACAAGACAATCTCAAGTACGTTACTTTTTACCCAGAATCATCGTAGAATTATTAAACAAATAAGTATACAATAGAGTCATATAATAATAAGGCGAAGCAGTTTCAGTTTAATACTGGCTGTGAGGTATGAACTGATAGCTTTTGGTATGGAACATAGAAGTACCTAGGCGAGAATAATGTATCCTCATGGCTTTCCATCCTCCACTTCGTGTTCCACCAACTTCCAACTAGTATTATAATAAGTCTTGAGAATCAAGAGTAGAAGTAGACGTGCCTGGCGAGAAGTCAGACGTGTACTATCTCGAGTAGTTAGATTTTCTGAACATTCAATACCTATTCAATGTTCAAATTGTTATTCTAAACTAAAAAACTAAAGTCTAAAAGGTTTTTACAAGGTATTTCGTCGTAAAAGTTGTGCTCCGACTCTGGACCGACGACCAGTGTGACATTATTATATGTAAGATATTTAAAAATACTTTTTTCGTATTATTTATAGTACGGTAAAGACTAATAAATGTCTGGCGTTTGGAATTACTAGTAGGTATTATTATAATATTGTTCCGTGACGTTGACAGAGTGTGCATAGTACAGTGAGTATCAGGTTTCTGTCTGTCATTAATGATTAACTTTAAGTTCACGCTACAATATTATTGGAGGAGTTATGTATGTTCTAGTGTTGTGTTTGTTTCGTTTAGCGTAAGTTATTACATAGTAAAATTGGTTGACAGGAAAATGTATTTATGGAGTGTGGAATACATTATTTAACTAAATTTTTAATTTTCAGGTTTGCCTAGGCCTTTATTAATGATATTATTAGCGATGTTAGTTAAGCTTACTCAAATAACTAGTGACTATACGCACTATCAACTACTTTTGTAGTTAGTAAGGGTCAGGGCAAGTATTTACGCTACTGTGTTTGCCGGTTTCGATCGTCGCTTGTAAACCATGCTGTATGTCATAAGTATTTTTTGTTCATGCAGTGTGTTCTCTGTAGTTAATAATGGTCACTTGTACCGTACCTGTATTCACTATAGTATTAATTATTTATGGTATGACTGAATAAGTGGGTATGTATATGGTATCTGCATAGTTGGTAGTATTTACTTTCTTCTTTTGCTATTTTATCGGCAAACGTATTTAAATACTACAAATTATTAATCCAGACTTTGTCTCGACATCGTGAAAAATCGTTCCTTGAATGCTGTATTTTGTATATTTTTCCTGGTACATATAAATAAATGTTTACGATCACAGACAGTCGCTCAGCAAAATTATTGTAGATTCTGATAGGAATCAACTGATTATTTTTTCAACCAGTTTAAATACCTATTTAAGCAGGAAGCGATTAACAATTAAGCTAGATTCAGCCATATCAGCCATTTATGGATGCTTAAGTGCTACATTTTAAATCCAGTTTAACCTATGCTGTTTAGCATTTTTTATACTTGACTATGTATATTCGGCGAATAATTGGAACTACAAAAAAGTGAAACTTTATGTTTATTTGAGATAATAGAAAATGCTAAATGCATAATTGTTATATTTTATGTAATTAATTTTAGGGTTGAATTTAATAGTATTGGAGTATTCAAGAAATTAAGCAGGGTATACTGCATTTTCTCATGCTGAAGTATTTTTTGTTTGCGGTATGCAGTGTGGTTGCAATACTGTCTGTTTATTGTTTGCTTTATGCTGATCATCTATTGTTCCATTCTTATTTTTATAGCTGAAACGAACTGATTTAGTTTGCTTACATTGTAATCGTTTCTAAATTTATACACAAAACCAAAGAACTTACTGTGAGTAATTCCACTGTGTAGTCGCAATGCTGATCTGTAACTTAACCAAACTAACTTTAATTTACCGACAATTCCATATGGTGTAAGGGTTGAGCAGGGTTGATTTACATCTTCGCCTAGCAGATCTCACTACCTTGTATTTATGCTGTAGAACTATATTTTTGTGGGGCTTTGAAGAGTTTTGTTAATTCCAAGTTGTAATATTCTTATATTCCAGTAATCAATAAGGACAGCAATAATTTAGTTGGAGATTAAAATTTGGCTATTTAAAATGGCATTTGACGTCAGGCGGTAAGTATGCTGAATTTATAAACACCAGTACTTGTTATTGAATTGAATTTCTTTTCTTTTATATATTTTCATGATTTCAAAACTATAGTAAAATTTTTCATTTTTTTTTGTAGCTTGGACATTTACCGCAAGGTACGTTTGAACAGCTACTATCAATAACGTTACAAGAATCCATTACGAAGACCGAGCTTGTGATTGACTGGTGTATCTGTTCGGTTGCATCGTCGTTGATATAAATCATTTCGAATTTCGAATCTCATTGGAAGTCAAATAGTCCCACAATGTATTTATTTGTTTTAACAAGAGCAATTTTTAAATTTTTAGGTTCCTAAGGACTTAACCCAACCTACTTTAACCGGTGCTCTTATCTCGGTGCTATGCTGCTTTGCGATTCTAGTTCTACTTGTTTCAGAATTATTTCGTTTTCTTCAAACTGACTTGTAAGTACTTAACTAGTTTTTTTATGGTGTTATCTTCTATTTGAACTTGCCCAGTGTTACTTATTTTTGGTCAGTTTACAACTGGTTAGTTTAGGTCACTGATAGACAGATATTTAATCTTGCAGTCAGTCAGTTAGCTGAGCCATCACAATGTTACATAAAACAATAGAGTTATAGTAATACTGAATACAGACAACCGACTGGGTTGAGTCCTTGGTTAAGCGTATCGGTATGTATAATTTTCAATGTTTTATCAAAATTTAGAATTCTTTAGTATCTCATCTATCATTTGGATTGAGTAAAACGAATATAACAGTAACACGCAGGTTAAGTGCAGTTGGAGGATTATCAAGTGGGCCGCTGAGTATGACAATTGTTTATAAATTGTAGTAAAATTTCGTAGCTCTTCGATTTTTTATCGAAAGTATAGCATGGTCATCCCTGAAATTTTCAGTCGATTTTATGTCATTGATATCTTCAAATAGGTCATTCCTAGGAGGTATAATTGGCTTTATTAGGTGCATTACATTTTGGTCCTCCACTTTCCGCTAGAAATTCAAATGAATGCAGAAGCTAAAATTGATGTCACATTCAAATCTTCCATGTTAATTCCTATGTTATATCGAAAATTTACTAAAAATCAATACAAAATTTTTCAAGTAGGATGACCATTATAATTTACTAAAAATTTTACAAATAAATGGTACATTTATGCTGCTGTCTTTTCTCAGATTTTTGCACTTTGTGTTTGTACCTCCATTCAAAATATATTGGCCAGCACGTTTTCGTAGTTTGTGTTGTTGAATGTTGACTTCCTTGCCTTGCCTCAGTGTGCTATGAGTCTGGAAGGCTTAAGGCTCCTCAAGTTATTACAAGAATCAACTCCAGGGCCTCCATTACTTGCCTCTGTAGCACAGTGGTTAGTGCACTGGTCTTGTAATTGTATGTATATGCAAGGCAACCAGGGGTCGGGAGTTCGATTCTCTCCAGGGGCATTGTTTTTGCATGCACTCTAGTACGTGGGCAATGTGGTGGTAGGGAAATGCATAGCTAGTGGCCTTGTTTTAGTGTACAGCGGTTTCTCATTTTTATTTTTATTTTTGTTCTTATTTTGCAGAGTGTCAGAAGTGTATGTAGATAGTCCAGGTACACATGGACAAGAATCGAGATTACCTGTAAGCATAACTGTGGAACTCCCAAATTTAAAATGTGAATGTAAGTATTTGTAGTTATTTTTCTTTCCAATCTTTTTTATTAAATTTTCTAGATTGTATATCCCTTATTTATAGACCAAGAGAATCTCTGATTTTTTAATTTATGTATCTGTATTTGTATTTTAAAGACGTGGGTCTAGATATCCAAGATGATATGGGGCGACATGATGTAGGATTTGTAGAAAATACAGAGAAAGTGCCTATGGGAGATGATGACAAAGGTTGCAACTTCCATGCCACTTTCCAAATCAATAAAGTACCAGGAAACTTCCATGTGTCAACTCACTCCGCGAAAAGTCAGCCTGATAATCCTGATTTCACTCATCGTATTGTTGAAGTTCGCTTTGGTGAGAAAATTGTTGCCAAAAATGTCATTGGCTCTTTTAATCCACTCTCTGATGTTCAGAAATCCACAGAATTCGGTAAGTAGAAAACAGTTTTTTATCACTAATAATATGTGATATCAAATTTTAACTTACATTACATTACATTTAACTTACCTACATTACCATGATCTATAACTGAAACTGACATCATCAAAGGAGTATGAATCATTTTTGCTGGTTAACAGGTGTTGAATCGCATGACTACATAATGAAAATTGTCCCTACTGTCTACGAAAACTATAGTGGTCAGACAACTATTTCGTATCAGTATACTTATGCCTATAGGGTAAGATTGTTGAAAAACTTTTACTCACCCACATTATAAATTTGTTTTGAATGTTGACTGTGATTGTAATCATACAAGATTATTGAAGTATATTACAGTTTTATATTTTTCCTTTTTTAAATTTAGCTTTTATGATCTAATGTACATACTTATTTCATTTTTAGAGTTTTGTTGGCCGAGGAATGCCAGCGTTATGGTTCCGGTATGATTTAAGTCCCCTCACCGTCCGTTACAAGGAAAAGGGAGAGCCTATATTTTCTTTCCTGACTGCTGTATGTGCTGTTGTTGGTGGGGTATTTACTGTCGCTGGAATTATCGACGGTCTTGTTTTTTCTGCGTCTGAGATTTACAAGAAGCTTGAAATCGGGAAGCTCAGTTAAGAATCCTAGAATTTAACTTCAATTCTATAAACTTGTTTTCTAAACTTTTGTACGTGTGCTTCCCGCGAAACTTTAATACAGTTTTGTCGACGCCAGCCACACAAATTGTTCCACACACGATGTACTATTTTAAAATGACATGGAATTTGAAGCCTATTACTAAAGACATTCATTTTAATGATATGTTTTTATATCAATTTTCAAAGTTCACAATGTAAGTCAAAACTGACCAAGGGGTATCGTTGTTATGTTTGTATGTGTTACTTGTTTTAAACCGTAGACTAAAATATATACGCATAGGCACAATTATTATCATCTTATAGGTACATTTTCTTCTAGCAATTAAAAAAACGTATTAAGTTATTGAATTTAGAAATTATGTAAATTCAATAGAGTATAGTATATTATTGTGTATAGCATACCAATTAATGTTTTATGTTATTGATGTGTATGTATGTGGTGTGTGTTGTTCGCTCTCAGAACATCTTTTCTATTTTTAAATCTAACATTCCTAAATGCTATTTAGCATTCGTTTAATGTATATTTCTATATTTATGAATTCCAGCAATGATTAGGCATTGCACAATTTCTATTTATATTTACTCTATTGTATATTTGTGTCTGCATGTGCCTATCTAAAGCGTTATTAATTTATTGGGTTGAATCGTTGAATGGTGGGTGACTGCATCAAGTACCATAGCAATCCACAGTTCATATCTCCATCCCCTTATATACTCTAAACTTGTTAATAGTGCCAGCTTTTTCCAATTGGCAATTTACAATGAAATTCGTTACAATATGTATTCCTTTGTATTTTATGCAATTTGTAAATGGTATGTCTGATTATGTTTGAATGTGTATAAAAGTGATAACAACTCTGATTTATCCAAATATATTGTATGAAATAACTTAATAGTTTAAAAAATTGTATACTGTGCTGTGAACACGATTGTTGCCGTGGGTCGTTACTCTCTAGAAATCAGATTGTAACTCAAACTATTTTGGAGATGTTCATTAAATACCTAAGTTGAACTTAAGAAACTTCGTCTTGATCATTAATATATTTCATGTTATTCCTCTAATTAGTTCGCATTGTTAAGGCAGTTAAATAAATTGTAGGTTGCAAGGAAATTAGGAGTCTGGCGTTTACATTTCAAAAATCTACAATTAATATTTAACCTTCTTGATCCCAAATGATTAGTAGTATTTTTGAATTTTATCTGATTTCCCTTAAGTAATTCAATAAATAACAAGTAACATCAATCAAAACGACATAATAATAACAGTAATGTATCTTTGAAGGTATTGAAATTGAAAATATAATAATATAGAAAATTGAATTCAGTCAACATCTGAGTGAGTTCAAATTCCAGCCTTATTTTAGTCCCAATAATTTTTCACTTTCACTCCATAGCTCCAATCCAAGGTTGTCATTCCTCCTTATGAAGCGGTTCATGTACTTGTTCCCAGAGCAAAAATTGTAGAATTTTCCTGTTTCTTCCGAAATTTCCTTTGCTAGAGCGCAGTATAAAATTGTTTCGGCTCCCTAAAACATCAAATCAATTTCCATTGTATTATTCAATTTGAAAGTCTCAATTAGATCCCATTCAATAATATCTTTAAAAAAATTATTTGGCATCTTCAGTGTACAAGGATGGGCACATAATATTGCCATATATCATGTATGTGCAGATGTATAAGTATATATATATGCTTTTATTTTTTATTTGACGTCAATAAAAAGGAAGAAAAATAAATATTTGTGACATTCAAACCTGTTCTGGAGTAAGACCGAAGACTTTCTGAATATATCCAGTTCTCTGTTTTTTCTCTCCTTCCATAAACCGAAACAGATTAGTGTCCACCATCCCAGGACAGATGGAATACGTCTTTACACCTGTGTTTTTCAACCTGTCTCCGAGTGTTTTTACAAACAGACTATTTGCAAATTTACTGTTACAGTAAGGTAGCATATTTTCCATACCAAGTGTTGGAGCTTTCTCCATCATAAGATCCTTTACGTTCAGTTGTGCAAGTCTTTCGGCTGTCGAGGCTGTTACTACAACCCTAAAAATTTAGATTAGCCCATTAAATATATGTTCTTGTAATTCGGGTTCCATTTAATCTTGAAGCTTAATGTGTACATGGTTAAATTTTAAAATAATCTGGCATATTAGAATTATTAACCTGCTAGAAGTAGCCTTTTTTAAAGCATCCAAAAGTAAATGCGTGAGTAAGAAATGTCCTAAGTGATTTACACCCATGTGATTTTCGAAACCATCCTTTGTCTTTTTGAGAGTTGGGCTTAGGTCCATGATTCCAGCATTATTAATTAAAATGTCAATCGTGGGATACTTTTTAAGAACTTCTTGCGCAAATTTCCGTACGGAGGCTAAATTAGACAGATCTAATTGTATGAGTTCCTGTTCAAATTAAATATCGCGTTAAATAATTTTTATCTTTGTAATGACACTGCAGCATGCATGGACAGTTAATTATAAGATGGGGGGGAGGGGGTAGGGAATTATGAAAATTAGATAGAAAATAGAAAATGACCAAATAACCAAAAAGCATTACCACTTGCCCTGGATAAGCCATGGAAAGCCTTGTAATTTCATCTTGAGCTTTTTTGCCTTCAACTAAATTTCGACATCCCAGCACAACAATGGCACCTCTCTTGGCCAATCCTAATGCTGCACATTTTCCTATTCCACTATTTGCTCCCGTCACGATCGTCACTTTCCCTTGAACATCATTCTCAGCAAATATCTTGGGGCCGAAAATGTAGCGACAAATCCTGCTAAAAGAGTACTGCAATGACACAATTAAGATGGCAATAATTTTGGCTATCGTATTCATTTTAGAGTTTATGGTGAGCGTTTACTGTCTCACGACTATGATTTTATAGGATGATGATAGTGGTCAGTATTGGATATATAGGGAACTCGTTCAACTCAACGTCTCCGCGCACTTTGTAACTTACTCTTTGTCTAGTTACTCAATCAGCACTTTTGCACTGTCCACATTACACTCGAATAAGTTCTCTACTACTCACATGAGGAAAAACATCAATTTGGTTACTGACCAGTTAGTTTAGTACAGTTGTTAGATTATATTTTAGACAGTAGGGCAGACTGATAGCAAAATTATTACTCTTAGAGTTGGAAGTGAGCAAAGTTCTCTCGATTCATCAGCTTGGTCTCTCTCAATACTCATGTACCAAGGCATGTATGTGTTTGTCTGTGTGTGGACATATATAGTCATTCCTGATATGCTGATAAGACTATTTATTTAATCAGCCAATTTTTGACTGACACTGACATCAAGTTTAAATGTCATATATCATATTAACATATATGTAGGAGTATTACAAAAGTATCACAGCGAGTCTGAATGTAAGTCTGAGCGATGACTTATTATAAATTTTTATTATAATTACGCATTACAATTAATATATTACAAATTACAATTAACACCCTGTACTGCACTGCTGCACATAATGTACTCTCGATATATATTCTGGACACAAAAATGTGAGACCTTGAAGCGGAAATTGAGAAACAATGAATCCCATCACAATTATTATAAACGTGTGTATCTAATCTACTCACCAATACTGTTTATTTTGACAGACTCATAAATGTAGGTGTGAGACGTGGGGATTTGCATGGATACCTATAATATGTATGTCTTTTTAGATTTTAGATACTGAAATCGACATCGACATCGAAATCCACAGCCTTCCAAAATTAAACCAATAAGTCATTTATAGAATCAACGATAACTCATTTAAATAAAACAATATTCACTCAAAATCACAATCAGCCTATAGTCAAATTATTTGGAATGCGCAATGTGCTTAAAGGAAAGTTTATATCTCATTCCAAAATGAAACTGTTAGTAATTTGAAATTTCATAGTGTGTATTTTTTTTTATGTATTATAGTTTGCCAGTAGTGTGCCAAATATGATAATGGACAAAAGACGAAAACGTATCATTGTTTCACTTTAGCGAAGACAAAATTGGACAGGGAACACATTTTAATTTAAGTTAAAAATTTCACTGCAGAATGTTTTAATTTATGGAAGTCTGATTTAACTGAGGATCACGTTACTTCTTCAAAATTGCATGTATTTGTGTCTAAAACGCTTAGATTCCAATTTAAGGATTTTACTTAACAATAATTAATCAAGAAATTTATGCGTTTGATTTATTTCCATCTATATATCTCACCACAGTCACACTCGAATATCCTTATTTGTGTATTTCCTTCTCTCACTGCACTAATACAAAAAACTGCACTTACTTTAGATCTAAAATAATTATGGATAATATTATGTGAAATTCAAAAATTAATGCTGGAGTTTATAAATTGTTATTCTGATTCTGAGCTTGCGTGCTCTCTTATCCTTAGATACTAAATATCTGAAATTTTCACATGCTCTATAAGGTGCACACATGAAACTGAAGTAAATCATTAAAAGTTCGCTGGAAGTTTTACATAGAGCTTAGTAGCAGTAAAAGTACTGACACACATGCAATTTTAAGAAATAGAATAAAAACTTCATTTGCACACTGGCACATAATTGTACTTCCCCCCAAGGACACATATTATGTAGGTATATATTATTGTTTGTTGGTTTTTGTTGTTGTTGTTGAAACATTATTGTATAATAAAGTATAATTGTATTAAACTAATCCTAAGTAAGTAACGAAATAAATTTCACATCACACTAAAAAAAGGAACAAAGATCGTTTTTTTGCACAGCTAGAGATTAAGTGTATGGCGCCATAAGGAAGGCACGCAAACCATGTTTACAGCCTTGCCATCATGATGCTTATAATTTGCCCCTTTGAACTTTCATTGCAAAATTTGCATTCAAGTTTCCTACTTAGCCGCTGAGTCAGCGGATTTCATTTATTTTAAAACAAGCTAAATAGCCCCCCTCAAACCATTCAAAATAGAAAAAAAGCAATTCGTCAATTCTGTAGTATATAAAGGCATGGCATGGGTAATACTGTATTTTTAAAATAATATGAAAAATAGTTTGAAGAATTTATCAATCAAAAAGTCAAAAACTGGTGATTATACTCAGTAAATCCTCAACAGCTAAACTACAAAATCGTATATCTCTTTACTTTTTACCTACATAGAATTGAAATTAATTGCACGCGTATGTGTTTACAATGTCAGTCAATTCGCAGGTACTCGATTAGGAATGAAATTGCTCAAAGAACAGAAAAATATTGTCATAAATTTGATTTTTGACACCTCGAAGGATTAAGTACACTGAGTAAATGACTACAGATTAAATTCCTTTATACATTCCTTTATACATAGTAATTATTTTCAGAAACCTACACGGTTGAGGTCGTCCAAATCAAAATAATCGAAAGCATATCGCATAGCGATTGTAACTGCTATCAAAATCAAAATCGTCGCAAACTGTTCGTTTAAATAAAATGCTTACTGTATAATCAGCACCGTATAGGGAAATAGCACGTACGTTCATTCTTATATCTTGTAATAACTATAGGATTTTGATAAGCGGATTGAAAGTATATAGAGTGTATTAATTAAATTAACATACCTTGAATAAAGCATGACATCAACCATGTTCAGGACCAGGACCAGGCAGAACCGCAGGACCATAGGACTGATAGGACAGGACCAATGTAATCCTTTGACCAACTGTGTGGATTTTTGTATATTGGAACGACATCATATTATGCACACGGAAGTATCCCATTAAAATAAGTTCACTCGTTGTAAGTGCGTACAAGAGTTTGAATTTTGGAATATTGGAATTGTAAATTATTGGATTCTGAATTAATTACACAGTGACAACGACAAGTGACAATGTTGCAAGGGGAAAACACGCTAAATCACTGATACAGCATAAAGTAAACAAGGCACAATATAATGATATCACTAACATCCTATCCTATGCCTATCCATGTACAGATACAGATACTGATATACGAATTATACAATTCGCTTTAAAAAATTATGTATATTTGCCTCCAATTAAAAGGTGAGTGAGTCTCTGAGTGAGCATATTATCACATGAATCTGTAATCTGTGACCTATAGACCATATAAGTAGACTGCAAGCAGCAAGTAGCCTCAAATTTTGGTATAAATAATGAGCAGAAGCTCCTCTATCCTAAGCAATATTATTTTATGAGTGTATTTTTTTGTATGTGGAGAAGATTAAAGATACAAACACAAGCTATATGTATACACTGTAAGAATAGGAATAGTTCCCTCAGAATAACATAGGAAGAATAAAAACTTTTTTTTCTTCCTTACAGATATTCCAACATTAAAAATCATAAATTAAATTTTCAAAGACTTTTGAAATGAGCAATTGACCATTGCATCACAGAGGAGTCGTTTTCAAGTTTTGATTGTGATGAAGCAAGTTTATGACATCGAGGATGGAGAGAGACAGAGAGAGAGATGCTGAATTCAAGAATACATAATCTACATAGAGAGCAGAGAGATTCTGTGCATACGGCACTGGCACAAAAAAAAACACAGAGACGTTAAAGATGTACTATAGGCTATAGGTAGGTATGAAGCTCCCTTCATTTCAGTCAGAATCAATTTACAATTAGGAGCTTTTAGTTGGAAGTTGAAGTACACTTTTGACGAACGATAAGTAGCTAATAAGTTGCCATTGTAAGTTGTATCTCATGTCTCTTAACTGTGTATTTTTTTTGTTTGGGTGAAAATTAAATCTAAAGAAAACAAACAAGAAATAAAAAACTATAATCATCTATAATCTTCTCTATACGTCTCTCCAATTCACAGCGCAAATGTCTATTTAGTTTGGCTCTCAACTCTGACTATACTGACTGGGCTGACTGACTAACTGCAGTAATAAATACTTGAGTAAATTCGTAAATTGGTTGTAAGTTTGTAAATGGGTAATTATTGTAATGCAATAAAAGACACATTTTTTTAAAATATTAAAAATAAGATTTTATTCTCGTTTTTTTTAAACTGATTTTGACAAGGACGTGGTGGTCTTTTGAATACAATAATATTGTGTGTGTGAGTATTCTATTATATATAAAAATGTATGTTTTACTTACTTATGTAGCACTTAGTCATTTAAATTTTGTGATTTTTTCTCGTTTGTTTTTTGCTTTGTGTTTTTTTTTGTATAATAATTTTGAATTGAATTACATAATAAAAATAAATACTGGGAATTATTTAACTAATTAATACAACGACGAACACGAGGAGACTTTAACACAATCACATACGAGTAGTGCTATGCACACTTCGTTTATGACTGTTTTTCTTTTTCCTCCTTCTTCTTCCTATTTTTTTTATGTCAGCTAAATTTAGTTTGTGACTAGATTAATCATAATTTCCTTCATACAAATTAAAATTACTAGATTGTTGAACATATTCTGGTCCTAATTGAACTAATTTCATTCAAGAATTAATTAAATGGATTAGAGGGGGAGAGAAAGGGGGAGGGGGAGACAGTGAAGTGAAGTGAAGTAAAGTAATGACGCGAGAAGTTTTGAATACATTAAAAAAAATAGATTGGTCCTTTTTTAGTGGAGTTCTAATTTTTCAAATTTGCTCTAAAATCTAAACTTATTCTATTAAAGGCTAGAAACACAGACACATTATAGTGAGGAGCATTCTACTAATGATTTTGTAAATTTGAATTTAAAGATCTAATTGTCGTAATAATTTGTAGTTCGTTGGGGAGATGTGATTCGAATATTTGAATTTAAACGAATTGCAAATTTGCAAATGAAAATAATAATAGGAATGGGTTCCGCCATCTAATGTGAATGTGTTTAAAGCTATGTCCTATATAAGCAGCCAAAGGTAGACTGTAGGAATTCAATATATAGAGAGGACTTATCAAAAAGGCTAAAGACAGAGCAATGGAGAAAGTGAGTGAGAGAGACAGAAAACCTCTTTTTTAAGTCCTTAGTAACCACCGCGGGAGCCTTGGTTTTGGTAGCCACCGCCGTTTCGGTTTCCGCTGTTGGCATCACCAGTGAAGGGAGCAACACCACGTTGAATGTAGTTGGCGATGAGCTTGGCCTTGAGTGGATCTGGGGGGATGAGGAGGGTGATGCGTCCGTTGCTTGATCCGGGACCTTGAACACCATTTCCGCCGGGACCGGCAGCTCCGAGTGGAGCACCGTATCCGCTGCTGGGTGGACCATATCCGGGAGCTGGAGCACCGTAGTTGCCAGCAGTGGCAGCACGTTGAGCAGCAGTAGCCGCAGCTTGTTGAGCTAATTCCTCACTGATTGCATCCACAACTCGGTCCAAGATGGGTTGGTCAACAATGTCACTGGGGATGTCCTTCCCTTCATTCTCAAGCACAAGATTTGGATCAGACTCAATAGGCCCAGTAGCTCTGAACCCAATATTCCCATCTCGTCCACTTCCACTCCCACTCCCACTGCCAGGAGCTCCGTACCCACTACCCGCTGAGTTGGGGTACTGTGGGACTGCCATAGCTACAGCCAAAGTGGCCGCTACAAGAACCTGTTGGCCAAAATCATTCCAAATTTAGAGATTAGGTCTATCGATTTAATTCGAATGGTTTTTTTAAAGCTACGATTTAGTAAAAGTAAATTTATTTTGAATTTTTTTGAAAAATCTGCGGATATAAACAAATTTGAAATGTTTTGAAAGCACAAAGACCATTATTGGTCAAGGTGTGCGTGATGTCAAATGGAAATTTAAAACCGAAAATAGCTTTTTAGTAAGATTGATTTTGAATCTATAAAAAAATCCTAATGCTTTAATGGGCTATTTCAGTCCTGTTTAAATACTTATTTTTCACTTTTGAATGTTTTTTTTGAGTGTTTGAACAAAAAATAAATAAAAATAGGAAAATACGAAAAAGGAAAACTCACAATTTTCAACATTTTAATAATTTGGAAATGTGAAGCTCTTGAAACTGCTGTCTTTGTTATTGTTACTGATTGAAAGCCAGAGGACTGAATGATAAACTTGAAACATCTTGACGAGCTTTTATACAAACAGAAAGAAAGATCACAGCCTCAACTTTTGGCCATGATGAGCCAAAAGACGAACAAATGGCGAGAGTCACCATATTCTCTTCATCATAATCTTCAAAGGAACGTCAAAGATTTTAATAATGCTCATAAAACACGGGGGAAAATACTTGAATTCACATAGAATCAGAGAATAGTGTGCAAATACTACACATATCATTAACTCACATGCTTGTCAGCCGGTCCGATAAGACTGTCTACGTACCTAAGGACCTTAAAGTAGAGTCCCATGTCCTACAACCTACGACGAACCTACCTATAACAGTACACAGGATTGTGCCCACACACACACAGATATATATCTATATATCTCCATCACATCTGTACAGCTACACATATACAAAACAACAGTACTCATCTTCAGTACACATATCTAATTTGAGGTACGAGATTTAGTAAAAGTGAGTTCAAAAAAAAATATGAATCAATCAGAAAATGAGAATGACATCTTCTGCTCTGATGTGCTGTGTGATATGACAAGGATAACAGCTGACTCATCTTCAGATCAGATGACACTCCGTGATCTAAATTGTTGTGAACATCAATATGCAATAATTTTTATTTATTTTCTTCTTTTTAAAAACCTAACTTCCTGCTCCTCATATTTATATTTAATTCATATTATTATCAAGATCCTCTCGTTGTCGTTTTCGTTGTCGTTGTCGTTTTCGTTGTCGTCGTCGTTTGTGGTTCTTCTCTCCTCTCCCAGCGACCATTTCGATCATCTGTTCTTGCATGTAAACCGGCTAATGCAGTCCACCACGTCGCCATAGTGGACTGCAGCAAGAGCAGTATCTCCTGTCTTTACTGTGTGAGCATTATAGTTTCTCTTCCATTTTCCTCGAGTCAATCTAAAATCCATCATGTTTCTGTTTTGTTTTGGGTTTATTGGGATGATGATCATTGGCATGAGAGCTAAAAAGGATAGGAAGTTGAAAGAGTTTTTTTTCTGTTTACTTTATTTGATTATTCTCTAATGATTACACAGAGCATACGATCTGCTTAACATTAAGAGTCGATAGTCTCTCTCCTACAGTACAGTACAGTGGGGAATCGAGAGAAGATTGGTGAGTAACTCATTTGTGTGGATTTTTTCGATTTTTTGGTTTTTAACAAGAGAGAGGCGACGTCTGCACTGCGTGCTCACTAATGCTTAATGTCCCGTCCCATAGGCAAGAAGAGACTCAATTAAATAACAATGTTAATGTGGCTTGTGTGGTGTGTCTATGAACGCCGTAGCCGTGGCCGTACAGCTCGTGTGTGGAATCTGTATATCTTGTACATTTCCCATTGCCTCCATCTCCTATGCCCTCCGCATCTTGCATTTTGCTCATCTTCAGTCAGTGAGTCAGTAGGATAGAAACCACACAAGAGACCAAGAAACTGTAAACTGCAAATACAGGTAAATACTCCATGCTGGGAAATGATGTGAATGTGAGTTTTTTGGTCTGCATTTGAATACATTGGGCATTTAAAATAACGCACACAAATATCAGGATAATCATTGTATAGAACCTACCTACATATATATTTACAAAGAATATATTGGCATGCCTCCACTACACATCATACCAGCCAAATTCACAAGGCATGCGTATAATGTGCAGCGTAGTCCTAAGCCAAAGCACAAGGATCAAGGAGGGAGACAAAGGAATGTTTATTGACAATATTTTTATATTTTTTTTTTTTTGAATACTACTATTTCAAAAGTCACAGCACATTTTTCTGTCAGGAATTTTTGAGAGTACCTACTTTCAAAAATGCGTGCATAAAAATGACATGAGATGCATAGTAAAAACTACGTTATGGACAATAAACCGGAGTTATAGTGTAGTTAGGACGTGACGTGGGTTGAGGATGTCCACCGCAGTACCAGTATATGGCCCTATAATGCATGTATGTACGTCATTGGTAAGAATAGCCACAGCCACAAGGAGTAAGGAGACGAGCGTGTACCTAAAATAGGCAATTTCAATTACATTGATTGAATGCCCAAGTGGTGGTTGGTCTGATTTGTGATTGTGAGTTGAGGTTTTTCTTTCTTTCTTTTTTTTGGCTAAATATTTCGTCTGAAAAAGAATTATGTTGATTGTAAATGAGGGAGAATTGACATTAAAATTGGAGATTGCCGAGTGTCACTGTTCAACCTTGCAGCAGTATCTGTGTATATACATAATGATTTTCAACAGAGTTTTGTTAGCTGTACAGTATAAGAGGGTAACGGGCCCGAGCGCGTGTGTCTGTGTGCGTGGACATCTTCGTCTTTTTCTTTCGCACCGCATACACATATATGTATCTTCTCCTGGCATACGCCTACTATGTATAAGTATTTGAATTCTGTGTATATCGGATCGAGCATTATTATGATTGGGGAGATAGACGGTTATAGTATTTTCTTGATTTCAACTTAATCTCACATCTGGTCATCGAGTTGTGTGCTGTTCGTCAGTCAAAAAGTACATTTTGCTTTCATTGTGACAAATTTACGGTTCAACTGACTCGCAAATTCCTCTCGATCCTCTTCAATAAAATGAAGCAACTTTGGCGTCGTGCCCATGACATAGCCTATGGCCTATAGTAGCAGTACAGAGTACAGATGAGTATAGGCCTGTCTGTAATAATTTTTTAAAGTAAAAATTTTGTTGTGTATTTTTCTATGTGTTTCCAAGTTTTAGTTTTAGGCAACAGACTGCTGCTGACTTGTAATTTATTCCTTTATATATATAGGTACTTTATATCTTCTCATGGAAATGGAATACCTATGTTTTGGCTCCTGCTACTATATACCTCCTACTACCGCTATAATATGGCTACGGTTTGGCATATAGCCTGTATATTGATATATGGTAAGAATATAACTACCTATATACGTATATATACAAAGGTCTAAAACTAATAGTAACCGTGATCGTAATCGTTCGTATACTCGTAGTCGTAGTCGTAATCGGAGTCGTAAAACTAAAATACAATATGTGCAGTTATCGTTATGTACTCTTAAATTACAAGAGATTATTACAAATATAACTTGTACACACCATTGACACCATGTCACTGTCTTCATTTAATCCTTCGATTCAATTGCTTTTCATTCCTATTTTGATCATATTTATGGGTTTTATTTATCTTTCACGATTCCCCCATATGCCCCATTTGACGATATAATAAAAAACAATATATATGTATATATAAATTTTATTTCGCATTTTTTTAAGAGGTTATTTTTTTATAAACAGCTTTTTTTGTTATTGTTGTTGTTTTTTTAGTGAGGAATGCCTATAATATAATCTGTCATAATTTCTTTACCTTTTACTGTATTTTTAAAAGGCACTCACACACACAAAATAGTCAAATTCAGATTTACATACTAAAAGATTGATCTGTGGCCTCTATTATGCCTGTGGTAATAATGGTGTCTTGCTGTACTTGTAGTGTAATGTAAGTAAAAACGCAATTGTTCGGTAGAATGCCGAGTCTATAGTCATAATATAGGTGTATCGATCGATGAGTTGCAATTTACAATGATTGTCTTGCATATTATGGTCTGGTTTGACCACGACTTTCAAACGATTGCTCTTTTGCCAAATCCGACTTATTTTATGACTTTTACTTTCATGATGATGATAAAGATGAGCCATAAATATAATAAAGGAAAGACAAAAGCCCATAGAGCCATCCATCCATTCAGCATTAACATGAACTAAAGCACACGAGGTTGCAATTTCCAATGCAATAATAATGTTTTTTTTTCTATTCTTTCTTTCTTGCATTTCATTTTTCTTCTGCCAAAATTCCATAGTGTATACACGATAAGATAAAATTTATAAAATGTCAAAAAATTGCTCAAAATTAATACAGCTTCCACTTGCAATTTTGCATACATTTGCATATTATATGCTTTAAAAAAAATATTTAAATACAAATTCAAAACATGTAAAAGTCTGTGTGGGTTGTCACTCGATGACACACAAGATTGACGACTGACAATTTTGCACTTTATTTTTGGACGAAAGTGAGACGATCCTAAACCCACGGTTGACCGTTCAGCGCTATACAGACAGGCGACAGATTTTGGCAATTTTATTTTAGTGTTTTTAAAGGGTTAGTCTTTTGTCGATTTACAGCAAATTACTTGTGTGAATTCCACCAGTAGTGGGAAGAAGAAGAAGATTAGGTATGTATTATACGCATTTTTGTATAGGGACAATAAGCGGTTGCCATAAGCGTGTATTGAGAATTTGATGATTGCGATGACACGCGAGTTTGTTACTGTTCAGTGTACAGATATTTATTCCTATATCCAAGTAGTGTCAGTCCAACATCCAACTATATCACTTTCTACTGTCATATAAAAATCAGTATTGATTATAGTATATGGTCCCTGGCCTATGGCCTATGGTGTAATGTAATCTGTATTAACATAATATATGAGTAGAGCGCCGAACCTTGTGTGTTTTTATAGTAATTGTAAGTAACGGAAGTCAGGTCCACTTGGTTTCCTCTCACATCATATCATCATGTCATATTGTGCGTCCATATCATCATGGCTGGAGTCAAATTCAAAATATTATGAGTAAATGCTCTTGTACACTTTTCACACACACACACATTTTATTCTATTAATGACTTCTGCTTTCAAGCACTGAAGACGGAGACAGACAGCTAAAGTGGAGCTGTTACTGATACTGATACTGCACTATAAAGAATAGAGAATACAAGTTAGTTATTAGAGTTATCGGACGCGAGCATCTCTGAATTCCCAAAAGAGGGAAGACATTAAAAGAACAAAGGGAAAATAATAAAGCTTATCACGTCGGCACGCTTAGTATTTTTTTTTGTTTCGTTTTGTTTCGTGTTCTAATAAACTCTCACGCTCTTCATCAACTCCAATTGTTTCTTAGATTCTTTCTCTCTCTCTCTCTTTCAGCAGTCTGCAGTTTTGCCGTCGTTTTTTTCTCTTGCCTCTATGTATTTACGAAAATACAAATACATTCAAAGCGTAATTTGTTTACACACACTCATAGGGTTCACTCGTTCATTTTCATTGCATTTTGTCTTTTGTAATGTCGGTAGTTAAAATGAGCGGAGCTGGTACATGTGTTTTCCAAATAATGTACATAAACTGAAATGAAAAATGAGAATATTTTGTTTTCGTTTAATTTTTGAGATTTTGCGTCACATATGACACATGACACATGTATGAATCATGAATGTCAGTAGTAGTAGAAGTGCCTGTACTTAATGGTAGTGCTTGAGTAGGTACTCATGCTTATAATTGCTGGACAGGTGTATGTATGACATGACATGACTTACCTCAACATTCTTATTTGCGTTTTTTTTTGCGTGGGAAATTTGAAAGGGAAAAAATTAAGTGTGTAGACACAGACATAGACACCGACACCATTGACACCAAGAGACCAAGACCATAGGCCAGGCCACTAAACAAACCATCACTTTGCTGTGTGTGACTGTATGAATAGATCACAATGAAAAACAAATGAATAAAAAATGAATAAAAAATGAGTAGCTATAATCTTATTTGAGATTTGAGAACAATTTTATCTCATCATCAAGTAACAATACAATTGCATGAAGGAAATTTCAATTAAATAACAATAATTATGATTATGATTATGATGTTTGGAAAATCCTAATAATAATATATGTTCAAAAGTCTCTTGAAATCAAAGAAAATATTAAGAAAAAACACTCACATATTATATCGTCTGTGAAGAACCATAATGACCCATATCCATTTTTAACTAAAAACAATGTCAACTATCTACAAAAATATTCAAATATGTCTTGAGAGCATTTAAATAGAACATTTTGCACTTTCCAAAAATATGTAAATAGAACATTTCACACTTTTTTCAAAAACATGTAAATAGTACATTTTGCACTTTTCAAAAATTTGTAAATAGAAAATTTTGCACTTTTCAAAAATTTGTAAATAGAACATTTTAAACTTTTCAAAATGCGTAAATAGAACATTTCACACTTTTTTCAAAAACATCTAAATAGTACATTTTGCACTTTTCAAAAATTTGTAAATAGAACATTTTGCACTTTTCAAAAATTTGTAAATAGAACATTTTGCACTTTTCAAAAATTTGTAAATAGAACATTTTAAACTTTTCAAAAATGTGTAAATAGAATATTTTGCACTTTTCAAAAACATGTAAATAGAACATTTCACAATTTAAAAAAACATGTAAATAGAACATTATACGCTTTTAAAAAACTCTTCTTTAGCATTTTACGCATGTTTCTCATTTTGTTTTTATGACATAGCTCATTTTGATTCTAGCTTAAATTGGATTTAGTTCATTTTGTTTCTTCACAGACGATATGTGTATTGAACCTGCGTTCCGTTGTGGAATTGATCAGAAATTAGAATACATATATTTTTCTAATCGTTGGATTATATGATATGATATGATAATCACTATATGGGCTTTGAGTCTATTTTGTTTCTTTGCCTTTTGTTTTGATTGATCGTTCGTGATCCTTCTGACATTTGGGTAATGTGCATCATCAACTGATTCATGACTTGTCATGCTGTGGACTGTATACGCTCAGGACGCTGGCTCACACATATGATTACCTATAGGTACCACTTGTACATATGTGAGTGGGCACATATGCACATTACATAAGTTCAAAGTTGGAATTCAAAAAAAAGTAGGATGATCCTAACCCTAACTAACAAACAAAAGCATAAATGAAGGAACGACGAGTAACCCAGTGCCCAGTGCCCAGTTCTAGGATTCCACTCCACTCTGTGTAATATGCTATATGAGCTCCTGCCTTCTACTCCTGCCATAACCCATAACCCATAGTCCCATAGAGCACCAGTGCAAAATCCAAAAGACAATGGAATGGATGGGAAGACAAAGACAAGGTTCTGAGAGCTGCATGCGAGTTGCATCAAAAATTGCCACAAAAGTGATTAACATTTATGTTCCGTTAATTACTCACACTCCAACGCAAACGCTACAAATATGTACGCGGGAGTGGACACTCGTGATTTCTCAAATAATGGTCTAGAAAACTACAGTCGCACAGATGCTTCAGATGTCAGATAAGTATACACGTAGATGTGCTCACTCATAGGCATAGGCATAGGGCTGTCATCGTCTATCCGTCTATCGTCTCCATTACAATTCGTATCAGTAAATACTCTCTGCAGTTTTGCAGCGTTTTGTATTCTCTGCTCAGCCTAATGAATTTGTTGAGAGGCTCATTTATAAAATCCCCACGTGCCTCATCTGAAATTAAAGTTATTGTAAATTGTACAGTTTCTTTTAAAATTTTTGATTTGGGATTTTTGGTTTTTCCAGCTTCTTCTAAATTAATAGGCAAGCAACGCAACGTTGAGATGTAGCATAAAGTATATAGTAATTACTATAGGCATATCTCGACTCATAAGTATGTGTGTCGCGTGTATAACCTTTACAACCTTATAAAGTATTAGGTACCTAGGTACATGCATAAGTATATATCTTGTACGACTTTAATACGAAGGTAATATGAAATTAAAAGCACAGTAAACATTTGTCATAATTATCTATGTACTGGGAACTCCATTGGCAGCAAGTGTAAAAAACCCAACGTCAACGAGCCTCCCAAGAAAATCAGCAAAACATTTAGCCAAATTAATTGTGCATTTAATTTTAATTTTTTCTTTCTTTACTTCTGCGTCTTATTTTCAATTTCAAAGTTTAAAGCAGGAGAAAGACACTACTGCAACGCCAAAGTCATGTTGTTGTTAAGTCAAAAAAAAATGAAAAAAAAATTAAAAGGACTTAACAAGAATAGCATTATAATAATCCTTTCTAGGTCTGTCTTATGCACCACCTTACAATAAAAATGTGCATTGAGTAGATGAATGCCACTCTATTGTGTTTACTGCACTTTTTGTTTTATTTGACGTTTAATTTGTACTGTTCAACGATGCAAAAATAATAATCAAAACTTAATGAATGGCAATGACAATTACTATATACATATAGGTAAGACTACTGTTGTTTGTGACGCGAATAATCCGTCAATATAAATCTAAAAGAAAATATATGATAAGCGTCAAGCATGGCATGGTAAGTACAGTAAAATTAGGTGAAGTTGAAACATTGGTAGTTTCCAAACGTTATGTGTGACTCTTGAAAAATAGGCATTGTCTTTTTCCACTTTTTGTCAAATAAATCAAAGTCGACATCAAAATGTGACAGAAAATCGAAATCGAAGTCGAAGTCGAAATCGTATAAAGTACCAGTACCACCAACATAGCAATAATAATAATATGATGAAATTTTATTAAAATATTCCTCATCACAAGTAATAAATGCTTTTTTTTCTGGGTAAATAACACAGAAAAAAAACAAAGAATAATAAGGTAAAAGTCTGCTGCTATATGTCTCTCTCAACTACTCGTCTGAATTTCGTTGTGTGGTTGTCACCATGTGTGTCCATGTCCATGTGGTGGTAGTTGGTAGTAGTGGTTTGTCTTGATAAAGTGTGATGTGATTTCTATCTCTCTCGAGTCTCCGTCTCCATCCTTCATGTAGTGTGTGATGTACAGGTAATCTCTCTACCAAGTTGAAATATGATCATCTTGTGTGAATCCAATTTTTATGCCCCAATACTTAATTTATCGCTCATAATAAATACAGATGTCATACGTGCCTGTGGTAAGTGATGGATTACGAACGTCCTTGGACAACATTAACATCAGTTTTCATACGAATTATACGAATATATATATATATACAGAGAGATATCTGGTAAAATCTAAGTAAATATTTGAAATATACACACACAACACAGGTAGGTACAGGTAATCTTTAAGGGCTTCTATTTTCTTTCTCTTTTTTTTTGGCAAATTCCTCTGACATTTTACACATGTAATACGAATACAAATAGTTGTTTCTTTATTTCCTCTCCCCCTCCTCGAAAATCTGCCTCTGAATCTGTTTGATATTGAAAAAAAAGACGTAGAAAAAAGAAGGAGAAGAAGAAGATCTTGGTGATAATGTAAAATGATATGATTACAGAGATATATTATTATTACGTCTATATTGTGCACTTAAAAAATTCAAATGTCCAACATAAAGATAATAAACATTGAAATAGCTGTGTATGAAGACCGTAAGAGTAGAGGACGGGTGACCGTAGGTTGGACTATGGAGAATGTGTGTGCACATAGAATGACAATGTCTCGATCTTTTCTTCTCTTCAATAATAAATTAGTCATTCATGACAATTCATGTAACATATAAAGCATTTGACGACCCATTTTATTTTGAGGACAAGCTCCACAGACACACACACACACAGAGCTATCACTACTACTACTACTACTACTACTACTACTACTACTACTACTACTACTACTACTACTACTACTACTACTACTACTACTACTACTACTACCACCACCGCCACCACCACTGCAGAGTCAGGTACATAAAATTATGCTCTCAAGAAATTCAAAAAGTCACATTGAAACGATTAAAACAACTCAAGAATTTATAAGATTGGCTCTGAGAATGATGATGACGGCGACGAAGACGAAGAAGAAGACTTGTAGGCGCATACTACGGACGGACCACACTGCTGCTGCATCTTTAGTATGCATAGTAGTATGTATGTAGCACAGTTGGTATTCTGGTACTGGTACTGGGGCTGGTATACATAATAAACTATTATATAACAACTACGCCGCATTCAAATTCAAATTTCGAATTTCAAATCCATTGCCCTCATACTTTATACACATGTCAAGTATGTATAGCTTTATTTATGATCATTCCATTAATTCCATTCCCAATTTATTTCATGTGATAGTCCACACTACAATTATACATACATAAGGGGTATAAGGTATATACTACATTAGAATTATAATAATGTTTAAAAAAAATAAGGTAGTTTGAGTTTTATATACATACATTATATTATTATGATTATGAGATGACGGGCTCGGTGGCAATGACAGGGATTGTAAAATGAAATTGAAGGTAAATTATTCTTACAGTAGAACTTTATTTCTTGTTTATATATATACATTACATTTTAGTATATAGATTTCTTACCATTTTAAGTTAATAGTTCAGCAGAATTGAACTGAAGTGGCTTTTAAATTATCAATTTTGGCACATAATTGTAAAATCATATTGGAGATGATATGAGAGGTGTTGCCTTTGTTTTTGGGTTTTAAATTGATTTTATTTTTTTATCAATGCTTGTACATACTATGTACATTTTATGTAATTCAATTTTAATTCATTTTTTAAGGTTCAATTTTCAATGATGATATGATGAGTATATTGTAATGTAATGTAATTATTATGGAGAGTGCATCTTGTAGTATCAGAGTAGGTAATGGTAATGGTAATGGTAATGGGAGTGTAATGTTCTTTTCTTTGTTTTATGTTTGAGATGAGATGCTCATCTGTCGAGTCTGAGGAAATCCACAGAATTATGAGTGAAGTGAGGTGAATCTTTAATTATATGATGTTAGTATGTAATAATTATACGGGGAAAACTCCTCGTGTCACACACACACAATTATTCTTAATATTATCTAATAGATTATTACAATTACAAACTACTGCTACTACTACTACTACTACAACTAGTACCACTACAGCCATATCATATTTTCTGGGGGATTTAATAAATTCTGAACTGTCAATGTATGCATATCTCAAGAATGTATGTAGGTAGGTAGGTACGTATACTCACACTTTGAAGCTAAATCAATACTGTTATACATTGTAAATTAAAATATTGAAAAAAATCATAACAACAACAACAACAAATTACTTCAAAACCAGAGTCAAAACCCAAACCCACGTTGTAAAATGAACTAACTGTAATGCATAATAAATTTACAAACATATTACCTACATACTTGGACTTGGACTTCAAGTAGGTACTTATGTCCTAAAGAGAATTAACAGTTTACGTTTACGCTCTACTACGTGATCGCTGGGTCTATAGCCTGCAGTGAGCAGCTCTCAAGTCTCTCAAGATGTTTTGATTCCAAATTACAGATTCAACTATATACTTACATACGAATCATCTGCTCTGCCTACCTTCAAGTGAATTTTTACACTTACCGTAAAGCTCTACCGATTTTAGTTGTGGCTCCAGTCATTTTTTTTAGTACTGTAAAATGACCGCCTTATTTAAAAAAATTCCCACACAGCACAGTTCTGAAAATGTGTGTAAAATAATTTACGAATATTGAATACTAAATTGTATGCGAATTAGTTGTTAGCAATAGTAACAACTTGCCTAAACTGTAAAGGGTTGGGCTCCTATAGTTTGAAGTTTGACGGTATGTGAGTAGGTTTACCTATGTAATAAGCTTGTTCTGTAGAAATGTTCTGTTTTTTTTTCTCTACCAGAACGTGTGTCACTCTGACTGGTGGCTGTCGACTTGTCTCGAGTTTCGAGTCTTGACATCTCCCTTGTGTTTTATTACACCTAGGAAAAGTAAATAGAAAAACTCTATGGTCAATTAGATAACGTGGGCATGCCCGTCATATAACGATAACGATATAACTCTGACGAGTGGAGCTATGACTGCATCGTGTACATCTATAAAATTAAATACCTATAATATAATAATGATTGGTATTTGTATTTGTTGGTTATTGTCTGAAGAACAGTGAACAGATTCTTCTATGTGTGTGTGTGTTTGGAAGTTGGGTCAGTGGCGTCTGGCGTGTCATTAGAATTCTGTTTGTATATATACATGATATAGGCATTGCATTCGAGAATTCGAGAATTAGAGAATTCGAGTATTCGAGACTTGCGAACTCCAAACTGTGAACATCATCTTATTATTATGTGAGTGAAGATCCTAGATAACTGTGATAATTTAAGAATTTACAACTGCTCTCAGCACAGTGTGTAGACTGTAGACTGTTCACTGTTCGAGTATGTGGGCTGGCGTCTCCATTCTCCATAATCCATAGTGCTACAGTTCTACAGGTATAGAAGTCCTCACTGTACTTGCACTTTCTGGTATGTTATATGGTCAGTATATCGTTACATCTTTCAGCTTCAGCTTGAGCTTCAACAACTTGAGCAAAAACTTGAGCTTCAATGCAGAAGAAAAAAAAATGATGAAAAGGAAACTCACTTTCAACCTTTTTCCCCCATTAAACCAAAAGCAAAAGCAAAAGTCAAACGAAACCTGTGTAGGTTCGTAGGTTGTGTGAGTTTGTGAGGTGTGCGTGGAGCGTTTAGGTTACATCTGCATATACTGTACTCCCCGCTACTTTACTTTTTACTTATTAAATAGTAATAGTAGTAGTAGTAGTAATAATACATGTAATAAAGTTGGATGAGCTGGAGTGAATTTGAATTCGCTCTTTGCCTGTTGTATATATTACATAGGTGCTCGCACTCCCATATGATAATGCATTATATACTTAAATTATTGTTATTGTTGATATGCAAATTTGGCTCTACTTGTAAATCCTTAAACTTTTTTTTCCTTTACGTCCTCTCAAGTATCCCTCTCAATAATTATTGTCATTGTTATTTCACACTTTTCACATGTCATCGTCTATTTTATAATGGAATGGCAATGACGGTGTGGTCCCTATGTCTCTATAGTATCTCTGCACTCTGCAGCATGTCGCTCGTTTTTACTACTCGCGTATCTCACCTTCTGCTTTTGCTTGTTATGTACAGTACTGAAACAATATATTGGAGAGTCTAGAATAGATTGTAATATTTTTGTTTTGCAGTCGAAACTAATCAAAGCAGATTGAAGATAGCAATCAATACAATTATAACTTTTAGACTTGACAATTTAGACTTCCGCATTTCCTGCTCTTTTTTCTCCACTGACACACTATCTCTGTGTACAGATATACCTTTCACTAATATGGGCTATTCACGACTGATATGGGCATTATTACTCGTATATATCTCATCTCCTTTTCTCCTAATGCGTTTGCACTTTTTGTACTTTATTTTCTTGCTTTTGTAACTGACTGGGACTGAGACTGCAGCAAGGAAAGGAAGACGTGTGTCAGATTGTTATTATAAATATATGCAATATATTTTATGCTTCCGCTTTATCAGTATCACTAATTCCACTTGTGGCATATGTTTAGTTTCTAATCACAGATGTAATCGCCACCGTAACTACTACATCCGTGATCCGTTTGAGGCGAAGACTTGAGAGCAGAACAGATTGTTTTGGCTTTTTGTATAGTGTATTGTGTTTATTTTAATTAATATAAAGTTACGGCTATATATGTATGACATGGCTTTGTATTTGTAGGTATACATGTAGGTACTTCAATTATTGCAATAAAATGCAGGTGCACTCTGTCAATTCTATTTTATTATGAGGTGGAAACGGAAGACGAAGACGAAGACGGAGGACGGATGCGGACGTGGTCTGTTGCATAATTGAATTAATAGCTCGCCAACTGCATAGGCTAAACATTGTCTTGTCAGTTAATTAGTATTGTCAAATCTTATCAGCTTATCCATTTGTGTCAAAGGTGGGGATGATTGGAGCGAACGTGGAAAAGCTATATGGTGCACAAAACATATTATAGTAGAGAAACGAAGGAGACTGATATGACTTTGTACACATATCCTAATTGAAGAATCAAAAGGACCCATATAACAAATTTAAGGTGCAATGGGCCTGTTAGTGACCTAAGCGGCATCTCACACAGTATTACACTGTGGGAGATCCCTTCAAATACAATACAGTACAAACTAATTTAAGCTAGAATTAAAATGAGCTATGTCAAGAAACACACTCAATGGGATAGAAGTAGAAGGTATGATGCGTAAAACGGTTAATTACGAGTTTCTGAAAAGTACAAAGTATTTTAGTTCTGATTCTGATTGTGCTATAGTCATATGTGAAGGAAAATAGAGAAGAAAGAATTCCTTAAGAAGCCTGAAGATGATTGAACTTGATTGATTTGACTCGAATTTGTTTACTTTTATTTCAATCGGATTATAATGATGAGAGAAATGGAAATGGGAGAACACCAAAATAAACTTATTTGTGTGCATAGATATTAGATATAATGAGCCTCGAGCGTCTTTAGTCATATACCCAGATCATGATCAGAAAGTGATACTATTAAAACAACAGATATTATGGTAGTAAAAATATACATGGAAAAACCAGAAGAAAATCAACCATCTTCCTGTCTGTCTGTCTCATGTCTAATCGGGCGCCTCATCTTATCAATACGTAAAGTGGATACTACTGTACCATGCAATGTGCAGAATTTATGTATTATTAACTTGAATATTAAACTAGATAAGTTTAGCTACTCATATTGAATAGAAACGTACATAAGACATACGTACGTGCCTACATGTATAGCTGAATTCAATAATCGAACGGACGAGTGCGAACGGTGAGCGTTACTTTCATTCGTTTTGTGGATTAAACTTGGACATTCACAGTATTTTACGTTGTATGTAGGATGTGGATACCAAGACGAAGACGACGACGAAGACGAAGACGAAGATGTAGACGGACCAAGGGGGAAAAAGTAACAGAATAAAATGTAGTCGAACCGCTTATATAGGCTCAGCGTATTAGTGTTCTTGCTTCTGCCTCCACATAAATGGACTGTGTACAAAAAAATCTGCTTATCTTTCCAATTATTAAAAAACCCAGTGTCCATTGAGGCCAAATGTTTTTGACACGTTCTACGACAAAGACAAATTACACAGATAATATGATTTTTTTAAAAATTGAAATCAAATAGCTACCTACATATGTAAAATACTTGAACAATATATTAAATTATATGTACCTAACTCACCTTCAGACGTACGCTTGTATCCATTATTATACATATGCCGATATAAGAAACAATGCACATCTCATTGATCTCATGTACCGACACTTTTCAACTTGCAACTTTTCAAATATATGCACAATATAGAATATTTACATTTCAAAAAAATGTGTTGTTTTGTTGGATGCATTAATATGGATTATTCATATAATTATTAGAAAATTTTAAATATTTAAATTGATTATTTTTTTTTAGAAAATTTCTAACTACATACAGCTAGTTAAAAAATCTTTAGTTTTTTTCAAAAATGAAAAGCTTCCCAGTTTAGATACGCATGGTTTTTAATGAATGGTAAACGTAGAAACCCTCAATTATGATCGGTAATTAGTTATGTAGTATAGTTTTCTTTCTCTAGACATATTATACATATTTTAGTTTCTGTTATGTTAAAAGGGTGCATTTTTTAAGCAATTTCCATTCTCAGACCAGTGAACTATGAACCCGATCAAGCAATTTTTATTTGTTTAGTCTTGAACCGAGTCCTTCCAATTCTGGATTAGTTGATCACACAGTTAACGAAACAAATCGTCAGTGAAGACTCAAAATAACCCATATCCATTTTTTTAGCTGAAAATAAATGCGCTACCTACAAAGAATTAAAATGTCATGATCTTGAAAGCATATAAATGGCACATTTTGCACATTTAAAAAAAAGGAAATAGAATATTTTGCACATTTAAAAACACGTAAATAGAATATTTTGCACATTTAATAAAGAAGAAAATTGAATACTTTGCACATTTAAAAAACAAGTAAATAGAATATTTTGCACATTTAAAATACAAGTAAATAGAATATTTTTCACATTTAAAAAACAAGCAAAAGGAATATTTTGCACTTTTCAAAAACTCCAAATTAATGTTTTACGCATCTATCTCATTTGATGTTCCTTTTACATAGCTCATTTTGATTCTTCACTCAGTTTATTTAGCCATAGTTTATTTTCAAAAATTAAATACACTTTTCTAATTAATTATTGGTAGAACACTTTCACAATAGTATACCCTTTAAGCTGTGCTATGACATACTCGGGCTTTATTGACTAGTAAATACGACATAAAAATGCATCCAGAATGCTTAGGTTTTAGATTGTAATATATTGCTTTTTGCAGTTTTGAACATTTTGCATGACTACCTAAGTAGTAATGCATCTTCTTCGACAACACTCTTATTATAATTATTACTATTAGGACTACATTTTTAATTTTTTCCCCCTATGCGTGCGAGTTGCGAGTTTTTTCGAGCAATAATAATTGCAACGAGGCCATACACCATATAGCAATGAGTGATGAGTCAGAGTATAGAACTTTCTTGGGAGAAAATTGCAAGTTATTAGAAGATTTCTGTAGAAGCAGATGAGACTGAATAAGTAGAAGTGGAAGGCAGAGAGGATGTAAAAGCACATGTGTGTAATTAGCACCTAACTAATGACGGAAGGAGACAAAGTTTATCTCTTTTAATTGATTATTAGAAAGGAACAAGTCATGCGTATCAATTTCAATAATCAGTCAATGAAAAATAAAAATGTGCGGAGTGCGGAGATGATGTTGGAGCCGTTGAGCGCATAACATGTTCAGTCATCAGTGTGTGGAAGTAAACATTCAAAACAAAAAAATGAAGCGTGTCTTATCGCTCAATTATTTCCTTTTATTACTCGTCTGCCACGGGTCATCCCTCATTACCATACGAAATACAACATATAGAGAACACATCTTGTGCATTTCTTTTACATGGAAATATAGAAAAATGCACAGAGATTCATCATGGCGGAAGTTAGTGAACGTTTTGGCGTGATCGTGTTGGCAGTGAAAATTATGCACTCACACATCTTCCATTTTAAATTAATTTAAATCATAATTTGTTTTTGTTAGTTGCATGTATTTAAAAAGTATTACATAAGCTTCTAAAATATTTTAATAATTTTACATATTCCTTATACATTAAAATTTATTTCATTTTGGGCTTCCTTTATCTGTATATTTATTTTGTATTCTACTGTTTCGGTCCTTTTTTGCAATTACATGTAAATTTCAATTTCAATATATTTACTTTTTTTTAACTCTATTCCTTTAAGATGGAGCAATAGCTTCACCACATCTTCTGAATGCGTTATTAATTTTAAATTCAAATTCTGTACCTCTCTGGCTCTGGCTAATAATATTAATAGGCTCATAAAACGATCAAAGAATGAGCCCCAAAACAAAAACGGTAAAATGATCGGGATCGTGTTGAATGTTAATCAAGATTACTGACACACACAAAAAAACTTACAGACACAATTTACAATTGATAATAAATTAAAATACATAGATGGAGAGTCTCTCTCTCGTCAGTCAGTCGTCAGTTTGTCAGTCGTCACCAAAAGAAATTGTGCAATTAATATATTCAAATACAAATATTGAATATAAAATTGAAAAATGCACACAAAACCAAACAAATAAATAAATGCAAAAATTCACACACACACATACACTCAAAATCAAAATTCTTGACATCCACACGTCCATGTCCATTTCCACTCGCATATATATTCTTGGCGTCAATATGACAGGGACAGGGGAGACGTGGAACGAGGATTGAGGATTATGCATGACATTTTTTTTTAAATTGAAATTGAGTGAGATGACAGATATGGTATGTATACCTATGGAGGACATACAGATAAATCCATATGTAAATTCAAATTGGATGGGTGCATTTTATGTATAGTTTGTAGTAATTCAAGCCATGTACTTTATAGGTAATCGTCTTCACATAACGTTTCTGATTTTTTTTAAAAAGTGTACAATACACATAATATTCTTCCATATTATTACGCTTCTTGATTTGTAATAAATGAGTGACTGTTTATTGGCTATATTTTTGAATTATTGCAATAAAATATATTAAACTTTTGGAAGGAGAAAAAAATAAGAAGACAGAAGAAAGAGATGTGCTGAGATTTGAAATGGAAATATATCTCGTCTGTATCTCTGTACTGTGTACAATACTTCTAGCTACTGCTCACTCCTGCTACTACTACTACTATTCCTTACGCCTTACATAACATAATGAAATGGACTTTTTTGGCTGAAACTGAAAAGGATGGACAAGGAATAGCAATCAAAAATCAAAGGAAAGGCGAGAGAGTCTTCGTTTTCATTTTCATTTTCTGTCCAATTGTCTGCCGTAGTCTCTCTCTCTCTCGTCCCCTATATGTATATGAATAAAATATGACGGAATTAATTGTGTGTACGCAATGAGCCCCGTACGATCAGCTGTATAGTTACAAAACATGAAGGTACATCATAACTTGTTTAATAACACGCGTTTACAATGGGCCGAGTACTTATTACGCCGTCCGTAAGTGTAGTTAGATGAGAGGCTAATGGGGAACAATTGAGTGAGAGAGGTATCATATATTATGGGTGATATGACGGAAAGGTACATACATGGAGATGATGGGGAATGAGGGGCACATAATATTATTATTATTATTACATACTGAACATAGAGACAGTGCACCGTACATTGTACGTTATGCCATGTTATGCCATGTTATGTACCCTGTGTATGTGTGTGTGTGTGTGTGGATGTCTCCTGTGTGGATTGTTGTGAGCGGAGAAGACCCTACAATAGCTCCAACATACAACTTGACGACCTGTACTTCATTGCCAATTCAATCTTATCGTCTCTAAAGCTCGAGAAAATCTCGTATAAAAGCTCTCTGAGTCTCATCTGCAAATCAGTCACACTTTCTTCTCTCAGTTCTTCACAGTTGGTCTAAAAAACATTTCAAAAATGAAGCTTGTAAGTGTTTGAACATTTTTTTATACAATAGCAACAACAAACAAACAAACTAAAATTCAAATATTTTTAGAAAACTACTCAAAAATTCAACAGTCAAAATTATAGGGATTTCAAAGAAAGAGAAAAAAATCATTCAAATTTTTTGAGACAGGCTCGAACGGAAGAAAGTGACTTCGGTTTCGTTTTTGTTTTCTTACAATTATAGTGCTGTATTTCAAGCAGTCCAATTTCGTGTACAATCTTATATTCTTGCTTGTGCAAAGCAACTGAATCAAACCCGCTATTTGGAAATTTTTCAAAATTCACATTTTCAACCTTTTCTTTAAATTTTAGAATTTCTTCTTTCAAAATTTTCAAGTTTGAATTTTTTTTATTATAGTGGGAGGTAGTATTTTGATTAATTTTTAATAGGGCTGAAAACACAAATATAGGGAAGGGAAGTGGCTTCTTACTTATGGTCTAGTCAAAAGTACTAAACATGACGTGGAATAATTTGTGTGACTTTTACAGTTCATCGTTGCTGCCCTTGTGGCACTTGTCGCCGCCGAGCCCCCAGTCAACTATGGTGCTCCAGGACGCAGTTCTCCTGGATCCCAGTACGGAGCCCCATCCTCCGCTCCCAACCCCGGTGCTAGCTATGGAGCACCCGGTGGTTTGAGTCAAGGTGGGTACAACAACAATGGGAACCAGAACGGTGGAGGAAACTCTGCTGCTGGAGGAGGATACGCAGGTGCAGGTGGAAACAACGGTGGAAGAACTTCAGGCCCAATTGAATCGGAAACTAATCTGGAACTTGAGAACGAGGGAGCCAACATCCCCAGTGATATCGTGGACCAAGAGCTTTTGGACCGAGTTGTGGATGCTCTGAGTGAGGAATTAGCTCAACAAGAGGCTGCTGCTGCTGCTCAACGTGCTGCCACCAGCGGCAACTACGGTGCTCCAGCTCCAGGCTACGGGCCACCCAGCAGTGGCTACGGAGCTCCTCTTGGAAACAACGGAAACGGAGGCTACTCCCAGGGAGGTGCCGGAGGAAACGGTGCTCAAGGTCCAGGATCAAGCAACGGACGCATCACCCTCCTCATCCCCCCAGATCCACTCAAGGCCAAGCTCATCGCTAACTACATCCAACGCGGCTCTGCTCCCTACGCTGGAAACCCCAACGGTAACAGCGGTAATGGTGGGTATGACAATGGTAATAACCGTAACAATGGTGGGTACAACTAAAAAAAACTCCCATTATTTTCGATTATTTCCAAGACCTAGTCTTTACATTTAGGGATTAGAGTTCTTCTTTCGGACTTTTAGTCTCTCTATGACGACAGCTGGCCCCTTCTCCTCTTCCTTTCTCTATTTTTTTAAACTCTATATATTCTACTACATTATTCATGCAAAAAACCAACATATGACCCACGACGAGAGAGCCAATATAGAACCAACAAATTTTAAATTATTTTTTTTATATATACACCAACAACACTACCACCACTACGAATATATCTGACATGTCAAATTGTATTTTGTTGTATTTTTGATATACTTTCCCTGTATCCATTGTTTAACAAATATTTTTTGCATTCATTTATACACATGTATATTATATGTATACACTCTCAAAAAAATTTATGTGCAATAGCCGGTTCAATTGGCTCTACAATATTTTTTATAGTAATACATTATAAACACAACCACTTCGAAACAAATAAATACAAAATTTATATATTTTGATATAAAATAATATCACTTCTCGTTTACAAACATTACTCATCTTCCTTTCCTATCTTTTCATACCATACCATGAGCGCATCCATAACTCCATCATAATAATAATATGCAAAATATATACAGATCAGCTGTAAATTGGAATTCTTTTGAACGGTTACGGTTTGGATTGATATATGAAACATAATTACATAGATTTGAGCTCCATCGTGATCCTCACTAAATCATTCGACTCTCAAGTCAAAAATCATTACACAATCATATTACAACATTTATCACACACAGAGCGTTTGCAAAAGTAATACAACGAGACTAATCGTATAAGCACGCCAAAATCCAGCTCTCAAACAACTTTCGCTCAATTCTACAATATGTACTACAACAACACCAACAGTGTTTGTGTTGAGCTTGGGCTGAAATGCTCAAGCTGAAATAGCCGTGTGACGGAAGTAAATGGGAAATGGAAAGCTTAACTTGCACTTACTTTCATGCAGTGTTCCATCTTCGATCCGGCCACCTGTGTAGTAGTACTCATACGACTGACCTATCTCTAGTCAAGGTATTAGCATAGGTAAGCACTCTTTCCGTACTTTCTCCAATTAATCTCTTACGATTAGTTCAAACCACTCTTCTTTTAAACAGCATACATATAGGAAATACGAGACGCGTAAACCTTATGGGTTTCACGCTAAACTGCTAAACATTAATACACGCTGGCTTTTTGGGTGTAAAATAATTTGAAAATAAGTTCAGTATTTTTTGAGTAACTTGTGGATATACTTATCGTAAATTTTGAAATAGCTATATATTGTGTTAATTAGAAAAATAATTTTTTAAAATAATACAAATTCTACTATGTACAGTGTGGGCATTCCAGATTTGACAGTAATATATGTATAGCTTATATGTGTTTGTAATTGGTACGTCCAAAAATCATAGAGACATATAAATTATGTCCTGTAGTCATTCTAATTGCGCTATTTACTTCATAGTCCCGGCATTGACAGACTGATATAGGAGCTGTTCGAAAAGTAAGCACTAATCGTAAATATTCTTTCAAAAAAAAATTAGAATACCACTTGATAGTTCCGCAATCCTCAGCCATGTTGTAGCAGATTACATCACAACACTCTCCAAACCCAAACCAAAAAGCTCATTCCCAACCATTTATTCTGTTTGTGTGAGTGTCGTTGAGCGCATTCAAATTTCTTGATTACATTTCTTCGAATCACCAACATCACCTTCACCAAATCCCAAATCTCCAACTAATACATTTTCAGTCGTGAACGTCAACAGGTTAGTTAGCTGGGGTGACACGGACGGAGCGTAGGATTTTATTGATTCAGAGCCCATATAGATATATGAGTATACACAAGCTGATTAAGCTTATCATTCGAGGAAAAAATTAGCATGATTGAGAGGAGAGACAACACAATACTACGAAAAAAGAAAACCAAGACTGATAATGGTCATTTCCTTGAATTTCAAATAATTATTTGGAATTTGGAAACACGACTGTTGTAACTGGACTTGACCACTTGTTGACGGACGCAACGTCCAAAACTTTAAAAAAAATTGTCAAACTGCATAATTTAGATTTTTTTTAACGTTGTGGGGCTTCATTTTTCTGGATCTAGTTGACAATCACAATTTTTCAGTACATACTACATACCACTGCAGAAAGGACTGTGACTGCAACAACGTCTTCAACTTCGTCGTCCATATAGTGCCATTGCCATGTTTCTACTAGCTACCAGTTCCCAGCTTGTCCTATTGTGTCCCTGTGTTCAATTACCTACACTAAAAATTGTCATGTTGGGTAGAAGCGGAAGCTGAGGACTTTTTGGAGTTAATTGGCGAAACTGTAAGTCGAGTCGATCAAAAACAAATTTTCAGATGTCAGAGACTTAATTTAATATTGTAATGGTAATTTAATTATTAATATTGTACATTACAAGTAATTTTATAGTTGGTTGATTCAAGCTAATAATGTTAACACTGTATTAAATATTAACTAATCATTTTAAATTGTGCATTTAAATTGTAAAACGAAGCATTTTGTGTGCAAAGTATGTAATGTAATGTAGTGCTTACTAATTGGCAATTGGTTTGCTCATGTAATAGTGAAATAGTGACTTAGTAATGTTTTGGATTATAATATATAATTTAATTAATTAATACAGTGGCGGTCTGGCGCGGTACTTTGCAATTCTAATTACCTAATTTGTTTTTTAATAGGTAGTATTCATGGGCTAAGCAATCTTGGAAATATTTCGAAATTTAGAAGACTACTCGAGACCTGCTGATGTTAATTACTACAGCATTGGACCACCTTGCGGGCCATATATCGTAATTTGTTACTCGCATGTAAAGTTAACGGTAGAGATGATGTTATTTTATTTGGACAATTAAGGTATTGACATTTCCAGCTTAATATTTTATGAATAGTGCTGTAGATAGATGAAATAAAGCTGAACTAGCGCAGAGCTTATTTATTATGCATAAAAATTATTATAATTTTTGTATATATGTACACATAATGCTCCATTATTACGCAGATATTCACAATTGAAACATGTATTTAAAATATGTATTGACCAATTCCTTTGCCATTATTGAGACACAGCACGTAAGTAGTTGTATAACTAATTACAATTTAATTTATTAAATCACTTTTATTATTGCAGAATCAGAGAAGAAGCAGTCCAGTTGGAACAATTAAAAGGCACACACCGTTGTTTTACTACACTGTCAGGAGGACATGATGCCTCTGCGAAAGTGAGTACATCTGTATTGTTTGACAACAAGTAAGACAGCACAAAAATTATGAATACATTTGATTATGAAAATTTTAATTACTTCATTAATTAATAATAAGAAGGGAATTATAATTTCTAGACAGATTATTCGATATACATTTACTTTACGACGCCTGTCTGTCGTTTTAATCATTGAAATTTGTTTTTCTATTGTTTTATACCCCAAGACATTATAAAGTTGAATTTTTCCCACGCAGTATTTTAGTCTCCATTGCTGATTCTATTAGTTTTCAGTACGTAATAATTATTACAATTTTAATCAGGCTGAGCACTCTTGGATATCGCCGTATCCTTATCGTTATCCATATCTTTCTTGGTCTACGTGATCGTATTTGTTGTCTGTAATATAACTGATTGTGACTCCAATACCTTTTTATGAATGTATTAAGACTCGCATTGTCAGTTTGACACATATGAAGATAGTACGGTTTTATTCTTACTGTAAAGTGTGAATGTAAAAGTGCTGGCAAAATGTTTGATTAGTGTAATAATGAAAAAGGTATTTTAAGTAGCGAGAAATAAAGCATGTATAGTACAACAATTGTATTACCAGAGCCAGACGGGCAGAATTTTAATACAAAATTTTATAATGAATATATCGTGAGTGAAGAATCAAAACTGTCCATTTCCAATTTAAGCTAGAATTAAAATGAGCTATGTAGTAAAAATACTAAATGAGGTAGATGCGTAAAATTTTAATCACAAGCTTTTTGAAAGGTGAAAAATGTTCTTACATGGTTTTGAAATGTACAAAACATTCTATTTACTTGTTTTTAAAAATTGTAAAATGCTCTTTTTACATACTTTCAAGATGATGATATTTTAATATTTTTGTAGAAAGTATATTCATTTTATTTTCACCTCAAATAGAATATGGGACATTTTGGTTCTTCACACAGGATATGTAAGGCAGGGTAGTATAGGCAAAAATAAGGTAGTAATTTAAACAAATTTAAACTGACAATTTACATATATTATTATTACACTATTTTTATAAATTTAGCAATAGTATACAATATTGTGGACGGAGTACGAACTTAATTGTTTTAGTATTCCAAGTTTTTAATTTCAATGGAATAGTTTACTTGATGGTACTTACATACTGTACAAGAAAAATCCATTAGCCTATATGCTGTTACGATTTGCGTATTGTTTGTATTTACAATTGTACAATGCAAATATAATAAAGGTAGCAAAATAATATACAATGAGATGGATGGATAGGGATCAAGAGAATAATGATAATAGGAGATAATTAAATTCAAGATTCACTCATCGTCAATAAATTAAATTTATGCCCATGCCCCATGGTGCTCAAATCATTTTCATTTTATGACGGAAAGTGTTTACGAATCAAGGCGATCAACTTGTTCTTTTAAATACAAAAATTAGATTAAGTTTCAGGTATGAATTAATCTCTTCTGTGAAAGTGAAGCTAGCAAAGAACGATGCACTGAAATTTAAATTTAAACTCAAAAGAAAACTGCTAAAGTCCTGATCTAGCAATATTAATTATGTAGGCACCAGACATTGCACTGGAACGGAGTTAAGTCCAAGCCAAAGTTCTGCTTTTTAAGCATCTTCTGTGCAACGTATATGTCTAGCCTCAAAAACGTTATTTTAACACTAGAGATGAATATGAGTACATACCTAAGTATAGATCGAAAATTTCATTTTTTAACATTGTGGTTCAGAATATTTAGACTTAGACCTGCCCAGTTTGGAATATAATTGCACTTTTTTATTTCGAAATCGTTTGAAAACGTTTCGCAATTTTATAGAAAATTGTGCCAGCTGTTCCAGAATTGATGAACCCAAACACTTTGATCTTCTTATGAAATTCAAATGTAAAAGTTTTTCATGAAGTAGAAATATGTATAGAAATATGTATGCACAGAATAACATGGACATTTACTCGGAAAATCCAAAAGTTTCAAATTGCTAAAGTGACATGGCACAAAGAAGAGCAGTTTCTGTCAATTTCTTGTTTTATATTTCTAATGGTAACAGTGCTAGCTGCTAACTTAGCACTTGGATTAGGTTTTTCTACAAACCACAACAAGCAATTTAACAAAATTGTAACATAAATCATCGTTACAATAATTATGAACAATTAGGACACCATTAGTTATTTTCACAGGTCTAGAAAATAACGGGGACAGTCGGGGCACTTGTTTAATTTGTAGATATTCTGTTGTCTTCATCTTTTGAATAGTTTGTAGCAAACAGCTGGACTCCAATCCTTCATAAATACTGAAATATTGTTTTGAAATTTCGAATCAGTTAAACTAACTAGAAACCGGAAGAGCCGGACCGACTTCGATTTTAAACTTTATTTGAGGTATTCGATGCAACGCAACGGTC
Organism: Dicyrtomina minuta; assembly: GCA_949802685.1. Classification (NCBI taxonomy): domain Eukaryota; kingdom Metazoa; phylum Arthropoda; class Collembola; order Symphypleona; family Dicyrtomidae; genus Dicyrtomina; species Dicyrtomina minuta. Next base: position 10,920,527 of record OX461809.1, on the reverse strand, counting down.
TCTTGAACAATTTATAAACATATTTGCCTTATGTTTTTTCAAATATTGTAAATTCTAGAAGTGGGGATGAAGCATGAAGCATACATACATGCAACGCTCGTCAAACGCTGTACTGTTGTACGTGAAATTTCAAATGTAAAGCATTCAGAAAATCGTAGATACACTAACTATGCTCTACTCAACTTGACACCTGACCACTGCAAATAAGGCAAACGTTAAACAAATTTAATATGACCAATTTTGAATTCAGAATGCTACCGCCACTGACTGTGTACTGGAGTACTGACTGTGTAAGTACAGTATAATATAATGTAATAAATTATAATTAATTATGAAGATTTATGGATACAAAATGTTTTTGACATTTAAATTATTACATTAGCGTTATTAGCGTTGACTTTGATCCTTGACGATATGACAATTAGAAACCAGTAGCGTAGCCAGGAAAGTTTCATGCATAGGCAATACGCCAAAGCCGGCTGCTATTTAGATTCTTTATACAGAGACGTTTGGGCGGTCCGGACACGGAAATTTAGTGAACTTCAAATATAATGTGACTAAGAAACTGAAAATAATATTTTTTCTCAACGTAATGTTCGGAATTTTAAAAGTACCGTATTTCCTGTAATAGTACACGGACATGTATTAGTACACGGACCTGTAATAGTACACGGGTCTGAGAGATATGGGTTTGAATAGGACACGGGTCTATTTAAAACTTTATTTTATGGCAGTACACGGGCCTGTAATAATACGCGGGTCTGTTATAATACACGGGTTTCGGAGGTCTGAATTTGAATAATACACGGGGTGTACTATTACAGGAAATAAGGTATAAATTTCTTTATCTTGCTGCTTCCCATTTGCCAAGATGAAATACACTAGAATCAGTAATTTATGCATGGTTTAAATTTCAAAATTCATTTAAAAGTGTTCTTTATTTTGTTGCCTGAAACGTCAACATGTGGTATTCGAAACCTGAAAATAGTGTTGATACCACAAATTAGCAATGCTAAAGACGGAATGTCCATTTTATTCGTCAAACTTTAAAATATTTTCTTATAGAACCTTTCTGAAACACGAAAAAACTCGTTTAAATATAGGTTTTCTACAAGGGTATTTTAAGTTTTGTGGGAGTAATTTATATAAAAGTTTTCGGTTCCACTTACTTAAATAGAGAAATTGTACACGCTACAGTTGCCATTATAAAAATTATAACATTCTAGAAAACAAATTCCAATTTTCACAAACCCACAACTACATGATATACTCCGTTCAGAATATTGAATTAAAATGTATTTACTGGAGAAAACTACGTAATGTTGTCGCTCACATATGGGGAGCCCTAGGCTTGCCTAACTAGTAAGTACGGCCTACGCTACTTTAGGGATACACAGCGAATTCAGAAAGCAGGCCTACTACCTACACTTACAACTTACACCTAAACCTATACCTATACATCCGATTTTTGTAATCCTTGTTCCATGAAAATATATTTTGAAGAATCCTTTACGTTTCTTTACTTTCTTTAACTTTCTTAACGTCAATATCAAATTAATACATTCCGATTATAAATACACTAACAAATCTTATATCTGATTTACAAAAAAAAAGGCGGAAAATACAAAATACGATCTGATCTTTATTTTGTCTCAATAACCTTCTAATTTGAATGCCAAAATAATAATAGGATTCATTGAGTAATGAGTAAATTATAGACAGTGGGAGTGATTCAAATTAAAAAATAATTGCAAATTATCTGATTGAATTTAAAATCTAAGGATAATAATTATTGACTTACAGTCCCACTCTACAGACAAAATTTATTAACCTACTGCAACGTTATAGTCAATTATAAAGTACTGTTGGATATTTTAAGTACTCAATTTGTAGTAGTACATTAACAGCAATATTTATTATTAGCATGAAATAACTCTAAAATAATTGAATAAAACATAAAACCGTCTCAGGGAGGCGGAAATCTTAGTGTTTGTTTATTCGGAATTTAGTTTGGTTCGCAACGGATACACCATAACCAACCAAACAAAACTTTGTACTAAGTAAGTAGTAGGTCCGTAGTCTTATGAATTAGGATAAGTCCGACCAAATCAAAATCAAAAGGGTTGACCGTTGATTCCAGCTGCGTTTTCGTTTTCTCCAGCGGCAACTTCCAAATCCATGTGCCAAGCGAACGTACAAAAATACAATAATACAAAAGGAATGTGTTAGAAATTATTTTTACGACTTAAGTCTTGAGGTATTTTCAAATATAGCATTATACAATTGTTTTTATGAATTTATTATTTAATAGTACTGATTACTGACAGGATTTACCGAGATTAAATAGTTTTGGCAGTTTAAAAGTTTTGAATCGCCATAGTTTTCCCTGAGTACGAGCACCCATTTTCGAAATGGAAATACCTATAGGTATTAAAAAAATAGAACTTTTGCTTTTGGCGCAGATATGCCTAGTACTCGCTCGTATTTAATAAGGTCCATTCTGTATTTAGATCGGGAAGTTCATCTCCACTGTAATCAGTGTAGCTTCTTAAATCTGCCAATCTACGGAAGAAGAATAACTGCAGGAATAAATAAAAGGTTCACAACGTAAGAATATATTGACGACTGCTACTGCTATAGTGCTGTATCGCAACACTAAGGGTCTAGTATGTAAATCAGTCAATAAGCATATAATGATTAAATACCGTTATATAGAGAGAAGAGAATCTTTTGTGTGGGAAACTGTTAACGAAATTTCGTGTAAAGCTAACCACATTAAATACATTGCATTACCGTGATTTTTTATAAAATATATAAGCTGGAGAATTTTAAATCCGTGCGCCATTATTGGGGAAGAACAAAGACAAATGCAGTTTAGTGTCTTGTTTACGTTAGGATGTTTCAGTCGTTTCAGTAGTTCCAGTCCCAGCTCGGAGCTTTGTCATTAGTACTTCAGTTCTTACAAAATTATAAAGAAAACCACAGTTGATTAGTGAATTAGATCGTATTATCACATGATATGATAACTCATCATAATAGGCTTTAACAAATATTTTCCTTTTATTACAAGCTAATTTTATAATTTTAATATGTGTATCTCTGGACGTAACTTTAGAATATCATATGACAGAATGAAGTACTCCAGAAGAAATAACTTCATTTTGAAAAATTAACTTGTGTTTATCCTATTTTTATATTGTTTATGACTATACCTGACCTCACAAAATCTTACACAACGGGAGAAAACAAAAACTTTCTTTCAACCTAATACGACACATTAGTAGTTTCCAAACTTTTCTCATATTATAAAATGATGGAATTTTTGAGATTTGAAAATAGTTTTAAATTATTGAAAACTTTAATACAAATATTTATGTCTGGAACTAGTCGGAAAATTTCAAAAACGTCTTTGCTTTGATTTGAAAAATTGTTTTAATTTTGTGAATGCATTCTTTGGCGACTGTAATTACTCACACACCAACCCTTTTTCACAATGTGATACCTACCTTTAAAAAATGTAGTCTTGCTATTATAAATTCCATCAGAATGGCACACTAATATGGTGCATTGAAATGAATTCAAAATCAGAAAATCAGAATTGTGATTGCGATACATATTCAAAATGTGAAATATACAAATACGCTTCATTTTGATATAAAGTGACTTGTGTGAATTACAATATATACATGTACATGTATATAATCAAAGTACATATATACATACATACAATATACATATTATATACATTTCAAAATTAATACAAAAATGTTTTATAACATCTTTACTTCGCTTTTAAGAAATGTACCATCTCCGGATTTTCAAAATTGTAATTTAAAGTTTAAAAAATGAACCCCCACGTGGTGTATACTTTGTCTTCTATTAAGTATACATTCTTCCTTTGTTGCCGTCGCCGTCAAATATCATCCATACTGGTTTGCTACATGTTGGTTGAACAGTTGAAAAACAACTTGTGAGGAGGTTCGAGCTTCAACGAACGCTTCTGTTCCCATTTTTGTCCTTTCGTTCCCCATCTTGAGGTCTTGAGCTGCTTATTGGTTCACGAACAAAGACTGGAATTAAAATTCAAAAGCAAAATTAAAATATTGTGTGATATTTATATAAAGTTTCATTAGGTCAGATCAAGTCAAATAAAACATATTCGCCGGATTTTCTGCATCTGGTTGTAATAGAGAAAAAGAACTTACGATTAGAGATAATTTCAATATGTATTAATAAAGTAAAAATTATACAAGTAGAAACCACAGATCTTTAGCAGGAATTTGAGAGATTGTGTCTTGAGTAAATCCTATGGTAAATTTATTGCAAGGTATCTATATAATATGCTCACACAGTATGGCTAACTTTACCTAAACGGCTACAAAAACAATAACAATGAGAAAATATATCTACTAGTTTGCCTGACAGCATGGTGCCTACACACACAACAATGCACTTGTTAAGGCACCATGCCAGTCAGTACAATAGTATAAACGCTCCATTTGGTTCATAAATTTGTTAGTGTACTTAACTTTCCAAAAAAAGTTTTGATCTCTAGATGATTTATCTCTAATATTTGATTGGGCAAAATAAAGACATGTTTTTTTTCTTTTTGGTATTTTAAACTATTTCTAGAAAGACAAAACTGGTTAAATTTTGGAATTTGATCCCATGGATTACAGTAACAGTAATCTTGCGGTGATATTTTCTCGTATTTTAAAAGCAGATGCAACTTGCCACTGCTGAGAATTCAAATTCGTAAAAGAAGTCATTTGTATGTTTTTTAGAGTCAAAGTGTACAGGATTATATATTTAGTTTAATATTTCAGCTCAAAATAGTAGTGAGTATTGATATTTGCAGAAGTAAAAGAAGAAAGATTTGTTTTGACCTTTCAACAACGAAGCTACTCTGCAACTGACAATAAGACTGGGTCTTGGAATGTGATGTTGAAGAGTCTACGAATAAGGATTAAATTAAGGACTTGACAAGACTAACTAAAAAGGATTGACTAATATAACCTTCTACGAATATTACACTACCTACAGTGCAATGCTGTGCTGCCATGGGAGGTTGGTGATGGCAATTTTGATTTGATAGGAGAGAGGTTAGACCAGTTTGTTTTGGGTGATGCGTTACAGTAATTAACACATTCTAAAAGCATAACATGCCTTTGCAATTTGATTCGGATATCTTAGTGGCATATTTGGCTCAGAGAAGCTACCAACTTGTCTCGTTAATATTGTTAACAAGGTGGTCTTGTCACATTGCAGAGGTTTGTAAGAGCATCCATCTCCAAATGTCTCTTGAGCGGTGGTATCTAATCTAAAACCATTTTGTGAGGCATTTCGAAAGATGCTATTAGATTGGGAGAGACACACGAACCTGTCACCCAGGTTAGACTCATATAGTCATCATCCTAGCTCACGGTTCTAGTACACACAAGACACCAGAATAAAATAATCATCAGGAGGTGTTGCAATCCACAGAGTATAATATAAGGTAAACAGTAAACAGACACACACAGACATTCAATACTTTTTTAGAAAGTTGGTACAATTCACTAATTAATTTGTCTAACTGAACGGCATCTGAGGCAACCTTGGGTTGCAGCATATGTTGTACTCTTAAGTATCATGCTGTACTAATTATTAAGATGGTGCCAAGATATACCTTTCCTCCATCAACAACTCAAGTATGAATGCTTCTTAGGAATTTAAGTAGTGTAATAAATAGTTAAATAAAATTCCATATGAAAATCATCATCGTAATTAGCTTACTTTCTGGCGTGTACATCAAATGTTGTCAAAATCAATATTTATGCAGAGCCGTTATCATAAAGGCCATAGGACATACAGTCGCTCAAGATAAAAAAATTGGAATATCAGTACGTATTCTGAAGCACTTCTACATGTATTCTTATAGCTGACACACACTTAATAACTTAATATGTACTAGTAAAGTCTACTCTATAATATTATGTACAACCCACGTTTATTGAGCCATGAAGCGTTGCCTGACTAAATCAACCTGCTGCATTCAGCATTGCAGAAAGAGTTGTAAGAAAATGATTTCAGAAATAAATTATGGAGAAATTCCAGTCCTAGAAATGTGTGTAGTGTACAGTCCAGGAAATATTTGAATTAAAAATAGAATTTTGACATGTATGAGATGTGACGGCTTTAATTCAATAACAACAATATGGAATTTGTATTTATAAGATTCGCGCCTCAGATTAGTTCTTGTTGAAATTCAACTCCAAAAAACGTGTGATTTGATTTTAAAAATTAAACTTTAAGTCAAACTCTTCCGAATCGCAAGCGCTGAACAATTTTTATTCTAATTTTTAAATTATTCGGAAATTTTCCGAATCACTTTCAATTGCGAAAATTTTCATGTGCTTATAGGGTATCCTGTAAGTAATTCATGTTTAGTAATTATATGTGAGTTTCGAGTCCTTCGTTCTGGCAGGTTGTAAGCAATATATGGCTATCAATGTTGCAGCATTTCAAGATTGTATTACAACATTAAGAAATTTTTTTTTAAATCCCTCGAGTTTGACACAAAAAGTATGAAGCCACTCATTAGATTTTTTGATGTTATTGTTCAACAACTCCCGAATGTGAATTGTAAAGTATTTATATATAACGTTAATCGAATTTGCATCATTTTTAACAGTTATTGGATTAAATTAACCTGACTACGGTTTCAATGGCTTCTAATCGTCTAAGATTAAATGGCTTCCCTTTTTAGAATGTAGTACTAAACAAATTATTATTTCGTCATTAGCATACAATCACCGACCATATTATAGAAATCCTATAAGTCAATAATAAAGAAAAGTTTAAAGCAATCTGTGGCATTAGCATTGCTGGAATATTGAATGCCATCTTGCATTCTAAAAGAAATTAGAACGTTTATAAACCTGTGATAATTGGCGGATTTGGCAATAATTGAATGTTCTCCGAACTTTATTTTAAAAAGAATTTAGTTAACAAAATACCTTTTTTTTGCGCTACTTAGCAATATTTAGTGGGTAAAGAAAGAGATATGTTGTAATAGTACCACTTTTTCAACTACTTTTCCCAATGCAATGTAGTGAGTTTAATGAAATTATGATTTTTGTTGTTTGGGTGAAGATATTAGCAAAAAATTTAATTGGACTATAACAGAGTGAAACATATATAACGACATAACTCATAACGCTAATAATCTTATAATTATCGATTAGATTAGTAATTCAATGCAAGGCGTATTTGGTATGCAAAAGCATGCGTTAAAGGCGCTATATATTCTGTGTTTTTGATAGAGCTCGTATCTGACGGATATGTAAGAAGGCAAGTAAATAAAAAAATCCTTATCTTATGCTGTAGTAAACCTAGATTCAAAAGTTGACAAAGAACTGTCAGCAGCCTGAATATTAAAAACGTACATATATACTAATTAATACTAGTCTTCAGACTGCAGGAAGCTACCTCTTTTTCCAAGTAGATTTAAATAGAAGGTTTACATCCACCTAATAAGTGAGTGCAATCTGGATGGTTTAGTTAGTATGAACTTTATATCTAATCTAAAGGTTATTTCAAGTTTCTAGAAGTATCAAATTGATATAAAACAATTCACCGTTTACATTCCATTCTGCATCCATATCTTTTTTGATGTTCTATAGATACCTGATCTGATCGCTCACCCAATTAAGTCATCTTTTGATAGAAACCATGCACTACAATACCACGATACAGTTAAGTTGGCGTATGGTTTTTTTCTTAAAAAACTACAGATAAACGGTTGTAATCGCAGTTATTATTACTATTATGCAAGCAATAGTTTCTATGTTTAATATTAATTAATACTGACCAGAAATTAAATCTAAATTAAGTTTACAACAAAGTACGTTTCGAATATATTATATGTGCTTACCCAGGTAGGGAAATAATTCCTCTGTGGTCCGGGCGTCCGGGACCGGGGAGTGTAATGCCCATTTTGTGGAGTAATGTGTCCTGTTGCAGATTGCAGACGGAATGCGAGCCCAAGCCCAGACTGACAAATCCGTTAGATTCCAATAGAATGAGAGGTTGACGGTTCTAAAAATCTTTCTTTCTTGTTCTAGAACATTAGTTAGACTAGTTCTGTCTGATTAAACTAGGAATGCGATCTCTCAGAGATTTCTCTCTCTTGTCAATTTTTAAAAGTTGGATTTTGCATCCATCCCCATCCGATACATTTAAATATGGATACATACCATTATTATTGAAGACGTCCAAGACAAAGAAGGATATGGATGTCATATTTGTTCCAACTAATAAAGCTAACTATAGAAAGGGTAATTTAGGAATAAGAAGTCAGCAGTAGAATAAAAAAAATCACAGTAAGTAGGTAAAAATTGGAAAATGTTTAATGATTGAATTTTTTCCTTTACAAATCTCTGTACATTGTCATAATTCACACTTGTAGGTAAAATAATTGTCAAGTGACTAGTGGCGAGCCGTAAATATATTTACGAAATCACCGACGACGACGACGACGAACCACTTTCTTAAGTAAAATACTTCTCAAATTATTCTCTCACATAATATGTTGCACTACCAGTTCAATTTAAAAGAGGTGCTAATGCTTAACTACAATAACAATAATTATATGGTAGCTATTGACTACAACTGTATACTGACGGTGGATGGAGTAAAACCTGTAGACATTCACGACCACGACATCTGCTTCTAAATATTCTCTATACCTCTCCTCATCTATCTATCCTGTACACTACTGCACTGTTCTGGGTGACTGGGTGTATGTCGTGTGTTGTCTATAAAACATAAAATTGTTCAGTTACTTACTTACTTGGTAATTGTGTGAATGATAATTTGACAGTCTGCGGACGGTGTGTGTGTGTGAGATGGTGATGAGCTTAATGTGTTGAGTATAGGCAGGTTGCCAAACAGAGGAAAATGTCCTCATGTGAGCAGTAAACCCACTATTATCAAATAACATAATTTTGATTATTTTCAGAGAATCTGCTGCTCAAAATGAATAAGGCCATGTCATTGTTGTTTGATAACATGATTTGAAATAATTAAGCTACTTCCATGACTCCTTGAATGTACTTACATGGGCTGAGAGAGAGAGAGAGAGAGAGACGAGACGTTATTTGGCCAAGATGTGGAAAATAATAATGATTATTATGAGCGGACGCACGCTTGTCGACGTCTCTGCTACCTGTTGACTGTTTACTGTAGATGTGTATCATTTATGAAGCAGTTAACCCAGCCGAAAGGAAAATCGGTCGAACGAACGAACGAACGGCACTGCAAATGTCCATTGGTTGGTGTTGGCTGCCGTCGATTCTCGATGGACGATCGTCGTCTCCTCATTAACAACTTGAGTCAGTGAGCAGTGGTGTAGGAAATTCTTCACTAAAATAGGCTGGTCTTTTTTTAATTTGTTTTAAATGTTGATCCACAAGGAAATCAACTTTGGAGTCGTCTCATAAGTAGCAGAAAATGAAGTGCAAGCATCCAAGTAGTATAGCTTCTCCTCTAAAGCATATATAGTTTGGAAAAGTAAAGGGTGTAAAGTGTATGGGACATTTTTTGCTATAAAATTAAAATTACAGATTTTCTCTTTGTGACATGTTTCTGTTGATGACTCAAGTTTTGTATTTGTTTCTCGTGTGTTTGTAATTAAATGTGTGTTTCTGATTCTGACAGCCATATACTGCCATGCCATCCCCTGTGCCTATGGTGTAGCGGTAAATGCACCCGAGTGCATCAATTGTCAGAGTATGTGATGATGAGCCGAAAATGCTAGAAACCAGTGAGGCCTGGCCTGGGCTATAATCTTGCATAATTAAATTCCTCACTTTAAATATTGAGTATTGCTCAAATATAAGATTTCTCATGTGTAATGGTTATTACTTGATTACAACAAAACCACCAAGACAAGATTTGACACCTATTCCAAATCAAGAGATATCATTTGGACTGGCAAAACAAGGAACAGCGTATGTGGCGTATGTGAGTATAGTATGTAAAGCGTTGGACAACTTGCCCTGCTTCAAGCCCCGAACTTGATTGCCAATTAGCTGAAGACAATGGAGATGAGCAGAGAGAAAATCTCGTATATAAGCTTGACAAGTCTCAACTCCAAATCATTCACATCTTCCTCTTCTTTCCTCTTTGAGTTCTTCATTTTTTGATCTAATAATAGTTTCCATAATGAAATTGGTAAGCAGAATTCAGCATTGTATATTCAAACCAAATCAATATTTTCAAAATAAACTTGTACAACGCTGATCAATTCACAAAATTATTTGAAATCAAGCAAATTTTTCCTCTTTAAATTTCTAAATACAAATTTTGTTTTTTTTGTTTCATTTATGCGTACGAATACGATTGTGGAGTCTGTCAATAAGCAATGCAACTTAAATATTTCGACCAATATTTTCTTAATAATACAGCTTATTTTTGGAAATTTTTAAAAATCATTTCAACATTTCAAACAGTATAAATTCTCAAATAAATTTGTGACTGTGGCTCCTTTAAGAAGTAAAAAATAACCGATTGTTTGCCTTTTAACAGTTTATCGTTGCGGCTCTGCTATCCGTGGCTTTCGCGGAAGCGCCAGTCTCCTATGGTGCTCCTGGTTCTAACTATGGTGCCCCTGGATCTTCATCAGGATCAAATGGTGTCAGTTCCAGTTACGGTGCCCCAGGATCAGGTTCGGGCTCCGGAAGCGGTCTCTCCGCCAACTATGGTGCCCCAGGCTCCGGTTCCGGATCAGGAAACGGTGTTTCCTCCAGCTACGGAGCCCCAGGCTCCGGCTCTGGTGCCAGTGGCCTGAGCTCCAACTATGGAGCTCCAGGATCCAATGGCGTCTCTGCCAGCTACGGTGCTCCAGGATCTGGTTCCGGTTCAGGAAACGGTGTCTCTGCTAGCTACGGTGCTCCAGGATCCGGTTCCGGTTCAGGAAACGGTGTTTCTTCCAGCTACGGTGCTCCAGGATCCGGTTCCGGAAATGGTCTCTCATCCAACTACGGTGCTCCAGGATCCGGTTCCGGTTCAGGAAACGGTGTCTCTGCTAGCTACGGTGCCCCAGGATCTGGTTCAGGAAGCGGTGTCTCTGCCAGCTACGGTGCCCCAGGATCCGGTTCAGGAAACGGTCTCTCTTCCAACTATGGTGCCCCAGGATCTGGTTCCGGTTCAGGAAACGGTGCTTCTTCCGCCTATGGTGCTCCTAGCTCTGAATATGGTGCTGGTACCGGTTACGACAGCAACAGACTTCGCAACGGTCCAGTTGAATCTGATAACGACCTCAGCGGCCAAACCAGCGAAGGCGAGAACCTCCCAAGTGACCTCATCGACAGCGACCTTTTGAGCAAGATCATCGAAGCTTTGACTGACGATTTGGAGCGCGAAGAAGAAGAGGCCCGTCGTCGTGCCGCTGCCGCATACGGAGCTCCCGGATCAGGATATGGTGCCCCAGGCTCAGGATACGGTGCTCCAGGAGCAGGTGGATCAGGATCAGGATACGGTGCCCCAAGCCGCAGAGGATCCGGTGGATACGATGACCCCAAGAGAGCCCGTCAAAGTGCCGATGGTTTCGGAAATGACCGTTTGACCTTCCTCATCCCCCCAGATCCACTCAAGGCCAAGCTCATCGCTGCTTTCCGTCAATCCGCTACCGGCAGATACAGCGACGGTTCATCAGGAGGTTACAACGGAGCTAACGGAGCCGGTGGTGCTGGAGGTTACAACGGAGCTAACGGTGCTGGTGGTGCCGGAGGATACACTGGTGCAGGTGCCGGAGGTGCTGGTGGTGCCGGAGGATACACTGGTGCAGGAGCCGGAGGTGCCGGTGGTGCCGGAGGATACACTGGAGCTGGAGGTGCCGGTGGTGCCGGAGGATACTCAGGAGCCGGAGGTGCCGGTGGTGCTGGTGCCGGAGGATACTCAGGAGCTGGAGCTAACGGTGCTGGTGGTGCCGGAGGTTACTCAGGAGCCGGAGGTGCCGGTGGTGCTGGTGCCGGAGGATACTCTGGAGCTGGAGGTGCCGGAGGTGCTGGTGGTGCCGGTGGTTACTCAGGAGCCGGAGCTAACGGTGCCGGTGGTGCCGGAGGTTACTCAGGAGCCGGAGGTGCCGGTGGTGCCGGAGGATACTCTGGAGCTGGAAACGGCGGATACAACTAAGTGTTGAACTCATCGAATTGTCTCGTAGTCGCCTTATACTTTCCTAGTCCTTTCAAAGCGATAAAAAAGCTATATTTACTACTTCACAGAGCGATAGTGCTATACATTTTCGCTACCTACCTCTCACATTAGTCACATTCCACAAGCAGGTACTCAATTGGCGATGACTCTATGCGTAGATATTGACTTCAATTTCAAATATGACTTCATTAGCTAACCTAAATTTGAAATCAAAAGCAAAGTAAGCCATTATTATTTTAAAGAAAAATCTAAATTGTCCAAAATTTCAAATCCAAAACAGTGAATTATATATTATGTGTAAAATAATTTTAGAAAATTTAAGTAACCGGTGCGTGTTGAATTGATTGTATCAGGAATTAAGCTGTATTGCAAAAATGTATTTAAGGAAAAATGACCATTTGTTAAGTAATTATTTATTTGTATGAAATTCTCAGTGTAAAAAAATATGTCAGTGTGTGAGGATTTTTTCGTATTTGAACTCTTTGAAACAAAATAAATATATTTTCTGATTACTTTTCTATCTAAAGCAAATCTTATGACTACACTCAAATAATCCCTTCATTTTTATCACCAAATTCCATATCATCCCATGCTATAACTTAATGTAATCCTTTGATTCACTTCTCTCCAATCTCTAATAGTACTACATACTTACTTACATAACTACTCGTCTTGTCTTGACTCTTGAGTCGGACACCATTATTACATCAAGTGCAAGCAGTTCCGTGCTGGCGAGTAATAAAGCATCAGCTTCCTCCCTCTCATAAAAATTCAACGCTTTTACAAATTCTTTGGAGCTATTTTACTACATATTACTCCGTCTAAAATTATGTAAACTAGTAATGCACCTATAAAGCAATTGTTGAATACTAATATATTACTGGATATTATAAATTATCTAATCTGCTTTTTCTGAAACGTTGCTCGTCTAGTCTCGTCTAGTCTCTATGTAGTAAGTATAAATGGATACAGTTAATGGTTTGAAGTTTGTTTGAACACAGTTTATTACATCCCTATCAAACTGCTCAAAAATTATTTCAACGATAATGTAATGCAATTCTTTCAGCACGCAGTAGTTGCTTAGCACTCAAGACGTTAAAGCGAAATTACAGATGCGCACCAGTGCCAGTACTATAGCGAACTTAATCATTCTTTATTCATGAATTATTATCTATAATGTCTACAACAGTACAATTAATAAAAAAAATCATTAATAAAAATTGAACATGTGTAAAAGTAGTGCTGAATTTCTTTCGCAAAATTTGCATTAATTTGGAAAGATATTGATATTTTAACTTTGATATTCACCAAAGCCTACATAAGTATGCATTAAATCTATCATTGAAATCGAAGCTGTCATTGCCACTTTTAAGCTAAATCATCGATTTTACGTAAAGTCCTTCCTAGTTTAGACAACTGTAGTATGGACTGACGCCAGATTGGCCTACAATAAAAATGATTTATAATTCAGCATATATAGGCCAGTGACACATTTCTATTTCTTGGAAGCAAAAGCGATAGGGAAATGTATATACACTTATTTAGAAATTGAGGATTCATATGACGCTCAATACTACTGGTTGCATTGTATTTTTTGCAAATAAATTGATGTGTGTGGATATTGTATATTTGTAAGATAAAGACGAAAGCATCCTCGCTTATAATTACAAAGCGAAAGATAACGCCAAGCGCCATGTGTCTTGTGTCATTACTCTTTCTCCCCACTGATATCTTTCACTATTAATACCTAAAGGTACTTTCGTCCTTTCGTTACTCCTTTAACGTAAGCATATGTAACTTCTACAGGACGGCCCGCCTGTAACATGTCTTTACAAACAAAGTTCAAAGTAACAACTGTGTTGAACAGCTAATTACGCTACTACTAACGACAACGATGCAATGTGTCTCTCCATTAAAATTGCTACCTGAAGATGTGTGTCATTTATCCCAGTTGAATAGTGGAAGGGGGAAAGGTGAATCGGTTCATAAAATGCTAAATGAGATCTCTTCGTCATAACTGCCTTTAGGAAATCTTTCACTCCTTTATGTAAAAGACTGGTCAATTTGTCAAAGGAGGATACACAAGGAAATCAACTTTTTTTTAGAGTAGTCTCATCCGCGATCCTCGTGACAGAAAATGAAGTGCAAGTTCTCACAAAAAAATTGTATATATGAATTATTTTGGATGTGCAAAAATGTTCTGTTTCTTATGTGTGCTATTCCTTGTGAATAAATAAATGAATGAAACTTTACAAAGATTTCCGCAGCGATGTTGCATCTGTCTATTAATTACACTAATTACTCAAGTGTTGAGATTGTGATACTGTATCGTTGGCGTTGGCATTGTCATGATTTTAGTTGGAATGAAATTTAAATTCACATGAGCATCACACAGCATAATATGAGAGTGCATCACTTTTGTGCCAAAAATACTAGAAACCAAGGAGGCCGTGGCTATAAAATTATTGCAAAATGAAAAATTCCTCACTTCAATAATGTTGAGTATTGCTCAAAAAAATAAAAGATTTCTCACATGTAATGAAAATGATTGTTATAACTTTATTACAACAAACAAAGCCTACACACGAGAGACGAGTTGAGTTGACACTTTTATTCTAAAGTGAGATAGAGGAATCACTTAGACTGCCAAAAAGACGCGTCGGACTAAATAATTTTGTGGGTGGGGGGAATGAACAAGAAGGATTCCTTCCCCAGGGGGGACAAGGCTTCACATTGTGAGAAAAATTTTCACCCGACGCGACGTCGACGTGTCTATGATGTGACGAAGCCTGAGCATTATTATCGTCGCTACAGCGATGATAATGGTTTCGGTACAAAATATTTTTAAGCAAGCTTTTTAGCTTTTTTCAACAGTTTTATTCAAATTTTTACCATCCCGGGCATGAAAAGTGTAAGCCAACGTAATCTACGCCGTTCACAATGTAATGCTTTAACGCCGGGCCCTTGGCTGCCAGGCTGCCTGGTGCCTGTCTATGCAGCACAGGCACAGGCGACATGCAGTGACAGGCACTCTAGGCGTCTGACGGGCCACAGGCAGCCAGAGTCTGCCGGAGCCGAAAAGCGTGAAGCTAAACCTATCCAAAATCCAAATGCATTTACGTGATTATGCTAGTCTTATTCGGAAATTACCAACGTAGACCCTAAACCCGGGTTTCTAATAAATCACTGATTTATTATTTTCATTTTATTCATAAAAAATAATAATAAAATGAATCAGCAATCGTATTGCCGATGGCGACTTCGACGGACGGTATGACATTGGCGGACACTCCGATTTCGTCCCAGTCAGTCATTACGACTAGTGTTGTATTTTGTGCGAAATTGCTTAGCCTAAATTGCTCACACGAAATTTTAATTGCACACAAATTAGGGTTGCGCACAGCGTTCGAGCATTCTGTTCTCCCAAATTTCTCGTAATGTAAATTGCGCACTAGTTAGAAAAAATCTTTTAAAACGCTATTGGACCACGTAAAACATACTTTAAGTATTACTGCACAGGAATAAGACAGTATTTCATAACTAACCAAAACAAATCAAGAGCAAGGCACACAGTGTATTATCGATAATAAAGCATGTTTTTGTTTTTTCGAAGGGTGAAATAAATGTATAACAAAAAGCCTGTTAATACAGTGATATAAGTTGCTAATTTCTAAGGGAGTGCTTCAATATTTCAAACTTACAATTAGGGTACAGGCGGGTGATTGTGATCGCTCAATTTTTAGCAAGAAAACATTAGGACACAAAGAAAAGGAATTCCTTGCATCGAAGGGTCTGGTTAGTGCTTCCATGTAAGATGCACGTCCATTATCAGCGTTAATGTTTTAGTGTTAAAAACTGAGCTATCACATGTACGTCATGTACCCGCCTGTACCCTACATTCCAACTTTGCACGTTCACCATTTCACTATCACTATTTATAGGTTATAACCTGTAATTTACATGATATGGTCAATATTAGTTGCTAGTCTTAAGATGCTAAAAACTTTGTAGTTGTGAACTGTAACGAAGGGGTTTTGCAATTACTCCCAATCTGTAGTTAATGAAATGTAAAACCAACCAAAACGGACTGTGACTAGTGACTGCCGTATATTTTGTCCAAACCATAGAAATCTAGAGAACACCCGCGATAGGCACTCAGCATTGTAATGAAACTCCCATGCGAGGACGTTTTTCCAGTTTGGCCTCATGCATAGGAAAAATCTTTGCGTACGCTAGCGCTGTCTATACGTGTGTGGAAGCAACAGCTCCTCAGCATTACATTTGTATAGGGACTGTGCACACCAGCGCCTCTCCAGTCTCCAGCTGTAGGGCGGAACTGCTTGCAACAGCTCCTTAGCATTTCACAACATGCAAGTTGCACACTTATTTAGATGGCGCAGTTCTCCACTCGTAGGCACTTTTCTGAGCTTCGTACGTGTTCTCTAGATTTCTATGGTCCAAACAAATAAATCATGTAATTCGTACTACAGATTTCCGTATACAGTTTTCTCCTAACCACTGTCCGCCAAAGCAGTTTAAATACTTTTCACGTGGGAACATAGGAATCAAACTTTTGTAGTACTTAGGGGTGGTCCATAAATGATGTCGCCAAAATGATTGCTCGTTTAGGACCCACCCACCACTAACTAGTCACTTTAAAACATCCTAGCCGACTATCCTTATGTCATGTTTGTCATCAACTCCTGACTAGATTCAGTCACCCTACCAATAACATCATTTACGGACGATCATTCATAATACTGTAGAATCGTCCATAAATGACATCAGCAGGATCAGTTAAGTTCTGGTTAAGTTCAAAATCGCAATTTATGTAATTATATAGGTGGCTTCGGTGGGGGTCCAAAACGAGCGACATTTTAGGTAACATCACTTATGGACGATCCCTACATTCAGGATTGTTTACTGACTGACCGAGTTAGCTATGACGAGTGTTAAGGGACATAGGGAAATTGAATAATTTTCAGGCTGACTTTGCTTGTAGGTTGGTCAGCCAAAATTGCTCGCGCATTGATTTGCGCGCAATCAGTTTTACGTTGCTTCGCTCTTGCTTTGCTTAGGAGCAGGAGCAAAGCAATTAAGCAGTGTTAAATTGTGCACATAATACAACACAAATCAGGACATGAAAAATATGATTTTGCACAGGTGCCGTTCAATGTTATGCAATGCGGAAACAGACGAATGAAAATATCTGTATTTAATAATAATAATAATAATTTTATTCATTGAGTCGATTTGGCGTCAGCCCATACAACATTGTTAGTTTTTACAAAGTGGTTATTTACAATTTGATCAAAGATCAAATGAAATATCTGTATTTAATCTTCAGTGCTTAAGTCACACATGAACATATACTCACAGTTTATATTCAATTCCCCAGTTTTCATATTTCCAAATATCATGTATTATACAGTGTCTTAACTGTGAAACGCAAAAATAACCTGACAAGGGAAACCCTCGAAAATATCGGCGCTACAGAAACGTACTGTCAATAACTTGCATTTTTTGTACCCCTATAGACCATATATGACTCGTCCCCGCGAAATACATAAATAATCGTTTATCTTTAAGTATGATTTGTCCCCTCGAAAGCCATAAATAACCAGTTATCACTAAGTATAATTTGTCCCCTCAAAAGCCATAAATAACCGGTTATCAGTAAGTAAAATTTGTCCCCTCGAAAGCCATAAATAACTGGTTATCAGTGAGTGTAATTTGTCCCCTTGAAAGCCATAAATAACCGGTTATCAGTCCCAACTGAAAACGAAAATCCAACAAAAAACAAATCCAAACTCAGCGACGAAGTTTTTGAAGCAAGTAACCAGTGGCACACAACACAAAGTAGTTATGTCACTTGCTTCAAAAACTTCGTCGCTGAGTTTGGATTTGTTTTTTGTTGGATTTTCGTTTTCAGTTGGGACTGATAACCGGTTATTTATGGCTTTCAAGGGGACAAATTACACTCACTGATAACCAGTTATTTATGGCTTTCGAGGGGACAAATCATACTTAAAGATAAACGATTATTTATGTATTTCGCGGGGACGAGTCATATATGGTCTATAGGGGTACAAAAAATGCAAGTTATTGACAGTACGTTTCTGTAGCGCCGATATTTTCGAGGGTTTCCCTCGTCAGGTTTTCGTATGTACATATAGTAAAGTTGAATACCTATGCCACTTGGCCTCCTTCAAGCTCCGAACTTGATTACCAATTAGCTGAAGACCATACACCACACGCCATGCAGACAAGTTGTAGAAAATCTCGTATATAAGCTCGACAAGTCTCCTCTTCAACTCATTCACATCTTCCTCTTCTTTCCTCTTTGAGTTCTTCATTTTTTTGATCTAATAATAGTTTCTGCCATGAAATTGGTAAGCAGCTCAGTTTGAAATATTTACGAAAAAATGTCAAAACGAATTGTAGAAATTTGAATAATTCGAAATATTTATTTTTTTAAATCATTATTTTTTCCGTTAGTTATTCAACTTCATATTTTCGTAGCAAAAAACCTCGTTTTTAAATTTTTCCTATTTCATTTAAGTTGTGAGGGATTTACACCTTTATCTGTGACTATATTATTTTTGTTTGTCCGAGGAATTAAATGTTTGATAAAAGTTCAAAAAAATACTAGCGGATTTTTGAACAAATAAAAGTATTTGTGTATGTAAGTTCATGGGCAAAAAAATATAACAGATTGTATTTTCTTTGACAGTTTATCGTCGCTGCTTTGCTTTCCGTGGCTTTCGCGGAAGCGCCAGTAACCAATTATGGCGCCCCTGGATCTTCATCAGGATCATTGAGCTCCAATTATGGTGCTCCAGGATCAAATGGTGTCAGTTCCAGCTACGGCGCTCCAGGATCAGGTTCTGGTGCGAATGGCCTTAGTTCCAGCTACGGTGCCCCAGGCTCCGGCTCAGGAAGCGGTGTCTCTTCAAGCTACGGTGCCCCAGGATCTGGCTCTGGTGCCAACGGACTCAGCGCCAACTACGGAGCTCCAGGATCCGGCTCAGGAAGCGGTGTTTCCTCCAGCTACGGTGCCCCAGGCTCCGGTTCTGGTGCCAGTGGCCTGAGCTCCAACTATGGAGCTCCAGGATCCAACGGCGTCTCTTCCAGCTACGGTGCTCCAGGATCCGGTTCCGGTTCAGGAAACGGTGTCTCTGCTAGCTACGGTGCCCCAGGATCTGGTTCAGGAAGCGGTCTCTCATCCAACTACGGTGCTCCAGGATCCGGTTCCGGTTCAGGAAACGGTGTCTCTGCTAGCTACGGTGCTCCAGGATCCGGTTCCGGAAATGGTCTCTCATCCAACTACGGTGCTCCAGGATCCGGTTCCGGTTCAGGAAACGGTGTCTCTGCTAGCTACGGTGCCCCAGGATCTGGTTCAGGAAGCGGTGTCTCTGCCAGCTACGGTGCCCCAGGATCCGGTTCAGGAAACGGTCTCTCTTCCAACTATGGTGCCCCAGGATCTGGTTCCGGTTCAGGAAACGGTGCTTCTTCCGCCTATGGTGCTCCTAGCTCTGAATATGGTGCTGGTACCGGTTACGACAGCAACAGACTTCGCAACGGTCCAGTTGAATCTGATAACGACCTCAGCGGCCAAACCAGCGAAGGCGAGAACCTCCCAAGTGACCTCATCGACAGCGACCTTTTGAGCAAGATCATCGAAGCTTTGACTGACGATTTGGAGCGCGAAGAAGAAGAGGCCCGTCGTCGTGCCGCTGCCGCATACGGAGCTCCCGGATCAGGATATGGTGCCCCAGGCTCAGGATACGGTGCTCCAGGAGCAGGTGGATCAGGATCAGGATACGGTGCCCCAAGCCGCAGAGGATCCGGTGGATACGATGACCCCAAGAGAGCCCGTCAAAGTGCCGATGGTTTCGGAAATGACCGTTTGACCTTCCTCATCCCCCCAGATCCACTCAAGGCCAAGCTCATCGCTGCTTTCCGTCAATCCGCTACCGGCAGATACAGCGACGGTTCATCAGGAGGTTACAACGGAGCTAACGGAGCCGGTGGTGCTGGAGGTTACAACGGAGCTAACGGTGCTGGTGGTGCCGGAGGATACACTGGTGCAGGTGCCGGAGGTGCTGGTGGTGCCGGAGGATACACTGGTGCAGGTGCCGGAGGTGCTGGTGGTGCCGGAGGATACACTGGTGCAGGAGCCGGAGGATACACTGGAGCTGGAGGTGCCGGTGGTGCCGGAGGATACTCAGGAGCCGGAGGTGCCGGTGGTGCCGGAGGATACTCAGGAGCCGGAGGTGCCGGTGGTGCTGGTGCCGGAGGATACTCAGGAGCCGGAGCTAACGGTGCTGGTGGTGCCGGAGGATACTCAGGAGCCGGAGCTAACGGTGCCGGTGGTGCCGAAGGATACTCTGGAGCCGGAGCTAACGGTGCTGGTGGTGCCGGAGGATACTCAGGAGCCGGAGCTAACGGTGCCGGTGGTGCCGAAGGATACTCTGGAGCCGGAGGTGTCGGTGGTGCTGGTGGTGCCGGAGGATACTCTGGAGCTGGAAACGGTGGATACAACTAAGTGTGGAACTCATCGAATCGTCGTCCTATATAGTCGCCCTATTCTTTCCTAGTCTTTTCAACGCGATCAAAAACTACTATTATTTACTACTTCACAGAGCGATAGTGCTATACATTTTCGCTACCTACCTCTCACATAAGTCACACTCCAAAAGTGAATTACTAATTAGTTGAATCTCATAACTATAGATCCTGACTTAAATTATGACTGTTCATTAGGTATACAAAAATTAAAGTAGCTTATTAGTATACAAAATACAACATTAAATATATCAAAAGTATCTTAATAGTAATCAAAAATTGAATTGTAATAATTGTTAATGTTATAATTACCCAATGCGTGCAGAATTTACCAAGTTTGAATGCAAACAAATGAAAATGACCGTTTATTATATTTTTTTTTGTATATGGAATTCTAAATGTAAAATTTATGTCTGTGTGTGAGGTTTGTTTTCGTACTCAAACTCTTCAAAGCAAAATAAAATGTTTTCTTATAACTTTTCTATCGTAATATAAAAAGATTTCAAAACCTGTATTATTTCCTTAAAATCACATATCTTCGAATTCATTATCCAGCCTTCGTATGTATAGTGGTTCATTATTCCAGAATTTCCAGAATTAAGCTTCATGCATCTTGAATTTCTGTTATTGGTTTACATTTTTGAGCTTTATTGAAAAATCATTCCTGTATACGATTCATACTTTCTGTTGAAAAGACATTTCTGTGAAATACTTCTGCTGTAACCTTCACTTATCCCGTAATAATTATACTACTTCATTTAAAGCAGAAAAAGCGCTTTGTCTTGTAATGATGCCAGCTGACGAAAATTGAGACTTACATTAATTTTATTAATTTAGCTACATTCAATGTTATGCATTGTAATTTAGAAATCAAAAATGGGATTTGATATGATATGATTGATTATTATGTTACGCGTATTGACAAAGTACAGGAATGTGTTATATTTTGGTTTCCCCACTAATTTCAATGTAATACGTTGTGAGGGCCAAAAGTTAGGTCGGGTTAAGGGTTAAGGTTAAGAAAGTTCAAGAACATATTTCAAAAAACAACGAATCATTTATTATAATTTGTGCAACGGGAATAATTTTCACATTGCAGTAACCTTTCAAATGCTCGTATGGAATTTCAAAGACTTCTGACATGCTAAAAAGAGTTTTCACGATCTTAATTACGTCTACGTACTCTCGGTTATAAATAGTGTAAAGACATATTGAATAGGGTGTACTTCCATGATGATGGTTTGAACGACCGAACGACGACGAAATTATGCACGAATAAAGGACCCTACTATAAATATAATTGTTCACATAAAGGTCTCATTTTTTTTAGATAAGCCAAGGTGACTTAAAAAATTGATATCTGTTAGCGGAAAGAACTCTGTTGTTGATGAATCCCGGCTTTAAAACCTGCCAAGTAAGCTGCTTTTTGTTTCCCATGCTCTTCCGCAATTTTCACTCGAATTGGATTCGTGGCGCCGCTAGGATTGAAACCATGCAGTCCCTTCAGAGCTTCGTTCGCTTCATCCCGCTTTTCAAATCTAATGGAATGCAAGTAAAAATAATTGTGCATTACTGTATATTCTTGGAATTACCAGAAGACGTATAAGCTATTCACCACAACAACGTTGATCCTATGCATATTTACCGAACAAATCCAACCCCACGAGGCTCGTTCGTCACCTTGTCTACTAGAATATTGTGTTGAACAATTTTGCCATACCGTCCGAACCATTCGTAGATATCGTTGGTAGTTGTATTTTTGGGAAGATTTGTTATGAACAAGTTTGTACCTAAAATTGTAAGTAATTAATTTTTATTAGTAGCTACTTGTGTTATGTAAGATTTGCGTGCCTTCGTCAGTTGTCTGTTATGCAAAAGTATCAGCACGATGAACGAACAAACTCGGAACTCGAGCTTAAAAATTCCTCCAATATTCTAAAAAATCTTATAACAGAACAGAGAGACAGAGACCCAATTGACTTAATGTATTTTTTGAACTTTGGAATATAAATTTTGTAATCTAATTATGGCGGTCACTATCCCGTGGTCAACCAACCAAGATATTACAGATTTGCAGTACCATCTATATTGGGCCTTTCGAACGTGAGTGTATCACACGATTATACGTTTACGAAGTTGATGTAGTCTTTTCACTTTTTTAGTGATATGATAGAGAATTAACTAGGATGTGTAAGAAGCTTTCGTTAAATGTGTACATACAACTGACTTACTGGTCAATTAGATTAATGTATGTAGTTTTTGTTTAGTATATTAACTTCCGATTTTTGAAGATAGGCTGAGTAAGCAGATACAATCAAGTTTCGTATCATTAAGATTTGAATAGACAATGGAAATAGTATCTATACACCTTTAATTTCTTCGGAAGGAGGCCGAGCCACGGAAACCTTGAGTCGTTTATTCCCTACTTGAAATCCATTAAGAAATTCCCGAGCTTTGGACGCTGAAACCTCAGAGTCAAAATTAACAAATCCAAATCCATAAGAGTAACCGGACTGAAAAGGGATTTTTAGACAGTAATACTATTTTTAAATCTTCCTTTACCGTATTTAAAAGCCAATTTGTCTTACAATGAAGCTTAAAATACAAATTAAATTTTGGCTAGCGTGTAATAAACAAACAAACCTTCGAATCCCTCATGACCTTCACACTTTCAATCGGTCCAAACGGTACAAAAATATTAAATAATCCGCGCTCAGTCAAGTTTTGCGGTAAGTAATTCACTATCAAATTTCTCTTCACTTCATACTCACCAACCTCATTTAGCTGTAAAACATTTAAATGGTCATCTTTATTCATCAACATGCAAAAACCGCGTATATGCATATCCGGTATCCGGTATCCCTTATCTTACAATTAAATCCAACAAAACAGATGGCTAACATTGCATTGAAGATTGAAATACAAATACTGAATAATACAAAATAATTATTGAATGATTAATTGTACATGCGCATTTTATTAAATATGCACCTACATTTATATGTGTATTATTACACGCATAAAGTATACCAATTCTTAACAATAGATTTAAGCATTATAATAACATTTCACTTCAGGAAAACCATACTATATTTGTGTGGAGCATTACTGAATATTCTTAGTGCGCAATATTTAAATGCGCTGCTAACTGTACTTTTATTGTCTTATTGTTATTATATTTATTATAGAATTTGTAGTTCAGTAAATATAATAGAAATAAAATAAAGTTGAAAATAGAAGAATGCTATTTTTATTCTTATTTACAACCTGTAAATTCGTCTGAGCCAGTGACCTACATGAAGTTTTTCTTTATAGTTACCTTTTTTACTAACAATAAGACAAATATTTAAACGTAATTCACTCTCTTACTTCTGTTTAAAACGATTGTCACAAAAATTTCAGTATCAGAAATCCGAACTTGCTTCGCGTACCTTTGTCTAATGCTAAAAGCTAAGTATGATTTAAAATCGAGCAAACGAGCAGAAATTCGAAAGTGAAAAAATCATCGCATTTTAAATACAAGGACGCAGTAGTGATTAAAGTTAAGTGAGTGTTTTAAATCCCCATCTCAATCAGCACCCTGGAACTATAGGGGACAATAAAATTCATTTTTGAATTTAAATCGCATATCCGTTGTTGTGAGTTGTTATATAAAGCATCATTATAATTTATATAATGCACTTATCACACGAGGATACATGGGATGCATATATTATGACGGGATGGTACACGTAGTAAATACCTACTTTTACTTTATAACTATTAATAATAAATGGGAAGAATGTAAAATAAAAAGCCGTGTTGGCAAATCTCTACTTATCGCATGTATTCCTAAATTTCCTATTTATTCCTTTATTATCGTGCTGCCGTTGCGTTGGTTTGGTTGGTTGGGAGCGTCCATGATTTCGAATAACCAGGATACAGGACCAGGAAGAGTTAAAATACAGATATATAAAAGGTTAACTTTGAACAAGTGAAACATTTAATGAAAAATTATATATTTTACGTGATTTCAATATTATATATATTTTGTTGCATATGCCAGAAGGACTGACCTCGCATGTTTGGCACTAGTAAAAGCTTGACTATTACCTCTGCCTCCATTCTACTTCAGTCAGTCATAACTCGTACTCATCATAATTACAGTTTATCTCTCACTGTACGTGTATGTGCATGCACACGCAAGTGGAAGTGAATTCAAAATATTAAAATAAAGTCTATGTGCTCAACTTTTGCAATTCTGTAAACGGCTGGAAGCGCTGGAAAACAACACGCTGGAATGCGTAGGGCAAATAATTGAAATAAATGAGAGAATTTCTCCCTCAACAAGGTAATACCAAAAGCTCGTTGAATCCGTGAATTAAGCGTTCACTTGATAAAGCAGAAAATAAATAACAAAGAAAAATTATGTGAATTATGGTGGACTTCACAACGATAACGATGACCATTGATTTCAGAGACTGCATCAGAATCAGATCTCAAGTTCTAGAAAGTTTTGCTTATAACCTGCCATGGAACACATTATTTTTGGAAAATTGAGGTTCGTCATCTTTTACCACTCAAATTATTGTGTTAACTATGTGAAGTAATTCGTATTTAAAACTTGTCCCGCTTCGATCTCTTTGTTTGCTGCATTGATACTATAGTAATTATTGCTTAATACTCAAAATGCGTTTGTTTTTAAAGTTCAAAGTTGGATATACTGATTCTGTAATTAGAAGTTTCAAAACCAGTGTATAACTAACATCAATTTCAGAAAGTGGATTCAAATTTTAAGATTTTGGCCACACTTACGATTATCTTCCTATATATATAAGTGCCGTATATCCTATAATACTACGCGGGTCTCAGAGGTCTCTATTCGAATAGTACACGGGGGTCTACTAAACACACTATTAAACGGCAGCAAGTGGGTCTGTAATACTACCCTGATCTGACTAGTGAGAGATCCAAATTTGAGTAGTACGCGGGGTGTACTATTATAAGGTACATATGGTACATACCGTATTTCCTGAAATAGTACACGGGTCTGAAATAGTACACGGGCCTGAATTACTACACGGGTCTGGAAGGGCAGAATTTGAATAGTACACGGGTCTGTAATAGTACACGGGTCTGTAATTGTACACGGGTCTGTTATTGTATACAAACCTATGATTTTACACGGTACCAGGCTTATCAATGGGTTATTTAGCTGTTTAGAAGGCTTTACACTTGACGAGTATTCTCTACATTATAATATTTGAGCCACAAGTAAAATATAATTCAGCCTAACCTTTAAGCTTTCGTCATTCGACAAAATTTTAATTATTGTCAACGAAATGAACCGACGGCTTATCTAATGACTTGAGTAATTTAGAAATTCCTACCAAGTTAGATTAAATATTTTTCTTAAATTTTTATGAAGTTGATATTGGCGATGACCATTACACAGTCAAGGTTATTTGCATTTTCTTTTTGATAACTGCGTTTGTGTTAATTTTAATTAAATAAGTACGTCCTAGGCAAAATATAAAGTTTAATTTTTAATTTAGTGCGAATCAGTTTTAAATAGTAGGTAATTCTAATTGGATTCATTTTGCCAAGAACAGTTGATTTACTGTGTTACAGTAAATTTTCATATCTGCTAATTTGTAGGTTCACATTTTTTTTAATATACACCATATTAATTTGATTCTTCAAGAACGTTGAGTTAAAATTACATTTAGAACACGGGCCTGTAATAGTACACGGGCCTGTTTTAGAACACGGGTCTGGGAGGTCGGAATTTGAATAGAACACCCCGTGTACTATTTCAGGAAATACGGTAATTCAATTTCCAATTCAAACTAAAGCAAATCCACTCTAGTACCTACTACAGATTCACGACGCGTCGGTCGGGGGATATTTTTAAAGCAATATATTCACATGGTTACCACAATAATTCGAGTGATAGAAGCTGACTGAATTCAAAATTTCAGAAGAGAAAATAAAAACGAAATTCCAAGGGTAGGTCACCTCAAGAAATGCAAAAAGACTCAACCTTTAATCATTACAGTATGATTCTTGGTATTTCAACTCAATTGTACAATATACATATGTGACAAATGTAATGAAGTAGCATCGTCAATATCGTCATCATTGCAAAGTCAAGGCCAAGGCGTCATGATTAAGTGATTTAGGCTTTTATTTGTTTTATTTCCCAAGTTATGGCAAATCAAAATAGCCCCAATTGCAATATTAATGCCTCGAGCTATTAATTTACTGATGGTGGTTTATATTGCTTTAAGCTCACATTTTGTCGAGCAAAACATGAAAATTATTATGAGCAGAAAAAAACAAACAATCGTCTTCCGCATGAAATTAAAAAAATGGATGCAACTGTTGGCGAACAGTCAGCTTCAGCTTCATCTAAACGTCTCAACAAGGAAATGACGCGACATGATACGCCCAGATTTCAAAGAGACCAGTTTTTAAAAAATCAGGCTACTTTTTCAGCAGCTCAGATCCAAAGTCACTCGAATGCATTTTGCGTTGTTTGGTTTGGTCACAGTGACCCGTCAAAGTTTTAAAAAATTCAAATTTTGAAACTTTGCCGCCCTATAACTTTTACAGTTCTCATCCGATTTTGATAAAATTTAAGTTTTTTTAATTCTTAGACTATTTTATAAAAAGTTAATTCAGGATTTTTGAAAATTCGAACATTTTCCTTTTTTTAAATAAAATTCAGAAACCCCTATTTTTGATCCTCAATTTTTTGAACCAATTTTTAAAAGAAAATGAAAATTTTCGAATTTCAAAAATCCTGAATATACTTTTTTGAAAATAGTTTAGGGATTAGATAAACTCAAATTTTATCAAAATCGGATGAGAATTGTAGAACTAGTGAAACTACCCGGCAAAGTTATAAAATTTGAATTTTTTAAAATGGGGGGCCAGTGTGAGACCAAACGACGCAAAATACACTCCAGTTACTTTAGATCTGTGCTATTCAGAAGTAGACTGATTTTTTGGAATAGTTCCCTTCGAAATCTGAATGTATAATGTCGCGTCGTTCCTTTGTAAGTAGTGTTTCACGTTCACGCCAATATTAAATATATGCCGTTAATACCCGACTAAGCGCCGGGCTGTCATTCCACTAAATATAATAATAAGGGCCAGAGGCTCAAATGAGCGCTAAGCTGTAAATAACTTGTAAGGATATTACATAAAAGTATTAGAGAACATATTTAAAATAGATGAGTGATAGTGGGATCACAATTTGGAGAAAGTAATCTCTAATATACACTATTTTGCCAACGTTAATTTTTAAAAACGCAAAAACTACGGGTTTATGCATAATTCTGTATGAATGAGTTTCATTTATTTTTCGAGCTTGAACTTTAAAAAATTACATAACAGCCTGGCTCAAATAAACGTCGGGCTGCCACTCCAAATTATTTAATAAGCTCTCGGGCTTACAAAGTAGAAAATAATATATATGCAAATGTTTTAGATTTTTAAATTTTCAGTGTACTACAGTAGATCATAAAAAATGTAATTATGAACGCGTTTCAAATTTTGAAGGAGTTATATCTACGTTATGTTCAGTCTTAGTATTAATTCTATGCATGAAATAAGAAAACTCATCAGACAATGAAATTAACATTTGCTTCCCATCCTATACTACATTATTATAATTAGAAGAGGTTAATTAGTCAGTACCCGTAAATTCGTTTCGATAACGAAAGGAGATTACTATCCCATTTTTGTTGCATTACCATTATATAATGTAGTCATATGTAAGTAGTAAACTACAGGAACCGCTTATACAAAATATTACAAAAATTCGACTGTGAAACAAAAAGACAACTATACTACTGCTTAATATAGACGTGGACGTGTAAAGCAGTATACCCCCTGTGTGAAAGCATGTTTACTTACCCGATGCCTTTCACTATTTATATCTTGAAGCGGATTTCTACTCAGTCCTAATCTTTGAACATCATCCATGCTAGCAGCACTGTAAACCAAAGGTAAAAATATCAGCACTGCATTTAAGCCAAAAAAGCTTTTCCTCAGCAATGTTTACGAAACGTCGTAGCACAAAATTTTAATTGAATCCAAACCGAAATACTGAAACGGCTAACTAAAAGGCGCACTTCTATCACGGATGAGATGATCACAATCAGATATGCTCGATACTCTTTGAACAGTAATACTCAAATTTGTGACCCTTATCATCGCCATTGCCATCATATTCCATGGCCGTGGGTGAATTTTTACTCCGTCTTGTTACTTTAGCGGGCCAATTCTGATTTCCTGATATTTTTACTTTTGATTTTTTTTAATACCTAAGTGATGGATGTTTTTTTCAAAATTGTTAACAAGGAATTCCCATTATTTAAAATTAGATGAGTAACCATATGAAAATTTGCTATTAAACGATATTTTAAGTATAAAACTAACTAGATTATTTAATTATTTCTTGCGACGTTGGTCTTGCCTATAGAAACGCAGTCTGACTCCATTTTTATTGTTGTAGACAATTCAAAAGATATGTGTGTATTTTATTGGGTCGAGCGTACAATAATGCAATGCAATGTAACGTTGAAACGCCAGTATTGAATTTACAGTCAAAAGTAAAAGTGCCATAACAAGCCGAATAATTTTTTCCAGGTAGGACCAGACCAATCGACCAGTGGCTATAGGAAGAAAAATGGCCAAAATTAACTTTGTGGCTATTTATTAGACGCTTGGACACATACATAAGACAGCGTATGCCAGTACACCGAGCATGCTTTAAAACTATTTAAAAGGAGGTCCAACAAAAACTATCCGCCAATTTTATCCTTTACGTAATGATGTTCCACATTGTACATAGTTGATTATCACCCAAGCATTTACTCAGGACATTGCCCGCTACAAAAGCACCTCCACCGTATGGGCGTTGTCAATTCCCCGCTATGCCAAGAGTGTGGTGAGGAAGACGAAACGGTACTGCATTATCTGGTAAGGTGTCGCATTCATATATATCATCGCATGCAAAGCTTAAACTGGTTCTTCGGTCCCAGTAAGGACTCGCATGAAATAATCACAGAAGCCCCTAGGAAAGACGTGTTAGCATATACAATTGCTACAGGTCGCTTCGACAGGGGCCATATTAATTATTAGGTTAAGTCTTAATTAGGGATAGCAATGGGTCAGTAATGGCCTGCGCTAACTTGGTGCTGTTATAATAACGGTATTCAAGACCCTAAAGATACATACATACATACATCACCCAAGCAAGTGTTGCTAGCCCCTTTGCTCTTCACGCTACGTCTTCCCTTACACTATTAATCCAATTACTACATCTGCTTTTTCAGCACCGCAACCCGGCAACCCTTACGGACATTTTTACATTACAGAGCATAATATCGAGAAAATATTGTTTATAAATAAGAGCCATTACGCATGAAACCGAAATCTTTCTGGGTTCGTGGCTGTGGCTGGCTCTCACAACTGACACAGTAAATGGACGAATCACAATAATAAGTACCATGTAAGTACCTTAAAAAACTGGTACGCACTGACGTAATATTGAATGACAATAATTGAAGGATGAACGTTACTTTGTACTTGCTGAAACTATAATATAATTTAATAGATAGATCGTCAGGGAAGAATCAAAATGACCCATCTTTATTGTTAGGTAAAAACAAAATGCACTGTCTACAAAAAAAATATATCATAGTTCAAAAATCATGTAAATAGAACATTTGGCAGATCTCAACAACATGTAAGCTGAATATTTATCACATTTTAAACTCATTTTAACATAACATTTTGCACTTTTCGAAAACATGCAAATAAAACATTTTGCACTTTTAGAAAACATGCAAATACAATATTTTGCACTTTTCGAAAACATGCAAATAAAACATTTTGCACTTTTAGAAAACATGCAAATACAATATTTTGCACTTTTCGAAAACATGCAAATAAAACATTTTGCACTTTTTGAAAACATGCAAATACAATATTTTGCACTTTTAGAAAAGATGCAAATAAAACATTTTGAACTTTTTGAAAAAATGTAAATAAAATATTTGTTACTTTTTGAAAGCATGCAAATAAAATTTTTGAACTTTACAAAAACTCGTAATTATCATTATATTATAGATATATCTCATTTAGTAATTTTTTGACATAGCTCATTTTAATTTGAGCTTAAACTGTATATGACCCATTTTGATTCTTCACTCATTCCATATACCTATAAGTATAGTTGACTCTTCAATGCCCAGTAATGTGCGGTAGTGGGAGTGTTGGTTTATAAAAGGGGTCAGAAGACAAAGGTAAAAGAGTAAACATTTTTGAATGAGATTATTTCTTTATCATTTTGATGAGTAAACAATACAGCCGACTATAATAGTGGCCACTGGCTACATAATAAGGCTTCCGAATAGTGATAATAAAATTTGAACGCGTGTTTAGGATTGTTGAGGTGTGATAAAGGCATTACCTGCTTTTATCTCACAGTGCACTTTTGTCACGATAACAGGGATGGAAGAGGAAAGGATTTTGGACTCGACATTTTTATTTTGATCATTGGACTTTAACTGGAACTAGAACCAGCGAGTTAAATACCTACTAAATAGAGACTTAAATAATTATTACTTCTGTTCTGTTGGGATTACCTTAGCTAGGTAGGTATATTGTGATTGCAGTTTGGCATTTTGGAGGTTTTGTTGGAGTTTTGGACTTTGGCTCAACCGCGTGTGTCCTTTTTGACGTGACTTTTTTGGTAGCTCTGTAGAGGATACAGGAATATGTACCCACCAGTACCAGTAAAACAGTATGTGTAATCTATTCTTCTTTACATAATAATATCTCGAACATTTTATAGATAGGAGAAACATGAATGATAAAAGACTAGAACGGTCAACAGCTTTAGCGAGCCACCACACAAACTAACGATCGAACGAGCACCAAAAGAAGTACAATCATTAAAAATATAACCAGCTTTGATTCTTTCGGAATAACTGTACGTACACTTTACCCATTGAAATCGGGATCGTAATCACATTGAATTAAAACGAGACAGCATACAGTTTAGTTTTAGTATTATTTTTATTGTAAGGCTTTAGAGAGTCTATTATGCTGAAACTGAAAGGAGCATACGGAGCAGTGGGAGAGCAACCTTACCGTGTCTGAGTGTGTGTGTGTGTATGGCATGGACTTTGCTACTTTATTGTGTGTCATCTGAATGTCCAAAGTTTTATTTCGTCAAGATAATTAAGAGTTTTTAATACTATAGCCGCCTCAAATCCAAAACCAACAAAAGGTTAAATACATTAAATACTACGTCATTGTACTAAACACTTTGGTTTGGAGGAAATTGAAACTACATTTTAACAAACAATGTCATATCATTCTCATAGAAGACCCACTCCAGTCCCCACCGACTCTATTTTTGTGTTTGGTCGTGAAATTGACCAGGTAATTAATACATCTGGGGATTAATAAATTTCAAATACAAATATATCAATTTCCTAAGTTAAAACTTCTAATTAGCCCTATTGTGAACCTAACCATTTTTTTGGAATATTTATACTGCTATAAATACATTGATTATTTAATTCATTCTTTATTTATTAGTAACTAATTTTTTTAATAAAATAATTCGTGTGTGCTACATTAGCTGCCGTCCATTAGTGAGTCACCGCCGGATAAGCCTGAGCGTGCCTTTACACATTCAATGGGTAATTCTCTTACACAGTAATACACAACCATTGTCTCGTGTAATATATTCGAGTATTAATATTGTAGTAATGGAGGATTTTTTAACTGTAATTGTGATTGTGTGATATACTATACAGAGTCTATGAATTCATCGGATGACAACATTGATGAGGTTCCTACCCGAAGTCCACACTCCAGCCGGAGTCCATCTTCACCTCTTACCCGGAGCCCACTCGCGACGTCTTGGCCTATATCTGGGGAGGGTCCACATCCCAGTACAAGTAAGATACAAATTTTTTACAAAATATGTACAGCGAGTAGTGTAGATTTTCTTATAATTTATGATTTCATCAAATATATTATGCAATAGTATGAATTATTATTCAAAAAGTCTACACGTTGAATTGATTACATTGTTTGACTTCTCTCCATCAGGTAATGATAACGAAAACAGGATCAGTGGCGGCAGCCCTGGAGTTCATATAACAGAGATTAAGGAAGAGGCAGAAGATGAGGAGGAGGATCAACCTCTAGTCTCAGTGTCGAGTGTGAGTGGGAGTGAACCAAAGACTGACTTTATAAATCTTCACAAAAATGGCCTGAATGAGTCGTCTGGGACGAACCGGGCAGAGAAGGAGAAAGAGAGTCGAAATTCCTACGTACCAGACATTTTTCTCGGACCCGAAGAGAGCGTCAAAGAAGCTGCCCTCTCCCTCTTCTTCATTGTTTTCCACGTCGCTTGGAGTGTCGGAGTTGGCTTCTGGCATAAAGGGGATGGGAAGGAGTCAGCTGGACACTTGACCCTGGCTATTATTATTCTGAGCGGTGTCCTCATTGAATTGGCATACTTTTTCAATGGGTAATCATATCGAATTATTGTAATTGCTTTTGATACTGTGCGAGTATTAGGTAGTAAAGTTGTTATTTTGACTTTGCCGTTGATTCTGATGATTCTGATTGCACATGTCAGCACTTGAACAGTATCTCTAAACTCATTTTGACTTTCGCCCGGGATATAATATCAGTATAGATAAAATTATAATTTCAATTTTAAGACAGGAAGCATCCGATCACAGATTGTGATTGAATACAAGTTTTTTAAGGCTACGATTTATTTCTATTCTAATATCGTGAGCGAAGAATCAAAATGACTCACACCTAGAATTAAAATTAGCTATATCAAAAAATACACTGAATACAAGATAAAATGTGATGCGTAGAATTTTATTTACGAATTTTTTAAAAATGCAAAATATTCAATTTACCATATTTTTGAAAAGTACCAAGTACTCTATTTTCATATATTTTTAAAAAGTGCAAAACATTGTATTTACATGTTTTTGAAAAGTGTAAAAAGTTGTATTTACATGTTTTTGAAAAGTGCAAAACGTTGTATTTGCATGTTTTTGAAAAGTACATAACGCTTTATTTGCACACCTTTCAAAAGTGCAAACTATTCGGTTGACATGTGTTTAGAATTAATGTTTTTTGTACATAGTACATATT
Source organism: Dicyrtomina minuta (assembly GCA_949802685.1). Classification (NCBI taxonomy): domain Eukaryota; kingdom Metazoa; phylum Arthropoda; class Collembola; order Symphypleona; family Dicyrtomidae; genus Dicyrtomina; species Dicyrtomina minuta. The sequence continues at coordinate 10,886,570 of OX461809.1, read as the reverse complement.
GTTGTTAGCTGAAAATGGATATGAACCATTTTGAGTTTTCACTGGCGACATGGTGCTTTTACTCATACACGCACAGTATATTATAAAATGAACGGGTATAAGATTTATTTTTAATGAAAAATTATACAGGTAAATTAATTTATTAATTTCAGAAATATCAAGAAAGGGAAAATCTGGAAATCTAGCAAATGCCTCGGGCTCCTATTCTTGATCCCATGGACTTTGCCTATCTTTATGTAATATTTTTAAATTATTTTAACCTCTGTTTGTACAGCAATAGATCGTAATTTAAAGAAAAAAGAAATAATTTATATTTTATGCACCGGCATGAGCAAGCAATAATTAAGTGTGTTGCTACAAATTAATCTATTAAAATCCTGTACTTTGTTTCTTTTTTCAATAGGTCAATTTGTAATGTCGCATTTGCTGTGAAAGAGTCCAAAGATCCAAAGTACGTTCGTCCCTGGACAAATTCAAGAATGGTATTTTTAATGGAGAGCTTAACCCTTGCATTTCCTCAGTGTGTTCTCCAATTGTCTCTATTAATGGAGGACTATGAAGTCGTGATAGAGGACTATCGCACCACTTACCTTGATCATTTCCCGTCTGTCAAAGGGGGCGTGATTGCAGCGGGTCTCTTCATTCTTTCTGGAGGAATGACATTTGCCCGGATTCGTTTTGACGGGGCCAAGAAAGTTGCTCGTTTTGGTGTTGGGATGGAACAGTATATTCGCTACTCTATCATTTGGGCGAGTAAAGGTATGTACTTCCAAGTTTGATACATATTTAATCAATTTTCATTCAGCAGTTTATTTTCAGCCACTCTACAATATGTGAAAATTCTATGAAACTTTCAGTTTTATGGCTCCTCACATACTGCTGCCTCATCGTCTCCGTCCGAATAATGCACGGAGAAGAGAATTACATTTCAATTGGACTGTCAATCGCGATTGTGTTGTTTCTGTACGAAGTGCCCATCTTAATATCCACCATTCAAGCCTGCAATCGTTTCACGTCCGCCTGCCTCAGTCTCTTCTTTCTCTTGCCACAATTTGTGGCTCTTTTTGCTCTGTTACTCTGGGTGAATGTGGATGAGTCCGTGTATGCTTGTAACATTGGAAGTTGTATCCTCGGGATGTTCTTCTGGGTGGAGTCTCTCTGCATCATGGGATGGCTCCTTGATCGTTGTACGGGTCGAGATGCGGATTTTATTTCGGAATATCCACATTTTTTTGGAAATGTTTTTAAAAGATGCTTCAAGTAAAGTAGATGTACCTTTAGGTAGATGTAAGGTGCCTATGTGCCCACCTACAGTATATTAGTCATACACACTCGTGATTGTGATCGTAATAAGCATTAGGAATGTACTACACAAAGTCAATTTCATGTTTTTACATTGTATTTAAAGAGGTTATATTTAGTTGACCATAGATGCTGTTAATTTCGTTTCTGTACAAATAATTGTATTTTAATATTTTCCCAATCGTTAAGTTTCTTTTTGTCTAAAAATATATTTGTTGTAGTGGTGTATAAGTTCGTTAAGTAATTACCTACTTTCGTATGGTGCTATGTAAGGACCTTACCTTTGTGATTTTGTTTTCTATAGTTTTATTTGTAGGGTGACTGTAAGTAATTTATTAAATTACATACTTTCATCCGTATTTTTACCTACAGTTGTGGTTGCAATATATTATGTAATTGCAAGATTTTGTAATGCAATGTGGAGCCACACGATATTTATTACCTGCCCCAAGTACTTCTTTAGTGTGTAATACTTTATAATGTGCACTATGGGCCATGTGGATACATGGTGACTGCATAATATGTAAATTATTATTAAATTTTGTTGTAGGGTTAAATGTATAAATTATATAATTAAATTTTAAATGGAATAAAAAAAGTGTGCAAATTAAATGATTCCCATAGGTCATGTTAAAACCCGTTTAGCAACTTATTAGACAGTCTATATTTCCCAGTAGACAATTGAATACGACTTGAACTGACTTTGCAACTCACAAGGTTTTATGCACGACTTTAAATCTAATCCAGGTACTGGTACTATATACCAGAGTTCAAAGGGCACCATTTAAATAACCACTCGGAACTGCAACATTTTTCTGCTCTGCATCCACTAATACTCTCCGTCCAGGATTTTATATCTTTGGTTGGGGCTTCTATTTTTTTTCTACAGAGTGACAGTTCCCAGTAAAGGGTGAGGTCCAAAAGGAAAGATGTAAAGTGTTTGGGAATTGAAATGAAAGTTTTCAAATTGAATCTTGTATGCATCTTCAATCTTGAGCGGTACATCTTGAAGAAGTTTTTATTTGTTGCAGGTACCATTTGGCTGTGTATGTGTTCACTTTAAAAGTTCGTTTTGTTTTTACTTGGTCTGATGACAGTGAAAGTGATGTATTTTGTGAGAGGAGAATTTATGCATACACGCCAATAGTGCACTATAAGGAGTATACGTACATTGCATGTTAATTCGAAGCACGACACATATGAAAATATGAACGAACGCCTTAGCTTTTAGCTTCAGTCTTCAACTACAATAATACAGTGAAGATTTTGTCTATATGTACAGTAGGGAGAGGATACAAATTGCATTTTTTTGGCAAAGCAACTTGTCCTTCCTGTTTTTCTTCTGCAGCTCACAATGTTGTACAAACTCCTCATTTTCATATTCTTCCACATAACTTACCTGCCTTACAACTTGCAACGTATAATAAGTACATTATTGTCAGTCCTACACAGCCCGAGACATGAGAGCACAGCGCCGTACCTAATGGATGAAACTGGCTTTGTTTTGGTTCGTTGACATTTCGCGTATGTACTATACGCTGTCCGGTCGTGTCAAGCATTGTGAACGATGAACAGGAACAAGAGGATGGTATATGGGGCCAAGAATAATTGCTATAATAAAAATATACACGATAATTAGTATGTACTCTGGTCGTATCTTCGTATGAGCAAACGTACATATATAGGTAGATTGGTTTTACATACATAGTACTTTTTGTACTATATTTCTATTTACATACACCTAAATCGAAATGGATCTATTGTTGTCATCAACTTGATCAAGTTGATCTCGTGCCCTACTTTATAATGTATTTGAACCGTTGACTTTTAAAAAACAACAACCATTTGAGATATAGTTTCAATCCTGTGAGGTTACCGTTACAGAACTTAACAGAACAGATTGTTTTTAGACAGACCTTCACAGTAAAACTGTTTCCTTCCATTATTCTACTATTAAGTCCTTAAGAAAGAAAAACTCGACTAGATTTTTATACACCCGATTTGATAGTTAGTTTTGATTCTTATCTGTGTGCTTCGAAATATTTTACATCAAAAATATTCTAAGGCAATAATATTAATTTTCTCCATCAATAAAATGGTTTCCATTCGACAACCTGGACTGGCGACGACGATGGGTGTTCTCATCCTCCTCAGCTGCTACCTAACAGCTTCTCTGGGGTGTGAGACGAGCTGTGAGTGCATCAAAATTCTTGACCCCGTATGTGGCACAGATGGATTCCGATATGATAATTCTTGCTGTCTGGATTGTGCTGCTAAGAGATTAAGTGATCCTGGTAAGTTGAGAAAACGTTCCGTGTTAGAAAAAATAATCATATTTAGAGTGCTAAGTTTATAGACTGTGTACATATTCCTTTTAAAAAAATCGGAATTTGTGGGAAAACTCAATTATGAGCTTGTTTGTCATGCCTCAGTACTCCTGTAATCCTGTATTGTATCGGCGTATTTACATATGTATAAGACTTTATCTTGCTACCGCAATTAACTTAAACGTGGACATTTATTTTGGTTTTTTGCACAGAATTGCGCGTAGCTAAGGGAGTGAAAGATTGCAAGGTCCGAGACGTCAGTGCTGCTGGTAACTCTGTATAGCTGACCTAAATTTAAAGGATTTTGTTTTTTTTACTGGCAAATGATATAGATATCGGACTGATATAATACGATACGTTTGCTATAACTGTTTAAAAAAATACATGTTAATAAATGTTGTTTTAGGAAAAATGCAATAATCCTTGTTTTTAATTTAATTTTGTGTAGTAATCGCTTACTTTCCATATTTATGCATCATTAGCAGGGAATATTTCTATTTTATTTTTGCATTCATCTGTTTTGATTTCAAGTGATTTTCCCGAACCGAGTACCGCATTGTAGCATTCACGGTACATATAATGCCTTTATTTAGTGGTCACTACTACTACTTTATTCGGCCGGCCGCATAGTTCTGTCACAAAATATGCATTATAAATAGGTAAGTACCTACCGACCACTGCATCTAGGTAAATCTGTTTATTAATGGAATTGCAAGCATTCCGAATCATATCTTGGTTAATATCGTATTCGTACTTACTATTTAACGGTAACATTTGTAATGACGTTCCACACATTGAGTTTTCTTAACCAAAGAGCCGAGCGGCCGAGCACTAACAGTTTGAAGTGCGAAGCCGTTTTCTTTACAGGACATGAGCAGCCATTTATAATTTAACGCGTACTTACACTTTGTATCATAGGGTATAAGACACGAATGACCAGCCAACTATGACTGACAACTTGGAAAATAAAACAAAAACCACATAATAATATAACGATGTATTAATTAGATACGACTACGACTTATGTATTTTAATTTGTAATTTGGGTGAACCAATGTTTACAAGTTGAAACTCCTCAATAAAGTAAAAAATGCTAAATGCAATAACTGTTTGTGGCTATAGGCACTATGATTGAGTGACACTGGCGCAAACCTTATTATTCAAGCTAAGCAGCTCTTAATTACAAATAGATATAGATGCATGTACATAGTAACTATGAATATCCATTTGTAGCTAAAAACAATATCCACTATCTACAAAAATATTGAAACATGTCATGAAAGCATTTAAATAGAACATTTTGAACTTTTCAAAACCATGTAAATAGAACATTTTACGCTTTTCAAAGACATGTAAATAGAATATTTTGCACATTTAAAATATGTGTAAATAGAACATTTTCAACTTTTCAAAAATACCTAAATAGAACATTTTGTACTTTTCAAAAACATGTAAATAGAACATTTTACACTTTAAGAAAACATGTAAATACAACATTTGGCACTTTGAAAAAACATGTAAATAGAACATTTTGAACTTTTCAAAACCATGTAAATAGAATTTTTTACGCTTTTCAAAACCATGTAAAGATAACATTGTACTTTTTTCAAAAACTCTTAATTAACATTTTACGCATGTTTCACCTTTTGTTTTCATGACATAGCTCATTTTGATTCTAGCTTAAATTGGATATGGGTTATTTTGGTTCTTCACAGACGATATTTTATTTCTACTTACACATACAATGTTGCAATTTTGAACGAAATCATTTTAAAGCTCTTGAAAAACACAAAAAATACGCAATTTTAAAAGCTAAATAAACCTTTTTACTGTATTTTTGGCTGGTTTTTGACACCATATGTCTTTCTAAGATGTTTTAAAAGCTCCTGAATATCAAGACGGTATTTTCAAATAACAAGATTCTATATACTCGTCATTGACGTTATTTATCATGTATAACTTGTACATATTTACATGCTCTGAGTAAGCGGTGGTTTGACATTTCAGGTTTATGTTTATGGCGAGTTTAAATACAGTTTATTCTTGCAGTTTAAAAAAAATGCCCCTAAATAACTGAAGTTTATTAGGGCTGTAATGTGAAGCAAAAAACAAGTGCTAAATGTGTCAGACATTTCTTAATAAGTATACCTATAGAGGTAGTTTAATTCGTTTACGTGTAAGGACTTATTACGTATATGGCATAAATTACTAATATGTTTATTGCATAATAGTAGTCCGTTTCCACTAAGGCAATTTGAGATTAGTCTGACTTCCTGTGAATTAATAATTATATCATTTTATACTTTTCAAATTCGCGTGGTAAAGGGTAAACACAGATACGAAAGTCGAAATGTTCCATATTCACACTCCAACATTGTGATGATGATGATTACTATTATATCCATACCCTCACCTCAAAAGCTACGTGCATGTACTTTGCGTGAATACAAACTTTGCAAAACTAAAACGGGGTAATTGCTCAAGAAGTTTTTGGTCTCTCCCCAATCTTGAGGTAGGTATGTACACATAATTTGCTGTAGTTTGTAAACAATTTAAATGGCTTAACTCAAAATCTATCATTACAAAACTTTTTAACGCGTGGACGGGTTTCTACTAATATTCCTTAGGCCAAGTTTACGCTACAGGATCAACTTCAGGATCAAGCACCCCATTAGCTGGGTCAATCTATAGTTTTATTCCATTCGTCTATTATATTAAAAGAAATTAAAATGCATATATACCTATGTAACATGAATAACGACGCACTTCCTAAATTCAATTTACAAAATTTAAAATAGTGTTTGTATATTTTATTCATATAACTCCACATGGTTTATAGACAGGTTGAAAAATTACGCAATTTTATTGCACTGGGCGTTACGTACGTAAATGAGAGTTAAAATTAAATCGTAGTACATTATGCAGTACGCAGTATATCGTGGTTTCAATCTTTCAATCTGTGAACGAAAACGAGCAAGTCATGTGAAGTAATATATTAAATTTTGCATTTCTCCCTCGTATCTGCGGTTTAATCGACTCAAAATTAAAGGGGCTTGAAAGAAATTCCCGTTTACAGACAGTGCAGTGTCCCATAGTGCATATCAGGACTACTATATATTTATATTTTATATAATAATTATGTCTTAATATTAATTATAATTATGGTTTCCACATTTATTCTGATACATAAGGAGCAGCGGGTTGCACGTTGAGCTGTACTAACACACCATATAATAACATATAATATAATTAGTTCTGCCATTATTCATCATTATCATAATATAATGCAAGCTCATATCAAGGGAGGCATAGGGCACTAGAGAGGAAATAAACTTTAAAGCCACACAAAATGATGAAAATAATAACAATGATAGAGCGTATAATTAATTGAGGGAAGTTCTCTTCGAGCTGTCAGTCTAAAAAATACGTACAATCGTTTCTTGCTTCTGTTCCTATCTAGTGCCACCCTCATCTTACGATATGTGTGAAGAAATAATCCTGCCACTGCAGACTGCAGAATACACCGAATAATAATACATGAATAAATATTATAGTAAAAAAAATCAATGCATAATTGGTGCATAAATACAGGTGCATAGGTACTTATATGTATAGTGGAAGTGACAGTATGCAGTAGTCACTTTGACGCTACGTTTAGTTTATTCCCATACTTGATATAGTATTGTGGTTTGAAGTCATAATTGCACCTTTGTGCATACACAATGCATGAAACAAAAATTGAAAAAGAAAACCTGATGTCGCAGATCGCACATTGATCGCATTAACGTAGGTAAGGATATCCACCTCATGTTTGTTTGTATCCCCCCATTCTTCATTGTGTTTCTTACTAACTATTAGTGCTTTTGTGATCCTTTTAGCGTTCAAAGCTTTGATTTTTCACTGGTTATCGGTTATATACTACGTACCTATAGTGTGGGACAACAATAACCAGTTGTTATTGTTATGCGTTGCTCCCAGTCTCTATCGTTCGGCGTTCCTTATTCCTTTCTACTATTACATGTAAACAATACTACTACATACACAAATATATTCAGTGGAGTTGAACAACGCTGGGATTGGGACTGTGGTGGTGGTGGTAAAGGGGTTGACTTGAGATTAAAGTATGAAATCTAGGGCGTCTTTATATTCTCATCATATAACGACCGCTCAAACTCCTGTGACTGGCTGATTATTAGTTATCAACAAGGAGAGGGAGCAAGTTAAGTTGTTCATAATAGATATATATATATTCTGGAATTTTCGACGCAGTTGGCAAAATTTCTTCAGGTGAGTTTTTCCGACTTGTTTGACATTGAGACTTTTGAGTTTGGAGATTGTTTTCTGCTCACAACAAAAACCACAATCCAAACTATTCATTTGAATAAAAGTATTCGACCAGGCTTCAGTCCTCTCAGTAGACCTCTCTGTGCAAAAACGTAAGTTGACGCCACAATAACTGCTCACACGTTCTATTCCCTATACGTACTCATACAGCTGTCTTAAATACCAATTTAAGTATAAATCTCTTGTGCTTTAAGTGACTTCCAAAGTTGTGTTGAAGTAAAAGCAGAATGATTTGTGTCAAGACTGGCGGGTTTTTTAGCAACATCCTCTTCTTCTTCTGGCCCTTCCTCATGTTCAGCTGGCTGGCGTAAACATGTCATTTCATGGTGAGTATACAAAATATCAATTTAATTTAAATATACTCAAAATCAATGTGCTATTAAAAGTGACATCGTGATTTGTTCTACTCATCCAGTACTGATTGAAAATGTATTACAATCACTGTAGGATGACCGTAATCGTGTCATTATGATATTATTGTATTGCATACTGTATTCCTTGGTTGCCGATTTTGACAAGTAGATAATACAATTATTATTACAGGATACGAGCCGGACTCTTGAAGAATTGCGGTGGGAAGGGATGGAGCGAGAGCTGGAATGGAATGGCAGGAGCTGGACAGGAATGAAGGGAAGTGGACACCATGAAATGCTTTAAAAAACTTTAAAGGGATTCCAGTTCAAAGCACTTTTAAATTAGACTTATATACCTCTCTCCTTGTAGTTTTCACACAGAATCGTAGCTCAAAACTTAATATACAACAAAAGTCATTCAAAAGTAATTATGTGAATTTCGTACTCATAAATAATAATGTTTCTGTGCACTTTATAGAGTAATTACTCTCACTTGATAGTCAACTATGTCAAAATCAAATTTGCACTGAAAAAAATAACCTAAAGGCAATAAATTATGTACATATAATATTTATACTTAATTTAATGCTGTACAATTACTTACGAGTCGCACTCTAAATTACTCTCCTATCATACTTAAGAAAGAAAAGAATGTTTTATTTGCTCTGATAACGATAATTTAGCGCATTGTTATTGTTATCATCAGTGAGAGCTAGCACTGGCACTGACACTGTTGCTGGCATACATAGAGGAGGTAGGGCGGCAGGAGTTATTATTTAGATTTACCTCAGTGTTTGTTTGTACATGTAGGACTCCAAGCTCTAACTAGACAGTCTAGTAGTCTGTACGAGAGCACGCTACGGCTACAGCACATTGATTTAACTGTTCTCTCTACGATAATCAATGGATGCTAGCTAGCGGCGTAGATAGGCAAAATGAATTACACAATACAACCTCAATCAACATCACACAATTTTGTGTAAACGTAACTATCGTCATAACGTTAATGCAATTCCCTTCATTGAAATTCATTTCTATTTCTCCAAACCAGACGCTCTGAAGGGAATCACAATAAAACAACAACAGTCAATCCAAGAAATAACTAAGTATTTTGTCTAAGTAAGCATTTATATTACCTATTACCTGCGCACGACACCACTTAATTGGAGTTTTGCACGCTGTTGCTGCTAAACGAGACACATTTCTCACTTTAACAACGTCGTCACTGGAGATTTTTTACAATGAGGAAGTTTTGCAGTTTGATATATTTACCTAAATATGCATAAAAGCTAAATGTAAGAATCTACTTCTGATTTTTTTATTCCAGCATAAGCACCGCAATTATCGCACTTTATAAAAACAAGTTTTTAAAATTCACAGAGGTCATTTAGTTATGCATCAAACAGAAAATTTTCAGCAACTTAAACGTATTATTATAACTATCATAGTAAGGATAGCAAAACAAAATTAAATTGTATTTAAAATTGGATTCAACTTTTAATGAAAACATTCTTATGCTATGCTTTTGTGTACTTCCTATAGCCAACATGAGAAAAGCTTAAAAGTCAAAAATACTCACACAAGACTGTCACTTAACAACCAATACTGCAATTTATAGTTGACAGTCATGACAGCAAACTACGGCGAAGTAAGGGCTATAATAACATCACTGACCTTCAAAATTATTCGTAAACACTATATTACCTCTGTAAAACCTTTATGAACGTTTCACGGGGTATTTCCACGTTGCCAATTACTCGCATACGTTTCTTTCCTTCAGCCTGACGATCCAGTAATTTTTTCCGGCGCCCAATGTCTCCACCAAATTTCTAAACAAGCAGTACATCAAAAGGGAAAACGAATAATTATATGTACAATGTGAACACACAAATTTGAAGTATCTCTACCAACTAATATTGATTGTAGTTTCCCATATAAGAAATAATTATGTTTGCAACACACACATTGCTCTAGGAAAGTAGCAAATCTAGAGGCAATAGACAATAAATTATAATTAATTTGTTTTAAAAATTATATAATAAAACTAACCAGCTTTCCCGTTATATCTTTGCGAAATGCTTTAAGATCTTCCCTGGCCATTATTTTGCTCCCAACTGTAGCTTGTATTGCAATCTGTGACAAAAAAAGCATTATATCACAACAGGTCGAATTGAACAACCAATTGCTTATAAGAATCTAGTTACAAGTTTGTGTCAGAAATACCTGGAACTGTTGCCGGGGAATAGTCTCCCTCAATTTTAAGCAGACTTGCTTCCCTATTTCGCGAGCCTTGGTGGCATGAACAATGGCTGAGAGCTCTTCTATCGGCTCCCCATTCAACAGGAAAGTTAGCTACAAGGAGATAAAGACAACTTCATTCAAGAGAACTAACAAAACTGTCCTTCATTGAGGATAGGCTAATTTAGGCTCGCTATACGTTACACAGATTTGTTATCAAGGAATAGAATAGAAATAGGGTAATAAATATAATATTGCTAATACACAACTTTATTACCTAACAGGTTTACAAATATACGCAAGTATATATACTATTTAAAAAAATCAAAGTAAAATTGAAATATCTCTCTTACTTTTGCTAAATATGACGATTCGTACCCGATTTCTTCATAATCAAACGACGCATAGCCAGAAGTTACTGATTTTAATTTGTCATAGAAATCCACTACGATTTCATTCAAAGGTAACTTGAATGTCATCATAACTCTCTCTGCATCTATATTTTTTGAATCGATTTGAATGCCTCGGCGTTCCAAGCATAAGGATATAATATCACCCATGAATACAGCTAAAAGAAAGTTCAAAATTGACCCAGGGATACATTAAACACATAATTACGACTACGTGTGTAGATCTGGATATTAATTAGTAGCCAAACCCGTATTAAGTTATATATTAGGAATTTTACTATTTTGTAGGAATAGTATTGAAATAATTTACCTGGACAAATTATCGTTCCTATCACAAGAGGTTCAAACATTTCTTCGATCACGTTAGTAGGCGGCATTTTCTCGGGGTTATTGACAATCATAATTTCACCAAACTGTTTAATTTGTTTTTCACCTTTCAGTTTAACTATCGATCAAATTAAAAAAATATTATCGTTCAAAAATGGTCTCCAGCTCATATATAATGGGTGCCACATTCATGCCAAGCAAGATTCATGCACCAGCCCTTACATTTAAAGGGAACACTCGGCGAGGTTAATACAATTTGAGTTCCATATTCCTGCTCTAATCGTTGATTAAAAACTTCCATGTGTAGAACACCTAAAAATCCCAATCGCCACCCGTTTCCAAGAGCCGCGCTAAAGTGGTAATAATAATTATTAATACCAACTTTAATTTAGTATATGGGAATTAAGAAAGAAATATTTTTTAAGTAGCAGTATACATGTACCCCTAAATAAGTTTATAATATAAAACAAAAACTAATAAAACAGAACGTAAGAACCCCATTTCAGCATATAACATTGCTGATTGCACTCTTATTACCTTGACTCAATAGCTGATTCAACGCTGGGATCATTTAGTAATAATTTTTCAAGGGCTTTCCTCAGCTGTGTATGCTCAGACTGGTCCATTGGATACACTCCAGCAAAAACCATTGGCTTAGCCTTTGCAAATCCCGGGTACGGTTCGACGGGAGTGGATGTCAAGTAAATAGTATCTCCTATTGACGCCTCTTTAACGGATCTCATATTGCAATATACGTACCCAACCTGTCCAGCGTATCTACGACCACAAAATCATCAGACAATTTTATTATGCCCTATGACTATGACCAGATCCCGCGATTTATTCAATATGTAATCAATTCAAAATTCTTGCAAAAACATAAATAAATTACAATTCTTTTAGCGGAGTTGGATGTGGATGCATAATCCCGATTTCTTTGATTTCAAACGTCTTTTGAGCATCGGCGAGAGAAATCTGTTGGCCTAAACGTAGCTTTCCATCTCCAATGGCCATTAGTAAAGCAACTCCTTTATACCGATCGTACCAAGAATCAAATAGAAGAGCTCGCGCTGGAAGATCTCTATTTCCTATAATGCGAGAGCAAGAATTTAAAAAATTGCATAAAGTTGTACATACTAGTAGAAATGTAGCAGCCTTTTGGTTTTGGTAGCAATCGGACCGGCTAAGATTTAAAAAAACATAAGTGTACAGCGGAAAATATAAATTAAAATTAGTCGAGGATATGGAAGTTGAAGGGTAGTTCAAATAATTATATAATTAATTACCTACAGGTGGAGGGATTTTTTCAATAACAGTTTGTAAAAGTTCTTTCATTCCGATTCCAGCTTTGGCTGATATTTTTAAAACAGTGGATCCGTCGATCTCAAATAAAGTATTTAACTGTTCTATAACTCTAGCAGGATTTGCATTTTTTAAGTCGATTTTATTTAAAACAGGAATGATAACAAGATTTTTTGAAAAAGCGAGATAAAAATTGGCTACAGTTTGGGCCTGAAATATTAAAAAAAATTAAAAGAGCATTAAGGGAGCGCACTAAAAAGAAGAATTTAAAAAACGTTCTTGTGGATAAATTAATATTTTGCAAAATAATTATTACCTGAACTCCTTGATTAGCATCGACTAGAAGTATAACACCCTGACAAGCTTGAAGAGAACGTGAAACTTCATAGGAAAAGTCAACATGGCCAGGTGTATCGATTAAATTTAGCAAATATTTGATACCCCCAGTTTCATATACCATTGTAGCAGTTTGTGCCTTAACAGTTATCCCTCTTTCACGCTCAACTTGTAATTTATCTAGAATCTGACGATTATCTGAAGATTTCTCAATAGTTCCTAGTAAAGCATATGAGGAACATTACTAATAGTAAGGAAATTAGATTTCATACATATTATTTACTTATGTCAAAGATGATTTAATACAGCCTATAGGCATAACGCATATTAGATGTAATTCTGTAAAGCACACAAGTAAGGATATAAGTCAAATATATTAAATTGTTATGAGATATAACAATCCTTTGCAATTTGAAATAGATGTTAAATTCGTTAAAATTGTAACCTCTACATGTGGCATAGGATTAATATTTCTAATTTTAAATCTAGCGCAATGAGTAAGATATTCTAAATGTTGGATGAAATAATACAACATGACTTACCCGTTAATTCAAGTAACCTATCCGCTAAGGTGCTACGAATCCCCCCAAAGAATAAATAAATACACATTAAATATTGCATATACATATACATATGGATGGACTTATAATTTGAAATTGGCCATGAACATGAACTTTACCTTTATTAAATTATGAGCTCCACGAATACATAGAAATAATTTTACATGCTACTACATGATACAAATTCTACTTTAACTTTAAAAAATTTTTGAATCATACCTTTTTCCGTGGTCTATATGAGCTATTATACTAAAATTTCGTATTCTATGAGGTGGGAATTCTTCAGTTGCAACTATTTTTCTCAACTCATTTTCATCGACAGTATTATTTTGACGAACTGAAAATTTTCTAGTAATACCTGAGAGGACTTCAATTTTACTAATGGTTTTACTAATTATTACATTATTACGATAATGTACACAACATACACAATAGTTTTTAACGATTTTTGATAAACGAATCCTATTACACGTTAACATCTTTTACCCTTTAAGTAGTGCCTAGTGCTTACGGATTTTATTATCAAGGGATATTATGAGTTTTAAATAAATCAGTAAAAACGAAACGACTCGAGATCCTTACTCGCTTCAATGACTTCAAGACTTCCAGAACTTTAAAGCTATATAATTTAGTACGTAAGTGGGTATTTTATCAGTTCTATCTAAACGGTGCTCTGAAGGTACATTTTTGCAAGTACTTACATAGTATAAATTAAATCAGTTAATTAAGAAAAAGAATTATTATTGCAATGAATTGATATTTATTTCATTCCAGTGTTCAATAAATGGAGGTATCACAAATGGCGCCATCGATTATACACGGGTGTCAGATCGTAAAATTATGACACGTAATGTTAAAGATAGCCATTTACGCAATGGTTAAGGAGGTGACAATGGGGGTGGGTGGGTTTCAAAAATCCAGAATTTCGATGGCGCCATTTGTGTTAGCTCCCTAAAAATATTCAATGTTCAACGAATTTCACGAGTTTCGCGGGTAAGAATTTTGATTTCATGACCAGTCTGGCCACAGATATAGAATACCTAGATGCCCTACTGTAATCTCTTTGCATGTGTTTTTTATGCGGCACTATGGATGAACTTATAGGTAACACTTTATCATTGCACCAAAAGTTCACAGTAGTGGCGACATCAGCATTTTAACCTCTGAACTGCGTGTTTTCCAATTTGCCTCCTCAATTGCCTCTGCCAAGTATTTCTAAGGATGGAAACCATCCATCGATATCCTTGCAACTGCAACTTACGGCTAATCGAATATTACCAACCGTAGACTCTCGTAGCTAGCAAGTCTTAACTTGCACATCTGAGAGACACCTAGTTATACGGAAGCGAGCTGCAGCCTTGATGCTAAGCACACCAAAAATGCAGACGGCGCTTTGCCCCTGGCTGCCTTCCTTTTTCCCGGGGAGTAGTGTCTCTAGTTCTATATACCTCTGTGAGTCTGGCCCACTATATTACATTGCACATGACTATTAAACCAAAGAGTTCAAATAGCACGTGCTCACGCAAAAATATTAAACTACTGACTGGTGACAAAACAGACTAAACAAAACTGACAAGAAGTAGGTTTTGCCTTTTTGGTAAACATGACAAGCATTAAGCATACAGTTGTGTTGTGAGTCGTGAGTTGCAATACTAGGTTATAGGATTGAAAGTTGTAGGTTGTGGTTTAGAGGATTGGGGAGTTTTATATATTTGGCTTCCTAATTTATTTCTTCGTAACTGATATGATATATGATTAGTAATTCTTCCTCGTAAAATTACGATGCTAGGTTCCATTCTTTTAAATTGAGTTATATAATAGTAGGTACCAAAGTATTAACGGGTTGGAGTTGAGGATGCACAAATGAAATTGTTTCGGAAAGGCTCATGTTTTTAAAACCATAAACATTGTGTATTGTTTACAATGTTTGTTTTTATTACGTATTAAAGTGTATTGGTGTATTCCACAAAAACATAAATTTTTGAGGAAAGCAAGAGGTGATTGTGTTCATCAATTCGTCATTGTACAATGTTGACCCAATGTATGAAGGGTGTATTGGTATTGGTAATCAATCGTATATGTCTTTAAAGTTTACATCTATTTCATCTCCGTGTCCCTGTCCCTGGTTGAGCTGGTTTTAACCATTCACATTTCTCATACAGATCTGTGGCTCTTTTAATCATTTAGCAAGATAGTTTCAAACTTAATCCTTAAGTCAAAAGTGTCTTGTTGTGTGTCAATATTGCCGGAGTAATTTTAGAATCTCATTTCTAAAGCTAGTTCTAAGCTGTTTCACAGTCAGTAGTCCTGTCAGTATATATATAGTCTGAATGATTTACATATTATTTAAGTCTACAGTCAACAGTGCAACTAGCAACTAATGACTAACTACAGATAATAGGTAGCAGTAGTGAAACCAGTCTTTTCAGACGAACTAATAACTTACTGCTTACAATAATTATTAGTTTTCCAATGATGATATGATCTCTTAATTTGATAGACGACTTAGGGTCATAGTGTTAATTATTGGGCTATCTTGAACTGAATACTCGCTTCGCCATTCGTAAGTCCAAATAATTTATATGTGTAATTTCAGCTAAATACGTTTATATATTCAATATTCATGATCTATTATTACACTGTAAATAGTTATTATAAAATGTGTATTCGTCCTGTTTTTAAAACTTACAATTATTGTGATAGTAACTTCAGACTGTAATCATTATCCACGCCCCGTGCGGTCGAGTGACATTGGCATCATGTCATGCCGAATCTTGAAGATATATTTGATAGTTGATCTTCAAATTCGCGTAGGATTTTAAAAATATCAAGTCAAGATCATCGTGAAAGGTGAGTCCGTTTTAGTTTTTAAATTACAAAATTTTTACAATCTAGTACAATACTTATACGATACAGATACAATTTTTAAATGCTGTAGCCTTTTATTTATTTTTCTCCTCAAGAGGAATTACAAATTTCCACTGTTGAAACAATGCTAGTAGCGTGAAGGAAATTCTTTGTATTATTATGTTAGCGTTTATGTTAATAAATCTATAGAAACTTTTGACTTCAACTTTATGATTTACCTTATTAAAAAAATACGTCTGCTTTTATTTTTATTCTTTTACTAGTAGCTCTACCTTCTCTGATTTGCCTGTTCAGATTTCAGTTTTTTGATTATGTATACTAGCGGTACAAGAGGAGCCATACAATTATATTGGTTGTTGGTTAACCCTTATTAGCCTCTAACGCGAAAATATTAACTTTGCGGCAATAATATATATTTATAGAAGAAATATATATTGTTTACTCGATTTGATTAAAATCCAGGAATGTGTACTTATTTGTATCTAGTTTTTTAACTTTATTGACGATCCCAAATGTAAAAGCTCATCGTAGTTAGTTTTTGCAACTTATTGTTAGCAGTTTGTGTACACGCTAATCAGAGCAGAGTCTCAAAATTAATATTATACTTAGGATTCTGTAAAATATTCTGCTTTATTGTTATACATATTGTGACTGAATAAGTAGGGATAGTTAGTTTCCTTTTTTGAGAAAATTTTATTTTCGACACGAGATATGCTATGATTGTCATTACGCCATTTACTTTTGACTCATAATTTGCAGGCGCACCATAAATATAAATAAATTCGGGACTTAATGCCCCGCGTATATTTTTTTACAGGTATTTATAGGATTTAATTAGCAGTCTGTTGCTGATATTATTTCCTCACGATGGCTGAGCACACAGAAAAAGATCCGTTGTTACCTAGAAGAAACCCAAGCTCAAATCCAAATTTTTTGAGTCCAAACGATATCGACCGGAAACCTGCCTTTCGAAATGTGAGTATTTTTTCAATCTTTTGTGCAACAAGTACCAACAACGGAACAGATTATAGACTGTTTTTATTTTGTAAGTGGTTTGATGTTTGATTACGCGAAATAGATTACGCTATCGCTTTCACAGTATTAACCTGTTGCTGACTTACTGATAATATGCTGATGCGTATATGCTAATACATAGTAATATCTGTTATCAAAAATGGCAAATGTTCTATCATCTAAATTAAATCATTTTCTCTTTAATTGCATACTAATTAATCAGCTGTAATCTTTAATTGGATTCAACAGCACAGCATATTGAATACCCTACCCTATGTTATCCTATAATAATAAATAATATTATTATTACGTTTAAATTAATTCCGAATCCTGAATCGTTTGAAAAATTGTACCTACTGCCAGTACTGCCTACCGTAATCTATTAAAAAGGACTAAAAATAAGTGCATTTATAGGTACCTAGTTGATATTGAATTACTAAGCATGGGTATACTTAAAAGCAAATGACAAACGGTGAAATGCAAATTATGGGTCTGCTATGAAAAGCTACCTTGTGTTTGTGATTTTTCGTCTTATTTATTATTTTGGTATTTATGTTCCAGAAAAGTTGTAGTCTTATTTTTCATAGTATGCTGATCGGCAGTGATTGGCTGTTTCGGAATTACAAATATGCAGACTGAAATATTCTAATTGTAAATTGTAATTATTAGCTTTTGTTTTATGCTGATATGTTTTTTTTACCGTAATAAAATTATAATATGCAACTTTTTATGCTCAGAAGCTAAGTTCGTGGAAATATTGTCAGGTGATAAATTATGTTCCGTGTATTATGTTACCTACTTATTTATAATACTACTACTAGAACTGGTGATAACTTTTAGTATATCTTGTTTGTAGTAGATTAGTTATCGAGTAGCATTACAGTGATAATCTATACACAGATAAATTGAGTTATTATGTTTTTGGAAATTTGAAATCCTAAATAACAACTACTAACCGAATGCACGAAATATTTTGCTCTAGGCTGACTTTGATTCAGAGGAAGATGATGATGGAGCTGATCTAGAATCTCAAGCATCATACGCTACGAAAACAATCAATCGTATAACAGGCAGTTACGAAAGCGTTATGGGTCCATTTAGCAAAGGATTACATCAGGCGGACCCAGACAGAATAAACGTAAAAAAAGTTCAACCCGGAAACGTTCATTTACTATCAGCGAAATATGAAGTAAGTATAAGTTGCTTATAATGATGTTAATCATTTTTTAGCATTAATTATCGCTAATAGATCTAGGTTAGTATATATATGCTTAAACTATGTGTTCTATTTATTTCAGAGTTTAGACTACGATGTATGTGAAAATACTCTACTAATCGATGAAGAAAGGACTAAGGGATTCAAGTTCGTTCAAAGAAAAGATCTTTACCGATGGATCATTATGATCTTTATAGGAGTCATTACGGCTCTCATTGCTTGCGCCATCGATATTACCATAGAAGAAATCTCTCATATCAAGTATTCCACCCTGAAAACGGAAGTCGATGAATGTATCGTACAAGGTTGCCTCATTATCCCATTTGTCTTGTGGATTACTTGGAATGTTGTGCCAGTTTTTATCGGATCATTTTTAGTTTCTTATATTGAGGTAAGCTTTCAAATGTAACTAAATTTAAGTAAAATGGAATATAAAGGCAACAATAGTTTCAGTAGGTTGATCATTTATGTAGCAACAATCATAAATACCTTTCTTTTGTAACATTTCAGCCCGCCGCTGCCGGCAGTGGAATTCCTCAGGTTAAGTGCTACCTAAATGGAGTCAAAGTTCCTCGAATAGTCCGGATAAAAACACTGATTATAAAGGCTGTAGGAGTTACGTGTTCAGTTATTGGTGGCTTAGCTGTAGGAAAGGTATGCCCACGAAAAAATAGTTTTTTTTTCTACCTATTTCCATAATTTATAACATTTTTGAAATACTTGACCGAATTGGTCGAGTGATAGCTCATTTTAAAGCCCTTGAAAAATGAAAAAAACGACTTTTTTTATTTACCCTTCTAGCCCATACAACACTTTTTCTAGCGATTTTTCGAAAAAAACCGGTTTTTTCAAAATAATTTCAAAACCGTTAAATTATCAACTATGAACACGAACATAATTAGATTCTGCTAATCATTACGGTTTTAGTGATGTGTCATTTGTTTGCAAGTTCTGTGAGTGACCGGTCCAAAACTCAAATTTTACATTTCGACAACACTTGCGGGAAATTCAAACTGCTTCATTTCATACGGCTGATTTTAAAAGGGATTCAACACAAATAGTGCCAATCACATTGAGGGTGGGTCAGCTGAAAATAAATAACACCCTATGATACACATCGCCGTTTTTGATGTTATGTTTAAGGAGGTGACGCATTAGGTGGGTGGGTGGGGGGGGGGGGGTTAAAATATGCTAAAGTTGGCTGAAGGACTTCAACATTTTATGTTTTCGTGAAAATCGGTCGAGTATTTCTAAAGGTTTTCAGATTATGTAAATAGGCAGAAATAAAATCGCTCTATTATTTTAAAAGCGTACTAAATTATGTAAATATGCACGAATAAACAATACTATAAATTAATCCTAGAAGAAAAACAAATACAAAAGCATATACTATATACTACTGCCCCATATTACTGTTAAGGTTACCTTTAAACAAGGGGCGCAGCCCCTTGTTTATTTGTTTTATGTTTGCCTTTAAATAGTTACTTCATGAAACATAGTATATTTGTATTAAGCATAATATATTTTGCTTCATGCGTAGGAAGGGCCAATGATTCACTCAGGAGCCGTTGTTGCTGCAGGAATCTCTCAAGGAAAGACTACCTCTCTACGTAAAGATTTTAATATTTTCAAATATTTCCGAGAAGATCACGAAAAACGAGATTTCGTTTCCGGGGGTGCTGCAGCAGGAGTTGCTGCTGCTTTTGGAGCACCAGTTGGTATACAGCTTAGCTTATCTTTTATATCAATTTAATATTTAGTTCCAATTTTGGAGAAATTGTAAATCTTATTTTACTTATAAAGACATAGTTAATAAATAGAAAAAAATTATTTTTGTGATTTCATAGGTGGGGTGCTATTTAGTTTAGAAGAAGGTGCTAGTTTTTGGAATCAGAGTTTAACTTGGAGAATATTTTTTGGATCTATGGCTTCAACATTTACTCTTAACGTTGTATTGAGTGCTTACCATGGACGACCTGGTAACCTTCTTATAAAAACAAGAGTGTTACGATTTTGCGAATAATTTTATACATAGAATCTTTTACTGAATTGTTATACAATTTTGCTTTAGGTGAATTGACGTATTCCGGACTTCTCAATTTCGGTAAATTCGACAACACCAGTTATGATTTCATTGAAATACCTGTCTTTTTGTTGATGGGAATGGTAGGAGGTGGCCTTGGAGCACTTTTTAATCACATCAACTATAAATTAACGGTCTTTCGAATGAGGTAAGATATGCCGTGAAAGAATTTAACTTTGGTATGTGATACTTTATTTCTGGTCATAGTGTCATAGTATTCAACATATTAAATATGGTGTTGACATAACGAACAAGATGTACGAAATCGGTCGATCAAGATGAGTCATGTATTAATTGAAGAAATGAGACTGAACTTGGAGTCGACATTAAAAAGATTAACAATGGTATGCTATTATTTAAAATTGGCAAATTTATTAGACACATCTATCGGAAGTGGGCTAAAGTTCTAGAAGCAGTAATGGTGGCCGCATGTACAGCAACTGTCGGATTTTCAATGATTCTGTTTGTCAATGACTGCAAGCCATTGGGGGATGACCCAACTCGGTTTCCTATTCAAATGTATTGCGGGGATGGGCAGTACTCAGCAATAGGAGCAATTTGGTTTCAAACTCCAGAAGCTAGCGTTCGCTCACTTTTCCATGACCCGCCTGGTTCTCATCGGATGTCGTCTATATTATTTTTTTTCGTTCTGTACTTTTGCTTATCCATTTGGACTTATGGATTGAGCGTATCAAGTGGACTTTTCATTCCTGCCTTACTGACTGGTGCAGCTTGGGGACGTGTCGTGGGAATGGGCATGGAACACTTATTCTCAAACGCGGTTAGCTGTTGTACCTTTATTAAGTCAAGTCGATGCTAAACTCGTTTTAATATGCTACATGTATGGAGGGCTAATATACACCTAAATGTACGTCAATAGCTTCTTTAATTAAATGTCTTTCAATAATGTAATTTTTCCCATAAATTTCAGTCTTGGGTCGACCCAGGAAAATATGCTCTTATAGGTGCAGCAGCCCAGTTGGGTGGTATTGTGAGAATGACGTTGAGTTTGACAGTAATTTTGATTGAAGCAACGGGAAACTTAACGTTGGGTTTGCCGTTAATGATTACGTTGATGGTAGCAAAATGGGTTGGAGATTACTTCAACGAAGGAATATACGACACACATATTCAACTAATGGGAGTTCCTATTCTTCCATGGGAGCCACCACCACTTTCTCATAATATCTATGCTACAGAAGTCATGAGTTGTCCTGTTGTAACTTTTCACTCTAAGGAAACAGTTGGAAAAATTATTGACGTACTAACCTCAGAATCGTACAATGGATTTCCTGTGGTTGACCCGGTTCCTCCAAGTGAATATGAAGATGGGGTACGTTACTTGTGGCTTACATCGCGTCCCAATAGAATAGGGTGGGTCCGTATGGTTTTCAAGGGTAGCTGCCCCCAAAAACGAATACTCCGGTGATAACATTTTTTTTAGACGACAACTACTTTTAGTTTGTAGTTGTAAGTTTTGATCATAATGTATATATGCCAAGTGCTATTTGCGACGCCGTGAGACATCAAGGCTGAGTGATACGCTGTGTTGTTGAGAATTTAATGGACTTCATATCCTGCATTTTACAATCCATGCAGATTTGCAAAAGTGCTTGACCATTTACTAAAAAATATCATGGTTTTCCCATTTTAAACAATGTGACATGACACGTGACGTGGACTGGTTTTGTCCTCCGTCATTTGTGCTATTGTAACAGTTTCAAAAGTGTAGCCTAGTGAGTTCTTAATTTATGACACTGCAAATCAAGAATTAAATATTTTCATTGGCTTGATCAATAGCCTTTGAATTGGGAAAACATTAAAGTGTATTATTATATTGGAACACCTATTTTCCGGTTTTTAAATACTTGTACAAGAACTACGTGACCTATAGGGGTCGGTCAAAGTTTACAACTAGGTACTAATTTACTACATAGTTAGGCCGTATGACTAGGCCGAATCGACTCAGCGAAATGAACAAGATATAAGTTGTTGTCGTCCAAACATAATTTTATTACCGGAGTATTCGTTCTTGAGGGGGGAGAAACCATTGTAACCCTATTCTATTGGGACACACTGCATAATTATCACTAACAATAAGTTCAGTTATAACATTAATAAAGATATTGGTTGGGCCAAAAAAAACAAAGATTATAAATTAGGCAACTGATTTGGGGTAACATGGAATAGTTTAAAAATAGTAGTTTTGGATAAAAAAACAAACGATTACATGATAAATGATGCTAATTCTTGCAGCAAGTAAACTTCGGAACATTTCGTGGATTAATTCTCCGATCGCAGTTAATTGTACTTATACAGCACAAATTGTTCATTGAAACATCAGAAAGCTGGGACCATAAAGGAGTGGCTTTAAAATATTTCCGTGATGCTTATCCTCGATACCCAACGATTCAGGTAATATTTGTAATATTTAATGATTTTTCAATTTTTCGCATATTACTGTATTTCGTTAAAACTTTGACTGAGTAAAATATCTTATGTATTAATATCGTTTATTATTACTCCTAAACAGCAAGTTCATGTGTCCGATGAGGAACGACATTTCACTGTTGATCTGCAGCCCATTATGAATCCTGCCCCTTACACAGCTTTAAATGTAATATATATATTATGTAGATTCAGACTATTTTATTAAATGAATTGTACAGTCTTTAATAATGTATGTCGATAAAATTATAAACATATACGAGGATAAATAATTTTGTTTTACACTGTTTTATAGAATGCTTCAATGCCCAGGATTTTCCGCTTGTTCCGGGGTCTTGGTTTGCGTCATTTAGCCATTGTAAACGACAACAATAAGGTGGGTTCAGTTTTATGTAACTTGTATTATCAGCTCTGCTAATTTTTCCAACTCTGAAAATATAAAATTGAGTTATTCGTTATTAATTTACTCCTAGGTTGTGGGAATCGTTACTCGCAAAGATTTAGCTAGATATCGTTTGGAAAAGCATATGGGTAAAATGCGCTTGGAAGAGCTGACGATTTTGGACCGCTGAGATATCTGGCTTAGTATTCTAAGCTGAAAATTTTATAGCTTCAACACAGCCAAACAAAACTTTCTTTGACTGTCGCAGCTCTACTGCTATTTCTGCACCCAGTTAAAATGTTTGTTTTTATAGCTTAATTTAGCACCAAGAGCGTTTTTCTCGTTTTTTATCTATATAATAATTGTTTTTCTACTTGGTTCATTCATTCTGCCTGGATTCCGCTATTTATCTTCACTATACTTCTTGCTAATGTCAGCGTAGTAATCCCTGAAACTTTTAATTTTAATGCGTTTTTAATCAATTGGTTTATCTTTGTCAGGAATACGTCTAATTAATATATATAATTGTTAAAAAAGTAGACGTTTTGGAAGTTTGTATTGTTTTTTCTTACTGTTGTGTAAGACGCAAGATCACTTTAAGTGGAAGAATTTCGTTTGGAAATGCATAATTTTTGTGGTTATATTATTTTTTATGGAATGTGAAACGAATTTATTCCGTGTACCTTACTCCTGATAAGACTATTGTTAGAATGAGTTTACGTACTCTGGGAGAATTTTGGGGCAACTGAATGTGATACTGCATAATTTATATTTTAGCTTCCAGTAGTTTTACCTTAGGTTAGCCTACCTGAGCTATTTTTTTTGTTGGATAATAATAATGAACATATTTCATTAGCGGTAGTAGATTTATAGGGCTAAAAGAGTATAAACCAGTACACATGTTCCAGAGAAATCTAAGTTTTTGATATGCATTCCTTTCTTTCAACGGCTTATACATTCAAACTAATTTATTGATTAGTATAAAACTAATAAATTATTGCTGCGGCTAATTATTCAAATTTAAGATGCATTTATTACGTATGGTAACGGAAAGACTACAATGCAAAACAAATAAATTATGGAAGTAATTTTTTCTACTTTACTAATCGCAAAACTTGATACACGAGTCAAACACTGACCTAATATGATGTGTCCTTATCCCTAATAAGTAATACGTAATATGTCGTTAAATAAAGAAATGTAAAAATAAAACAGAATTATTGTGCTACGCGGTTACCTGCCATTATTTTGCATACTTAAGTTAGATCACTGCGTCACAATCATTCTAAATTCAAAACATAACTACCTGACGTTGAATTTTACTTACGTTGTTTTTTACTTACAGTAGCATAGTAAGTAGGAAAAATCAGTGTAAATTACTCTTGCCGCGCGGGATGCTAATAAGTTTTCGAGGAAATCAGTTACCAAAATAATATAATATTTTACGTTTTTTAAAATTCCACCGGTGTATGTACGCTAATGCACAGCACAGCTGGCAAAACTATTTTGTACATCAAACATCATCAAGTCTGGTTCAGCTGTCTAGAGCTCTTAATCAATAATGCAGCCTACTGAAGGGCATAAGTGGTAATAACTCCCAAACCACTGGACGCACCAAGGCGCAATTGGTACCAATACACGCAGAATTAGAATCACGTCCGGAATACTGTAAATGACGACATTTACAGAAATGGGTAAGCGTAGCCCAGAGAAAGGAGTTTCCCAAAACACAAAAATGAAAAATAAGAAAAAAAGGGGGTCCATGTCCAACCTAAAACGTTTGAACGGCATAAAGCACGTAAGAGTGCAAGGTACCAAACTATGCAAAATGAACCAAGGAATAAAATGAGGTCAGAAACTGCAAGAAATATAGCGCAGAAACGGTATACGGACATTTTCCCTCTGGACATTTCCCCCCGGACATTATCCCCCCCGGACATTATCCCCCCGGACATTATCCCCCCAGACATTTTCCCCCCATGCAGTAACCCCGGACATTTTCCCCCCGGTCCCAAAATGAAACTAATGGTATAGACAAGTACACTTACGCGTTAACGTAAATGTTTTGGGAAAATATAGTTAATATTTATAGTAATCTAAGGGCATCTAAGCGTTGATGCATTTTCTCATGATTAGCGTCGTCATTAATATTTAACAATAAATATCGTCAGCGAAGAGGCAAATCTGACTATCTCCTTTTGGTGCTAAAAGCGAAACTGACTATTACCAGTTTTTGCTAAAAGCGAAAATGACTATCTCCATTTTTCTCGTAGTATAATTAAAAGAAGGCACAAAAACTATATGTACCAATGCAGTATGTTATGAAGGAGACGTTTTTGTTGAGGGGTCGTCCATAAATGACGTCACAAAAATTTTTGTTAGTCTTTTTGTTGCAATAATTAATTATTACTTTCTCAGAAAATACCTCCATGTATAAAAGCTTAGCTATCGCAAGGAGCTTTATTATTACAAAATATTTGTTCTAAGTCATTAGTTAATGATTATATTGAATCAATGTGCCAACCGTGCAGTTTCCTGACATACAGAAAGCAGTAGTCACAGTCACTAGAAAACCGCCAGCAGGAACATTAAACACTTCTTGTAAAGTGGAAAACCAGAATCTGAAAATTTGAACGTTAACGCTGAGTTCAGTCAGTAAAAGGTTGACACATTGGTTTCGATTACCGATAGCTAATGATAAAATCAATGGCTACAAATTTAAAGATTGTAATATTTATAATGGGTTGTCTATAAATGATGTCACACTTAGCGTGTGTGGGTCATATCTGGTATTTATGACACGCCTTGTTATAGTTGAGCTGTTATAATGAGAGTAGGTGGGTTCTTAAAGAGCAATAAGTTTTTATAATAAGTCATTTATGGACGACCCCTCAACAAAAACGTATGCTTTTTAAATTTATAACATGCTGCATTGGCACATTTAGTTTTTTTGCCTCCTTTTTAAAGTATTTTGAGAAAAATGGAGATAGTCATTTTCGCTTTTAGCAAAAAATGGTAATAGTCAGTTTCGCTTTTAGCACCAAAAGGAGATAGTCAGATTTGCCTCTTCGCTGACGATATGTTCCACAGTCTAAAAAACTTATGCAAAATCTTAGAGGTAGTGGCACCTTACCATTATTAATGACCTAAATAGTTTTTCCCTGACTTATTACCTTCGACCTTGTAACTAAGCATTTGTTACGACGTCAGCATACACATGTACAGAATTTTTAGGCACATTGGAGAAACAGTGCAGTACATATATTTTATGAATTTTTGAGTATGCTAGCAACTACAAACTTTAAAGAATATTATTATGATCTGATTGTAAGTTGATTTTTTTTCAATATCCTTTTCGAGGGGTTTAAATTTTTATTTTATGTTTCACTACGCAGATCTCGCTTAAGGTTTCATTTTTAGATTGAATTGGATTCATGATTATACCATTTAGCGAATTATCACTTTGTATTTAGTATAACAATATGCATCTTAGCATCTTAAATAAGGGTACGGGGGGAAAAAGTCCGGCGTTACTGAAATTTCCGGGGGATAATGTCCGCGGGGGAAAATGTCCGGGGGGGGGGAATATGTCCGGGGGGAAAATGTCCTACAACCCGCAGAAACACTTCAGCATGAAACGCGTCGAAGAAAAATGTGTAAAATAGTAAAATTAAGGTGAAACGCCTTTGGCGAAAAAACATAAGAAACAAAACAATAACATGTGATAACGGTTTTAAATGGCAAAGTACACTTTCTGCATTCATGCTGCCACTACATAAGTTATTACATTTATTATAAAAGTTTTACGTAACTAATTCAATTTGTCTGACCTCTTATGAATGTATGTAACTCTCTGGGAATCTGCATTAACTTAACACACGAAGTAGGGAGGAAATGAAATTTGCATATAACATTTTTCAATTGTTTGTACACCAAACTTAAAACACGTTGTCATATAAATAATTCGGATACTCAAGACTACTAATGTTCAAATAGGTAAACCGGTGTCTGTAAGGCAGACATTATGTGCATAATAGAAGGCAGCAATGACCGTGACACGGTGACTTAACGTTTCATGTAATTGTATGCTTAAACTATACAAATTCAAGAAATCAAGCACCTAATCTGTCTCTGAATATTACATGACGAAAATAATAACTTCAACAATTCATTTTGTTCTGTAATTAATTTAATATAATGAATAAGTAATATATACCATCAATTGCACTGCAATATTGTAATGCCCAAATGTTGTATAGTTAAAATCATGTTTGGACTTCACGAATCAGTTTTCAGTTATTAATAAAAAGTGTCCACCCCAGCCAAGTAAAGATTGTAAAGAATAAGAAAACAGGGAATCCAGCCGAGGCAATAAGGAAAGCATTAGCAGCATCCGAAATATCAGCTTCAATATCTTCATCCCATCCCCAGTCTTTGTAATGACTCAAATCGAGAAGACTCATGTTCTCGAAATACAAAATATTGATATCCTATTAAAACTGTTTTTTTCTTTATTCTTGGTTCTCTTCTTATTGTTTTCTGTAGTATTGAAAAACAGGCAATCAAAAGGATTTTCACTACAAAGCAAAGGTATATGTAGATAGCATTTAGGAAATAATTTAAGAAAAATAAATGTGTAAGATGTGACTTATTGTCAAATTGTTATAATGAGGCAGATGGCAGGGTGTCCAAACCCTGCCCTGTGTATTTGGTAGCAGGGACACGAAAATGTTTGGGCACCTTGCAGTTATACAAATTCGACAATTTGTCTGCATAATATCTTTAAGTATTCTAAGGATTTAATTCCTATCCACTGATATGAAATTCATATAGTATGTATATACCTGCAATATCTTACCGCAATTATCAGTGATCAGTAAAACAGCTCAGGAATTATGCGACAGAAACGGAGCGGCAATGCAATGGTTGATACAATTTCAGTTGTGTCAGACTGTCAGTGTCATATTTTGAGTTTTTCGCATACTAGACAAGATTTTCAATGCTGTTTTGTGCATCTCTCCAGTTATTTTACACACCACTCTAATTACAGGGTAAAGGTTATAAGGTAGATAATTATTAACTCCGGAAAACCGACAACGTTTTTCTTTTAGGATTGTTCTATAATATGTTGGTTTGGTACGATGGTCCGAGAAGTAAAAAGTACTTAGCACAAACAGAAAATGCAATCAAGTAATTTGCACACATAGACCAGCAGAATTACAAAGGTGTAACAATAAAATTAATGTTTTTGAATTTTAATAATTAGCACAACACAGCTCATTAGATTCGCCATGCTTTATAGACTCTTTGCTGGAATATTCCCGGCAAAATGTGTCAAAACTGTCAAAGCAATGACATGAATAAGAGATGGCAATAGTAGAAGCAAACAGATTTAGGTATGAAAACCCTTATGATGGCTGGATCATATTTTATGAGTCACATCTACTTAATCTGACTACTTTACTCTACGTGCTTTTGATGATTTTAATTTTTTACAGCTATTTCTACAAGTAAATAATATAATGAAGCATTCCCTATAATAAAATTTTAGTAGGTTACGGTACAACGCATTATAATGGCACATCCGGAAGATGCTTTAAACTTTTCGATGAACCATATCGCACAATAATTATAATATAATTCCTTTTTATTTAAGCATTTCCAAGTAGCTCCCATGTGATGAATGTTCATGTGGTATCGTCGTTGAAGATGCAAAATGTGCTATCTACTGCTTTAAAAAATAATTACAATTAATTGCTGTAGATTTTTAAAAAAAAGCTCCAATTTGCAAATTATAAGAAAGTTTCCATCGGAGCTAAATTCATACTGTGAGAATGCTAAATTTCTTAACTGCTCTTTTCCGAGTAAACGCTCAGCTCATAGTGAGAGGTCATTTTAAACTATAAATAGGTAGACAATTTCTACAACCTTTAATGTCGGAAAGGAGAGAAGCATAAACATCATAAAAATGCATACGATCATAAAATTCGTGCATGGTCGTACAATTGATAGTAATATTTACAATTTACATTATTGCCAAGACTTTTACAGTAAATAATTTAAAAATTAAATCGAGTTCAAGGTTCACAAAGTGAGTTCGGTTAAATACTGCTAAAGTTACAAGATACAAGAATTAATGATATAAGATAAAAATCTGAATAATTGAAACTAACATGAGATAAATATCATGGAAATGACTCAGACCGTTTTCAATGGAAGACTTTAGCGTGTCTGCAGACTATAATAGCTTGGACCATATAATCTTAAAAATATTATCACGTCACTCCCAGGAAACAATACTGAATAGAAAAGGATTATTGGATCTAATGAAGGAATGATGCATAAAACAAAACACCGCTTCGTACTGGAAGATTTAAGCTGTTGGACATGTTGTAGACGGTCCCTAAAATCTAATCGTTAAAACTCTTCCGAAAATAGTTAAATAGGTATTCTTCTACCGCTACAGTAAATAATGGAAGTAATGAAGCAAATTAATTAAAAGATTTAGACAGCGCTATTACGGTGGATAATATTGCTGGTAGATTACATTTGAAAGTCCAAATTTTAAAATTATTTCTTAGAATATATAGTATACAGGGTGAATTATTATGACCCTTTCCACCTCCCGCTACAGCCAACACGCATAAGACTAAAAAATTAAGGAATATAGTGCCTTCTCAAGAAAATTTTATTGTGGACTCATCACTCATCCGATCCATTAAAAAAATAATTTTAAAATTGGACTGAAAGATAAAAAATTTATCACCAAAAGCCGATGCCTTTTTTAATTTTCGAATTGAGTAGTCTGCAAAATATTCTTCTTTCTCCACTCCGGCCTCTTTTATTTTAGCTTTCGACATACCTGGTCAATTTTCAAAAAATATTGTTCTATTCCTTGCCCCAACTAGGTTTTCTAAAATAATTTTTACAAGTATGTAACCCTTCAAAGTTTGAGATTTTTCGGTTCTGTAGAAATACATATTGGTATATCCTCTCGCAGACTGAGCGTCGAAGTTTGATGAACCGTTTTCATTCTTTGATCATGTGCCGCCTGCTGACATCCAAATCATGAAAGAATTTGCATACGTTGAACATTTTGAAGTGAAAATGACATAAGTAGGCGCAAGGTGTTTGATTTCCAGAATTCAGAAACAGACGCCGAAACTATGGAATCGTGGGCGACAATATATTACACTGATTTATTGAATTAATCAATTTAATTTATTCTGAATATTAAAATACAGTTATTTAAAATGCTTTTTTTCCTAGTTTTAACACCAAAGTTCCTAGACTTACTAACTATACATATAGAATCTAAAATTGAAGAATGGCCACTACTATAAAACCTTCCTGTTAAAACGATTATTTGAAATTAAATTTCTATTAAATAAGTGAATACAGATAGTTGAAATACACACAGCATGGTGCCTTTTAATACATAATCTGCCTAAGTATAGCCACTACCACGCATGAAACTGATGCAAACGAATCGCTTTTTTTACTGTTAAACGAGGAAACCGACCGAAACCCTTTTAGTTTTTTGTTTGATTGATGTGCTCAGCCCATTGCTATAACTATAATATGCATTTTGCTACAACCTTGTAACAATTTTCCGCTTTCATTAGACTTGCTACGTGCTTCCCCAGCTCAGTCTCAACCCTGGCATGCAAATAAAAATCCAAAACTAGTCTCAAGTAGGATTTACTTCAAAATTAAAACTAACCCCTTTTTAGCTATTCTGACCCTATATAGATTTCGAATTCAAATATGAATTTACGTATCTTTTAATCATAAAAGACTATTAAATGCACACAATATATATTGTTAAGTAATACGTCCAGTGGCTTCAGCATCATCCAGCACTTACACAGCATATTCAAAAGAGAGATTGTTTTATTGCCTATAATTTTCAGGGCATTCGGAAACGGCATTTGCTTTCATTATCATTACTGATGTTATGGCTTGGATATTATGTCTGTCGTCTATCATATATTTAAAGTTCATATCCAAGTACATAGAACGTTAACTGCAACCAATGCATTTTAAAACAGTGGAGTACTTTAAAGAGTTTAAATTGTGTTGTCTATGTTTCTTTTAAAATAAAATTAATTAGTGTATTGCCTTTATACATACAAACAAGGTAATCAAATTTTTGCAACTACCGTCTTCTACCCACATAGATAACATACTACTGTAAGGCAATCATATGACACGAATACATTTTTTCGAGGAGCACAAGTACAAGCATATCGATGTAATTACTATATTTTGGTGACAGTTATCTGACATTACAATAATTTCATTGATGTGGTGTATTACATCTATAAAATCGGCGTTACAATTAACACGAACTAATTAATGTTACCTTTTATGATCCTGCTTGCTTCATTTATTGTTGTATTTGTATGTAATTATTATTAAATGACTGAAATCGATGGAGTTAATGAAGCTCGTTTTATTAGCATTTATACGATAGGACGACGCATTTTAAGTACTACGATTTTGATGAACTTGCGTAGTCGCTCACAATGTATCTGAATTCGAGGACAAAAGTAAAGGTATGTGAATAATATGTAGGTAATAAAATTACAATTTTAGCTTAACATAATATGAGTTACTCACATATAGTACTAACTAATAGTACATGCTTCGTTTCTTCTCCGCCGGTTTATTAATGTAAGCACAAGAATACAACACATCAATACACACACTATATAGTATGTGTAGCAAATGAAAATGAGAGTGTTCTTTCTTATTAGTTATTTTGTTATTTATTGTATTCGTATTATTATGTTATAGTGTATGTCATTGCCGATGTGGATGTCGATGCCGATTCAGCCCATTTAAATCTCAATCATTGTGCTTAATTTAATTTAACAAGCACGTAAACAAACTTTGACTTGATGTACTTTGTTTGTGTGTACCATAGCTACAAACGTATAATAATGGATGTGGAATTAGAACCGACCGAATAATGGAATTCGAATGATTCTTCTATATACGTTTATTTTTCAAGGTGAGAGGGAAAGCCAAACAAAAATAAAAGTATTTGCCACTTGAGTTACTATTATATTTCCCATTAGATTTACTAGACTGGGTCTGTCTTTCCTTTTTTGCAAGTAATTCATCCTGTTTTGACGTAAAACTTACTATATAGTTACATATAACCACTGTATTGATTAGACATTAGGATATGATTGAGCGTAAAGTTGTTTCTAACTTTTTTTGTGGTAGTTAAAGTATGGAGAATGGAGAGAGAGAGAAAAGTCTAAAACTAAATAAATAAGTAAACTGTTTGGTATTTGTATTATATTTACAAATATCCGAGTCCGGTATAGCGTTGTGCTGCGCGTTGAAGTAAACAGACTTTATGTCAGTGTTAAAACACAAGGAAGGAAGTTATAGTGAATTATTATGAGTTTTATTAGTACTCCGTCTACGACTACCAACTACCCACCACCACATCTTTAATCAATCATGAAGTTTTGAGATGTAGTCTCCGTTGTAATAGTAGTAAGAATTCTACGAATGTTTAGACAGACAGACGCTCAGAGTTTTCAGCGGAACGTTCACGTACACTACTTATATTGTAGTCTAGTCCTATTCCTATATACAGTCTTTGTCTCGTGCCCGGCCCGCGTCTTCAAAAAAATGTCTGAGTAATAAGAGAAAAAAAAGTGCGAGAGGAATGTGCAGTCGATCTTTGCTAGTCAATTCAACAAGGTGTTCCTTTCTTCTTGACAGTCCGTGTTTCTCCATGTAAGAAGAAGTGGTTAATAATAGGGTTAAAATTTATAGTCGTGTATTAGTAGCTTCTCGATGTAGTTACTACTAAACTATTAGTACTTACAGTCACGGCCGAACACCGCAGTTTCAGTTCCAGTTGTTCAAATTTCAAATTCAAGTTCCCCCTCTCAAAATTTGACATCTCTTCCTATAAAGGGTAAGTGCCGGCTGGTCAGTTTGTATTGTGATTGACAGGCATTTGAATTTTGAATTTTGCATCTTACATTTCCCATCATAGCACACATTTTTAATTAAGTTTTAAAAACCTTTGTCAAATTAAGCGTAATTTAAGAATACACTTTTTTTTAGATGCAAACATAGGTATACACACTTGAAATTATACCTAGGGCAAAAGTTTGTAGTAATTATATTAGCTTGAGATAAAATGCAATTTTCCAATTAATTTTGTTTTGTATGCTGAGCTGCATAGGGCTATTGCAATTTTGCAGCAGTGACAATAAAGTTTTTCTTCTGTGCACTTTAGAGTGAATTCTAATTATTAGTAGCATTTTGCCTAGACAAAAAATCTTTTTTTACTATTACAAATATTACAGAACCGGCAAATCACAATCTTAGCTTAAGTAGGAAAGACATTGCTGTAAATAAATCAGCCTTATTTTGGTGGGGAAAATGTAGCTAGTACAGCCTCATTTTTGACATCTCACAGTTTTTTGCAAGTTTTAAATCTAGGTCGATGTTTATACAGTGTATACATATAATTCATTGTCAGTAGTATATTAATTTATGAAAATGAAAACTGCCATGAGATAGCTGAGTTGTAGGCTATACATATATATGAATAGGTATGTAATTAAATGCCTGGATAAAAATTGGAAGAAACAAGTCGAGATACTAATTTTAAGCTGCACTTGTGCATTAATGAACAGGATTTACGCAAATACTGATTGGATATTTTAATATACTCAACTACTACTACTACTACTACCAACTACCGATGTCAAAGTATTCAAAGTCATACACAATTTTATTCGCACTCAAATTCTATTTCTTTAATATGCGGCTCGATATATGTACGACATATATATACCACGCGAATATACCTATTTAGGTAGATTTGATTAGATTTCGACAGTGTGTCTTGCTACTTGCTACTAGCGCAGGTATTAAGTACGAACAATAAGTAGGTACTATAAACATTGTTCTACTCCCTATTAAAATAAAAAGCATGTGAGGGCATGCCTGTTCAACGGCTGATAGGTAGCCGATTGGAAGTTTCTCGTAGACGCGGCTAGCCGTGAATATCCACGGTAGCCGATTCACCGCGTTAGGCACCGAATCATTTTTTTGAACCCGTGCATCCCTTGAAATATTTTGGCATACTTGTACATATATTGTAATGCTAGAGCATTGCTGAGTGGAATATCATCGGCAAAGAATCAAATATGGCTATCTCCATTCAGCCCTAAAAGCAAATCTGACTATCTCCATTTTGTCTAAAAGCAAAACTGAATATCTCCATTCAGCACTAAAAGCAAATCTGACGATCTCCATTTTGGATTAAAAGCAAAACTGAATATCTCCATTCAGCACTAAAAGCAAATCTGACGATCTCCATTTTGGACTAAAAGCAAAACTGAATATCTCCATTCAGCACTAAAAGCAAATCTGACGATCTCCATTTTGGATTAAAAGCAAAACTGAATATCTCCATTCAGCACTAAAAGCAAATCTGACTATCTCCATTCAGCACTAAAAGCAAATCTGACTATCTCTATTTTGGACTAAAAACAAATCTGACTATCTCCATTTTTCATAAAATACAACTAATGTTTTATATATATTAATGATGCTTAAGAGGTTAAGCATTCAAACCTGAGTACGATTGAGATCATCCTTACATAACGTTATCAAAAAATCTTTATTTTAGGACCCAGCTTCACTTTTTCGAAAATGTTTATATTTAACATGTAATGTCATCACTTCCCAAATTATTTTTGCGACCTGGCCTGTGACGTCTTTTAAGGACATTTAAGGGATCGTCTGTAAATGACGTCAAGTATCGCTGCAATAATTAAAGGGGTCGTTCATAGTTTACGTATGGTCGTCCCAAACATTAAAAAAGTACATAGACCTCAGTTGGGCATAACCCCTTCAATGTTCAGAACGACCATAGACGCCATTCATGGACGACACCAATTACTTTTGCAACTATCTCTGACGTCATTTATGAACGACCCCTTTAATTTTTTCAACGACCCTTGACGCCATGTATGGACGGCCCCTTAATTTTTGCAACGACCCTTGACGTATTTTATGCACGTCCCCTTTAATTTTTGCAAAGACCTCTGACGTCATTTATGGATGACCCCTTTAATTTTTCCAACAATCCTTGACGTCATTTATGGACGGCCCCATTAATTCTTGTAACGACCCTTGACGTCATTTATGGACAACCCCATCAATTTTTGCAACGACCCTTGACGTCATTTGTGGAGGATCCCTTCAATGTAGAAACAAAGCGAAAAGCCGACGGTGGAAAACCGACGGTTTTTCAATCGGCTGCCGACCGAATCGGCCCTTGCGATATGTTCTGCTGTTCCGGTCGGTAGCCGTGAACAGGCATGTGTGAGGGTGTAATAATGCACTAAGGCTAAAAAAGTGCGTTCGACGTGTGCAAAACTGTGACGCTTCCTGTTCAAATGCGTGAGCTAGGTTTAGCAAAAAAGTAATAAGCTTGTTTTTATTTTGGACCTGTTACCTTGCCTTACATACATAATAGTAGGCACTTTTGGTTTTGGTCTTGCATAGTACGTGCCTTTGTATCCCCAATGGAAATGTAAATAGGTCACACAAATAGATGATGGGTAAAGCCTACTTATTGACGTGATTTCATTGTTGTTTCCCATCCATTTACATTATACAACGCGCATTTGTTTACACTCCCGTGCATTTTTGCGTGAGCGAGTTGCATGCGTACCTATAGAGTATAATTATATGCATCAAGCCAGACTTCAACCATAATAAATATACATGCATTTGGAATGAAAGTGAAAATACAGCAGAAAATCTCAATTTCCGAGAATTCAAGACCTTCTCTCTTTAATTCATGTAATGTACGAGCTCCATCAGCCCCATACGGAATATGGCCCATGCCCAGGGGGTTGCCGCTTGTTATTGTTTTGTTTTATTTGATTATTGTTATACAGGTAATCCAGGTTCATAGTACATAATATAGCTAACTACAGATAATAGTATGATCAAGTGTTTTCGAAACAAATTAGTAAGCAATAATCAATGTGTAAATGATGAATTATACGCTACTCATATTTTCCCGAATATCATTGTATACCAATAAATGCTACGTTGTACTCTAAGCGCGTCGGTGGACCTCACAATTACAATTACAAGTACAACTCAGTTAAATTACATTCTGTCGTACTCAAGTAGTATGACCCCCACGATAACGATGAAAATCACGGCACGGTGAAGATTTTCACGTGGAGAGAGGGTGTGATTTAAATCAAAATTTGACTCCCTGATAAAATGCAGGGGCAAACGGCAACGAGTGGCTATAGGGAACAAAAGTAATCTTGACAAGAAAATTGCAATTAGGTCCTGTATCAATCACTCTGAGAGAACATCATCAAATCCTTGAAAAAAACATTAAACAAACATAGTGCACATATGTAGTGTTTGATCGATACACAAATTCGAGGGGGGAATGCCGATCGAGTCAATGAAGTGGAATTATTCGTCAAGAAACTCCAAAACTTCAAACTCCAAAGTGCATAGTCTACTCTCTGACATTATGATGCAGGGACCGTTGCTTTATGGGGACCGGGATTTTTTAATGACGAGGTCTGGCCCCCGTGGAATTTAGTTCCACAGTAGCGTGTGACCAACAATTAAGACCCGCAGTCTGAATGTTGGTGCACTACAACACAAAGTAGTACTTGCACTTATATTCCTGTTCCAAAATATTGTAGACAAAGAGACACTGGCGAAATACTGATTAAATTGATAGCAATATCAACATGAATATGATAGGTGGAAATAATACACGGTGGTTTCACGTGCCATGTGATGTTATGTGTGATCCTACTACTTCACACCGGGAATGACAACAAAATCCATTTATTAAGTAGGTACCTATTTACTTTCCTATACTGTAAAATATTTATAGGCATAAATTCACCAACATTTTCGTGTATACAGTAATAATTTTGGTCGGAGCTATACTTGTATTTCAATCAATTATAATTTATGCAGTGCAATTCCGAACTGATTTTTCAGGTAGGTTGATAGATTATACTTTAATTGTAGATAACTCTGCTAGATAAGACCTATTAAAATGATCAAGGAATTTGTAGGTATTTCTTTACATTACCCAATTGACTGGACTGAATTTGAAGAATTTCAGGTGGTTGATTTCAAAGATGCATGCTGACATCTTATAAATCATTTAATTTTATTATGCAGTCAGAATAAAAATACTGACACAAGATGAAGTATTTGAATCACAAAGTCTATAATCTAGTTTTAGAGCAGGATTTGGGCTCTGTACTGGATGCATATACTTATATAAAGTTTTATAAAGTAAACTTTTGACAAATGGTTGCGGTCTAATGGAAGCTTTACGGTAGATTAAACAGAGTAAATTAAAAGATATTAGTAAATGTTAAATATTGATAATTGCATGCTAGTGGCATGCTCCTGTGATTAAGTGTACTTCAGCTGACTAATTTTGCTTTTGTTGATACAACCTACAAGAATATGCGTACGTGCCTACTTACGACAATGTAAGTAGGTACTTATGTATAATCAAATATTGCCGTGATTTAATTTTGAGGTTGGGGAAAATGTCCAATGTCCCGTTCTACTGATATGTCTGGGGGAAAATGTCCGTTCACCGCACTATTAAATACATATATATGATACTGTGATTCATTATTCATACATTTTATCTACGGGTTTTTCAGCTACAGTGCTCAATTCATACGCTAAAATTTAATACGATTTTGATTTAAGTAAACGTAGTCCCTATTGTTCCTGTCAGATAAGATTGGGATTGTGGTCACTTTTACAGAATTGGATTTGGGTTTACCCATCATTTGTTGCCACTTCATCGGATTCCCATTTCGATCCTGACTGTGTGTCTCAAAATGAATCGTTTTATTGGCTGGAGATTGGAGATATTATAAGCTTTATTGTAGCTGGGTTATGTTATATTGTGACGATGCTCTTAAGTTCTTTTGTTTGATTGCAATTCAAAAAATTTAAATGATTTGCAAATCCTATAGGTAAAAGGATGGATTTATCATTAGATGAAATTATTAATATGATGATGAAAGAATAGATTTTTTTTCAAGCTTACTGTGTCGGTAAAATCTAGGAAAATGACCATGATAGTGAGCGAACTTATGAACCAGGTAGGTACTTTAGATCATGTATCGAGTATCGAGTAGCCTCTCCAGCCTACAGATATCAAGAAATATCAACCCACTTATAGACATATAGTTAGGAAATTCTTGAGCCTGATATCGATATCGATATCGAAGCGTTTTTTTGTGCGCAGTGCAAAGTTGAATTCGCACTCAAAACCCAATCAATATAGATAGGTATGCTTCTTTAAATCTGTAGTTACGAATAATGGAAACATTAAGTAGATAATTTGTTAAGGCTTCAGATATATGACGAATATTAAGTGGTAAATTATGATAATAAATATGGCACAATCTTCTCAAATATTTGTCATTGTGTATACCTATACTTATAATATCAAAAGTTTTATACACAATTTGATTCAATTCTTAATAAACTAACTAGTCGCGCAGCCCGGCGTGTACAACTCCAGTACGTGTTGTGTAACTATGCATTTGTTAAAAAGCAAAATAAAAACTGACCCAGTCATTTTGTTCAACACCTACACCCCAATGTATCGTTGAGAGTTGGTCAACGAATTCCGAGAATTAAAAGCCAAATACAAAATGAAAACGCTATCTACTTACAAAACGAATAATTAGTGTTAATACTTTATTGAGCAGGCGCAGGCAATTTATACGTTTTTGCATGAAGTTACTAACAATAAGGAAGTAGCAAGGTATTTAATTAAGTACCTACCTTTATTTTAAGCACTACTTCATCTTATGAAAAATCTTATACAGCATGTGGCATGTGATATTTGATCAACAATTTAAAATTATACTTCTTCCCTGTCTCCTGGCGAAGTTTGAGTTCTGGGGAAAACCAAGACAGCTTGCTTAGGTCGCAAAGTTGTTCAGAATTGATGACTAATCAAAGTAAGAATTGTGAAGATTAATATATAGGGATATATAGATGTGGATGAAGCTAGGCAGCTGGACGTTGACAATGTCGTAAGGAAATTATGAAATGATGACGTCATTTTCATTCACAAGTTCCGAAGAAGTCCAAACGCCAATCACAAGAGGCAGAGATAGACATTTTTTTACTGAACTTAAGCAAATAAGTATATCACACATGAACTTGCTTTTCTCTCAAGTAATATTGCGTTAAAAGGGAATGCATTATATAATATAACCAACACCATGTGCTTAAGCATAGGACCACGAATTACCGAGAATTCTATAACACCTATGAAAAGCAGGATATACAGTAGGTAGGTAGGTTGTAAGCATCTATGTGGAGATGCACAGTCAATTAATTATGTATGAATTTTAGAATCTAGACAAGATTACAATTATTTGTGTTTGTCTTATCAAGAATTCTGACGTGATTTTATTTTCTATTCCCGAATGCAACTACAGGACTGCTAATAAATAAAGTTAAATAATATTATCGGGAAGCTAGTATATTATATTGTGCTGCATGTTCAGGGACCTACCTTTTCCTAAAACAATTTCATTTTCATCATTTGATTGTACCTATATCACGTTTTAGGGCAGTGTGAATTTTTTACCATTTAATAGCAATGATGATTTTGATTTGACGGAATTTGTCTCTCGGAAAGAAAGTGAGCTTATTTCTGCTGAATTGCAGATTCAGTACTGATATACACAATGACAACGATAATCCAGGTAAAGTTTATTATTATGCAGTTATGCAGTAGGTAGTTATACTTTACAACTCTTTTACATGAGTCAGCTCGTGCTTAAATTTTGGCAGCCACTTTTGATAATAAACAGATACACTTTATTCCGAGATGCGATTTCCAATTTTTAATTTGACTCTATTACCGACTGTCGTCCGAAGTCTCACTAGCTTCATGCATGCAAGCAAAGCTATCGTATTGTCGGTGAAGAAGCAAATCCGTATCTTTCCAAACATGTTTAAAAGCAAAGCCGTATCTTTTCTTAGAAATCTCATAGGATTCAAAAACAGATGTCTACAATCGATGTAGCATTACAGTCCTGAAATAGTTCGGCCGCAAATTGCACCCGTTTGCCCCCGCAGTAACCCGCTAAAGTTAAAAAAAATGATTTTAAAAAATTGCCACCCTGTAGTTCCTACAATTTTCATTCTATTCACAAAATCTTTAAAATTTTGTGATTTCCAAAGCAGTATGTAAAAAGTAAATTCTGGGTATTTGAAAATTCAAAAATTCTTTTTTTGTCGAAAAATTGTATAAAACCATTTTTCTGAGGGTTTTTGAAACATATCTCTTACAAGCAATTATAATTTTTGATTTTTTAAAAACCTGTAGAATTTACTCTTTATTCTTTTGGAGATCACAAAGCTCCAAAGTTATTGACAATGTAATGAAAATTGTAGAAATTAAAGGGTGGAAATGTTATTTTAAATCGTATTTCACTTTGGCGGGTGACTGTGGACAAACGGCGCAATTTGAGGGCTGGAATATTTCAGGGTTGTAGTAGTACACGGGGCTGGAATAATTGATTGTAGATGTCTGTTTTTTAAAGGAAGCGTACCACCTCACACCCCTTATGAAATTTCGAAGAATAGAAACGGTTTTTTGCTTTTAGACATTTTTGTGAAAATACGGACTTTCTTTCAGAAAATAGTAGAAAAATACGAATTTGCTACTGCACCGATGATACATCTAATATCATTTTACATGCCTAGGCAATTCTTAATTATATTAGTATTCGCATGGATTGCATAAACCAAAATGTAAGTAGGTACCTACCTATACGTTGCTATACAGTCCACAGATGTATAAATCCATCGATACTGGTATCAGTTTAATCCACATGGCATGGCAGAGAAAGCCTGCAGATGCAGAAATAGGACAAAAAAATTATTTAAAAAAATCTAATCCAGATAATCCGAAATCGTGACGTTGGGGGACGTCTGGATGATAAGAGATTAAGAACCTGAGAGGTTACATTTGAATGTATAGTATTCAGGTTGGGGGGTTAGACTTGCTAATTGAAACGTTATAAACCATCAAATCATCATAAATCATTCTGTTACCCTGCATTAAAAAAAGTGCAGCGAAGTCAAATTCACGTCAATTAATTGGAATTATTAGGATGTCATTAAATATGTAATGCGATTTGAAACTTTCACACACTTTCAAACGCTGAAAGCATGCAACACTGATTGTAAGTGTTACATAGTTACTTTACAATACCTTGGTAGACAGAAAGGGTTTGTATTCATAAGTGTATAATTATGTTAGATTGTATCGTACATCTAAACCTACAAATCGGCTGATGACAGATTAAAAAAAATATGACAACATAAATACCATGAAAAATCAAGCTCAACACAACGGTTATTCTGATTCTGGCCAAAAGCTCCAAACAAACACAAAATTGAGACTCAGCAATCCACTTTCAATAATTTTTTAAAATCTGTATAGTGCGTAATATACAAAGACAGTCGTATTTAAATATGCAATTAACACGTTTGCAGCTAATGTCCTTGATTCAGAAAATCCATGAGGTTAATGAGCAAACTGATCAAATTATTTCCTATTTAGCATATAAAAAAGGATATAGACTCTTAATTTGCTTTCATTCAAAAGCATTGGGATTGTTAACGTCATTTCAGATTCTAGGTATGTTGTGACGCTGTCGAGGATTTTGCTAATGATGTAATTGTAAATTATGGTGCAGCAAATAAAGCAGAGGTATGCATCTGTTAGTAAATAAAAACAATAATGTTATTGTGGAGCCACTCCAGATCCATACGTATTGTGCATAGTAGTAACAAATGGGAATAATTGTATCTATATGTAGTTATAGTACTGTGTTTCACGTGCACAAGTTTACAATTCAGTGGCTTCTATATTCTATATTCAATAGTAAAAGTTCCAAAGGGATGAGCTAATCCGATTGGGTGAAATTACCAAATTGTCTTTGCAAATTGTCAAAAGCCCAAAAAGTTGAGCCCATATTGATGGTTATGTGTGATATCGGATTGTATAACAAATTCCTCCCGGAAATTTTCCTTCCAACTCCGAAACCGAGGACATTTTCCTCCCAGTATCAAAATGTCTTCGAGGGAAATTTCCAGGAGGAAAATGTCCTTGTGCTGTGACATCGACGTCTACCGAAATTGTAAGTTAATTTTCCCTGCGAATCACGAAACAAAGAGTATTATCGTTTGAAGTTCATTGTCAACATCGTCAATTACGCGGACTTTTTTTATGAATAAAGTATAAGCTCTTCATGTACCCCATCAATACTTACGTACGTACCTAATGAATGGCGCAACTATTATGATCAATTGAACCCCTACGTATATCTATATAACAAAAATACATACAGCTTCAGTGATTTTGATTTGGAGCACCCTGATTGGCCTACAGATAGTGCTAAATGATAATGATACAGAAGTCAAATCACAGCCA
Source organism: Dicyrtomina minuta (assembly GCA_949802685.1). Classification (NCBI taxonomy): domain Eukaryota; kingdom Metazoa; phylum Arthropoda; class Collembola; order Symphypleona; family Dicyrtomidae; genus Dicyrtomina; species Dicyrtomina minuta. The sequence goes on along the minus strand of OX461809.1, from coordinate 10,843,517 downwards.
GTCAGAACCCTATAGCCAGAGCCAGGGTTTGCCAGGAGCGTAATCCCTAAATCGGTCACCCGAGCCTCACTCACATGTCAGTCTGACAATATTATCATCTCTGTATATGAAACACTGAAAACACAATGAACCACAACTAAATGACAATGAAACCAATCAGAGAAGCCCTGTACCCTGGTCGTCACTTTCTATATTCTATATTAGTTAAGTGCTCTCACCTCCAATGTTTTATTTGTTCATTAGGGACAGAGTTGGACTGGTCGTTTCGTTTGGGCTCTGGGTCCAACCTTCAGGGAGGCTGTGCAGGGAGAGAGTGAAATTTTTTGGAATTTTAGAAATTGTTTCAACGAGATTATTACAATTATTAGAAAATTGAATTAGTTTGTTTCATTCTCACATAACCCGCAGTGGCTTCTAAGCGCACTTCCAACCTACCAAAATGAGCAATCCGAGTCAATCAATGTATACTCTGGATCCAGTGCGGGTAAGTATACGATTATCATATTTTTTTATTATTGATTTTTTAAAATTGTATAATTACTTTAAGGGATTCTGCAAGAAGAAGTGGGGTTCATAAACTATAAGTAATTTTTAGCAAATTTTGCTGGACAGGTTTTTTAATTTTTTAATTTTCGTCCTCAGTTTGGTATTGATGCACTAAGGGAAAGTAGAGCAGTCAAATTTTATTTGTTGAGGTTGAGGGGTAATGCTCTTGCATTTTTGTACCTTTTTATTTTGTTTTTTTTTAATTAAATGATTAAATCTGATAGCATGTCGTACTTGCACAATATTTCATCTCGAATTAAAATTTGATGTGCAATCTTAAAATTAAAGTAATAGTAAAATTAAAAGATTTATTTTATTCCCGTAATACAACTAATTTTAATAATGTGATAATGAAGCTAATACCCACACAGGGATTTGATTTATCGTAAAATACTGCCAAAAATCTAATGGGGTAAGCTTTTTAGTTCAACGAAATTTTTCAATTTTAATTCCACTAAGTCATAAAGAGGTATATATATTAAACGATAAAAGATAAGACCGTAATTTTCATACGCAGATACATAGTCGAATTTGGAGTGGTACTATAAATGTATTACTCACATGAACAATGGAATACGGAGGAATTTGACTTCCATTTAGGCATTTACGCATATTATTGTACTGTGTTACCGTATATTTACCACGACACATTACATATAAAGACCAATTTTTATTGAAATGTGCTTCAGCTTCATATATGTAGTCCTCAAACGGACCCTGAATATAAAGCAATTAAACTACAGTACTAATCACGCGTCAGTGTTGATAAAGTGCGATTCCTTTGTTGATGAGATTTTTACCGGGTTAATGTTTAATCAAACATGTACGTGGCTATATGCGGACAATACGCAAAGACCACTCAAATGGTCGTCATTTTTATTAATCAAAAAATGTTGCTTCATTGATCTGATTGACACTGTTACTTCACATCAGAATTTGACAAAAGTATAAATTAGCCAAATATTATTATCTTTCCCGTATAATTTTAATGATGCAATCAATCATTCACTGCATTGTCCCGTAAAGTGATTTTTTTATCGCATTTGATTTGAATACAAAGTTTCGAAATGGGACTGTCCTTTATTTTTAATATATGCCAATTCCATACCAAAATAAATCTGGACATGGGGAATTAACTGAGCGATGAACCCTCCACATAATAATATATTTACAATTTAAGAATTTTAGATTATTTCATTTTTGTTTAGGTAATTGAATTAAATTAATTCGTTGCACGGTTCAAATGAGTTTTAATAATTTTACGGCCAACAAGAACTTCCTTTTTGATGTGTTTATATTTGGAGTCGTAACTTTAAGAGAGGTCATCACGTAGTAAAGTTAAACATGCTTATTTTAATCTAAGCTGCTCAAAGTTTTTGGCTATTATACTCGTCAAGGTGCAAATTATACGATACCTTATTCAATTTCGTATGTTATATCGAATATATTTAATTTTAAAACATTTTCACATGTATGGTGCAGGATCCAGTGCCAGGGGGTCATGTCAATATTGGATTTGAGGGAGAATCAGGACTCGAGAACGAGAATGAGAAAAGAAATTCTACTGCCGGTTCAGTTGTATCAGCCAAGGTGAGATTCTATCGTATCATACATTATTCGATGCACTCATAAAATACTATTATCCAAACCTATAGACAACAAACTTACGGTCAATCTGGTTCTGGTTTTATCCGGGTCCGGATCATGTAGAATAATTATACAACTGAAGTAACAAGTTCTCCAGCTACTGAATATTAATTAATGTTTTCTAGTAGGTATATACGCTACAATTTATTATGTGAATTTTATACAAACGACGTTTTGTTTGGGAAAAGCACTGAAAGAAAATTACATACATAAATAGCAAAGAAGGCGACATACATATAACGTAATCAAATTGTAAATGTGTTAATATTTGAAAATAAGTGTGCGATCGATTGACCGCCATCCCGCCATCATATTGCCTTGAAGGAATTAAATGCAAATAAAAATAAAAGCCTTTGAACTCCGATCCCGATCAATCTTTTTCATGACGGGTTCATCTGGAATCTGGATTTAACCGGTTCAGACTGAACAAATTAATACAAGTATACATCATCAATTCACGCAAGCAAAGGAAAACTATGTAGATTCGATGGAAAGGAGGAACATTCTAACTGATATATGGGCAAAAAGAAAATTAGAAATGGACCATACGAACATGAAAATTTAGATGGGAAAAGATGCACCATTGCAAACATGTTTAAAATCAATCTCAAAATTAGTTAAAGTGACGAGGCAAAAAACAGAAAGCAGAGCCAGGGCCGGACGAAGGAATTGCTTTTAGGCAGCAATTTCTTTCCATACAAAAACCAACATTTTGATTTTACTGATGGAGCTTTGGTAGAGCAAAATGTTGTATTTACATGTTTTTAAAAACGTGCAAATTGTTCATTTTACTTGATTCTGAAAAGTGAAAAATGTTCTATTTACACGTTTTGAGAAAAGTGCAAACTGTTCTTTTTACCTGATTCTGAAAGGTAAAAAATGTTCTATTTACATGTTTTGATAAAAGTGCAAACTGTTCTTTTTACCTGATTCTCAAAGGTGAAAAATGTTCTATTTACATGTTTTGAGAAAAGTGCAAACTGTTCTTTTTACTTGATTCAGAGAAGTGCAAAATGTTCTATATTTACATGTTTTTGAAGGTGCAAAATTTTCTATTACATGTTTTTTAATAGTCCAAAATGTTTTATTTGCATGTTTTTGAAAGGTCAAAATATTTTGTTTACATATTGTTGAGAAGTGCAAAATGTTTCATTTACATGCCTGCGCTGGCCTCATTATCCGGCCCTGAGCAGAGCAGCATTATAAGTACTACGCAATAAAAGTATGTATACATTAGAGGTAGGTAGTTAGATTGTACTCACTGGTCAGAAAAATCTAGTATTTTGATTGTCCTACACAAATTGTACGAGTCTAGAAGCTGAAGGTCGCGTAAACATTTTCAAAACAATATGGACGAGCAAAATTACAATGTACAAAATGAAGTAAATTATACAATACCACAAACACATAAGCTTCCCTCACTAGTTTGCTCTGTATATGCAGAATATAAATGGCTAGTGGGAAAATACTGCGGATAAAATTGCATACAAAATGGAGACGATGCATCCATCACTAAATAATCGATCAGTGTGTCAGAAAGTCAGAAAATAAACATCTGACATCTAAGGATTATATAGTTATCGGTATAGACCTTTTTCTGATTACAGTTTATGTGATTCTCAGCTCACTTTTAGGTGTTGACGAGTATAAACGTTTTCCAGGATTAATTTAAAGTGATAGGCCTTGAAATCCAGGGATTGGCAATATCAGTTTTGCCATTCCTCAGCCATTACTAATAAAGCTCTCCTCTGTAACCAAATTGTAAAGCTTGAATGGGCACCTGGAAAAGTAGAAACAATGACGACTGTACATCATTAAAAAGCTAATAGCAACTCAATAAGAATAAAAGATGTTGGGAATATGTATTCAAATATGATGTAATTTCTTCAATGGCTATAGGCACCTGGAGATCCCGAAGATGATGTAGTAAGAGACCAATGGGCCAATCCCGTTGAATTCCTCCTCTCATGCATAGCCATGTCCGTGGGTCTAGGAAATATATGGAGATTCCCTTATACTGCATACAAAAATGGAGGCGGTAAGTTAATGTTTTGCTTAGTTTACATTATTGTAGTAAACATTAGGTTAACAGGTGGAAAACATCGGAATTATAAATTCAATTTTTTTTATGGCATTTAACATGGGGATTTTTTTTAAACACGAGCATGACTTTTTTTCCCAGTTTTTTGCAATACGATTCCTCATGTTAAATACCATACGAAAAAATATTTTTAATTTTTTAAAAATGAAAACGAGTATACGCATTCTGCCAATGTGTGTAACGGTAACTATAGTCTGTAAGCCATAAGCATGCTGAATTTAATTATCTACATTTTGCTCATAAATGACAAGTACGATTACGTATAGTAATTTAATGATTTATTTGTACTTTTAGGAGCCTTCCTTATTCCATATTTAATCGTTTTAACGTTTATTGGAAGACCAATATATTTCCTGGAACTTGCCCTAGGACAATTTTCTCAGTACGGTCAAGTAAAAGTTTGGAATTTAGCTCCATTTTTTAAAGGTTTGTCTCTAGAAACTATCATGTGTGTGTGTGTGTCACTTTTTTGAATATCCTAGTTGTAAATGTAACAACAATAAGCAAGAGATTCAAACTTTCATTGTTGGTTGCGTTTGCTGTATTTGTATTTCAGGGGTGGGCTACGGTTCGATGATAGGAACCATATGCGTAGTCAGTTATTATGCGAGTATCATGGGACTGACGATATTCTACTTTGCGGCCTCAATGCAAGAGACATTACCCTGGACTGTATGTAAAGACGAATGGGTTGGTTTAGGCGCAGGGAAGGGAATTAATAACGTTACCGGAGAGTATGAAGTCATTCTTAAGTGCATGGCAAACGACACGGGATCATCATACTTCATTGAAAATGACACAGTGTCGCCAATCAGTATCCCACAACTATATTTTGAGTAAATTCCCATGTTCTTTTAAACATTCATCTGAAAAATTGGGTTTCTTACAATTAAGACTTGTTGTAATGTCAAAAAGTCTATGGAAGAAGTTGATTCAGATTTAAATTTTCAGAAACGAAGTATTGAAACAGAAAGAGAGCATTGATGACGGAATTGGCTATCCTGACTGGAGACTTACTTTAACTCTTCTCCTTTCCTGGATCCTTATTTGGGGTGCACTCATCAAAGGTGTTTCCTCCAGTGGAAAGGTTGCTTACTTCACTGCCCTCTTTCCCTACGTTGTCTTGACCATTATGTTAGTTCGAGGTGCTACCTTAGAAGGGGCTTGGTTAGGGATTAGGTACTTCATTGAACCTCAGTGGGAGAAGATGTTGGAGGCAGATGTTTGGTTTGCGGCCGTCGGGCAGTGCTTCTTCTCTTTGTCTACTGGATTCGGTCCGATTATCATGTGAAAACCAAATTCAATTTTACTACCTACTTTTTACTACTTAAGTCAGTATTACTCTTACCTTAAAATGTATCATTTGCAATAGCAGGGATGAAGAGAATTAGAGAATAGCTTTTCAATTAGCCTTAATTTTTCCTGGAATTTGCTTTTAGGTTTGCGAGTTACAATCCCTTCAATCACAATATTTACCGTGATGCTTGGATTATCAGTGCTATGGACACATTTACCAGTTTATTTGCAGGTTTCACCATCTTTTCCGTGCTCGGTAATCTAGCTCACACATTAAATGTTGACATTGAGGTTGTTGCCAAAGGAGGTGAGCGCCGATCTTAAGTTTTCCTACACACATATTATTACAATTTAACATATAAGCTGTACATTGTTCAATAAAATTATTTCAAATATCCATACGAGTACATATATTTAAATTTGGTAGACTTTTGACTTTCAAAGCAAAAATTTTGTTTTTAATACTAAAATTAAGGTTTTTATTTCACATCTCAGGTCCTGGACTTGCATTCATCAGCTTTGCCCAAGGTCTGAGTAAATTTGACTGGGCGCCACAGGTACATAAGTCTAGAGCACTTGTTGCTTTTTTAAAGATTGATTATATGTATATATATTCATGGCAAATAAATACAGGTATTAATAAATAAGAAAAGAAATGAAGAAGGCGTATGTTTTTTGTATAGTTCTTCGCAGTTCTATTTTTCTTGATGTTGTTCACTCTGGGAGTTGGAAGTGCTACATCCTTGACTGGGGGAATTATTACAATTATTTCTGATCAATTTCCAAAATGGAAAAGATGGATTATAACTACTACTGTTTGTACTATTGGGTTCCTTGTAGGCTTAATTTATTGTACTCCTGTAAGTTTTGGGTTATTATTACTACATAAGCATGTGTTTCAAATAATATTATGGATTTACTTAATTTTATTCACAATACTGTACTTTTATAATTTCAGGGTGGTCAATTTATGTTGGAGTTAGTGGATCGATTTGGATCTAACTTCCTTATTTACATAATGGCTACGCTAGAGGTAACAATAATAACAAATTATAACTTAACAAATTGAAAGTGGGGACTTGACTAAGTAGTTGCGTGTTAAAAATACAGTAATGTGTGTGCTTGTGTTTACTTTAGGTTATCGCGGTTGCCTGGGTTTATGGACTCAATAGTTTCCTTAGAGACATTGAATTCATGTTGGGTGTTCGAATTGGATGGTATTGGAAGTTCTGTTGGGGCTTCTTTGTTCCAGTCGGTCTTACTTTCATTTTCATTTATAGTTTGGTTACCCAGAAGAGGTTAACGTACAACGATTGGGATTACCCCGACATTGCCATCGGTAAAATACTTTTTTCTTGGCATATGATAAGTGTAACAGCTTGTAAATATTGCATTTTTTTTAACTTGTAGAAACTATTTTTGTAATCTTTATTCGTATTAATTATTACATGTGTTTTTTCAGCTTGTGGTTGGATACTTACTGGAGTAGCACTTTTAATTGTGGCATACTGTTCTTTCCATGCAGTTAGAAAATCAAAGAAATCTGGATTAGTCAACGTAAGTTAAAGTTCAGAACTGAGGATCAAATCATATATCCTGCATATTTTATCATAGGATTATTAATTATACATAATTAGTTAATTATTAATTTATCATTGCTTTCTTCTATAGAAACTAAAGGATTCCTTCACCGCCACTGAGAAGTGGGGTCCAAGAAAACGGGCCGTGAAAGAGGAATGGAAAGCATGGAAAGCTAAAACTACGTAAATCAAAATCTATCAAAAGTACACATAAATATTGAAACATAGCCTACAGACAATAACCTGAGACACATGGTTTTGTTGTTTGAGAGCAATGAGAAACTTCCCTCCCCCCCCCCCCCCCCAAAAAAAATATATATTACATTCGAATTAAATATTATTATATATTTTTTGCGTCGTTTAAATATTTTATATAATGATGACGATGATGCAGTTAAAAAGACGATGACATTCATGAATACTAATATTTATATACATAACATAAACTTACTGAGTTAGTTACTACAACTCACCGATCATGTATAAATTTAGAGACTCATTTGTGGTGAGTTGTTACCACCTACTTATTAATATGTATTTACTTGTGATAGACGTTAGTGGGGTGTCTTACATGGTTAAACCGAATAATTAATTACCTCATTGTGTTTAATAATATAAACTAATATTCCATTATTGACAAGATGTGTACACATTATTCGTCCAGTGTAGATTCAATAGTAGTTTCATGTAAAACTGAAATAATTTGTACTTAACACAACAGTAGTAAGAAATATTGGTATTGACACCTTGTAATTACTTATACTTTGTAATAACTACTGTAAACAAACATTACTTTATACAATCAAACGGAACATAAATTCATCTGAGTTACATTAAATTTTGACCAGACTTTTTATATAAATACAATAATACAAATCTTGTGTACGTCGCTGACAGATCAAAGTCATGCTCATAACCATAACCATAACATACATATTTGCTTGAACGTATTTTGTGCAGCTAAGTGTGCAGAATGTGCAGAGAAGTGATTATAATCGTTATCATTGCATTTTTTCTACATCTTTCACGTCTGTAAAGTTATGAAAATTAAATTTCCCTTAAGATACATATAGATATGGGATGTCTATGTATTGAGAGTTGATATATTTATTTTTTAATAACGATCGAATTAAATTAATTGTCAAAGTATATAGGAATTATTTTCACCAACCGGTGTGATTCCTGATTCCTTATTGGAACGAATATATATCGCCTCTGAAGAACTAAAATGACCCACATCCAATTTAAGCTAGAATCAAAATGGGCTATATCATTAAAAAACGCAAAAAATGAAGATGCGTAAAACTATAAGAGTTTTTGACAATCGTAAAATTTTTTATTCGCATGTTTTTGAAAAGTGCAAAATGTTTTATTTGCATGTTTTTGAAAAGTGCAAAATGGTTTATTTGCATGTTTTAGAAAAGTGCAAAATGTTTTATTTGCATGTTTTTGAAAAGTGCAAATTGTTTTATTTGCATGTTTTTGATAAGTGCAAAATGTTTATTTGCATGTTTTTAGAAAAGTGCAAAATGTTTTATTTGCATGTTTTTGACGAGTGCAAAATGTTGTATTAGCATGTTTTTGAAAAGTGCAAAATGATTTATTTGCTTGTTTTTGAAAAGTGCAAAATGTTGTATTTGCATGTTTTTGAAAAGTGCAAAATGTTGTATTTGCATGTTTTTGAAAAGTGCAAAATGATGTATTTGCATGTTTTAGAAAAGTGCAAAATGATTTATTTGCATGTTTTAGAAAAGTGCAAAAGGTTTAATTTGCATGTTTTTAGAAAAGTGCAAAATGTTTAATTTCCTTGTTTTAGAAAAGTGCAAAATGTTTTATTTGTATGTTTTAATTAAGTGCAAAATGTTTCATTTGCATGCATTTGTAAATATATTTCATTATTTTTGTAGATAGTGGACATTGTTTTTGGCTAGAAATGGATATGGGTCATGTTAGTTCTTCACTGAAGGAATGCACATTTCTGCAAACAACAATTAAATTAAATCCTTAAACCATGCAAATCGAACAATTTGCACTTTTCAAAAAATAGGTAAATCGAATATTTGGCAATTTTTCAAAACATATTATTAGAATATTTTTGCACTTTTCAAAAACTCGTAATTAACATTTTATGCACCTTATCTCATTTACTGATGTCTTGACAAAGCTCATTTTAATTCTAGCTTAAATTGGATGGTCAGTTTGATTTTTCATGCAGGTACGTAACGTATGCAATTTAAAATACTTTTAAACGCAATGATTATAACAACAGTATGACATACATTTTTATTAGATACAATCAGTTATTTACAGTTTTTGTTTACAATGTAATAATATGGGAAAGAACACATTTGTTTACAATGTAATAATATGGGAAAGAACACATTTGTTTGCAATTCATATAATTCTTCATAAAGCAAAATTAATGCATTTATATTGCAGTTATTGATAAGGTATTGGTCATGGCCTAACAGGAGTTTACTTACATTACTATATAATACTAATTACTAATTAATACTGCATAACATTAATAGCTTATAAAGCTTCTTATGTGTCCTGTGCCGAGTAAAATAATCAATCATCACCACTGGTATCTAATCCTGAGCGAGCATACACCTGCAACAGTCAACCGTATAGCTATTATTGTAACCCACAAACGCTGCAAATATTGTTGTTTCTGCCCTAAATGGCTTGCTGCCGTTTCAGTTAGTACCAATAGACAGATAGTCGCTCATAGTTTCGCTAGTGTCGTATCGGCTTAGCAGCTCCGTCAGAATGCAACTCTTAACGATTATCAAAATCAGCTGTCAATGCTTAAGCATGTAAATTCGTAAATCTTTAGCCCCCTATATATAGCTTTTACGCCCCATCGGTATAGATAAATGATATCTTATTCGAAAGAGCGTATTTCACTTACAAGGGAATGGTTTTACATGGTACGCGCCAATTTCAAAAAGTCATATCTACAAAAATCAGGCTACTTTCAAATAGTAGGGATCCAAAGTAACTCGATTGCATTTTGCTTTGTTTGGTCACAGTAGCCCGCCAAAGTTTAAAAAATTCAAATTTTAATATTTTGCCGCCCTGTAACTTCTACAGTTCTCATCCGATTTCGACGAAATTTGGTTTTTTCTAACGTTTAGACTCTTTTCTTCAAAGTAATTTCAGGATTTTTCAAAATTCGAAAATTTTCATTTTTTCGACAAATTTTTGAAAAAACACTATTTTTAAGGCCTAATTTTATCGACTAATTTTTTTGAAAAAATGAAAATTTTCGAATTTTAAAAAATCCTGAAATTACTTTGTAGAAAAGAGTCTAAACGTTAGAAAAAACCAAATTTCGTCGAAATCGGATGAGAACTGTAGAAGTTACAGGGCGGCAAAATATTAAAATTTGAATTTTTTTAAACTTTGGCGGGCTACTGTGACCAACCAAAGCAAAATGCAATCGAGTTACTTCGGATCCCTACTATTTGAAAGTAGCCTGATTTTTGTAGATACGACTTTTTGAAATTGGCGCGTACCATGTAAAACCATTCCCCTGTTGGTAATATCCATTAATAAGTTTTTGGTGATGGGATTAAACAAATGCAGCAATCAGGCGAAAAGAAATGCTTTTTTTCACAAAAACACATACACAGGTGATTTTTGTAACCGTAAGCAGTTGTACCATTTAGCCCGCTTGGAAGCGCTGCTCTTCACTCCTGCTATCTGTCTATAGGGATCGAGCTCCCCTACAAACGACTTAAATGTTTAAAGTATACAACAATAGATTATGACTGAACGTAGCCGACAAATTAAAGCTCGTGCCAAAAATAAGTGAAATGAAAATATGAAAAAAACACTTCGCTTCGTATTACGCCATTAAATTAATTGTATGAGCTAAATACAACTATTATGGACGTCAGATGATTTCTTCATAAAAGATTTAAATACAGTTAGGTCAAGCGCCGCTTATACATATATTACTTGGAAATTCAAAATTAACACTTTACGGTGCCCCTTGAAAATTCTCCCCATTCGAGATATGTTGGCATTCGACTTGCTGCCTTTCTGTTTTTCTCTGTTCTTCAGATTTTTATGGTATAATATTTATTATTGCAGTCACCCTTGTCAGATGGATTACATTAGCGTTAGATTGTAAACTATCATCAAGAATTTTTTACATTCATGGATGTAATTATTGAAATAAGTACAGCTCAGCTGCAAATGGGATTTTCCAACAACTACTTACTGGCACTGGTCAATCATATTTTTAAGAGAGAAAAATAATCATAATCAATAATCTACTATCAACTAATTCAGGGGATAGGACGTAGGATAAAATACCTAATTAATGCTTAATACAGTTAGCAATATAACCTTATCGGATTAAATGTAGGGTCGTGTAAATTCTTGGATCATTTTACAGCTGTTTTATGACAGGTAATGAAGGATGAGAACAATAGGGATTAATTGAATAGTAACATACCTATAGTATATTGGAAGCGGGTAATCAAGAGCCACTATGAGGTCTTGTCAGAGTCACTTGGAATTTACTAATTTACATTCATGAATTATTACAGTAGTAAAGGTGATGACCAGTCAAAACTTGTCTTATCTTCCAATCCTTGGCACACGTCACCCCCACTCCCTGTTGTATTCATTCAGCGATTAAGTCTTCACAGGAAAAATCCTGGCAGATTAATCATCTGAGCTTATACACTCACTCAACCTCGGTCTCAATTTAATAAGCAAACCGTAGTACAAGGTATACAACCTACCGAATCGGACAGTTCCTTTTTCTGTTCCTGCAGTTATGCTTCCTCTAGTTCGACAAGAGCATAGTTGATTTTATTACTTTTAGGCATACAGCTTGACAATTTTGGTGTTGGCTGTAGGCTTAGTGGTTGGAACTGGGAAAACGGGGATTTTGAGTAGTGGCATCTCCAAGCAGGATAAAATAAACTGGATAATTGTTGTCAGCGTATACTCATTATAAGTGATATACTTTTTACACAGAATATCGAACACAATGAGTGATCCGAAGGAAGCTTACACGCTAGATTCACAGCGGGTAAGCTTAAAAAAATTACTTTGTTTTTAATCTAAGCTGTGCCCAGACATGAATTAATTCTAATTCCATTCATGAAATTGACGGTGACAAAGACTTATAGATACAGTAACATTGTTCCACCATTTCTAATATAACTGATGAGTTCTATGTAAAAATCAAAACATTTTCTTTTCAAACGAGTAAAATCAAAAGTGTAAAGCTATAAGGTTTAACGTCTGAAACATTTCTCAATCCCAGCTTAAGTTGTAACTAATAGTTTCTACCTATTTATTTAATAACATACATCCATATATCGTCTGTGAAGAACCACAGTGACCTATATCCACTTTTAGATAAAACAATACACGCTATCTACAACCATATTGAAATTAATATGACTTGAAAGCATTAAAATAGAACAGTTTGTATTTTTCAAAAAACATGTAAATAGAACATTTTACACTTTTCAAAAACATGTATATAGAACAATTTGCACTTTTCAAAAACATGTAAATAGAACATTTTACAATTTTCAAAAATATGTAAATACAACATTTTGCACTTTTCAAAAATATGTAAATAGAACATTTTACACTTTGAAAAAACATGTAAATAGAACATTTGACACTTTGAAAAAACATGTAAATAGAACATTTTACACTTTTCAAAAACATGTAAATAGAACATTTTGCACTTTTCAAAAACATGTAAATAGAACATTTTGGACTTTTCAAAAACATGTAAATAGAACATTTTGGACTTTTCAAAAACATGTAAATAAAACATTTTGGACTTTTCAAAAACATCTAAATAAAACATTTTGGACTTTTCAAAAACATCTAAATAGAACATTTTGCACTTTTCAAAAACTCTTAATTAACATTTTGCGCATGTTTCTCATTTTGTTTTTATGACATAGCTCATTTTGATTCCACTTTTAATTGGAAATGGACCATTTTGTCTCTTCACTGACGATATCTATCTATCTGTATATATTTAGGTGTTCATCTACAATATCTTTAAAAAAATTATTTTTAGCAGCACTGGCAATATTTCCGTCTAATACATATTAAAATTTTATCAAGCCGCAAAAATTCAGCTTGAAGAATTGCTTCTAGAAAATTATACTAAATGTACTTGTGATTAGAGGGGAAGCATTAATTATAATTGTTTTTTCGGGGGGTTGCATGCTGGCACAATTCTAGTTAATTTATTCCATAGTAATCTTTTTTTCTAACATTTTTAAGCCACTGACCTCGCTTGAGTATAACAAGATGAATGATAAAGTATTTAAATCGGTAAAAATGGACACGTGAATTATTGTTCCCTTGATTATTGTTTTATTTAAAATGTGTACATGTTACAGACATGTGCATTGAAGACATTTACACACAACACACAGACCTTGTAATGATAAAGGACTTATACTAGAACAATGAAAATGTCAGTCGTCCGTCGTGTTCCTTTCTTAAAATATTGTCAAAGCACTTCATTCAAATTGTTCATTGTAAACATATTGTAATTTGATCTCTGCCTTATCACTTATCGGGCTTTGACACTCAAGTTTGATTTACGAAATCCAATCGGCACGCGCGTGAGGAATCCAATTCTTTTATTTTTGATTTGGAAATCCCATTATTAGAGTTGTAGGTTAAAGTATAACTACTCATTGGATTGGTGTAACTGATTACTGTCCTAATTTGTCCAGGCATGTCTATATCTATAGGTATGCTATGCTATATATTTGTTCATACGGAATAAGGTGAAGTGTATCATACCAGTATATGCATCTATACTATACAATAATTGCAAAATATTATAATTAATGGGTAGTACACAGTTCGACTCAAAGTCTCGGCCTTTTTTCTAATGGTGAAAGCAGATGAAGGATATGGACATGTTTGGAAAAGCTACGATGGAAGCAATATATTGCAATTTGTAATGTCTTTTCCCCGTTTGTGTATGGCATCCCCTACATTTCTACTTTCGTAATTTTCTTTTTAAATGCCCAATTTTAGGATTTAGAAGGCAACCAAGAAGGACATACCAACATTGGGTTTGAGTTACTCGAACTTGGAAATGATAAAAAACTATCTACTGCTGCAACTGCAGGATCGGAAATAGATATAGAAAACAAAGTAAGTTTGTTTTAACGTGATTTTGTGTTCCTTGTTGTATGGATCAGGTTCCTTCATCAGTCGGTAGACAAAGAAATGCTTCGTTGTTTGTGACTGTTTTCAAGCAACAAATTTTGATCATATTTGTTTATAGCGCGAATTGTAAATGAATTAAATTAACACCGAAATTAACACAGGAACCATTGGATGATGAAGAGCCAGTCAGAGATCAATGGAGCAATCCCATTGAATTTTTACTGTCCTGTATATCCATGTCAGTAGGTGTTGGAAACATATGGAGATTCCCTTATACGGCCTACACTAACGGAGGCGGTATGTTTTAATTTGAATCGTATTTAGGAATTTAATAATTTCCATTTTCTAATTGTTGTTCTCAAATGTCCTGTGTATTTTCATTAGGAGCCTTCCTCATACCGTATTTAATCGTTTTGGTATTCATCGGACGACCAATATATTTCTTAGAACTTGCTCTGGGTCAATTTTCTCAATATGGCCAAGTTAAAATCTGGAATTTATCTCCAGTTTTTACAGGTATAGTCATGAATCAAGAAAATGTACCTAGATTCTATAATTTACTACGATCTCACTAATTGCTGATGCTGATTATGATACCACAAATATGGTATACGGACATTTGTCCTTCAACCCACAAATATTTAAATTCTGTGTGTAAAATTGTAAAAGTTACAAAATTGTACAAAATTGAAATTTTAGGGGTGGGCTATGGATCCATGGTAGGGACTATGTGCGTCGTCAGTTATTATGCAAGTATCATGGGATTGACTGTATTTTACTTTGCTGCCTCCATGCAAGCTACTTTACCATGGAGTGAGTGCCAAGACGAATGGGTGGGCTTAGGCGCTGGGAGGGGACTTAATAACGAAACCGGAATATGGGAAACAATTCTCGAGTGCAATGCTTCCGACCTGAGCTCGTCATATTATATCGATGGGTCCGGAAAGTCCTCAGTGAGCGTTCCGCAACTTTATTTTGAGTAAATCCAGTTTATCCATCGTCGTTTCACACCTTCCTATCAGTATTTTCAGTAGTATTTCAGGCTTAGGGTAGGAACATGGTTTTTGTGATTTTAATTTCATTTTTTCTTAAAGAAACGATGTCTTGAAGCAAAAGGATGAAATTAATGAAGGAATTGGCTATCCCGAATGGAGATTGACCTTGTGCCTCCTTCTATCCTGGATACTTATCTGTGCATCCATCATCAAGGGTGTCTCTTCGAGTGGAAAAGTGGCCTACTTTACAGCCATTTTCCCGTATGTCGTCCTGACTATCATGTTGATCCGAGGTGCGACATTAGAAGGGGCTTGGGTGGGGATTAAGTACTTTCTTGAGCCTCAGTGGGAGAAGATGTTGGAGGCGAAGGTGTGGTACGCCGCCGTGGGTCAGTGCTTCTTCTCTTTAGCCACTGGATTCGGCCCTATTGTTATGTATGTGACGATCACATCTAAACAATGAACAACAGTTTTCGAGTAATTTCCAGGAAACGGCATCACACTTATCTAAAAAACAAAACTAAGATATCTTTTCTTTTGACATTTCAGGTATGCCAGTTACAATCCATTTAACCACAATATTTACCGAGATGCTTGGATTGTGAGTGCCATGGACACTTTTACAAGTTTATTTGCTGGCATTACCATATTCTCCGTGCTGGGTAATCTGTCTGTCACGTTGGACATCCCAATTGACAAAGTGGCTGCATCAGGTATGTGTAGCGTGCTTTCGATTCTCGTTAAGATTTCTTGTTCCATAATTTATTTTTTGTATAAGGCTCACTAGTGTCACTATTATAGTCAGGGGAGTAAATTAGTTTTATAAATTTATTCTATTACTTCAAAAATTCTCAACCAATGATTGAAAGAATTAAATATGTTATTGGAATGTGTTTTTGCGAATTATATAGGAAATGGGCTTGCATTCGTTAGCTTTGCCCAAGGGCTGAGTCAATTTGATTGGGCACCACAGGTATGTAGTCCTATCTGAATTTACCCACACTTTTATTGATGCGACTATAATTACATATCGTCGATGAAGAACCAAAATGACCCATTTCTAATTTATGCTAGAATTAAAATGAGCTATGTCAACAAAATACAGTAAATAAGACAAATGCTTACAACGCTAATCACGAGTTTCTAAACGAGCAAATTGTTCTATTTACATATTTTTGAAAAGGTCGAAATTTTCTAATTAATTGTTTTCTGAGAAGGTCAAAATGTTCTAAGCGTTTTCTGAAAAGTGCAAAATGTCCTATTTATATATTTTTGAAAATTGCAAAATATTCTATTTACTTGTTTTGTAAAAAATGCACAATGTTCTATTTACATGATTTCATGAACATGTTATTTTAATTTTTTCTGTAGATAGTGCATTTTGTTTGGAATCAAAAATGGATATGGGTCATTTTCTTCACAGATAATATGGCGGTATAAAGAGCAGGCAGCTTTAATAATTAAACAAAGTAAAGAGTTTATTTTTGATTTTTATTTCCCTTATAGTTCTTTGCAGTCCTATTTTTTCTCATGTTGTTTACTTTGGGAATTGGCAGTGCTGTATCACTCACGGGAGGAATCATCACAATTATTTGCGACGAGTTTCCACATTTCAAAAGATGGATAGTCACTCTTACTGTCTGCTTTTCTTTGTTTTTAGTTGGATTAATTTATGTGACCCCGGTAAGTTTGTTTCTACAGCACTATACTGTATGTAATTTTGGCTACTGATATTATATTGTGTACCCTTGCTGAACGGCGGCAATCTTTTTAAATATTTCACAGGGTGGCCAATTTATGCTGGAAATGGTCGATCATTTTGGTGCCAACTTTGTCATTTTCGTCATGGCCACATTAGAGGTGTTTTTAATATTGCTTTATGATTTACATATTCTCAGATCCAATAGTACAATTATTGCCACAAAATTTAATTAATACTAATAATCCTTTGTGTTTTATTGTGTTCTTACAGGTAATGGGAGTTGCCTGGGTATATGGAGTTGACAATTTTATTAAAGATATTGAATTTATGCTCGGTTTTAAACTTGGACGGTACTGGAAAGTTTGCTGGGGATTCATCACACCAGTCTCCCTCGCCGGAATCCTTATTTATGCGTTAGCTACAGAAAAGCGTTATAAGTACAATGGGTGGGACTACCCCGACAGTGCCATTGGTAAGAAACATACGGCGTTTCAATCCGGAAATTCTGAATAAATCCAGAAATGCATACTTTACTGTGACGTGTGTGTTAAAATCACTTCCAATTTAGTAGTTGAGCTTGAAAATGCAAAATCCGAAAAATCCGGAAATCCATGAAATTTTTGAAAGATCCGCAAAAAAACGGATTTTGTAGAAATCGTCCGAAAAAATATTATTAGTTACAGTAAAAGTCTACCAATTAACAAAAAACAGTCTTTTCATTTTTTAAATGTATTTTGTCGTCTTCTATCCGGAAAACCACTAAAGTTTCATTTTAATTTGATGTATTTCACTAATAATATTACTATGCTAATTGTTTTAGCTTGCGGATGGATGATTGCCGTCGTAGCTATACTTCTTCTACCTTTGTGTGGACTACTGGCAGTGAAAAGATCTAAAGCATCTGGATTCATCAACGTAACCTAATTTAATACATATTTTTTGCATTATTTAATTTCAAAATCGATAAGATTTATAAAATTAGTTTCGTGTATGTCGTACAGTTTATGTCTGTTACTATTATGAATTATTTTTGTTTGCAACTTTAGAAATGCAAGGATGCTTCAAAGGCGACCCCCGAGTGGGGCCCCAGGAGTAAGAAAACCAAAAGAGAATGGATAGCGTTTAAAGCCAAGCAATTGTAAAATTTCAAACAAAGTATTATGGAAGCACTAAATTATTGGAAAAAGATGAAGAAATACTTGAGCATGGTTAATGAAAATAATTTATTCATTGAGTGGATTTGGCTTCAGTAGATACGTCATTAAACATAGCGAAGTATATTTTTGGGAGACGGTTTTAAAAACTGCAGAAACAATCGGATTTAATCAATATGCGTTATTTTGACTAACTAATAAGTCTCTTGGATATTGAAAAAGGACATTTACTTAATAAAGTTTTGATATGATAATAAATGTGTAATAAACTAGCCCGTATGTTTGCATAAATTAAATAGAAAGTAAAACTTGTGAAAACTGACGAGTAATTTATTTCTACCTATTTACATAATTTAGTACATTGTTGAAATACTGGGCCGATTATGATGAATTATAGCTTATTTTAAAGCCCTTGAAAGAGAGAAAGACAACTTTATTAATATAAATAAACTAGTCACTGTCCTCCATTGAGGATAGCCCAAAGGACTCAGTATACGTTTCACAATTTTGTTATAAGTAAATTATAATTGCTAGTGTAATTATGATATATATATTTCAAAAATTAAAAAAATTTAGAAACATTGGGGTTTTATTTTTTATTTTGGGCCCATACAACACGTCTTAGAGGAATTTTCAAAACTTTTCGCAAAACGAGCTGGCTTTTTCATAAAACAGCAACTGTTGAAATATCTCGCTGAACTCGAACATAAGCCTAGAAAGATCGACTGAGTTTAAGCCCGCAACCAGCTTTCATGGAACATGTAAAGTACTAGGATTTGGGGATTTTCCCAACACTGGTACTACTGGGCAATCATAAATCACCATATACATACCTATAGGACAGGTAGGAAATTTTCTGCCCGGACATTAGCTACCTAATACCAAAGTAATAAATGCAAGCAGGCGCTTATTGATCAAAATGATGCGTAAGAGCAATATTACTGCGTCTAAATAATTGAATACATGCAAGTGTGCTTATGAGAGTATCCTTTGTACTGATATTTAGTAAATTACTATTTTTGTGCTTGGGTAGCAAATGTCCTAGGTTTGCTGGTAGGTAGAAAATGTGCGGGTCGTAGAAGGCCGGTTAGCATATGTCCATATACCATAGGATATGAATGTCCTGCGCGTGTTGGACGTAGGATGCAATACCTAATTGGTAATACTTAGCAATTTAATCTTATCGGATTGCTCTTACTATGTTATTAGGTAATTTTGCAATTATTGTTTCATGACAGACAATGAGGGATGGGAGCAATAGTACTTAATAGGATACTATATGGAAAGCGGGTTCTCAAGAGCCACTTTCATGTACTGTCCACGAGTGTCACTTTGATTTCATAGCTTTACACTAATGTAGAAACAATTTCTTCCCATTACTAATAAAATGTGTTAGTGACCAATCTCGAGTCAAACTAGAGTTTTGACTTCCAGTTACACTCCATTTTTTAACCACTCAGCGATTGCGGCTGAGTTACTTAACTTGCAGTCCGGCCTATTTATTCCCAAACGTTACAAGGAATACAACTACGAAATAGGAAGTGTACATAAAGTGTAATTGTGTACACCTTCTGTTTCTTCTTTTATCTCGATCGGCTCGGTAACAGCAGCTGTGCTTAGTAATTTGGGATGCAGCTTATCTCTGATAATGTGATAGATGTACGTTTAGTCATTAGCGGAACGGGAGTTTACTGTTTTAGCAAGCAGCATTAAAGAGACCAAAATAAAAAGGATTTGCCAACATGCGCATTAAGTGACACTAGCAACATTTGGTTTCTAATAACGGAAAAACTGTAAATAATGAGTGATTTAAAGGAAGTTTACTCGCTAGATCAACAGCGGGTAAGCTAAAACAAATTAATTCGTTGTATTCGCCTATTATAATTCACTATTTTCATAAGTATTTTTCTTTATTCCTATTCAGTGGTTATATACATATTGATTGTCCAACCTTCTTGACTAATGTTATCTCTGTATCTCAATTGTATAAACACTGAAATAATTTATTGACGAAGGTCAATCAAAGTTAATTCCATTATGCTTATATCACAGGATTAAATTAATTCTCAGATCATTTTTAAACAAAAAATATACGGCTGATAATTCCAAAACGTGGAGATCGCGGCAGTTAGTTTTGTTCTTAACCGGTGTCAAATACCCACTTATGTAGTATTTAACTATAATAACTATTATTAAAATACTTGTAGGGTTCGGCTGATAGTCCAACCGACACCGGGCTTTTATGTCAAACATTTTATATTTCATTTGATAAATATAATTTTTACGTTTCCACTTCCAACGCGGATTCTGGTGAGAAGAGCACTGTCGCAATTCTATTTCTAACTCCACTAATCCGTGATCACTTAATAAGTAGTAATTTGAGAAATGTGTGTGTGAATTATGTCTAATCCAGCCTGTGGCTTGTGCCACCAATGACAATGTGGTTCACAATATGGTTGTACTTAGAGTGGAATTACTGCCTAACAAACTTCAAGCTACACCTTAAAAGGCAAAAGCATGTGACGAAAGGACATTACTTACATAGAGCGTTTTTAGAATGCATCTATACGGCAATGGGAAAATTACTAAAGCCCGATGTAGGAAAAATGCCAAAATGTAATCTTATCTAGAAGTAATTGTATCTAATTCGATGAAACGGTTCTTAGTGATGATGTAACAATTTAACGAATCAGTATTTAAATTTCGTACATTTACTTTTACTTTTAGCCTATATACATAATTTACAGTGAAATTGAAATACTTGACCGATTTTGACGAGTGATGGATCATTTTAAATTTCTTGAAAAAATAAATAATCTGCTATTTTCTTTCTTGAATTCTAGTTTACACAAAACCTTTTATGAGGGAATTTCATAAAAAACTGGTGTTTTCAAAACTATTCAAAAACATTCAAAATTTTTCTAGCCACTTGATTTAGATTCATTACCTTTCGAATGATCTATAACTTACATACACTTGCAGTGGGTTACCGGTAGTAAATTGACATTTAAGATTTAGCGGGAAATTCAAATTTCGTAATTTTGGACTTTAAACTATGCAGCTTTAAACTACTTTTTTTAAACTATGCAGATTAACAGCTTAAAAATTATATTTCGCCATCTACATTACGCCTACCGTCGCATGAATTTTTTTTTGCCCTATTGTTAGGGCTGCCATGTGAAACGATAAATTAGAGTATATAATTAAAAATAACGACCCTAAACAGAAACCGTATATCCACACGGACCTTCAATTACCCTGAATATTGCGCAAAAAGTCAATCGCAATTTGCAAGGACTTCTACGTCAGTATGGATAATTTATAAATAATTTAATTTATAAGTAGGTTTAGGTTACCAGGATTTTTTATCGTTATCACGGAAGTAATGTTATATGCCATTAGAGGCTCTATAATTATGTATAATCACCATCTACATTAAAGCTGTAAAGGTTAATCCATTTATAAAAATATTATAAAAACTTATTGTATTGTATACTGAGTTTTATGGCTACTGCAAGTGTGCAGCAGTGACTTAATAAAGTTATTTCTCTCTCTCAAGGTATAATTATTTGCTTTATTAGAATTTAGCCCTATAAATAATTTTCCTAAAACCAATTGGCAAGTAATTTAAATGAAACGACTTTAAGACATTTGAGGAAGTGAGTTTTTTTGATGTGAATTATTGTGCATTTTTAAAATGCTACATTTAAAATGTGACATACCGTCTGTTTAGTTTCATACCTGCTTGTTGCTGTTTGTTGTTGTTTAGCTTCCTACGTGCTTGTTGTTGTTTGTTTTCGTGTTCATAATATAAACCTACGCAAAGTATCCACTTGAACAATCACAATTTCAATCGCCCTTCGGCATCCTGCAAAATATTGCTAAATAAAAGGGCTTCAAGCAAATTGCACATTATTTATTGTGTTTTGTACTCTGCCTTATCGGACTTTATAACTGAAGGTATAGATCAGCAACGTATGCCCGTGTATGCACCGCACAACTCTTTTGTTTTAAATTGGGAATCCCATATATTATTCGTGTTAATGTAAATATACTATATACTACCGAAGGGCTAATCTTTTCTATCTACAATCTACAGGGAAGTTGAAGAGCAGACATTGTAGCAATAGTATAGTCATAGTTGAACATGGAAGGAAGGAAATTAATCAAAACGTTATGAAACAATGTTGCATTTTATTTTTTAGTGCCTTTTCTCAGTAAATGGTAATATCAAATGGAATATACAACCTACTAATATGCATTTGTACATTTTATAAAATTTTAGGAGTTAAAAGGTCAGGTCAACATTGGGTTTGAGGGAATCGAACTCGGGAACAATGAAAAACTATCTACTGCTGGAACAAAAAATACTATAGACAAAGTAAGTTTTGCATGGTTTTTATATTTATTTGCTGCATTCCGCGTCTTTTGCTAGTCTTCTCGGTCCAAGTTAATTCGGGCCACATTACGTTATAACCCGTGACCCGTATAGCATTTTTTCTCAATTATTGTCAACCCTTTGAAGCAAAAATAAAAGTATTGACGTGTCTACCTAAGTATATACTCTAAACTCTTTGGGACTTTTACCTAACACCGTTTGCACTATCAATGTTTGAAAAGTTTGATATCCGCATCAACAGATGTCGAGAATGGGGCAGACTGTGTTTTTGTATTAACTACCTGTAAATGAAAAGCATATGACTGGCTTGCCCTTGCGAGTTTTAAATGAATACTTATTTTCTGATTTTCGTTCTTTTATCCTTTCGTATTCGTTAAAGTAAAACAGTTCGTGCTTCTATTTCCCCTTTATAGGAACCGTCGGAGCCTGAGGAACCAGTAAGAGCAAGAGAGCAATGGGAAAGGCCGATAGAATTTTTACTGTCCTGCATATCCATGTCCGTAGGCATAGGAAATATATGGAGATTCCCTTACACAGCTTACAAAAATGGAGGCGGTATGTTCACTTGAATTGTGTTCTACAATTTAATAATTTCACTTACTGATTAATTATAATATTCTAACCCTTCTCAAATGTCTGGTGTCTTTATTCAGGAGCCTTCCTTATACCATATTTAATCGTTTTGACGTTTATCGGACGACCATTATATTTTCTAGAACTTGCGCTTGGTCAATTTTCTCAGTATGGGGCAACCAAAGTTTGGAGTATATCTCCAATTTTTACAGGTAATGAATAATGAAGAATACTTTTCAATGTGTGCACACATTTACAAAGATTTTATTTATTCATTATTTACTACACCGAAAATGCATTAATGCTCTGTAATTAATTATTCCTAATTTTAGGGGTGGGCTATGGAGCCATGATTGGGACTGTATCCGTCTGCAGTTATTATGCAAGTATCATGGCACTCACAGTATTTTATTTTTCTGCATCAATGCAAGCTACATTACCATGGAGTGAGTGCAACAAGGACTGGGTAGGTTTAGGAGTGGGGAAGGCATACAATAACATTTCCCAAAAATGGGAACCGTATCTCATGTGTAATGATTCCGACCTGAGCTCGTCATATTACCTAAATGGGTCTGGGAAGTCCTCAATAAGCGTTCCAAAACTTTATTTCGAGTAAATACCTTTCCATTTTTTCCAATCAGTCCGATTAACTTATTATTATTATTTGTCTAAAACTATTCTTTTAAGAATTTATTTCACCTTTTCAGGAACGAAGTTTTGCAGCAAAAAGATGAAATTGATGAAGGAATTGGCTATCCCGAATGGAGACTGACCTTGTGCCTCCTTCTGTCCTGGATACTTATCTGGGCATCCATCATTAAGGGAGTGGCTTCGAGTGGAAAAGTGGCCTACTTCACAGCCATTTTCCCATATGTTGTCCTGACTATCATGTTGATCCGTGGTGCGACGTTAGAAGGCGCTTGGGTGGGGATTAGGTACTTCATTGAGCCTCAGTGGGACAAGATGTTGGAAATAGATGTGTGGTATGCCGCAGTCAGTCAGTGCTTCTTCAGTTTAGCCTGTGGATTTGGCCCTATTATTACGTAAGTATGTGATTACAATTATCTGAAATTTAAATTTAGATATTTTCATTATAAGTATATTTATTTCTAGGAATCTAAAAATATGAAATTCTTTGCTTTTGGTGTTCTAGTGTTGGTAGTTACAATCCCTTCAATCACAATATTTACCGAGATGCTTGGATTATCACTGGTATGGATACATTCACCAGCGTGTTTGCTGGATTCACCATATTCTCCGTGTTGGGTAATCTGGCGGTGACTTTGGACATTCCAATCGAAGAAGTTGCTGCATCAGGTGCGTGTAGTTTTAGAATTTTGTAGTTTCAAAATTAATTCATGTATTTCACTAGTCAGTGGAATTAATTAGTTGCATAAATTCCAGTAAATGCCAATCAAAATTAAATATATTATTGGAATTAATTTTTTCTAATCACATAGGAAATGGGCTAGCTTTCGTTACTTTTGCCCAAGGACTGAGTCAGTTTGCTTGGGCACCCCAGGTATTTGGTTTTAAACATTTTAGTTGGCACCTTTATTAATTAAAGTAAAATCAAACCGAATAGAATCTTTATTTTTTTGTGTGAAAATTTCCATTAGCTCTTCTCTGCACTATTTTTCCTCATGTTGTTTACATTAGGGATTGGTAGTGCTGTGTCAGTCCTTTCAGGAATCGCCACTATTATTTGCGATGAGTATCAACACTTTAAAAAATGGATAGTTACTACCTGCATCTGCATAGCTATGTTTTGTGTAGGTTTAATCTATGTGACTCCGGTAGGTTCATTTTTAAAACATTATATTAATTATATTATAATAATTATATTAACCCTTTACAAAAAATAAATAACCTTATATTGTGTACCCTTGCTGAACGGCGGTAATCATTTTAAATATTTCACAGGGTGGCCAATTTATGCTAGAGTTAGTCGATCATTTTGGTGCCAACTTAGTAATTTTCGTCACGGTTACATTAGAGGTATCCTTAAAAACATAATTAATTATATGTTCGTGTGCTTGTGATGTAAATACTTAGCATATCTTTGTCGGCTAGTCACAGTCAAAGGAGAACAATACAAAGGAACAATGAAACAAGACTTGTTCTTACTCTATGGATATTATCGTATGTTTACAGATAATCGGAGTTGCTTGGGTGTATGGAATCAATAATTTGATTAAAGACATTGAATTCATGTTGGGTATTCGAATTGGATGGTACTGGAAACTTTCCTGGGGCTTCGTCACACCATTTTCACTTGCCTTAATTTTCGTTTATACAGTAATCCACGAAAAACGTTTGACGTATAACAATTGGGACTATCCTGACAGTGCCCTTGGTAAAAAAAATATTTAATCTCCCCGCTTCATAGCTTCCAGAATTGGAGCACGCAGTCGTGTTCCCTTTTATTTTTGGTTTGTATGATGTTTCTCTGATTTACATGATGCACTGTTTCAGCTTGTGGTTGGGTGATTACTTCAGTAATCTTACTTCTATTACCCTTTTGTGCTTTCCTGGCGATGAGAAAATCTAAAGCCTCCGGATTTATCAACGTAAAATAGTTTAACACATAATTAAAATATAGTATTATCAATTTGTAAAAAATTAATAATAATTAATAATTTTTAATGTCATTTGTGTGGATGTACCTACCTACCTACATAACTTTATAAAGCCTTGTATTTAAAAAAAAACTCTAAACCGGCATGAACTGTTTCATGCTTTAGAAATTCAAAGATTCTACGCAGCCGAACTCCGAGTGGGGCCCGAGGAATAAGCAAACCAAAAAAGAATGGATAGCATTCAAAGCCAAGCAGATGTGAACTTCATGAGCAGTTAAATATTAAAAGGAAAATACTAAAGCTAAAATAATTATGCATAATTTATTATTCTTATTTTCGGATTGGGGGACATTTTTGAAAGTCAGCTCCAAAATCTATAAAATCAAATCGGTAATCATTATTGCATCTACCGAGTTACTTGGATATCCAAAATATACAATCTTGAATGAATAAAGTTTTGATATATATAGATATATGCATCCTTTTATATTTGCGCTTTTTAGTTTATTAATTTTATTATTAGTGGCTCCTTATAATTATGTGTCAGACCAAAGAATTAAATCTCAAAATGTGGAAAATTAATCTGGGCATTTTATATGTTGCTTGCAATACAAACGAAAGTATAGATCCCCCGTCAGGATAAACTGAGGCATAGCTTACAAACCACTAAAACGCACAAAGGTGTAAGTTGTACCAATAGATGAAGAATCACGTCAGGAACACAAAAACAGGGTGATATTTAGAGATATGGGGAATCCTAGCCAAGAAAATTGCGACATCTAAAATCCAAAACTGGAAACAAGAAAATAAAAAGGGCTGCGCGGGGCCCTAAGGCTTTTGAGCGGCTTATTACCGTATGAAAGAGTGCAAGGCATCAACAGATGCAGAATTAACCAAGCAGTTCATATAAGGTGAGAAACTTAAAGAGTTGCAGCACAAAAACAGTCCAACGGGAAGCGCTTGAAAGTCGAATCGTGAAAAAAGAAAAGGGAAACGATGGGGACAAAAATACAGTCCTAGGCTTCTTGAAACAGCATACAACCACAAATCCAAAGAAAGGGAAAACAAATCAGCAAGTTTTAATAACTAATGTAGAAGGACATTTTGGCTCAACGCTCGAGGTACCGTATTTCCTATATTAGACCACGGGCTTGAAATAGTACATGTGGCTGCCTCAACACACGGGTCCAGGGGGTTAAAAATTGAATAGTACACGCGTCTGTAATTGTATATGAAACGGACTGTCAGAGCCGGGTCAATCTCAGAGAAGTCAAACCGGTTCAACAACCAAGTTAGGTTATCTCCTCGCCCTAAAATTATGAGTAAATAATTTTCTCAAAAATAATAAAATGGCAATAGCCAATTATTTACAACGGCATATACATGGAAGTCAGATGGGGGTTTAGACTTTAGAGGTGTTCCACCATGTTGCTTTATGAGGTGGAAGGGGCAACAAACCCCAGGGGCGACAATTGAGCACAAACAGACGAAGCTACCAAATGGCTACCTAGGTAAGTGTGCAGTTGGCATTTTTCTAGTTTATTTTTGCTTCTTTTAGCTATCCTTGTTGCACCGTATAGCTCAATAAAAAGTTTACTTTGGACTCTTGCGAAATCTAGAGCTGCAATCCATTTGTTGTAGTTGCTTATAGGATGAAATCGCTACTAAGCGACTGTGTGGGAATCAGCACAGCTAGGTAAAAGATTAGCACAAACATGACCAAACTATTATTATTATTATGCAGGGTTTTATTTCTTTGTTCATTGATCATATTGATTACATCGAGTACATACACGGAACATGACACAAGTAATGCTAAATCATTCCCGAAAATAGTACATGTAATGATAGAGTAGTTTGCTTAATTTTACTTTGAAAAACTATTATTATCACATACAGACAATTTAGTTAAGAAAGATCAAGAAGCCCAGGCAGCATATAACATGCGCAGTGGATAACAGGGTTTACAAATGGAATACACTTTCAATCTGATGTTAACAGTATTTACTTAACTAGAGAGATTCAACACCTATAATTCATAATATTCTACCCTATAATTATTATAGTACTAATAAAGCTAACTTCCATGGGCCTCATTTCTAATTATTGTTGGAATTGTTGATTTTCTGTACCTTTCAGTTTTACATTTAATAATTCGGAACTTGTTGGTTGATCTGTTTGGGCGAGTATTAATTCTAGCATACTGACTTAGCCAATTCCCAAACCGTTTTGATTTATCTAACTTTTTGCCAAAATTTTTTAACAGCATTTTATATCTTTCCTGAATATTAATTAGACCTAATTTTTTTGCTATAACATTATAATTTGAGTCACTCACATAAGTGCATTCTATTATTGACAAACATCGTTTCTTAATAGCAGTTAGTTTTTTTTAAAGATTTTGAGGTATTGCTTGGCTCCATACAACTGATGCATATTCAAGGTTACTTCTTATGTAAATTTTGTACACATTTGTCAGTTGACTTTTACTAAACCCACAATGCTTGAGTTTCCTTAACATAAATATTTTTTTTGACGCTTTCTTAACAATATGATTAATGTGATCATTCCATTTTAATTTGTCATTGATTTGAACACCTAGTAACTTTGTACAATTAACAACTGGGACTAGTTCATTACCTATTTTCAGTTCTATATTGCTGTATTTCTTGTCTTTGGTATAAACAATTATCATGACGCAACATTTGGTGGGATTCAGTTTCATTTTCAACTCAGTTGCCCATTTACTAATATCATTTAGATAGTCCTGCATATGAGGGATATCACCATACTTCACACATTCAGCTAATGTTAAGTCATCAACGAATCCATTGAGGATAGTCTGTAGTTTATCTTTTATACTTTGGTGGCAATTTTCAAATTTGGTGAGTATCTTGTTTATTAAAATAACAAATAACAATGGTGCTAGCTTGGTGCCCTGAGGCGTTCCGTTATTTATATTACAAAAGTCAGACAAAGTTTCGTTCTCTCTTACACATTGGGTTCTATTGCATAAAAACTCCTCAATCCATTTCACATCACACATGTCCACACCAATTGAAATTAATTCACTGATTACAATGGAATGGTCAACTAAGTCGAAGGCTTTAGATAAGTCAAGTAATACCTCAATGACATAAGTTTTTGGAGAGTCCATTGACTTGAGAATAAAATCATTTAAACTTACTAAGTAGTGGGCTGTTGAAGAACCTTTGAGTGAACCATACTGATTTATGCTAATTTGCTTAATAACCTTTTTATAAACTTTTTCAAACATAAACTGTTCTTGGATTTTACCAAATACGTTAGTCTGAGAGAGAGGCCGTAAGTTATCAACGCATAGATTGGAGATATCCTTGGGTATTGGGGTGATGTATCCAATTTTCCATGGGTTAGGCATCAGGTAATTTTTGAACGAAAAGTTAATTAAGTGACATAGTTCAGTAGTAAATCCAAATCCAAATTCATGTAAAATATTAGTTGGGGTACGTTTAGGAACATTCGATTTGGACACATTCAGTTTGTCCAATGTTTTTAGTAAGGTAAATTCATTAATACTTAAGCACATTTCATTCGCTATTGTTTGTTTTCTTTTTAGTAATGGTTTGTAAGATTGGTTTATTTTTGAGAAATGATTATTAATTAAATTTAGTGTTCCAACTGTGTCCTTTGTATTTAGGAGTAGTTGTAGTTGAGTTATGACGGATGTTTTCTTTGAATGCTCACAAATTTTCCTTGTTATGTTGTGGAAGTCTTTACTATTTCCATTTAAAATTTGTTTTTGCAGTTCACAGTTATAGTCTAATTTGGCAATTTTGATTTTTACAGTGAGCTCCTTTTCAGTTTCTTTATAATTTTGTTTGTTTGCTTTTGCATTTAGTAATTTTTGTGAGAGTTGCTTAATTTCCGAGTTTATCCAAGTGGGATCAGAAAGCTTCATAAGTTTTTCATGCACAGGAAAGGCATGATTAAAAGAATCAAATAGGACTTCGTCTAAAATTGTTGCCATTTGGTTAACATCATTACATGAGTAAAATTCTGTCCAATCGGTGTCCTTGATGAGCTGAGCAAATTGATTTTTATTTTCATCAGTGAATTTTCTTATTTGCTTTTTGATCAGTTTTGATTGTAACTTATTTAGTAGTTGAGATGGGATAAGATCAATGCAGTAATGACCAGAAGTAGATTCTTTCAGCGGTGGGAGTTGAGCTGGTGATGTGTAAAATTTAACCAAATTCGTAAATACCAAATCAATTGGAGCACTGTTTACACAATTTGGGGAGAAAAAGGTCGGAAATTTTATTATTTGCTTCATGTCGGTACTTCGGACTAGATTATTGGCATACGTCCAGTGATTGAAGTCACCTGCTATCACTATTCCTGGTGATACATATTTTGTTTTAGCGTTGTTTTAAATATCAATAAGTGCGTTTTGCAATTTATTCTGTACAGTAGTAGTAGATTGGGGAGGGATGTACACACCAATGATTATAATAACTGATACACTTTTTGGCATATAATTTGGCCTACTCACAACACAGGTGATTTCAAATTCTGTTGAGTTATGGTGGATAAAATTATTGAATCTTGTTGACTGCATGGTATTTTTGACATAGATCGCAGTACCACCTCCTTGTCTATCAGCTCTTTGATTTTCATATAATACAAAATCCTTGATTTCAATATTTTTTGAACTACAACTAGTGCTGCAATTTAACATTTCGTGACCCACAATTCTATTAGGCCCAATTCCGCTCATCAATCTGATTAAAACTATGTAAATTCAGTTTTAAAGTTGTTTTTTATCTGTCACATGACTTGTAAATGCCGTAAGTATTGCACAAATTGTTTTACACAACACTACAATTGCAGCAATCGTTTTAATTAAACACAAATATTAAAACAAATGATGATATTTTTTCTACTCTAACCATATTATATAAATTTTGTTTTTCTATATTGTTTTCCAATATGGCCCATAGACCAATATGGCCCATGGACCAATATGGCCCATGGACCAATATGGCGGCCATGGAACAATATGGCCCATGGACCAATATGGCCCATGGACCAATACAATATGGCCCATGGACCAATATGGCCTATGGACCAATATGGCCTATGGACCAATATGGCCCATGGACCAATATGGCCTATGGACCAATATGGCCAATGGACCAATATAGCCCATGGACCAATATGGCCTATGGACCAATATGGCGCATGGACCAATATAGCTCATGGACCAATATGGCTCATGGACCAATATGGCTCAGGGACCAATATGGCCCATAAACTAATTTGGCCCATAGACCAATATGGCCTATGGACCAATATGGCCCATGGACCAATATGGCCCATGGACCAATATGGCCTATGGACCAATATGGCCCATGGACCAATATGGCCCATGGACCAATATGGCTCATGGATCAATATCGCCAATATTGCCCATGGAATAATGCCTTGTTTTGTAAGGCAACTGCGAAGTGCTAACTGCATTGTGGTAATTGCTTGGCGTTAACTATTTGGCAGCAATATCCGGAAGGTTTATGTCTCATGTCAACTACATGATGACAAACTCTGGATAAACTTGTCGATCCTGTAGTTGCCTAGGTTCAACTGCTTGGTGGTAGCTGCCTGGTTGAAACTGTCTGAATATGACGGTGGAAATTGCTTTAATGAAACAAGTTTCTTGTAGCCACTGCGTGTTTGTAATTTTATGGCCGCAACTGCATATTCTCTTCTTTCTGGTGGCAACTACTTGATGGCAAATGCATGATTGCAGCTGCCTGAAGGTCACTGCCCTGTGGTAACTGTTAGAAGATAAATGCCTGATGGAAACTGCCTGGTCGCTTTTTCCTGATGACTCCCGCCAGATGAAAGCTTTCAGATGACACCCACTGGATGGCAACCCTCTAATGACAAATGCCTTGGTGCAAATGCCTGGTAGTCTCTGCTTCATGTCTACTGGCTGATGACCCTTGCGATATTACATCTGCAAAATGACACCGTCCAGATTCCAACTGCTAGTTTCCTCTATAGCCATATTGCAACTGCGTGGTTGCTACTGCATTGTGGCAACCACTTGTTAGCAACTACCTAAAGGCATCTGCTCGAAAGTATCAGAAGTATCATATTTTCAACGACTCGCTCTGACAACTCCGAGGACGACGGACGTGTCCTTCTCTGTTCTCGTGAGCTTTCAGAAAGTCTTTGTTCCATTTTGGTTTTTGACTTGAACATACCGTTCGCGAGTCTACCTTGCAGTTGTGGGTTTAGCGTGTCAGGGCTGTGTCGCTGAGGTTTCTTATCTTCACCTTGGACAACTTTTGGTATTTGAGATAGATATTGTTGGAACTTATAAGTAGGAAGATTATGTAACTTCGGTGAAGAGGCAATGTGGTTGCATACACATTGCTGCTTTACTGAAGTTATTTAAGAATAATCGCGATCTTCCCAGGCACGTTGACCCCAGCTAATAGCACTATCAGCAACTGCTGGAACATCTCTTGTATTTTGTGAGTAGGTTGATTAGTCTCGCTTAATTACATGCAAGTTGGACTACGTGCTGGTATTTCGGGAATTTGTATAAATTCCACCAATGGCTTCGGCCCTTGATAAATACCAGTACTATGGTCTGATTTAATTGTCAATTCTGAGCAACTCATAGGCATAGTCATAGTCACTAAATAGATATACGCTTAGAGGTGTAATTGAAAGTTTGGTGCGAAAGTTTCTCGTTCTTGCTCACGCATACTTTATAACGAGTAAACATAGCAACTTTCATAAATAAAGACATGTTCATAGTAAAAAGGATCGTTCTGCAATGGGCCTATTTTTTATTGGCCTGAGCGGCATTTCAGTAACTTCGTGTTGCTGGATCTCCTTCAAATACAATACAACAATCATATTTTCAAAGTTCCATCTAATAAAGACCATAATAATAATAAGAATATATACTGGATACAATAAGTACACAGTAAACACCCGCTCAACAAAACTTAGAGATGATTAAATTTAATTTAATTTAATGATTAAAATGGCAGCAAGTCAGAAAACGTGATTCACCTATTATACATAATAAATACTGTATTGTTACTATCAATGCTACAGGTACAATAAGTAATACTGTAGTTTGTACATGTACCTGTGCAGAATCCATTGCGGCTACTTTTCAGTTTTCACACTCATTAAAAGATTCATTTTTAAATAAAGATTCATCATCAGAAATCGTACTTGAGTCCAAAATGTATTCCATATACATACATAGTCCCAGTCGATAATTAGTGATACGCCATACAGTGGCGGATTCAGAAATGTCTCATGGGGGGGGGCTAACAATGTAAAGCTGCTATCTTGCAAAATGGCCGCTCCTACCTATCTCTGCAATGTTAAAAATTTCATTTTAGGGATCCGCCCTTCACCCCATAATATTATATAATATGCACCTATTTAAACTTGTTTGCATGGCAATTAAAATCAAAATCTCAGCTTATTTTTGGTGGATATTTTTTTATTGTCATACGTGAGTATAATTATATTGTGTTATGAGACTATCCGCCCGTATGTCCCGTTCCCTTGTATCTACATATGCAGATAAGAATACGTCCCTTGTAATTACTGTGCAGACGCGGACTTTAGAGTACTACACAGTACAAAACTACGCACATGTCCCTACATGTTATTTGTTATCTCTTTATCATTTGCTGTCACACGTTACTGTCACTTTGTATTGATAATTTTTATATCAGTAATAGAGGCGGCATTTGTATGGCAATCTTCAATGCAAATTAGTTTCGTCAAATAGTATCTCCAATATTAGTAATGACGTGTCATACATGTGCCCAGGTGCACTGATTCAGTAAACAGCGTGGATCTAGTCAAGATATACATAGTATATGTTAACTATGATAAATGTATACATAAATGATTATTAGAGTGCTCTGTTTTGATAACATAGCATGATTTTGATTTAAAATTGTCATAAAACATACTGCATGATGTAAGCCAACACTCAGTAAAGTGTATAATAAACTTTGCCGAAGCCCTATAGCTCACACATACTAATGTAAATCGATAGTAATAATATTATTTTCTACGTGTAATTATATCGTATATGTACCGCTCGGATGAAGAACAAAATGAAGCGCACAGAAAAGTGCAACTCTTCAAACAAAACTACAAAACGTTCGATGTCAGCTCAATATTTTCCACTAGCGCCTTTTTAATAATGTTAATTGTCCAACATACACTTGTACGCATGTAAAATTCATAATTCAGAATATTTTAGCATTTTGTGAATATTATAAAGCAAAAATACTTTTTAATAAATACTTTTATACCATACATTTTATTGTGCTTGTGAAATTAAAATATTACAATATTATTAGTAGCACCACTCACATTTCATTGTCACAATAAGAGTTTCTAAATTGTAATTTAAAATAAATTTTGCAATACATTCAGTATACTCTTTGGGATGGTGGTGAGTGAGGAGAGCAATAAACGTCGTGTGAACTGGGAGTTAATAGTTCATATACATCAGATGGGGGAAGTTTAACAAGTGCAAAGTTTAATTGCTCTCTGATATGATTGTTGACTGAATGTTCTCGGCTCATCCTCATTGCTGATTACACAGTCAGTCATCTGTTTTCCTAGACACTGCACGAGATAGGAGAGTTGTTTGGGATTAGAGCGATCGATCCTCCAATCCTCCATCCTACTAAGCCACGTAAACATTATTTAATTAAGTAATTACTATCGAATTAAAAACTAAGTAATAATCTATATACCGTTTTTTTCCCAAGTCCCAACCTGTTTACAATATCTGTATTTTGAGTGATCGTACTTCAAATATTACTCTCCACAAACAAACCAGGTGATTAAATTAACGTTTATATAATATATATTATGACTGTTCAATGTGCAACTCAAAACTCAATCAAGCCCTACGAAAACCGAGCCATAGCTATAAATCTTCTATAATTAACAGTAAACTAGTACAGCACACACCGACGGCACATGATACACTGCATTCAATTCAGTGATTTTAGTGACAGAGAAACGTTACAATTTGATATCAACTAAATATCATACAGTTCTACCATTGAAATTGAATTTATCACCAACTGAAAATTAAAACTGCTTTTGAAGCTGCTAAAATTATTAATTAAAATCCAAAATAACTCCAGTATAGTCAAGCCCATAAATTGTAAGTTGTGTTCTAATTTTACTCCAACTATATCTTCCCTTGAAAATTTGTCAAGCCTGTGCTAGGGGGAGGGGAATTTTCAAAATTATAAGTGAAGTGGTGTTTTCTATTTTGGTCGGCAGGAAATATTTTCTACAGAATTCTACTTATATATTACATCAAATAGTTAGGTCTGTAATTTACGGACCGTGCAAGTTTCTGTAGAATGCCCATTGATAGTAAGGACAGCATGAATAAAGAAGAGCAGAAGAGTATAAATAGCAATTTGAATGCTTTGGCTACAAATACAGTGAACTTGGAAGAGCTGATTGAAGCTTTGCAAAAAAGACAGCTTATAGAAGTTGGGGAAAGAGAACATATTGTAAGTTACTGAAAAAAATGAATACGGTAGTAGTTATATACTTACATAATATATTATTATACAGTTTAATACTGCATTTACATTCATACGTAGTATGTATGTATGAAATCATAATGTAGCTTATTAATGTATTAAAACCTCTCCATTTACCGGTATTACGTCCTCCTCAACGTTCGTAACCGTATACTTTTGTCGTAATCGTGAATCGTAGTCGTGTATCGTGCCCCCTGTTCCAAATTTAAGCTATTTAAAAAAAAATCCTGTAATGTGCAATAACTGGAAGCTAAATTTGAACGTATTTTGGTGCTCACCTCCCACCCTAGCTTAAGCACCCTACAAAGTACAAGAGATGCTCGGAAATCTACCTGCTTCTATTACGAAAGGGTCCAGATGCATTTGACGCACTGTATCAAGCCTTAGTCGAGACAAAGAATGACACAGTTGCGGAAATTCTAAAGCCGGATGAGTCAGCACATAAAAGGACATATCGGTCTCGCGCTATTCGCCGCTCGGACTCGGAGCGAGACAGACAATATGGGTATAAAAACCGGTTACCTCAAAAACTCCAGCGTCCGATGTCCCTTTGCGAAGTCGCACAAGTAGAGGCAGACGTCCAAAGTAAGGAAAAGCTATATATTTAAATACAAATATTTATAACATGAACAAAGGAAGAGTTGTTTGGCAAAGCGAGATAAGTCCATTCAAAGACGAAATTATTTGCGATATGTGTGCTATTTAACTAGATACGCCACTCAACGTGGCGCTCAACCATAACAATTTTAAAAAATAGAAAGCATTTCGTTTTTTTGGCAAACGTTTTTTCAAGTTCATTAACTGCTATTAGAGAAAATGGGATAACCCATGAATTTTTTATTTGAATATTGTTTGTGAGTGGGTTCGTAGTCTGTAGAAGACAATTCACGTGCTTAAATGTTTTTATCCGCAAGACAAAGTTTAAAAGTAAAAAGTTTGATTTCACTCGATACAATTAAAATTTTATCTCACGGTCGTTTTAATCCACGTTAGGTTATTGATGTTTTGGCAAAACGGGACAAGTCCACTTTAGTTTAATTTTTAAAAAACATTTTCTAAAAAATTCAAAAATTGCTCTAGATTTAAGCCACTACTGGTGATATGATAGTGCTTCGTCGTATACTGTAAGTGGGTATAAATATTAAGCTTAAAAATCATTCAGTGTTCAGTCAGATTTTCTTTTTGTTAGTCCTGTAAAAACCTTTATGGACTTATCCCGTTTTGCCAAACAACTCTTCACATGTTTACCTATTCCAATTTTTATATTATTTTAATTTATTAAAAAAACACTGGTTAACTATAAATATTGTAATTGGATAGTTATTATTTTTTCCAGTCACAGCCAATCATGTAAAAGAAATAGTGTGCATACTGGAAAACACAATAGCTCATGCAGAGTGGCCAGTTATAGTCAATGACCTCTTAGATACCTCGGTGCGACAAGAGCTGGACAAACTTCCATCCTCGGCAACCTACGAAGAAATTTTTGACAAGACACTTCATCTCTGGATAAATAGTAGAGGCTCTCAAGCCACACTCAATAATCTTCTTTTGATTCTATTTCAAAGGAAACAGTATGGCACTGCAGGTATTTCAAAATTCAAACTAACCGCGCAATCATTAAAAACATAAGTACCAATAACATGAGCATAATATTATTTATAATAAACTTTGCTTGTTTTGACTTTCGATTGGTTTTCTCTTTATCATCAATAATAATATATGTGTAATCCAGTAAATCTTAATCCTCGAAGCTTTCATAATTATAAACTGTGTTTCATGATGACAATTCTTTGCCAACAGATGAGCTGAAAACTAAACACCAGAAGATATTTCTGACATTTTGAAATCAGACGAACATGCCTTTTTATTCCTTTATATTTCTCTGATGGTTGAGCGACCAGCGACGTGGGAACGAGGTGCTTATAACAACGACTAATTACTTACAAAAATAACTTTTGTTTCGAATTTCGAGTTCACAATTTTCTCGAGGCTAGAGACTAACCTTAAAAAGGAGTTGGGGAGAGGGGTGAATTTAATTTCAAACAATAGCAATGCAACCTATTTAACTTGCTGATTCAATAAGCTGTATTTTGCTGTCATGTTTGAACTGAATTTAAAATGTGTGTGTGTGTGTGCTTAATGATATTTTAGTTTTTAAAAGTTCTTCCTACCTATTTAAGCCTTAAATAAATTGAAATGGATAATAAAACATAAAATAATATAAAAATAATGTATTTGCTTTCAAAGATATCGTTCTTATTAAATCGCAATTTTTTAAATTATTATTGAAAGTAATTCTATATATTGCATGTTAAGCCAAACACTTAATGTAATATTTGCATAGCTGATCAACAAACTATTTAACGTTTCAACTGACCCTACCATTTCGAATATTCGAATTGTAAGAAAATAATTATAACTAAATTAAAGTGTAATTTATAGAAATGTTTAAAATTGAGCACGCTAACTACATTTCAATTAAATCTAAATTTGTTCTTATAAATAAGGCATTTACTTCTACAATTAAAACATAATAAATTATGCATATTTTAGTCAAAACAAATCAGTTAGCCTTATAATTCGTTGTACAAACTTTTGAAGATGGAAGCCGGCGCTGAAAGCAATTGAAGCTGTACACAAATCATAACCGAGGCCGGGCCATTTGCAAAGTAATCTGAATCACAGCCTATAGTAAAGAATAAGAAGAGAATAAATTAAATCTGACTTCAGAATAAATTACTTTAGAGGCGGAAAAAGTGAAATTGTCGAAAAGGTTTGAATAAAAAATATGAGCGAATGTAATATATGAGTCATACAAATAAGGTTCATGGTAAGTGACATTTGCAAGTGGTACGTAACTTAAGTAACTAGGTACATCGTGGGATTGTAAATCAATATTCCCTCAAGTACTTACAAAGTAATTCGACAAATTGAGTACTTCACTTCTTAGTTAGTTAGTTAATATTTTATTCCTGGAAATGTGCGACGATTTTTTTTGGTAACTTAACTGCGACGAAAAATCTCTTGTTAAATATAAGAGTTACAGAACAGACGTTGTTACGTAATATTACATACTAGGTATGTATCTATATGTTATTAGTGGTAAAAGAGCAAGAATTGCCATGATGTTCCGTTCAACGAAGCGATTAGTCACAGCAATTCCAACATGTGTTTAATAATCTAAACGTGGACTACCTTTACATGAATGACCACCCTGACTATTTCATTATTAATTTGTAAAGCAATTATAGGCAACACCAGAGCTCCATAACTCTGTGTGAACACAAGGCCTAGTCTTCATATTAACCTTGAATGGGCAGGCGTATGGCCCGCTGTAAATACATTGTCAATTGCCCGAAACAAATTTTTCTGACGGTGAGTTGGGCCAATACCAATTTTCTGGGACTCTAATTTGCTCGTAGTAGTAGGTACATTAGAATGTATAGTTCAGATGCCAAGGGATTTAGCAAGAATCTCAGCCTACTCATTTATGCATACCCATAATGTTCAGGGATACCAGTGCTAATCACTTTCATTTCTTAAGAAACTCAGCTAGCTAAGAGCAGCACATAGTTCTATTGTTCTATACTATTTATTTCAATTATCCTAAAATACGAAAAAAAACTGACGAAATTATAAGGAATTGGCCCTGTGCTTAAAAGTGGCCCTGTGCCCCTGGCCTTGTGGTATAAATCGTCTCGAAAACTTTTTCCTTTTTGCAGATTTTTAATCGTTCTAAATAAATCCCAATGTGTCTTACTGTTTGCACATGATGAGTTGTTTGGGAAAACAAAGCTTTTGCAGGAATTACGAATTTCAAAATAATTAAATGTGGCTGGTGATTAATTAAGCTACTATTTGTCATTTGTAAAATCTAGAGCGTTTTTTGAATATTTTCGAAAATATTTGAAAGTTAAAACTTTGTGAACTTATCCCGATTTGTCAAAAAATAAATAACTTAACATGGATTAAAATAGTCTTGAAGATGACATTTTAATCATATTGAAAGAAACTAAACTTTGCTTTACTTTTAACCCATTTCTTCTTGCATACAAAAATTTACGCAAGAGAATTACCACCTAAAAACTATAAAAACACTGACAAACCACAACAAAGTTGTATCAGAAATGCTTGTTTTAGGTGGAAGTGCCCCGTTTTGCCAAAAAACGAAGTTTGGGTTGTTTTTTAAAAGTGCTTTGGTTGAACTTTTGACCTTCACCAAACAACACAATAATTCACCTAGTTGAATAGTATACGTGACGCAAATAATCTCATTTTTTTAAAAAGTCGACTTATCCCGTTTTTCCGAACAACTTTTCTTATAAAGAACTACATATAAGATTCCTGTTCCTGGTCCTGCCTATGATCTGGTGCGTCATAGTTTTTTTGAGAAGCAGGGGACATAATGCAAAACTACACCTACCTGAGCTACGTAGAACCCTACGATGTACTATACATGTGATATTTTTCAAGAATATACATTTAAATAATAAGGAAATGAACAAGTTACTTTTGTAGGTATATATCGTGTTCGAACATTTTTCCCTTTCGCAAATTTTCTAAATAAATGTCAACATTTACTGCTTTGCATTTTACACAGAAAGAATTGGAGTTCTTCAGAGAAAGATCTTTTTCAGTCCTGCTTGTGCGTCATATTTTTCTTGAGATGGAAGGCTGAAGCTGGAGAGATAATGCAAAATGACACCTAAACGACAACAGATAACTCCTATGTAAAACATTACGAGTGCGATGAGCGGGCGTATAGGCACATTCAATAAAATAAAAGTTTACACGGATACAAATTCAATGCTAATCTGGCCATCTTACAAAAAAGCAGAACACCTGTTCCTGCGAGTTGCGTATGACTCAGTGCGGGCT
This sequence comes from Dicyrtomina minuta, assembly GCA_949802685.1. Classification (NCBI taxonomy): domain Eukaryota; kingdom Metazoa; phylum Arthropoda; class Collembola; order Symphypleona; family Dicyrtomidae; genus Dicyrtomina; species Dicyrtomina minuta. Next base: position 10,803,271 of record OX461809.1, on the reverse strand, counting down.
GAATCTATATGACCAGTCACGAATAGTGCGAGAGGCACAATGAAAGGGAGATGATAATTTTTATTTAATAGGAAATAGCAGTAGTATGTCTGCATAGTGATCTCAATAATCATAATTTACCTATACACAGTTCCCTCCAACGGTCACGGTACTATTCTCAACAAAACATGTCTGGAGGATACCTGTCGATCTTAACGGATTAGGGACACAGTCTATCTGTATATTGTAATGATTGCGATTAGAATTTTATGTAAAATTCGAATTAGATCAAACTGTGAGATTAGAAAATAATAATAATATATTTAATGCCAAAATTTAATTTGGGTTCTGGTTTTGGATTTTGGATATAGAGAACAATGAACTTCAGTATTAAATGACAATTTAAATCTTTGAAACATTTTATGCATATAGAGCATGGCAGAGTCAATGAAAAAAAGAACGTTATAACCATATGGAAATTTTGTTTTCCTGCGCATTAAAAGTATAAGTCTGAGTTGAAATTGAAGGTAGCGACAGATACATAGCTATTGTCCATACAGAAATTAGTGATAGCTGAGCAAGGTGTCCAAACCCTGCTTTGCCCATTTGATTGCATGGATATGAAACTGTTTGGACACCTTGCGCAGCTATCACTAATTTTTGTCCCGACAATAGGTAGTTTTTATCAAAACTATAGAGAGTATGATATAGTGCACGGATAGGTGCAAACTGATAAATGACAGCTTATGTGTGGGAAGAAGTGGTTGAGCCACTTTCGGTAGGTAGCGGAAAAGGCGGCTTTTAAGGCATTTATTAAATGTCTCTAGGTATTTAGTCTTATGCAATTTTTAAACTATAAAATGATACGTTAAAGACGTCTTAAAAACAACATGCCCAATGTGTCCAGTCACAAACATGCCCCCCCCCATTTTTTGGTATGTACTTTCATTTAAAAATATAGGTAGCTCGAAACTCGAACCCCTCCCCCTTTTTCGGAGACATACTACATAAATGCATAGCCCGTTATGTACCTTCTATATACTACACACTCCATCCATAATAATATAGCCACTAGTATACATTTCTTATATGTTCTAAATTCATAAATACTAAATATAATCTGAAAATTGTACACCCATTTTTAAAGCCTACCCCACGGCAATATATTAAAGAAAGCACATTTTTTGAAATGTCAATATATTTTTTTTTTACTTTTATGAGCGGGAAATAAAAATTGAAACTACATAAAAGATTGATTAGGGATTTCCGTTGGAGCTAATACTATTAAACCAAACCGGTCAGGAGCATATGGGAGTCAGAGTCAGAGCCAGACATTATTATTATTATGAGCTTATTTTTATGTTCCTTTTCATTAGTTGACTGCCGCGATTTGGATTCAAATAAAAAGAGCTTAATTTCCTTTCCTATATATGCACACCTCCATTGTAATTTGGAATTCTATTGTTATTGTTTGGCATGTATGTATGCCTAGTGAGCGTTGGTAGGGAGGGAGATTAAAGGAAAGTGAAATTCGTTCATTGTCAGTATGCTGACTAGTGAGCCTCAATGGGTTTTCCAGTATAATGCAGTGGCCGAATTTTTACTGGTGTATAGATTAGTAGGACATTGTAAAGTATAGCTACACAACCTGGATGTATATGTATTGCATATTGCCAGTACGGCACACCTCACAAGAAATGCGCTATTATAAAATTATATATATATCTACGTGCATACCTATATGTAATTATTGGCTGTGGGTTTCCATCTAATTTTAGAGGTTTGTTGTAGCACTGCCTGTACTACTAGTATCAGTATGTAGGTGCAGGTAGTAGTTTAGGCTTATTATGTAGTTAAAAAAAATTTATGAATGAGTTCACGTATCATTATCGCGGATATTATGGATGGACACTATGGGCAGTTGGACAGTTGGGCAGTGCGGACATGGACGGCGTGCGTACAGCATAGGTAGGTAGGTACATAGTTACATATTATTCATGTATTTTGAGTACGTAGTAGATTTAGTCGTACCATGCACCATGATGCACTTTCATTCTTCACGTCCATCCTATATCCTAAACCTAATACTAATGATCCTTGCTTCCGACACATAGCACGTTTGCTAATGCAAAGAGTACAGAGGGAACAAACAAACAATTTTGGGGTAATGGACACGGCTTGTTATTTTTGAACATGATTGAACGAACGTCCACTCTCACAGAGGAACAACAAATACTTACGCAGGAAATTTCCACATACTGCCCTAAACCAAACAATATGGAATTGAGTAAAGTCAAAAATCCTTGGTGATTAGTTCCATGCTACAGACTATACAGCTACATATATATATATTATGCTACTTATGAGCTATGCATCCCTTGCATCTGTGTTTGTGTTTGCCATTCCTAATTGTTATGTTCCGTATATGCACTGTCAACTGTGCAGTATCTGTATTGGGAATTAAATACTGAAGATACGTATGTATAGTGGTGAAATACAAGCAACGCAAACTAATGCTGCAACAGCATGTTAAACTGTTCTTTTGAAATGTTTATTCAGTTTAATTCCTCACATGTGCATGCTGTTGACTGCGTTTCTATTTATCGATGCTCTCAATTTTAAACTTGTGTTGTTTGAGATGCACAAGGCAGTATCTTATTTTCCATGATTTTTTCCAGCATCTACAGATAATTTCATAACTGCCATATGCAATGCAATGTTTACTTAGGGTAATATAGCAATGGTGTAATGGAATGGCAAGCACATCGACACCAGCACCCCCTTAGTTTGTGTGGCAGGGAGCATTGGATTTATTAAAATTAAAAGGTTGAGCAAATATGTCTCGATTTTCGATTTTCCTATAGTGCTAATAAAACTCTGCCTACATTTCGTACAGCGATTTTATTCGCAGTTGGGAGTGTGGATGACGTAATCCTATACGATTCAGAAGAAGCTGAGTTTTAACATTAAAAAAAAAATTTTACGATGTCAACAGCTGTGTTAATTGCTAATTTAAATATCTTGCTTTCAAGAGTTGAACTTGATTTTCGTTGCAAATAAAATTAATGGTTGTGCGTGAGTTGCTAAAAACTCATTTCGTGCAAGTTAATTATTACGGTTTCAAGAAACTATAAAAATTAAAATGAATGGCATACATATTTAGAACAGAGACTCAATCATAATACAACCATAATACTAATGTCATATTTATTCAAACATAATTGCAATATTTTGCAAATGTCTCGATTTATTTTCAATACGGATGCGGATACACATTCCTTGACAGAGTAGTGGCCCGGACGTATATATCAATACCGATATATGTATATGTAACTATTTATAGTTACAATATGTTATTGCCCATAGCTATAATATGTATTCCATCACCCATCTACATACCTACGTCAGTTAGTTCGTATGACCCATCATGACTCACCTGACATTAGCAAAATTCGCTGATGGGTTTGGAAAAACAAGTGGAAATTTTCTTAGTTGCACAAGTACGTTCAGGTAGGTACGTGTACTTTGACTCTATACAAATTATGAAATAACTATTAAATTACAATTGGATAATTGGACCCCTGTCCAGGGACACAAAGTTGGCTGGACAACAAATTTCCAGAAGAAAAGAAACCTAGACCCACGCTCTACATACAAATAGTACACAATAACCAATAACCAACAAGGCATATAGCCTTCGTTGAATTGAAGGTACACGACATTCTGAATGACAATGTGTATCATAGTCCCAGTCCCAATCATGCTAATATCCTAGCTATAAATGGACATACTGATAACATTGGGGAATCAACCTACCTACATCCTAATTTTCTTGTCCCTATACTGATATAACAGAATATTGACTTTGATATTGGTGACTGGGGCTGCTGCATTGTTGACGGAGAAGTGTGCACTTGGCTGGATGATAAACAAAACTACAGGAGGAAACATGAGGATTCTTGGATTGGATCTGATTCCCTCGCTCTCCTATAACTATAACAATTCTGTCTACGTAGGTACATAGCTCTGCATTCATTGGAATTCAACGTCTCATCTGATGGACTGATGCCTATGCCTCATACATTCACATTACATTTACATTCTCTCTCCTAAGCTGCCTATGCCATCGAGACAGTGAAGAGTCAATAAGACTGCCACACTGCAATCCAATCCATCCCCATTCATATTAGAGTCGTCATCGTCACGTCGAGCTCACAGTAACAATAAGTAGCACGACTCTCCACACAGACCTCCTCATTGTTGTCCAAGAAGAGAGACGGTGAGGAAGAGAGGAGCTCAGAGGTAAAATTAAACAAACGAAACGACTCTCGAACACATTTGCACATTTGCACCTTGTCTGCGTACAGAGCAGCATCAGCAGCATCAGTTAGTTTATCCGTATTCCGTATTATCAGTCAGTCAGTCTTCTGTCTGTGTTCATAGTACCTACCTACCTCTTTTACCTGTGCTCTCCGTGTGCTCCAAAGAACTAACTTGGGATTTGAAGCTGAACAAAATTTATTATCTGTGGACAGATCATCTGCCTATCTCTCTACTGTACAACTCAGGTATTACCATTATTATTATTATTTATTTATGTAGGTGCCATATTTAGTCCTTACTACTCTGCACTTAGTAGTTTTACAGAGCTTCAGTGTTGTTGTTGTTGTTCTTTGTTTGTTGTTGTGAAATGTGTGTGCTTTGAAAATTGAGCATCATTGACACCCTTTACTACTAACAATTCAGAGCTGACTCTCAACCTTGCATGCAAAATACCTGGGCAAATCATAAAAAAGTCAGTCATATGGGTAATGGGTGTACACCATGTACTTACACATGTTTCCGATGCTGTGCATTGGGTCACATTAGAGACTATTGACTGTGTTGCAAAATGGCAAAATACAAATCTAAATTTAAAGTGTCTCCTTTATGTAGCCTGATCTTGATTTAACGCTGTGAAAAATGTGAACCTAAGTAAATTTTTTACAAAATACATACAGTCAGACATACCTTTGCAATAATTTATTGCCAATTGTAAAATACAGTTTTAGCTTTAATTTTTGACAAGCACTGCTGTCTGTTCTTTAACTTGTGTTTGTGTAGAATTTATAGGGTCTCAATTAAGGGCATATGTTCCCATGTCCCATATTGGTTTAGGAATATTTACGGGAATAATTATACATTAAGTCTTATTTAAATAAAATATATTGTATTTTTCTTTATTTTGTCATTGTCATTATTGAGTTGCGTTCTTTTTGTACTCAGACAGGGAAAAGCAGAGACACAGACTTGTGTTTTTCCTCTCTCACAGCTGAATTTCAAGTTGATTTATGAAAACTATGTTGATATATTGTAGCTTTGTATTTAGCAAGAAGTTTTCCTTCGCTCTTATATGTACACATTTGAACTCATTCATGGGATGACATATGGAGACAGCCCGAGGCTGCTGAATTCTATACCGACATCAATATTACCAACTGGTAGCACACACTGCGTATTGATAGTTGATTAGGATATTGGGGAATTACCTAATTTCTGTATCGCATTTTAAGATTTGTGTAGTGTAGTGTGCGGTAGTCATAATTATGTTTTCATTTTTTTCTACAACTTGTACTGGCATTTATATGCAAAATGTGTAGATGTACTTGTAGCATTTTAAGTTTTGAATAATAACATAGGAAGGTATACAGTAATACCCGATCGAGCCATAGTGCAAGATTACTCTTGCTGATTAGGAGTGAAACGGTTGGAATGCATTATGCACTTGAGACAGTAGACAGTGGAAACAACCCAGATAATTGTTGCATTATTATAATTACTGTACAAAATACAAATGCTCTCTAATTATATGCTTTATAGCTGTATAAATTATCGCTGATGTGCGCCTCAACTAATTGTTGTCAAATTTCTATATTTTTTTTATTAAAATTCTAGAATGGTTTAAGTTATTGGAGAAATGCATAGTACTGCGATAATCAGAAAATCAGACTTGGCCTTTGATCAGACATTACTGTACTTGTAACTGCATAGACTGTATAGGTTATCTCCCTATCTTTAGAAAATTAGAAAACTTACAATTACCCATTAGTCTATTTCTGTTATTCCAACGATTTCGAAATTGAATTCAAATGTCTATCCATATCCCAACCCGGTGAGATTTTTTTAATGAAATTTTAATTGAAAAATTGAGGAAGAGGAGTTGGAATTTTAAATGGTAATTGCCAGTAATTTAATATCCATGTCAAAATCGAAATCGAAATCGAAATCGACATCCTTATTCTATTGTAACTAACAGCAAAAACGACGACAACAACAACAACCACTGAACTATCATTATTGCACCTAAACACAATCTATACTTGCATCAAAGCAGTCCCTACTGCATACATACTGTGCTTTGATGACATAATGACGTCCACCACACCAGTACCAGCCAGGCACTCCCATCGCTACTACTTAAATGTATCCTTACCATATAATTGGACTGCTGTCAGTATTACTATTACTACCATGCTGAGCAGAGTCCATGCGGTTCATTGGTTAAATGTAATTATCATGTCTCTAGCTGTCAGTCTTGGAAAAGATGTAACAAATTAATAACTCGAGCTGTAGGTTTCAAAAAATAACATGTTACAGATATTTTTCTATTCGTTATTCGTATGCTTTCCACCAACTTTATGTAACTAGGAGTCTAGGAGTCTAGGAGTCTAGGAGGTGGAATTGTAGTATTAAAGGGAATAGGAAACGACTGGGAATTACCAATATACAAATATCTAAGCCAAGAAATATCGGAAATTTGAATAGTAAATTTACATTTTGAAAACAGTCCACATAGTAAAATGGTAGAAAAAAAATTGATATTTTAAAATTTAAATTTGGGGGATTACAATGTCATTTACATAATCTACATGTCTACAAGAACAATATATGGAAATCCCGACCTACCGTAATACCTAGGTACTTCCTATAATTTTGAACAATATAGGAAAAACCTACCTACACCTAAGTACGTTGTCTCTCGATCCTTATCATGTTGAACTCGATATCTGGTTTTTTTAAAGCTGGAACTATATTTAAATTCACAAGTTGACCCAACTTTTTTTAACAGGGCGCACGATAAGGACCCTTAGTTCAGACTCAAAATCCAACCAATTCAATGCCGCTTTATTTTCCTAATCCTAAAATTCTAAACAGTATTTATCTGTGCACGTAATTAGGCCCAATGTACTCGTTTACTTTTTACCGCCTTTGATCTTTACTGCGGTGCGGTACTGATTTGCGGTATAGGTATTTATTGCGTATATAAAACTAACTGAATAATTGAACGGGGGACCGCAGTAGTACCAGACCAGTGGCCAGTGCCGGACACTTAATGTTAGTAGGATTTTTATTTGTTCGTATGTCATTTAATGTTGATTATGATTATTTAGGAAATGTGGATTTGGGGAATTAAGTTTTATTTTTATTGAGTGGGGTGTACTATATACAACTTAAGAACAATGTACAGTTTTTAAGTATCTACAATTGTACATTAAGTTGTTGTGCGTTCAGGATATATGAGGGAAATGAACATGGGCGAAAGGGTAAGAAAGAAGGAAGGAGAATAATAATGGTGTGTGGAAGTAGAAGGCGCATCAAGGGAAGGATAGATGAAGGGCTATGATTGTTTATGATGGCATACGACAGCGGCATGGCAAATGCCTTTTTGTCTTTCCTTGTCCTTAAAATTAAAGTGACTTCTCCAAATTTATTTGTCTATAGCAGCTCCCCCCCCCCCCTCCTCCACCCCACCTCCTCGTGTCCTTCTTGTACACACATGTAATTATGTCCACACTTATGCCTATGTTAAAGTTGGATGTACTCGCGTCACGGGGAAGAGTGAATAGATTTAATTAGTATGACTTCGGTATGATCGACTTCCACTCACCATATATGCAGTCTTAATTACATAGCTGAGGCCTAGGCACCTACCATAGTAGTAAACACTATAATATTCAGATAGCAGCTAGTTATATATTTCTATAAAAGCAAATCATTTTTAAATTAAAGAGACGAGTGGAGGAGACAGTGATGATTACTATTTAGTGTAATAAGAATATTCCTTTATAAATATGTAATATAATGTGTGGGTATAGTATGTGGAGAACACATGGGTGTACATATTGGTCGTATCCTTGTGTTCAGAGACTTGCTAACCTTTCGAAAGGTTTTAGAAAGCATTGTTTAAAATGGAAACGTAGGTACGTACCTACCCTTTAGTTTTAGAGTTAGAGTCACACAGGGCCGGATAATGCGGCCAGCGCAGGGAGCCCCCGCTGCTTGAGTTTTCAAAAAACATGGAAATGGAACATTTTGCACTTTTCAAAAACATGTAAAAGAAATATTTTGACTTTTTAAAACCATGCAAATAAATTTTTTTGTACTTTTCAAAAACATGCAAATAACAAATTTAACAATTTTCAAAAACATGGAAATAAAAACATTTAACACTTTTCTCAAAACATGTAAATAGAACATTTTTCACTTTTTTGAACCATGTAAAAAGAACATTTTGCACTTTTCTAAAACATGTAAATACAACATTTTGTTTAACCAAAGAAAACCATCAATAAAAATGTATGGAAACAAATTGCTGCCTAAAAGCAATTCCTTCGTCCGGCCCTGTGTGCACACACTATTTTATCTCTGCGCCGTACAACACAGGTGATATAACTACAAATTACAACCTTTTCTGCACACTGTCGTAGTCATACAATTTATATAACTATTATTTTAAAAAATTGTGCAAAGCGTAGGTAGGGAGATGAAGTTGGCTTTGGTGTTGGTGTCGGTGTCAGTGACGGTGACGGTGTTTGTGCAGGTATTGCGGTCTGTCATGTGGTCGTTTAGTTAAGGTGGAAGTTTGTATATATCTATACAAATATATCTATACGGAGGAAGGAAAGAATAAACTCACTGCCTCATATGCATATGCGATTATATACCTTCTATAAATCTGTTGAATGCCTTCGTCAGTCGTCAGTTACATCCCATCCGCATCACTTGTAGACTCTGAAAACTTCCAACTGTCCCAACGTCAGTTGTGATTCGGTTCTGAGCGAGATTACTTCTTATTTTCTGTAATATCTCGACAGTCGTCAGTCTGTTTACCTCCAATAAAATTATAAAATAACCTCGTACAACATTTTTCTCGTGTGCTAGCGTAGCGCTCCAAACTTGGAATCTACTACATACAATATGCATCTACTGTCAGTATCCTCACACGTCCACATTTCCCTCTGCAGAAATAACACAGAGTGACGCCGAGGACGACGACGACGACGACTTGTAATTATTATCTGCTTGTAGTTTATTCTGTACTCGATTGGAATTTTATTGTGCAGGATACTATTTGCCGGGAGCAAGACTAACTACCTACATATAGTATATTATGCTTGTCGTTGACTCTCATCCTCCATGAGCCAGCGCCAGCAGAGCTTTTAAAAGACAATCGCTCCATCATTTAAGATTTTGAGCACGTAAGAAACTACGTATGAATGAATGGGGAGACGAGAGAGGATTGTAATAATAATTTGCTGTGGAGACTCTTGGATTGTTGTGAATATAAAATCATGTAATAGCGACGATATTATATCTGTATGTACGTACCTACGTGGGTTTTGGCATATGTTCAAAGCACCAGATTGGAATGATGAGAATTATTATTTCCAGTCTTTAAAGACTATACAGACAGTACTTAAAGATATTTTAGATATAAAGAGATATAAGGACTTATCTTAGGATTATAGTTAGGAATACGCCGTACGTAAGACGTAAAAGTGATGTCTGTGGGCCGGAGCCGGAGCCGGAGCAGGTTCGTACAAATACAAAAATGACTGACGTCTACCTACCTACCTACCTGTAATCGTAATCTGTACAGACAGGCAGATGTTTAAAGTATGCAGTCTTAAAACTGCACAGGTGCTTAACGGGGTGACAGGAGATTTTTAAAATAGAATAGCATCTCTCTCTTTCTTGCTGTGATATTTTACTCTACGCTATGTATGAATGGTGTGACGGTCTTCGTACTTTCAACTTAATAATGTCCTGTGTTGTGGCAGGGTACCTACCTCTATTCTCTGTATTCCAAATATCCAAATGTACACACATGGACTTACGCAGTACGCTACGAGGACGACCTCCTGCATGTGGGCTACAGCTGACTAGTGAGAGACGTGAATTTATACTGCATAGGTACAGTGGACTTTGCGTTGTTGTTGTTTCATCCACCGATCATTGAGGTGCTTCACCCTTTAGTTTAGTGTTCCTTCCATTTTATTAAAATTATCGTAATTTTCCGTTCGTTGTACGTCCTTGTGTTTGGTTTGCATTGCATTGTCCATTGTTTTCCTACACACCAGTAACAGTAGTGCACTGCTCACTCCTGACTACTATCTGAATTCTGACTGTACTCACTTTTATTAAATTACACTCACGTAGGTAGTATGGAGAATAGTGTGTGAGTGTGCGTCTGGTCTGGTCAAGGAAAAAGAAGGGTGCCCCTGGAATTTTTTGGGGCCATGCATACAAATACTGTACCGTATTCTCATCATGTTTGTTGACAATAATCTCAGCTGTATTTTTCTCCCTCACTACAACTACAGCTATTGCTACGTAGCATACACACAGTAAGGTTGCATGAACTCGGTACTCGGTATGCTGTCAGTTTAATAAGTGAGAGAGTATAAATTATAGGAGAAAATCTGTATTATTGATAGGTATCAGAGATACTACGGCAGACTGCATAGGAGATTTACTACAGGCACCAGCTGCACGCTCATTGTAGTGGTAGTGGTAGTGGTAGTGGTGATGCACGACATTATTATATACTATGTATTATGGGCCTGTCCTGTGCATAGGAAATAATTAAAACGTGCAAATTCCGTTCCGATTCCGACAGGAGATGATGAGAAAAGTACAGACTTTCTGTGTCATAAAATGCATATAATTTGGAAAAATTTTTTGTTTTGAGAGGGAAATTGGGAAAGATCAGTGGATGGGACAGGTTTGGGATGAATCCGGTTACGGTAATTATTGGTTATTGCTAAATGAATAAATCATCTGATTTGATTTACGATTTGAGCTGAGCTGATTTTCCGTACAGTGTTTTTTGACATTCGTGTTTGGAATGGCTGTAGAGAAGCTGTAATGTTATGCTTTGGGAGTCGTGTGATTGACTCTGTGAGTGTGAGGGCATCAGCACCTGTACCAGTATCCGTAATTACCAGTACCAGTCCCAGCACCAGCACATATGCCGATTTAGTTGCAAAATTAAAGGGGGCGAGAGCACATTATTTTGCATGTGATCTGGTCACCAACTAACTACAGGTACTTCCAGAACATGTAGTAGTATTTAGTACACTTAAGCCCATGAACTTAAGACAAGCAAGTACAGAGAAAAAAAAAGGAAAATCTTATTAATATTTTTATTACTATTGCTATTATCTGTACCTCGTTTCTGTGGACTGTGAGCACTTTATAACAAGGGAGTGCAATAGAATGGAATGCAACGAGTGAGTGAGTGGGAAAGGAAAATGGCAAAAAAAGTGAAGGAAGCGTCAAAAGTGCATGTTGTATATTTCTATTCCAAAAGAATGCTGTTTACATTCACACTGCAATACATATTGCCTTGCAGTAGTACATAAGCAAGCGTATTGATGTGGAATACTACTACCTTCATTTATCATTTTATTCAGTCAACAGGATCAACTTGAGAAAGAACAAGAATATAAACTGTAGGGACATGTAGGTAGGTACCTACCTAGGTACATATAGCTGTGCTTATACAGGTAACCACTATTATATATCGGAAAGTGGCATATTATGGTTGTGTAGGTGAGTCTTTTACACGCGTGTAGACCTCTCAAAGTTTCTCATTAATACGGATACAAGGAGTGTTTTTGATCCTTAATAATAAAAACATTTCCTATATACCTATACTATACACAGTCATATACCGACTTCCTTGCTTCACGGGGTGTCAGAGACACAAGTAAAAGTCATTTTTTGCAATAAGATATTATGTTCGTGTTAATTTGCAATCCTTTATTATACTGATATATAGATAGTAGATAGGCATATTTTACATAACGCAATTGAAGATGTAAGACCAGCATGTATAAGTTCAAAATGTCTAGTAGGTGATCATATTAAGTAGATATGTGTTACTCGGGTTGCTACATTTCAGCATTTGTTTTTAACTACTTACCTATGTATACACATAATTTACCATGAAATTGAAACTTGACCGATTTCAAGAAGTGATACGTTATTTTCAAGCCCTTCAGAAAATGATTTTTTTTGTTTTGATTTTTGGCCTATGCAATACTTTTCAGAGGGCTATTTAATATTTTGCATATTGCAAAGTATAAAAATTGCTCATGACTGTTATATTGTCACTTCAGTTCAGGGCGAACTAAATCAGAAATGTGACTGTAAGTAGTGACTATAGGTTCCTCAGTCGTGTCCACAATCAGGCAGTTGAGCAGAGTGCAGAGTTTCTTCCGTTTGTAATTCTCATGGTTTTTTTACGCTTACGATTTTGATGTTGGATATGGTCAGAATATAGCTTCAGAGACCCTATCACAACACATATATAATTGACACATTCGCCTGGACTTGCATAGAGGAGAGTGCATACTGAAAATCTGTAATCCTCGAACGAGTGCGGAGTGCAGTGTGCAGTCTACAGAAAGTGAATGAGGGAAAAGGGACGCGGAGCGTAGTGTTAATTGGAATACTTTGGATTTTAAGCTTAACTAAAAGAGACTAAAAGTAACAGTACAATTTTTTAAAAGTACATATTTTTTGTTCACTATAGGCAAACCATACAAGCTTTAGAATTTTTTGAGTTTTTTTTCTGGCCAATTCCCTATGGGAATTTTGTGTTTCATTTGACTCTATCTTTAGAGAGAATCGAAATCAAACTGGAAACCTCCTGTCAAATATCTATATATATATTCTGTACTCTACATTTAATATAGGTTCCATGAGTGAGTGCTACATTCCACCTACCTACTTACACATACCTTGTGGTATGCCGGAAGAATTGTGCCAGTAGTAAATCATCTTTTTTTCTATATTATAGCGTCATGCAATTATTACGGAACTTACGCCATCACGCTATTTACCATTGTGGATTTTTACATGATACTCTATCTGCACTCCTATCAAAATCCCAGTATTTTGAATGGTCATTGTATGTACCTACTAGTTACTAGTACTCCTGCACTTCATATACTCGTAATATTTTTTCTTCTATGTGAGTGACAATTGACCCGTGCGGCAAATGTTGCACTATTTATCTCTATCTGTTTTTATGTTTTGAGATTAAAACACACCACACACCGCATTTAAGGATTTAAAAGACATTATTAAAATTTAAACTTTTTGATGGGTGAGTTAAAAAAGTGGCGTAAAATTTCAAGCGGAAACGCACGTACCTATGCGTAGCTATAGGGGCCATTACTCCAGTGCCATTTAAATAAATATAGTAAAATATGTGTAATGACGCTCGTCATTTTCTTTTATCTTATTTCAGAAGGCGAACCGTTGAGGAAGAACTCAAGAACAAATAAACATAAAGATCATCAGGAAAATTTATTATTTTTCTCTAAACACCAGCAACCAACAGCCAACTTTAATTGGAGCAAAACACAGAGCAAGATTACATCTTTACTGAGAGGAAATTGAAAACGATTAAAACAAAACGACAAAATACGGAGCTAAATAGACAGTATACTACGTGTACTGTACATACTACTATTACCAGTACCAACACCAAGAGGATTTTATAGACAATAAGAGCAAGAGCAAGAATAACAATAACACTATATAAAAACCGTAATTATTACTGTACACCTGTGTGTCTCGCACATTGTGTGGTGTAGTGATACGCCTATAGTGAAAGTGTTCCCGTCGTCACACTAAATTCCTTCAAGTAGCTCAGTAAATTAAAAGAAGTTAGAAAAAAGAAGAAGGAAAAAAAACATTATGAGTTTGTGTTGATGCCTGGATGACGAATAGGAAACAGGAATATATCAATACACACAATAAAAAGTACAACAAACAATATATACAAATACAAAAGAGTTCTATGCTATATAACAATCCACAAAGATTGTAAAGAAAAGGAAAAAAAATTGTGTTCTTTTTTAATGATCTGATTTAGTGTACCATTTACGATTACCATTATACAAGCTAAATATCATTTTTTTCATCATCAATTTTCTCGAGCCCAACTTTTGGAATTGACTTGTTTTGAAGATAATCCGGAAGTTCTCCCAACTGTCACACACTTACAGTCCATCAACGTTACTCAACCGAAGGTAAACAAAGATTGGTCGCGACGACGAGGGAACAACAACGGGAAAGTGAGCGAGAAGAATTTTGGTCTGCACGTAATAATAATAATAATAATAAAAGTATAATTTCGCGTCATATTATCTTTTGCAAGATATAATCTCCGACTCAGAATTCAAGACTCAATTGATAGGCTTAATTGAACAGTGGACCCCAACTGCTCATTGTTTACTTTAGAAAGCTCCCAACGACAACGAGAGAACGACCAACATCAATGTGCCAATTATCTTAAAAAAACGCAACGAATTCAATGATATTTCATTTTGATTCAAAACTTTGAACATTTTTACATTACACACTCACACTATACGTATGTGCAAGAGTCAAGCAATCCTGATAATAAAGTGTTAATAGCAAATATACCGGCCACGCTTCAATGCTGTAAAATTTTGACAGGAGAGAAGAGACATTTAAAAACAGAAATATTTCGTAACCTGTCACTACCGTTATACGCGTGGATTTTGATTCTTTTTACTCATATTACCAGTTTTAAAATTACAAGACTTCAGGATGCCTGGAAAAAATCAACAGTACAATGTTCAGAGTGCAGCTGTAAGTGAAATTTATGATTCTTATAATACGACCATATATAGTATTATTACTGCTTATATGCTTATTTTCCAAAATTTCTGTCATACACAGATAAGTTCATTTTCGCATTTTGTATGTATTCTTTGACGAGGATGGCGATAGCAATAGCAATAGGTGAACAGGTGCTAACGGATATTTACTGTCAAGCGTAGTCATATATCATAATTCATAATCATCATATATTATCTTATGGTATAGTTATATTTTTAAAATTAATGGCAGGCATATATATAAATAGGCATGTCATAAACTGTGAAAAAAAATGGTCAAACTGTTCTTGTATGTTATCTATAAATAATTATGAATATGATTATGCTTATGCACGTAACTGTGAGTAAGCTCATTGCACAGATGCAGTTCGGCTACACTTGTCCAATGTACCTACAGGCTACATGCCGCAGGCTACAGGCTACACGGTACAAATGCTAAGGTATTTACTCTGCATATAGCATATTTGCAAAGTTGCAAATAAAGGTTGGGTAGTGTTACAAAAAAAACCATGGCTATATTATATTTCTATTTATATTTTGGTTGGGTGAAATTATGAATTATTCATGTATGGACATGTATAATTACCGTAATGAATTCCCTTCATACATGCTGTAGAGCATTAATTACATTTGTAGTATGAAAGGGCATGAAGCATATTGAGTACATGCAGAAGAATTACTCATCGAATAAGCGTACAAACTTATGCATGTACAAGTATTTTATTTTTATTGTGAGCATCTTCTTCGCCTTCAACCTTTCTCAAAAGTCATGTCTTTACGATGTACCTAATGCACCTACCTAAATCACAGAATCACAGGTAGGTAGGTAGGTAGAATATACACACAGCCAAACTCAGCTGCTCATCCTCATACAAATAATTACAATGACAAGCTTAGATTCACCTCAGAATTCCTCTTTCTTTTGAGCTTGGTTTCGGATTGGATATTTTAAAAATTAAGGATGAAGTAAGAGATGCACTAAAGAAACGTATAACTGCTCACGATGAATGAATGAATGTTGTACAAAGCACGAAGTTTGGCGGAATTTGGAAAATTGTGGAAATCAAGCGGATGACGGAGGATATTTCGGTGTGTGTACTCCTACGTCGCTGTGTTAAACAGATACATACGTGGAGTCACAAAGATGCCAAGCGAACACATAATTCTATCTACACTTTTTACATTACATATTGCTATCAACCAGGGAGAGAGACTTGTTACGTCTTTTTGTACATGTTACAACATTTTAAAGTATTTTTTTTAGAAACTTCTTCTCTACCTATAGCTATAGGTAGGTATTGTCCATACAGAAATTAGTGATAGCTGAGCAAGGTGTCCAAACCCTGCCGTGCCCATTTGATTGCATGGATATGAAACTGTTTGGACACCTTGCGCAGCTATCACTAATTTTTGTCCCGACAATACATGGGTACATGCATTTTATCCTATGCATCCGGGTGCAGGAGGAAACACAACAATGATACAACACAGTATCTGTAATCGAGCAGGCTACTATCACTATTGAGATGCTGTAGCATCAAACCAAATCACATCACTGCAGCTTTATCATTTAGGTGTAATTCAAGGCTATTATTCTGTTGGTCTCTGCCGTTCGAGTTCGAATTCGCGTCTACAGGGTATGCATATATTGTGGCAGGAGTCTGACAATGAGAGTTTGAAATTTAAATATGCGTCATATAGTACCTTAGGTACATGCAGACAGTGCCGATGCCGAGCCCCCTATGCCCTCCGTGTGTGTAGGTATGTTTAGTGTTCCGAGAAACAATTCATCTTTTTTAGTCGACAATCTTGAAGATTTCAATGGAATAGAGAGATCTGTTTACTATTTGTTAAGGGTTTAGGGTATACATATCTTATTTGAATGAGTCTAAAATCTTGGACCCACTCATATAGGGATTTAAAATAGTCGCACAATGAATTGAGAGATGTTTTTTTTAAGTCAAACAACTTTCCTTAGACTAACTTTAAATACAAACTAATACTGTTTATATTATGCATACTGTTTTAACCGCGTCACAACCAATTGCTCTGCTAATTTGAACGAGATTTCGAGATCGAAAACCAGTACTTTTAGACAGACTGACAGTGAGATAGTTCGCAGAATTACTCGTACATAAGTAGTAGTGATAATGTGGTGTGGCTTTAGGTGAACAGTGAGATCCCTTGTAGCATCACAGATCCTCATTTTTGCCTGTCATTTTTGGTGAGCTTCAAAGACAACCTCGCCTGAGGTCAGGAATTCTGCGAGAGAAATGCATGTAGCAGAGCTGCCCACACTAAATACGTACATAGACACATTGCTAATAAATTTTTGCAAAGCTATATGCTATTTTATTTTAAAATATATGCACATTATAGTTGCTATATAATGATTCATTTTTTCTTTAAATTTCTTTTACAACTCTTTTTTTGTCACTCCGTTACTTGGAAATGACTGTGTGTGAAATTACATAGATTTATTTTAGCGTCTCACCTGGTCCACATAGATTTAATTTTTAAAGTGCCGTATCAATTTCCTTCAAGCAAACATGTCTATGATTATAATTAACGATTATCAGATTAGAGATAGAGCAGGAGCGGCAGAATACAATTAAAAGTAATTAACCGTGAGCATATAGGTAGAATGCGTGTGTAGAGATTGGAGAATGGAACTACATAGGAGGAAGGTAGTTCATAATGTGTGTGGCAATTTAACTACTTATCCTTATCTTATAGTACATTTACATTTACAATGTATTTTGCACGGCAGAATTCAAATTTTTAATTCCGATTCCATGCTAAAGAAATGGGATTGAAATCTTTGCAAAATATGAACAAGGCTTAGGGTTTAAGATTTAAAATATTGGATTAAGGACAGTGTACATTTTTTATGTAGGAATTGTGGACCATCAATTCAGCAACATGTGATTTTGACACTCTAATTTATTCGGCTCCACATTTCAATAATGCTAAATCGACGGCCTACCTAGAAAAAATGTACCTATCTGCCTCCCTACATATAAATGCACATGTGTCACGTTTAATCTTCATTGAATACACCAAGCATGTAAATAGATGAATTAAGGACGAAACTTTACTGTCAGTCAGTAATGTGAGTGCCAACATCCATTTTATGGTCTTTTCGTAGAAACCTATAGGAAGACATTCTTTCTTGTACATTTTGCAAACCCCATTTAAGTGTAAGTATGTAGAGTATATATTGTACAAATTCCAAACGTGACTTACGTAATTTAGCGTGTAAAAAAGGAGTCACAGCTGAGTAACTTGCTGACCTCGGCCTTCAAAATATAGCTACCGATAGTGTATAATTGTGTCCTGTCAATTTGAACCTAATAAACACGAGTATATATTCCCAATTCCCACTATCACTGCATAGCATTGCCAATCGGTCAGGGAACACTGTAGCACTGCTGTATTTTACGTAGTCATGCCATGACTGGAAACAATTATTTTTTCGTTACATTTAAATAAATAAAGCATTACTATTACATTTTGAGGAAAAGCCATGCTTGGAACGCTTCCATGCGAGAACGGGTTTACCCGACAACGACAACGACAACGGATTTGCCTGAAAATAATTTGCCCATTACATACGAAAAATTGTCCGATTATTTTAAGATTTAAAACTACATGTTGTTAAACTGGTATGCTAATGAGCTAATGACACATTTTACTCGTGGCTTATACTTAATGCTTAGTGATGATCATAAATTATGAGCCTAAATATTGATTGAAAAGAGTTGATTGGTTAAGAGCGTAATGAAAATATTTTTCATTTTAACTTTGTGTAATTCAGGGACACAGTGATAAAATATTAGTATTAAGGAGATGAATGACATCACTGATATTATTTTCTTAGTTTTGAGTTGCAGTTGTTGTTTTATTCGTTGACTGTTGACGTTGATCTGATGTACACATATTTTTTTAAAGAGTCACATTTAAGCTCAAGTGAAAGTAAAACAAAATTCATATATTAATAGTATTGTCATTGTTATATAGGTAGTTCATAGTACTATTTTTATTAATTGTTGGAATCTATTGGCCAAGCTTATGGAATAGGAAAATAGAAGACTTAAGACAGAATAATAATATTTCATCATCTTCATTATATTCTCGGTATCATTCACCATCAGTCAGAATTATTTAATTTTCAATCACTATTATTATTGTAGGTAAGATATTTTTCCTTTTGTTGTTGTGCGGTTGTATGCACTTTTAAGTCTCGGGTCCTGTATAGTCTCGAGTAGTAGTGATACTATTATTATTGCAAAAGAATTAATTATACTTTGTTATAATGAGTATGATACCTGACTGTGGCTCTGGCCTGGCTCAAGTTCTCAAGTAAGTTAGGAGGGACCTATACCTAGTAATTATTTATAATATGCACATTATTTTTCACACCTATTCATTAAATGTAAGTGTATGTCGTTTTGCAACTTCTTTTCGCAGAATTCACAAACTTGCAAAGTTGTACGTCGGTAGGTACTTTACGTCTTTGTAGCCAAGATGGAATGTCTGGCCGGACAAAGGATTACGCATGCTGACGCTATAGACGCTCGACGGTTAAGTATGAAAATGTCATTAGTAGACAAATATTTTTAGTAATAATCTTTTACTCCTTACATTCGAAAAATATTATTTTTAACTAAAATTCATACCTGGAGGAAAATCACGAAGAATCTGTCATATTTCAAATCTCATAACCTGTGTCATAATATTGGCTTTGTGTAAAAATAATTAATTTTTCAAAATTTATTGACTTTTAAAAATATAATGTTTATATATGCTTGCTCTGATGAAAACTGGATTGGCATCTCATGGTATAGCAGAAGCAGACACATTTTGACTTTTAATCATTTTGCTATTACGACATAGGAAACATCCTATATGAATCGCATGCGAGAAAATACCCATGTAATTATAATATGCATGCCTATACAAATAATAGCCGGTGCAGGTTTCTTCTAAACGTTTTTGTATCTAACGATAAGCGTGAAGAGCGAAGGTATCTGCAAAAAAAGATGGTTGTCATTTCTATTGTATACCCTATCTTCATGTAATTACATTGAAATTTGCATGTAACAATCTACAGTTTTGCCACTATTATACACTATTCCAGACGAGTAATTAAAGGATAATAAGGATAAAAACAAAGAAACAAAAACCATGAATTTTTATATTATAAAATAAAATGCCCTTGTGTTTTGTAGCTTGAGGCTAAAAACAGCTACAAAATATATGAAATTGCATAATATATTACAGACATGTGCATTGTGAAACCGAACCGTCCTTTAAACATAAACATCTGGTTCCAGTCACTTACTTCGCTCAGTATTATTTATGTACATATACTATGCAGTTCCAGTATAGTATTTAGTTTTAGTTGTAAATCTCTTGGATTTTAAAGCCGATACATTCTTCTTTATTAGAGTCTGAAAGGAAGGATTATGTATTAGGCAGCAAAACCATCCAACAGCATCAGTCTTTAGCTTTTTGGCAAGTGCTACTGGGTAACTTAGTCCTGGTCCTAAAGACTTTGATTTGTGGGGTATCATTTATAGAATTTCAGGATTAACTCGTAAGAAGATACATAAAGTAGCTTTTGCTTTTTATGGTCCTGTACGAATTTGAAGTAGGACATAAAAATGTAAAACATCCATTCAATGTTTCGAATTGCGCGTGCATAACTGAAAAATGACTGGGACTGGTAATGGTAGTATTGCCAATACTTACGTGGTACCTTCCTTTGCATTTACTTGCTGTTATAAAATACACTAAATGCGATACTTTAGATTTTGCACGGAGTTTGACTGCTCATATATGTATATATTTCAGCCATACATAAATAGCCAAGAGGGTGCTTGCGATAGTGCATAAACTTAATGCTAAAATGCAGGATACAGAATCGATTCAAAAAATCAAAGCATAGCAGAACCCCAGGACGAGACACGACACACGACACGCTCATAATAAAATTTGAAAGTACTCATAATGTAGGTAAGGTACATAACATAGTAATTGTTAAAGTCAAGGATCATCCACACATTTCTTATTTATTGTACTCGGTAATTTACATTATTATCAATGAGCATTAGGTAAATTTCCTTGATGATTGTGACTGTAAATGTCCAAGTTTTTGAGCAATCAATAAATTTTTTAGATTAGGAAAGAAATGTTTACACATTATTATTTGTTTTTAGCCCCAAGAAGAGTTCGTTAGTTTTCGTATAAATACTCAGCTCAATAAGCTACATACTACATAATATTATGTACTTACAAATAATAACCTAAAATAGTGAATTAAGATTTAAAGTGGTTACAAAAAAATGCGAATCCATGTGGAGAGTGGAGATAAATGGCGGTATTTTGGAATTGAGAGATTAAATATATTTTCCACAAAAGTCCTACAAAGGCTCCAATAAGTTCACTTTTACTTATCTTTACTTAGTCCGAGCCTAAAGTTTTACTTACATGAAACAGGGAAATTATCAATTTATTTCCAATGTCAGTCAGCTGTTCCTTTACATGCAATATATATCAGTATATTCGAATGCCAAATTGACAATAATGTCTCAGGTCTTTAACGTCTTTTTAGTTTTATCATTCGAATCGAATGTTGAAGTTTTAAAGTTTTTAGGAAGAAAGAAATATATTATAAGAACCGCAGCGCAGTCCTTGAATGAATTTTTTGCTCTGTTTTTCTTTGTGTGTGTATTGCATTGTAGCTACTTGCATTTTTTTCACAACATCAACAAATCAGCGTGATTCGACATTATAATAAATTGTCTGCTAAATAAAAAAGGGGACTTTGAAATCGTATCAAAATTCAAAAGGCTCAAGTTTATAATGAAGTTCATAGTATGATATAGTAGGTATAGTATGTACACTAGGTTCTGGGCATATGCTTGTTTTCTAAATTGCATATAATTTGGGGTTTGTAGGAATATTTGGGAATGTTACCTCAAAATATCTTACGTGATACACGTGTGAAGTACGTTGCTATTGGTATTGGTTTCCGTTGCTGTCACATATAGATATTCCAGCTCACACAGCACAGTCGGTTATGTTTTAGGATCATTTGATTGTCATTATATCCCCTTAAGGAATTTCGAGAATTCTGCACCTCCAGATGCGTATGTACAATACAATATGAATTGAAGTCAAATTTGAATTTCAAGTCGAATTCGTTCGACGAGACTCTCGTGAGACTCAAATTACTGATATTGTAGGTAATTGTCAACCACAGTCGTAGTCGTAGTCGTTGCCGTAGCCGTAGTCATTAACCATTGTCATACTCTCGTATTCGCGGTTGTTTTACCACCATCATCACCATCACCATCACGATTACCACATGTCTTTAAGTATGTAGGTACTCCATTTTTCAATTCCATGTCATGTCATAGAATTTATTGGAACAGCAGAACCAGGACCAATGCCAACCCCAACCTTGCGATTACGAGGGTATGATTATATCATGTTGAGCATATACAAAATGTTCAGGTCGATTGTCGATTTTGTGTTCTGTCAGTATTCTATTGTGCTGTTGCTGTACTGTGTGTCATCTACGCTCAACGCACTGTTCAAAAATGTGTACAACTTTTTCTAATAGCCACTCTTTTACCTGTTGGAATTCACATACCTAAGGTAGTTACATATATGGAAAGTGTGTGGGGCCGATGATCGTGAGGATCTAGTGATAATATTAATAAAATGTATTGCAAAATACATAATAATAATTCACTTTCCTCATATGTCAGTCAAGTCCTTCTGCCTTTTAACTCCTAACTAAGTTTTAGCATGAGAGCACACTGCACAGCAAAAGTATTTTGCAAATTCATCATTATAATTTTAGTAAAATAGTTTTTTTTATGTCAAAGTAATTCGCGAGAGCCCCAAAGCCAAAGCCACAACATTACATTGTTGACATTGTTTCCGACTTTACAAATACACAATGCGTGTTTCCGCTGTTTGTCTCGTCTTTATTTTGTCTCGTCGTTCCGAGTCAAAAGTTTTTATATGTAGCGATACTACTATGCATATCTACATATATACGCTATATCACTCAGGACGAGGGACCACTATCATTGACTAAAATCGTAAATAAATTGTAGGTATACATAAGTATGTATTTTTCTTTTTTCACACGTTTAACTTTATATATAGCTTCGTTCGTGTTATATATAGTGCACTGCACGGATTGTGATTATAGATACCAATTCAGATAGCATGAATATTTGAATTTGATTTTAATCAGTGCTACTTAAAAAAAATAGATGGACAAAAATCATGATAAGTCAAATTCAAATTCGCAAGATTGCATTACAATTTAAAATTGCAATACAACGAGAGAACGAATAACGATAAGTAAATGGGGTTTTGAATGTGTATGCCTATACTATATAGTATAATTTAGGTAGGTAGGTCTAGCTGGGCTATAATGTGACATAATAGTGCTAAAAAAATAGAAACACAAAAGTATGTAGGGAGGAGTTTGATTTACATACGGAACGGAGACGGAGGTACACCAAAACCAGATCAGGGGACACCAACAATTACATAGAACACATAGGAGCTTCTTTCATCTTCTCTCATGAGAATCTTTTCATTTCATTTCATGATTTCCCTATACAATTTATTTATCATCCTCCTTCCCATTAATTTTGATTTTAGTTGTACAAGTTGCACAATCCTATATCTGTATTCTGTATTGTACTTGGAGGCGTATAAATTGGCGTATCTTATTCCCCTACGACTACGACGTGCGTGAAAATGCGGAGAGAGCCAATTTCCTCTTAACAATGACGTGACAGGGAATGACAGCAATAATGCTATACTCCTGTTTTTCCTTTTTTTTAAAGCCGATCTCATCAGCATCAGCCACGAAGCACTCTATATATACAGAGTGTTACACATATTAAATGTGCACGTAATTATACAGGCTATAGTTTTACTGTGAAGTTCATCTTCAAGTTTTCAGTGTATTCATTGTTGAAATATTAAATGGAGTTTTTTACAACATTTTTTTCCGAGACAACCTAAACGTACGTATAATTACTGATTAAAAGTAAAATGGACACACGAAACGTTTACGTTTACATACTTGATCTCATTCTTGTTCGGTTCATTCCGCTCATGCATCGTCAGTAGCTAGAATTAGAATTAGTTCATCATATGGTTTGGCTTCTGCTGCTTTCAGTGAAGATTCTTCGAACTAATTAAATGTCTATGAAAATTACATACCATTTAGTACTGATAAGGTTCGGACTGTAAAATTAAAGTGAAAATGTGTAAGCTATACAACACATATTCTTTACCCTGTGTGACCCGCTCATCAGCCCATTTCTTTTAATTTTTCGTAGAATTTTATGCTCCTGAAAAATGCCTGTGCACTGGCTATGTACATAATACTGAGTGCAAGAAGTTTTTTAGAAAGTTCGGGCTCGGGCAATGTCTGTAGTATCTATTTAATTACGTTTAAAATATAACCACAGATACTAGACGGAGACATGGATAGTTAGATTTCATTCCATATAGTTTCTTGACTAATATAAACTTTGAATGAAATTAAAAATACATATCCTTTTCATACATTTTTAAAGAAATGAAAACGAGAATGAAATCAATGCTTTTTGAGCTTATGACCCCTGCGTGTGTGGGACTCTCAATTTTATTTGTATGATTGACATTTATGATGAATGGTGATAACATGATATACAATGTAAATCACTGCCCTTCGCGTGAGTCATATGGTATGATGTAATTTTAATAAGAAGCAAACGAAGAACGACTAATATTTTGCCTTACCAACAAAACAATTCAAAAATGAGAGCGCATGCATCAGATCAAAGCATGAGAGGGATTAGGGGATATGCGATAAAAAGATACGTGGGAATTGGAGCAGTTTAGAGTCAGATATGTCTATTTACTTTATTTATAAGGTATAGGTAGTCCAAGTATGAGTCGACAGAGAATAATGCAGTATAATAATCATTATTATTGTTTGCTGATAATGGCAATGGTTAGTAAATGACGATACACGATTGTTTGTTGTAGCGTCTAGGTGCTACACAAGTTGTAGTTATAGGAATAGGACAGGGCATGTATGGATGTTCTATTAACCTAACGACAAAGATAATATAAAAACGAGACTACCCTCAACAATAACAAAAACAAATACAAATACGTACAGGTGTTTTGGTGGCTGAAAGCAAGGCAGACCAGTATTGTGCACGCTAAAATGGAATCCTAATCATAAAAGGATGTACTCGTACTTTTAGCTATATTCATTAAATAAAAAAAATGAAAACACATGTATGTAAACTTGACTTAATTGCTATCTGTGTATTATTATATAACTTGCTTGGTAGCCATTGCATTGTTCTTAATCAAATGCACTAATATATGCATGCTCAAAGTCACTCTAATGACAACAACAAATAATGTGACTTTTATTATGAAATGTATCCTTGACTTCTCTTCTTATTGTACTTTTTTGCAGGAAAATGGAAATGGTCAATGCAACCCAAGCTTTGTCTACGGGGAAAATGGTAATTTCAATGATCAGATTGTGCCCGTCAGAAGTACACGACTTGCATCAACAGTGAGTGACTCTTTTTATTATGCTAATTAATCATTCTAAATTCTAGTAATATTACGTAGCGATTGCGTACATGCAAATAAGACACGTGTCAAAATACTAATATTTAAATGCTGAAAACCAGAATTAAAAAAAATCCCAAATTCTAAGCTTCGACTCATATATCGCTAAATAATTATGGGTACTATTAATAAAAAACAGGAAGTTTTAATGTTGTCAGAATAGTTATTTGTAAAATGCAGCAAGCAAGGAAATCATAATTGAAACGACCTTGCAACAATAATAGTTGCAATAAAGACGTACCAACCAATTTATGACTTTCCAGGAGATCCCCAGAAATCAGTAAATCAGATGAATTACTGGAAGACTAACTTCAACCTAGAATTCCCAATTCTCACCGCGAAAAGACTTCACGCTTGACGTTTTAAATGACACTCGAAATTAATTACTTACTCCAGCGTTTCCTTATTTGGTTTTCTATTTTAATATAGTAAACATTTGTATGTGTAGACTATTATGTACATAAATGTATAATACAAGAACTGGGTACCTTTACAGTGTATTAATTTAACCTACAATTAATATATGGGATTTAGATTCGGTTATTAATGTAGGTGTATCTTCCATACGTATGCATACAAACCGCAACATAGTAATATGTTGCACATTTACACAATTTTAATCATGCCGAGGGAATTTGCACTAAAAAAAGTTGTGCTTACTTAGGTACATGTATTAGTATGAATGAATACTGATTAGTACTGGGTTACAAATGGAGTGCACAATGTGATGGCGGAAAAACATTTATAAACTAAATCAAGCTTCGGGGTTGACCGTTGTTTACGTCATTTTTACAGCTAGAGGATTATCGCTTTGTACTGCTGCTAGTAGTTCGAAGAATCATTAATGAAAAGTAAAGTTTATAGCTATGGCGAAAATTCAATATAGCTCGCACATTCTAAAGCTTGTTAACTTAAGTATAAAATACACAAGAATGGCACAAATTTAGTATTGATTTGAGGAATCCCAATGACTCAATTATTACCATGAAATCATAAATCCACCAATACTGATATCATACAGCAAATATTATGCATTTGTCGGGCTCCTACTAACTGTGACGCGTTGCGTATATATTGATTGATTGATTGATTGATTGATTGAACTTTATTAACGTGTTATTTAGACCAATTTGGCACATAGCCATTCTTCCATCGGTAACACAAGATATTTACAAGCAACCAATAAATAAGACCAATTGACAATTAAATTTTCGTAACATATATAGTTTGACAACCTGCAAATCCAGTACTGAGAGCACAAGTAGTTTTTTGAAAATTCAGCTTCACATTTTTTATTTTAAATATTTGATTTATCAAATACTTAAGTCGTTTTAAAATTTAAAAAGTTCTCTAAAGTTAAATCCAGGAATCAGCTATCTCTTTGCTCAGTATCTGTATTAATTCATTTTGTTAAAAGTTTTGATTTAAAATTTTTTTAAATACTCAAATCTACGAGCATATAATAATTACTTGTGACTGCGTATAGCATAAAAAAATAAAATGAAGTTTAAGTTTCCGTTTACGAGATCCCATTCTATCACACCAGCACAAAGACCGAAAGAGACTTCATTGGAGCTTTTTGAAATTCCAGTAAGAATTTGGGATTATCAGTATTTGGCGTGTGGATTTTTTCTTGTTACTGTAAATGGATTGGTTTAAATAGGATTAAGTTTGTAAAATTGTATACATGTTATTTTTGTAGAGAGTGGAGGGCCCTGAAGACAGCGACCGGGAGCAATGGGATAAACCAATTGAATTCCTCTTTTCTTGTATTGCCATGTCTGTCGGGCTTGGTAATATTTGGAGATTTCCATTCACTGCCTATGAAAATGGCGGAGGTAGGTTCAAGAAAGTTGAAACAAAGAAATTTACATGACCGTTTAAAAACTTTACAGTGTTTTAATGGGCGTTTCTGATACTTATAGGAGCTTTCCTGATACCGTACCTGATTGTTCTATTTCTCATCGGAAAACCTATTTATTTTCTGGAACTCGCTATCGGTCAATTTTCCTCCTCGGGACAAGTCAAAGTTTGGAAGATGGTGCCATTTTTCAAAGGTCATTAGAAATTTTTAACTAAATTGTTTCACAGTACGATATTTTTCTGTGTTAAGAAAGAAATTGTTATTAGCATTTTCGGTTTTTAAAATATATATTTTTAAAATATAATTGCAGGTGTTGGATACGGCTCGGCATATGGGTAAGTTGACGCTAATAGTATTTACTTAATATGTATTCACATCCCAGCGCAGCGTTTAAGATTACTGAGCGTAGCTGGATCAGATGTGTACTTTAATTTCGGCGTTGTCTATTATACTAATAACCTAACTAGGCATTAATTGATTTCTCTTACGATTAAAATTTACAGAACATTTTGTGTCGTTTCATACTATTGCTTCCTCATGGCTCTCACAGTTTTCTACTTCTTCGCCTCCTTCAGCGCCCAATTACCATGGTCAGTTTGTAATCCAAAATGGGAAGGGGTTAACTGTGGAAACGGGAACGAGACGGAATTTGGTACGGAGCCCATACATAATGGAAGCTTCAATAGTGCTGATAACTTTAATAGTTCCAGTCCCAGGAAACCGTGGTCCCGCTACTATTTTGAGTAAATAAAACTTATCTGTACTTTCTGATACTATTTTACGAATGTGATATTTGTTATTTTTTAGTGATTGTGGTGATTGAATTGACTCACTCGTCAGTATTTAACAATGATTTTTTATTTGCTCTTAGGGAGGATGTTCTGCAACAGAAAGATAACATTGACGATGGAATCGGGCTTCCAGAATGGCGGCTCACACTTTGTCTATTGGCTTCTTGGTTGATTATTTTTGGATCTCTCGTCAAAGGCGTGAGAAGGTAAGTAATCTGCCAGTAAGCACCTGCAAGATGTAAGATTATTATTTTCTACAACGAATGGTTAATAATGTATTATTTAATAATTTGTTTTAGCTCGGGAAAAGTCGCTTATTTCACTGCTTTGTTCCCATATGCCGTATTATTCATATTTCTTATCCGTGGATTGACACTTGACGGAGCCCTGGATGGAATCCTTTTCTTTATTAAACCCAAATGGGGAAGAATCATGGAACTAGATGTGAGCGATATACACTCGTCATGCAAAGATTTGTCTGATAATTAACACGTGTGGCATACTACTTAAATATGGCTATTACGATGCTAATATTTATATAATTGTATTTTTTCGTAATTCCTTGCACAGGTTTGGTATGCTGCAGTTAATCAGTGCTTTTTCTCGCTCTCAACTGGATTTGGTCCCATTATCATGTAAACATGAGAACTCTTTTAAATACTATTTGACACTACGAAATATATGTAAAACTGATCGACTCACGTTATATTTTAAACTATTCTCTGATGTGCTAATCAGTTTATTTATATTTTGTGTAAATATAGGTTTGCAAGCTACAATCCATTCAAACACAATGTTTACCGAGATGCCATGATCATTAGTTTGATGGATACATTCACAAGTTTACTCGCTGGTTTCACGATCTTTGGCATCCTCGGTTATCTAGCCTACGAACTCGGAGAACCCATTGAAACAGTGGTGGGTGGAGGTCCATCCCTTGCTTTTGTTTCATACCCAGAAGCTATTTCCAAATTTGATTTTGTGCCACAGGTATTCAAAATTTACATGTTTACTTAAGTATTTAAATATTCACATAATTGAAATTATAGAACTAGTGCCGAGTATAAGCAATAATTATTAACTCCCTTTTTATTTGCAGTTATTTGCAGTCCTTTTCTTCCTCATGTTGTTTACTCTGGGAGTTGGATCTGCAACTTCACTCACGAGCGGAATCATCACTATCATCCACGATCAATTTCCGAAATTGGCCAAGTCGCATATTACAGCTGTAGTTTGTGTTGTGGGATTCTTCTCTGGATTGATTTACTGCACTCCAGTATGTCCTGCCAAACATTAAAATTGATAAAATAGAAAAAGAAATATTTTACATATTTAAATATTAATCACATCAAAGAATTGAACAAATAATTCATTTGTATCACTTTGTTCTAGGGTGGACAATTTATGCTGACACTTGTGGATTATTTTGGAGCAGGCTTCGTCATTTTCGCAATGGCAATGATTGAGGTATGACTCATTTGACGCTTAACTTTGGCTTTACCCGATATTTACAATTAATAATAGTATGATCCTTGTGCATGAAATTATTAATTACTCTCGTGTTAAGAAATTTAATTAGAATCGGTAATATTCCACGTTAATTAATCACAGTTAATTAAGTACTACAAGTATGGTACTTACCCCTTTTGATTTTGCAATATTAACACTAATTACTTTCGATTAACAAAGATTATACATTTAGTCGAGTACAATCTCATATATCATTTTTATTGGCAATTAAGACTGAATACTAATTGAAGTCTCTGATGCTTTTTGCTCATCTAGATAATGGCCATTGCTTGGGTATATGGACTTAGCAACATTTGTAGGGACATTGAGTTTATGTTGAACATTAAAGTTGGACTTTATTGGAAGGTATGCTGGGGTTTTATAGTTCCTGTAGGCCTCGCCACGATTCTTACGTATGTCCTCATCACTGCTGAACCACTACAGCACGATAGGAAAGACTACCCACTAATGGCAATCGGTAAGTCCCAGTACACATAAATAATACACACTACGACTACATATTCAGTTGAATAAACTGAAAACCACAATAATATATAGCTACTATTATGTAAAACCACTTGTTTTTCCTTAATCGATTTCCTTTGGTTCTTACGCATTGCAAACATTTACTTCATGTTAATTTGAAGTTGGAAGCGAGCTCATATAATTTGTGTTTTTGCTTGCCTATAGCCTAATAAACAAAAGTTCGATTGCTCATGAAGTTCATTGTATGTAGGTACTTCATGACTAAGCCGTGGAAATTTTTGTCACTATTCTGATTTAACTATTATGACACTGCTACTATCTTTGATTCTTTGATATAAGATTATAAGATGGGATTCTTGAGACATTAAAATATTAATCGTTGGTTTGAATTTAATTTCAGTGTGTGGCTGGTTGCTGTCATCATTTGCAGTACTGCTCATTCCTCTCTGTGCACTTCACACTATTGCCACCAGGAAGAGCGAAGGTCTCCTCGAGGTAAATAATTTCTTCCACAAAAAATGTCGTACTCATAAAAATAAGCGATTATTTATGCGTTGAACTTTGACCACGATATTGTGAGTGAAGAATCAGAATGACCCATATATAATTTAAGCTAAAATTAATACGAGCTATGTCAAAAAATTCACCAAATGAGATAGAATGTAATGCGTAAAATGTTTTTAAATAATTTCTTAAAGGTGCAAAATGTTCCTTGTAAGTACCTACATGTTTTTGAGAAGTGAATTGTTTATTATTTTGCATGTTTTTAAAAATTGCAATATATTTTTTTGATATATTGTTAGGATCAGGTTATTTTGTAGGTAGTTAACTTTGTAATTTAGGTGAGAATGGGGATGGGTCATTTTGAGTCTTCACTGGTGATACACTTTATGCTTATTAGAACATTATAATTATTACTTACTAATTCCTAAATTATTATGATTTTTAAATTATATTTTAGAAAATCAAAGAGTCCTTTATGCCAACGCCGTCTTGGGGTCCAAAATCACCTGCAACTCACTCAGAATGGTCCAAACTTCCTCCAGCCCACAAAACAATGACTACCGTCAAGAAGCATTTGAGGGAAGTTTTGGATCGATTCAAAAAAAGGTCATAAAAAAGTGCTCTGTTTGTTTTACCTTCAATAATAGACTTAAGAGCAGAAATTAAAATTAGCTGTTTGTATTTAACTGTTAAAAAAGAGATGTATCGTTATCATCCCAATTATGCAAAGATGTACCTATATAATAATTTACTATTATTACCTATCCGTATAATTTTTACTGCTTGTAATATTTATATCTGTGTAGGTATATGTACATATATACATATAGTATGTTTTTGTAAGGGATTACTTATTTATTTTGTATCTCAGTAAATTATATCCCTATATAAGTACTTACAATCTCGCCACCTCATCGAGTAGATTTTAACTATTTGGTAGCAACTAGATTGAAACTGAAATGAACTATGGTTGTATTACTGTAAATTATAATTAGTATTAGAAATTCATGGTAAATTTATAACAGAAGAGTACTGTATATATATAAATATGCCGTTCGTAGGAAAGATAAAAGCGGTACGACAACTATACAACTACAACTAGAAGGATATTTTAAATGAACTGACTGATTTTTCTTTAGCTTGTGTATGCTGATCTAACCCTAAGTATAATTTTATGTAATTTAATATTCAACGTGAATTAACTTGTGAAATATTCATACTTTTTAAACAGTGATATATACAAATTATAAATTCATTATATATTATCATTACGTTTTACTAATTTTACTGACGATAACGTTTCGGGGCGCATTATTTTGTAAATCAAACTGTGTTGTACACAGGTTGCGGGTCAATTTTATGTACCTTTTAGTTACTACCACTTGTAGTAATTATAGTAACAAGAAAAGCAAAAAACAAAACACAACACGTAACAATTATTATTATTATACATTTTAAAAATATTTATGAATTATATGCGATTAATTATTATTATGACCTTATTATTCATACCGAATTCGATTCGACACATAATTGAAAACATTAATCGTGATTATATCTAGCTCAAAAGATGTATTTAAATTTTAGCACTTAAGTACCGCACTTCATTTTAATTGAGAAGAATTTTATCGTTTAAGACTAATAAATTATATACAAATATATATTTCAAAATTTACTTATACATTATGTCCAATGGGGCTATATTGCATTATATGCATTTCATTTCACCTTCCATTTAATTCTTTCAGAAAACCAAAACACAAAATATCTGTTCTGCAATCACTGCTCCAGTGATTGTAATTTGATAATCTTAATACCTACATTATGATCCTTAGCAGTATTATTTATCATTATGAAACATAAAACATACATCTACTCTATTCTCTTGTGAGTTTTCGTTAATAATAGGAATTTATAAGTACTTGGAATAATGAATTATGGTAATGGTTGGAAAAAGGCTGTATAATGAAGTGTGATCTATATTGTAACCTTAAGTAACTGATCAATAGAAATACTTTTAAAAAAATGTTTATTTAAATTAAGTTAAAATATCAAATATATAATAATGATAAATACGTATAAGTATAAGAGCAAACATATTTTACAACTATTTGAAATAAAAAATAAAAACGTTTTACATTCAATAATAATTTAATGTTGATTCATGGATTCGGCGGTATTAAATAGTATTAGTGCTTCCTTTGAAACTTTCTAGATGTTTACTTTGAAGCAATTCCCATTTGCCAAAATATTTCGAGATAATATTCAAAATAAAACTAGTTCTACTTAACAACCCAAAGTTCTCGCAAGGAAATTATAAGCAAGGACAAGAAAGTAATAAAACAAGTTGGGCGAACACGTGGCCTATAGTTGAATTTAAATTACAAACTGCGTCTTTCTTCAAGATAGGTACGATAGCGATTTTAAAAGTTAGGCTTTCTTGGACGTCATATGCAATTTATTGAAATTAGATTATGATTACTAAAAATACGATACTCCGAAATTTAGCACTTTATCGGACAGCTAAAAAACGTCTGCTTCATTTTTAAATTAGTTCGTTTAAGAATCTTCATTGTTCGTTATAAAGTTTTAAGACTCCTGGAAAAGAAAACTGCTGGTACTACACTCATGAATTCTCACGATGGATGAAATTAGGTAGCATCTTTTAGGTAACTAAAATTAGCATCTGCTCCATGTCAAAGAGACAGGTTCATACAAAAGTAATAGTAAAGTTTTCAGTTTTAATTTTCATGAGCACACAGACACGCACATACCTCTCAACAAAAGAACCATTTCCCAAATATACTGAAACGGAATGGAGTGTTACTGATGTTTTTGAAATGTTATAAAACTCTTTTGGAACATGTTTTTCAATTTTCTGAAGATGAGGGTTGTGTAACGTAGCTACTACGTAGTACGCAAAGTTGTACATTTCTATAAAGGATTAAATATGTTGTAAGTAAGAGTGAGACTTCATAGTCAGATGTTTACTACGAGAGTGTATCAGCCAATAAAAATATAAACGGAATAATTAGAACAAGAAGGAACTATGGTTTCCTATGTATGCTCGCATTGTGTAACAAATTCTAAAATCGGAGTAATCGAATACACATAGAGTTACTTCACTTAGTATATGCAATTATTATTCCAAGAACTGATAGAACTGCACGTTAAATACCCCATCGCCTATTATAAACTTACGCAAGTAATAAAATATTTGATGATAATACATTCACGAACTCCCTTCTCACTTTCTTGCATTTTCTCAGGGAGACGAAATTCTGAATTTAGTGCACGTAACAATGTTGAAGTAATGCCCGAGTAATTTATACAGCAGAATAGTTACTGCTATGGTAAACCAAGTCACTGGACGTACTAACTAGTAAGACAGGGACCGGGACCAGAGTTTTGCAATTTAAATGTTATAAACTTAACTAAATATTTACGTCGTTCAGAAGTTCTCGATGTCAGCTTTTTATGTTTTACCTCTGCTAGGTTCACTCTATCAGTTCAGTTATATAGAGCCATCAACCAACCGTTAATTGACTTGGGCTACGTAAATAAATAGTATAATAATAATTTTAATAATATTATTATTGCTCTGTGACCCCTCTCCCTCCCTCTCCCCTCAAATATCGTAATTTCGGCAATTTCTTTATTAGCTGTGGGTTTTCGATATTTATTAATTTTCCTTCAGGTCAATCTGCTTACTAATTCTTTTGAAATCAGCTAACCAAATATTTTTTCATTCTTAATCAACTACAATTAATTTTTAAAAAATCCATACTGCTAATCGTAAGAGTTTTTGTCTACGTATTAATTAAGCCTACGTATATTTATAGATCACCGTTTGTGAGGCATTCCAAATGCAGTGTATTGGATGTGGTTTGAAGCTTATATAGGAATGAAAGATGAAAAGATAAAAATAAGAATAAAGCGTGGCGACTTTATTTCTATAGCTTTTTTGTTTCTAGCTTGTCATTGTCATTGAAGGGATTATAGAAGTTAAACCGTTCTGGAAATTCCAATAAAAATAATGGGCCGAATAGTGGAAAACCTTTATTAGTGTATTAAAAATTATGTATTTACTGAATGACGATAAAGCACTCGCGGACTTCTTAAATTCCTGTAGAAAAAACCTACATCAATGTAAATGAATAACAATTTTTACCCATTCAATCTTTATAAATTATCACTATATTGAAACATCCCAGGTAATTCAGCATTTGTTATAAACCAATGGCAAGTAGACAACGAATATATCCTTAAAACCACAAAATTTAATAAATACCCTTTTCGGTTATTTCCAGGTTTTTTAAAAACAAGTTGAATTTTTTGTACATTTTTCTAAATGATCTAAATCTATACAGTCAATTCAGTGGCGTAACCAGGCCTAGACCACGTAAGTTTAGGCCTACCCGGGAATTTTAGCTAGGCCCAGGCCTACCTAAGATTTTGGAAACAAACCATATTTCTATTGCGGGTTTTAATTTACTGTGTGATCAAAAGTAATTTTGCAAGAAAAACAACCTTCAAGGGTAACATAATAATTTGGCAACATCATCTACTCCTTTTATTATCCTGATGTTTGGTATCGCTAACAATGATAGGTTGCTAGGTGAATATACGTCGATTCATACCTACATGGATTAGTACATTGCGAAGCTATCTAAACATTGTAGTAATACTTATTGACAGGGGTTTAACTTTTTACTAATCGTAAGCGTACAATAGGTCAAACATAACCACCTAGCATAACATTAGGTCTTAAAATAAGCACAAGTCCAATAAAATTTAGGAAACGCGTAAATTCAAATGATAAATAGGTAGAGGCCATATTTATTATTTTGTAACCCTCAATTGTTTCCGGAAGCTACTTTTCATAACTGAATTTCATAAAACTTGACGTTGTTTCATTGCTATATGCTTCTCTAATGCTAAATTTCAGGGATTCACATTTTTTAAGAGTGGTTTAATTTTTTACACAGAAATAAACCGGAAAAGGTAAAACAAAAATATTGTAAGACATTTGGTTTCAATTTTTTATTTTTTTTCGTACCTTATCTCAGAAATTAAACTTCAGCGCCTTCAGACAATAATAAAGCGATGTAAAAACTTCACATGTAATAAAATTTGGTTGGAAAAGGTAGCTTGCGTACTCAAATGAGGGCTTATAATTATATTACAATATGGCGCATTTAATTATTACTTAAAAATTCAAGTTTTAAAAACTTCCACTAGCCAATAAGAAATCCAGTTCTTAAATATGATGAACGATACTCCACTTTGAGCATGCATTTGAAAAAAATAGGTAACGATGATTTTGTCCTCCGGCTGATTTGGTCCTCCGGCCGATTTCGTTGTCAGGCAAATTTCGTCCTCAGGCCGATGTCGTCCTGAGTCTGATTTTGTCCCGAGGCCGATTTCGTCCTCAGGCAAATTTGATCGTGAGACTGACTTCGTCCTCAGACCTAGCGTTCATGTTCTTGTATTACCCAATGGAAAATTAGAAACGACCCTCAGTAAAATTTAAAAAAACATGTACAGGGCGGGGGGTTTGGGTACTGAAAGAGATTTGCCAACTTGGGAAAAAATCCGGGGGTACGCCACTGGCGTCAATTTTGTACATAAGGGATCCGGTTATAAGGAAAAGGTGCTAGAAGGGAGTAATATTGATTGTTTGGTTGGCCAGTTATGCCAGCAATGCTATATTTACCGGATATATAAACCAACTGATATAAGGGATGTCCGGTTGTAAGGAACCGATTTCATACTATATTTCGGAATTTCTGGTAATTTGAAATTGATTGAAGAAAAATTGAGAGCCGAAGTAGCTTACTTGTATATTACAATCCATGGATCATGAAATTACTGCAAATTTAAAACAACTCTACTGGAAATAGCTTACGATGGATGTATTGAATCAGCTGGACAAACACAAATGGAAAGTCAACAAAATGGTGGTAAAGCCCGACATTCTACAGACAATTCTATTCTACGGCTGTACCAATCATGGGAATTATTTTTCTAAAATCAAATACTAACTAAAACAGCACATAGTAACTTTCAGCATTCAACAATTTGCTTCCGTCTAGTTGAAGTTCAAGCGGAGTATGATGAAGACGACAATGAAATTTTGAAACATAAAGCTTACGTTTAGGTCCCTACCAAACTAAGACGAAACAAACCAAACTTTTTAAAAAAATCTACATGAGTGCTTTCATTTATTAATTATCTATTAATTCATGGGATTGTAAATATCTTGACTTTGTTTTAACTTAAAATAGAAAGTTCAAGTGTATAGCTATATCTATAAAAGTCCGCCTACAAGGTAAAATCCCTTAAATAGTTAAAAGGAATAACCGCCAACCATTAAAAGGGACATATTCTGTCTGTCCTGCGCACTTATGTACGGAATTGAAACTGTGCGTATGTCTTCCATTTGGTTTAAATGCACAATAAAAACATTAAAAATATGCTGATAATACAAGAGACAGGGAAAGATAGACTGTGTAGATCTTAAAAAATGTAGCGCTTTCTTAATTCTTTCAAGATGAATTTATTGCATTTTATATAACTACGTCGTACAAAAAATCATGGGATTATGCCTATTATCTTACCTCTGTCTATAGTATGGGAAACTTTAGAGATTAAATAATATTTTAAACTCACGTGAACTATGTAGAACATCTGCAGGGTCTGCTTACAAATAATTCTACGATTGTGGACTGCTCATACAACATACAATTAATTGACAGTCACGGTGGAAGATTTGAATAAATATAGTCTCTCGTCTCAGGGAAGGAAAATAGCAATTTACTCTCTACCTTACCTTATTTTTTGCCTGTATGCAATGTGACTTTGATAGTGTAAACGTGCATCTTTATCCTATTCGATCCATGAAGGAATTAATGAGCACAAAAACCCATTATTTTTTCCCTTTTCTAAATCCTTACCTGTCCAAATCTCAATCAATTAGTATTTAAAAGTGTCAGTATACGCATGTAACTTCTTCGTGGTGGTTTTTTACGCCTAATTCAATTTTTCGTTTATTCATATATGTATATCAGTTTGCTTGCGTATATCCACCCTTAGACAATGATGTTGGAATGAAATCCTCTCCTGTAGATATTGATACTTCAACTACTGCTTCTTTTGTACATTATTTTGTCTTTATTTTGCATTAGGTGTACCTAACTTTGTGGAAAGACAGAAAACTTTGAACTGCTAGATGCATGGAAAAAATCAACACAAGTTGAATAATTACAAACGTTAATGCGGTAGCAGTGAGGTGTGGTAGACGAACTTATAGGAAATCTCAACTTGAATTGATCTCAGTACCTACCAGTACCAGTAATTTACCTTTATTTTTTTTATTACTCATATTAGTATATTACCTACCTATATTTTAAAAAATCAAACAATTTCTTCCTAAATCAATTATCTAAAAATTTACTACCCCGATCATGTTCATGGGTGGAACTGGATCTGGATAAACAAATTATAATTGTTTACATTCAAAAGTTGAGATCGAGATGTAAAATAGTAACTGCAGCTACATATATTTCCTTACTCCACGCACTTACTAGTCCATAAAATTCATGTTATTTTAAAATGTATAAAAACATTAATTCAATCTAGTAGTTAACTTAAGCTGCTTTAATTAACAAAATACAGATTAGATGGGACTCGAGCGAAGAATAAAATGACATATAATAGTAATACGCATTTATGCACGGAGTTTGATTGGCTTGTTGATCTTGAATACAAACTCAAATGCTAAATGCTACGTAATAAACACAACTCAGGAAAAAAATAATGCAAGTAAATTATCGGTATACTCTGTAATTGCATATTAGACTCGCAAAAAAAAGTAACCCAACTGGAAACGTCAAAAATCAAGTCTCGTCACACAAAAAAAAACATTATCATAAGAGTTAATTCATTTCACTATGCTTTTAACCCAATGCTAAAACATAATGGCTTTTTAGAGCAGTAAAATCCCGTACAAAAATTATCGTGCGAAGTTCTGCATAATTATATTCATATCAAGCCAGTAGTTTCATTTTTGAAGTAATTCTGACGAGTTTTTTTTGAGGAATTTTGCAATAATTAATCTACAAAATTGTTCTGCAAATATTTTATGTATAATTTTTCGTACATTTATTCTGCATACAAATATAAAAATCAAAATTTTTGTTCAGAAACCAATTTGATACAAAAATTGAAACGATAGTTTTTTGTACGGGATAATACAACATTATAGGCTATATACTTACAGAACAAACAAAATAATACTAGTGATTGAAGCAGTCAGGGCATTGAGATTATTTAAAATAAAAAGTATATGTTTTACGATCGTTGTAGATTCAATTACTTCCAGATCATAATCTCTATAAATGTGATGCACATGTAGATTTGGATTTTAAATGTGCTTCACAGCTGACATTATGCATGGAAAATAAAATAGTCAGAGTAAAACTAGTAATAGTACATACTATAATATACATATACTAGTAGTATAACCAGCAGCACAGGTAGTACAAACGTGAAAATGTTGTATTGCTTTGTTCAAGTAGTTTGCAATACGTGATTTGTATTTTTTGCGTTTTTTTTATAGTTTTGCATCAGTTTAAGGAAGATAAAGAAAATTGTAAATCACATACTCAGATTACTTCTTCAACTTACAAATACTTTTTACTCTAAACATTTTTGTACACCTCATCGTAATATTATCCCATAGCAGTCATAATCACATGACATACATGAGGTACCTGTCTATGTCCACCGGATACACTGTACTTCAGTCACACTAACTAAAAGTGTAAGCAATGCTTTTTACGCATTTGCTCAATTCTTGTCTTTGTATCTAGCTTTCCTACATTTAAATGCGTTTTACATAATATCTGGATGCATCTTCTGACTTCTAGGTGTATAGCATATTCTCATAGTTTCGTACTTAGCCAAACGTAGCAGATCACCAACTGGCCCATTGCTATCTCATTTTTAAGTTCCACAGGATTTAAGTTAAGGAATTTGTACCTACGACATACTCAATAATAAGTGGATTGTGCGAACAGTCCGTGAGAAGGCTTTGACTATCTGCCTAAGTATAATGTGGCATTTCTTGCTGACTATAGTCCAGTGAGAAATTACGGGGAAAGAGAGTGTGAGTTGTGATAAATTTCTACCAATAACAGGGTGGTAGTTGGTAATGCGAATTTTGCAGTCAAAATTGAGGAAGCAAATACTTGAAACAGGTCTAACAGGTATAACTTCTACAAAGCCCATATATCAATACAATACACATGTACCCATAATAAACCTATGAAAAGTATTACATAGTAGAATTAGATTCCAAGCCCGCCATTGAATTCACAAACAAATAATTTCTTATTAGGTAGGTACTTATAATTTAAAAGACAAACTACAACATCAAAATTGATCCTTTTTGTGTAGTAATCTTCAAAAGCCAAACATAATGTAGTGCGTTATTACAATGTAAATACATATTTTGGTCTTCTGGTGTGTACATTATAGTTAAAAAATAGTTCAGAGTTCGGATAGTATTAAGTAAAAGCATCATACATAACAATTACGTATTATTTAAAAGTTCACATGACCGGCAGTTGTATTGTAATCAGTGGAAGAATTTAGAATGAAAATAGCATTGTTACATTTGTAGGTGGTAAACAGCAAATATGAGCATTGGTACCTCGTTTGCTCTTACACAGGTGACAAAACCTTTTTAGTTTCCTACGGGGCGAAATAAATGACAAATGAAACATTTCTACTCCTTTATTTAAGAATCTCACTCTCACTCCATTTCTTCTAACCCTACTTCCTAAGACTTACTTATTTTTAGAAAAGCCTGACTTAAATTACATAAGGTTGCCCTTGTTTCGACTTTAGTTATTACGTCTACCATCTGAGAATCTGAGAACTTATCAGAATTCTTCTGACTTGAAATAAACCTTAATTTACACAAGCATGTATAGGAGGTTGCAAAAATCCAAAATATTTCAGTCAGATAGCCTATCACGCATCAATCTTCAGTAACAGTGTGGGCTTTGCAGCCGTGACAAAGAAATCCATTAGTCATTACCATAGTAGTAACTGAAAAGCATATTATGACACATGTGTATAAAAATTAATGTCTACTATTTATACCAAACAAGCTTTTAGCCATGCTGTTAGTGTCATAAATTTAAACTGTCGTACTACGTGTTCCATTACTCCGTACGAGCACAATTATTTATTGATGAACAAAGAGCAGAAGTTGAATTGACAGTGACTAAGAAGAAGATTAAAAGCAAAATTCATTTCTAGTTGTACGAGTGCATACTCGATTAGTAAGCTAGAAGACAGCTACCATCGCCATCAGCCATTGTTAATCATCCTATGAAAGTGTAGCTAATTCTGCTAATTGCGTTTGTAGTAACTGACAGCATTTTCTCAAATTGTAGTGCATATACCAGCTAATCATGCACTAATCAGCATGTTAATCATTGCTCCAAGAAAAGATTAAGGGGAGAACTGCCGTAGATTAAAAATGTAATTTTTAGCACGTCTGGGACATATTACCTACGTGGTTTTTGCACTAATAGGCATCGACGATGTAGGAAGTCAGTAAGTTGGTATGCTTACCAAGTGGTGGTAGGTCCTATGACTACAATGTCCTTAATAATAATGCTAACAGAGGATAATATAATTTTGCACGAAAAAAGGACTTCAAACTTCAATAGACAAAGCAACCTGTGAATATTGAAAAATGTAACTATAATTTAGTGAATCAATAATGATTATCATTGTAATCTTATTGTTAATCATATAAAGAATCCTGAAAAAAACGACAATTCAACTTTCAATTCAAAATAATCTGTCTTTAGAGGCATACATTTCAATTGCAATAGATGCTCCAGACATGCCAAGATATAAGTACATTACAATGTAGGTATGTAACTACTACCTATGCTTAAAACATAAAATGTACGAAAAATAAAAACTCATGTGAATGAAAAATAGAAATATAGCGATTGCTTTATAATAACACTGTGGATGTTATTTAGGGTACTTTAACAAAACCGTGATTGTTATAAGGAATATGATGACTGAGGATGAGGTATTCTAAAGATTCAACATTATCTATAACGCCAAAGCCAATACAATGGAATTCAAATGGTCATATATAATTATACATCCTATATTATATATACGAGAATAAATAGTCTTGCCCTGCTTTGAAGTCAGATGAGCTTAGGGTTTTACCATCACCATGATAATGATTATATTATTCTGAAGGTCAGTTTCATCTTGGTTTCATCGTTTTCTTTTCTTACATTATGCAGAGACTAGGTTCACACATTCACCTTATCCAATTCAACTTACGACTAGACAATTCAAGTTTTTCCACTTTGCCCCGTGCTAATTCAACTGATGCGTGATTCAATAACTTGTAAGATTCTTTTGAATTGAATAAATTTAATTCCAAGATAAAGTTTTACAAAATATATTTATTGTAATTTTCGATATTTTTACATTATTAGTATTATTGGACCTTAGCAAATACAATACGTACATCACTTTTTTGTTGAAAACTTTTGATTTTGCACTTTTATAAGATGCATTTTGTGGTGGTCAGAAAGAGTGGATCAATTAAAAAAATATTTGTATGCACGCGACAGTAATTTTCTAGTCACTGGATTAGCCACTCACAGATTTACAAATATTGCATAATAAAACTTTTCTTTCAAACTCGAAACAAGCCGACATACGACAACAATGTAAAACGTGCTTCATATATGTTGAATTTTATTCAAGTTGAGACGGCCGCAAGGTGAATTGACTAGGTTGAATTGGACACAAGTTGAATCTAGGCAGAACCATAAATTATACATTCACGAACATTTACAAGATGAAAGATGAAACTGAATGAATACTGAACAGAAAATGAAAGCTCATGCCATGTCTATAAGTCTGGACGGAGCAACAAATGCTGAAGTAGTCTTTATTAGTCTTAGAGTCTTCAACAGAGCTGTACACAAGACGGGACGGGAAATCGCGTCTCTGCCAGAGATATAATAGTAATTATTATTACTAGGATGGAATGAAGTGACAACACATTTTTAGAATGAAGTACTGAATTTTGGAAGTGAGACAATTAAATTCATATACAAAATTTAATTTCGGACTTTGGATTTATTTCACATAATAAGCAACTCCACCTACACCCCTGTCTTCCTAATTACACGCGGGACTGTTTCTAAGTACACCTCTTCAAGGCATTGTTTGAAAAAAAGTGTTAGCATTCAGTAGACAGTCTTTGTGATATCATTTACATAATACTTATAATTACACTGTATTTTACTGTAACTGTGCTGTTAAGTGTTGAGCGGTGTGTTTCTTAAAATTTTAATTCAATCCAAAGCCGCATTTATATTCAAACTAAATAACGCGAAAACTACTTGTGCTGACACTTGGTCATCGTTCATACACGAAATAAATAAAAATCAGGTTTTCCAAGCTCATGGTTTATTGGACAGCGTTTATTTTCTTGCATTACTCTTATAAAATGTTGGTGAAGCTGTAAAACACATGCTTACATAAACTTACATTATCACTAGCTGCGGGGAAAATATTTTCCTTACCTATTGAAGATCCATCAGAAAAACTCGTTACCTGTTCTTTAAGTGGTGTTTGATTGGGGTAGGTAAATGTACTTCCATGTGAGTTATTCATTATAATTATTTTGTGGGGCCAAATCAATTTCTTGGAATTTGTGTTTTTCTTAATTTGCTCTAACCCAATCTCCGCTCAACAGTTTTGTATTTGATTAAGTTGGCACTAATATCAAAATATATAAGCAAAGCCTGCCTCAATAATTACTTACCTACTACTTACCACAGCTGATAGCCCACTCGCTTTAGGAAATGCTCAGCAACAGCAACACAAAAAAGTGTCAGCTATTGTGCTACGATTGAGATTTAAATCATGGAAACTTGGAAATCGAATCTGGAGTATTACAGATAGTCTTCTCTACTCAAGATTAAGTGTGTTAATTACGACAAACTTATATTAAGGAAGTAATAATAAAATTAAATAGTTCTTT
The DNA here is from genome assembly GCA_949802685.1 of Dicyrtomina minuta. Taxonomy (NCBI): domain Eukaryota; kingdom Metazoa; phylum Arthropoda; class Collembola; order Symphypleona; family Dicyrtomidae; genus Dicyrtomina; species Dicyrtomina minuta. The sequence goes on along the minus strand of OX461809.1, from coordinate 10,759,369 downwards.
TACAATGAAGAAAATTAAATTAGGGAGTTTGCTGATGAGCTCATTTTCAGTGGTTTCTGTGCGCTTGATTGTAACGTTTGTGATCCTCGGTAGTAGTAGTGGGTATGTTGATGGAAGTCAAGAATTCCCAATCATCAACAAATGTTGTCCGGATGACACAGAATACAGTGTTGAGAGTGATGAGTGTGTGAGGACGACGGTGGAAGTACGGATTGACGCTAATCGGACGAGTGATCCGTCACTCAATAGAACTAATACTCTGATTAGAGAAGCATACGCCCACAGTTTCAGTGTACAAGAGTTTCTAACATTGCCAAAGAAATTTATTCATCCGTTGACTGACGGATGGAATTTTAGTGAAATCAGCGATTTTAAATTTAGGTCTGTCTGTTTCTCTCTGCTTTCGGTTTTCTATTGTGGTTTGAAGTTTTGAATTTGAGTCAATTTAAAATGGTGCATTTCAAATGGTGCATGCTTACTTAGGGCTTGTTTTTGAATTATGAATATTTGATTTGTGTTCTCTATCTGTTCAGGTTGGAACAGTTTTTACCCAACAATACAGCCACATGTGCCAATGGGAGTTTCATACTGCAAATTAAGATCAGTGGGAACGGTGGAAACGAAACTGAAGATGACTCTGAGCCTGAGGAGTCTGCCCTCTTGACTGATACTGGAAAATTAAAATACAATCAAGAGTACTTCACCAAGTCCGAGTTTTGCATAAGCGGGTGATTCACTATTACTACACATCCTTAGTTAATAGTTTCGTACAGCCAGCAGTTAGCAGTGGGTTGTTATGCACAGTCAACCCAAAAAAAAATACATATGATCAAATTTTGAATGTTTTCTATTCCAGATTTAATGGCGAGACAGTATCGATACGTGTTTGCAATGCCACTTGTAGAGGAGAAACTCCATGTGTTCGAAAATGTTGTGATTTGAATGAAGTATGGAACCAGGTTCGGGGCACCGGCAGAAATATATGCTCACCCGCTGGAAAACGTACGTGGACTCCATTCTTTTACAAAAGTGCAAAAACAAAGGCGACAGAGGCAGAGATGAACGCTGTCCAGCCGCATTACCACATTGCACATCCAAGGGAGTGGTGTAACAGATCATACAATCCGGCCATATTTCGACCCTCAGGAGCTGCCAAGTAGGACTCATTTAGCTGAATGTTTTTGTACCTATTGAAATTAAGTGTATTTTTGTGTGAGTTCACTTTACCCGTACGTTGTATTTGCTTGTGTTTAGTAAATTTCGAATTTTACTGACTGGGGACCTTGTGCGAAGTGTAAGTCGGTATGACTGGAAGGATGCGCCAGAGGATCCGCAGTACTTCTGCGTGGATGGTGTCATGAATCCCACGAATTTACCGCCAGAAATTCCAACTGAAACTGAATACTCAGGAAAGAACGAGGTGGACTCCATGGTGTTTGACTGTGCTCCTGAACCTCCACAGTCGGTGAGATTTCAAATTTTGAAAATTATCAGTATTGTATTTTCTACAGCAAACAACTACGTCAGTGCAAAATGACATAATAGCGAGTTAACCTCTATGAGATGTGTCTAATAATGGAAGTAATTTAATTTTGAATTAGATTGTGTCAATACTGTCATCGAGTTTAATTAGGGATCGTTCACAAATGACGTCATGTCCATCCCACATTTTTGGACGCTAGGTATGACCCCCTGTTATACCAAACCCCCTGTTATGTCAATTGCGTAAATGGCTATCTTCAACATGGGATGTTATCAGTTTCATTAGTAGCCAATTATTAGACCTATTGACCCTACCGATGGCGTCATTTTTGGACGATTCCTTGAAAGTTGCATCATTTCTGAACGTCCACCAGAAAATGGACCAATCTTCGGATTTTGAGTTGCTATTCAGTTTCTTATAGAAAATACGATTGTGTATTCAACAAAATTTTGCGCAGATTTTTATTGCTATTCTATTTATATTTAAAAATTATAAATTTTCTCTCAATATTGGGACTTAAAATTTTGACTTGCATTTGACGTGTTTCAAAAGATTTCAAAATTTTAATAAATAATACTTAAACGTACTTAATACGATAAACAACCAAATAAATTTTATGTTAAAATACACGACAAGCTGAAGCAATCATTAGGAGTTTGGACCTCTTATGGGTACAGTCACTTTAATAACTTGTCACTACATCTCGTGTCCCCTTTATTTCATTATTGTCATTTTGCCTTATAAAATCATTTATCACTGCGAGGGTAATCTTCGTGATCTGTCGTCTGACAGTGCTCGTCTCCTGTTCTGGTTCTAGACATTGTATCTTGAGTATAATAGTAAATGGGGAATTCCTAATTGTTTTTTATATATATTCGTTTGTAGAAGTCGAGATCCCAATCAATTCTGTACGGAGTCGTGTTGATTTTTTCATCCATTTTCCTTCTGCTCACAATCGCGGTGTATTTCCTGCTTTGGGAGAAGCAAAATGTTCACGGATGGACACTCATGTGCTATGCTATCTCTCTCTTTTTTATGTACATCTTCTTTGTCATGATGCACTTCTCTCAGTTTTCACTTATACAAGGGAATAATGGAAAACTAGGGAACTTTTGCTATTTTATTGGTAAGTGTCGTTCAACTGTTTTCTTTTGTATTCTCCATTATTTTCTAAACTTGGAGTTTTAATACTGACTGAGAGGATTGGATTCGGTTATTTTCATTTAATTTATTTTTCTATTGCCTTCTAGGTGTTGGACTCAATTTCTTCTTTGTGTCTACTTTTTGTTGGATGTCCATGATTAATTTTGATCTCTGGTGTACTTTTAAGTAAGTTTTGGGGAACAATTTAGCGAAGCGTGAAATAGTAATATTGCTGTTTATATTTTTGCTGCGACATGCTACGACACACTATCCAAATTAATACTTCAATTTAACTGTTATAGAGCATTAAAACCAACCGGCGGAAGATCCAAGGGTTTCAAACGTTTCTTGGGCTACACTGCGTTCGCTGTTGGAGTTCCCACTGCGATTGTTTCGGTTGCTTTAGCTCTGGATTCCAACTACGCGTAAGTGTATGACCCTAATAATGGACGCACAACGTGTTTTTTTACCTTGCAATTGGCAGTTTCGTATACGCAGTGTTAGAAAACGGCTACGTCTACCCGGTCTACCCAATAAATATTAAGTGCTTCAAACTTCTACATCAAAGCTTTATCCTAGACAGGCATGGGTAAAAGCGATAGATTTCATTTTTATAATCAGGTGATTAACATTTCAAAAAAATCTTTGACCTTGAATTGCGGGACTGAAGGACCTGTCCCAACTGTTTGTCAGTGCTTCTTAATTTTTAAAGATGAGACAATATAGAGTCACCAACCTCAGTAATAAATTATGAATAGTAGTTCAATTAGTCATATTTATTTAGCTAGTATGTGGTGTGTTAGTGTCTGTCTAATCTATAATGAGCTTTAAACAATTTAATTGAGAACAAAGGCTATTATTTGGTTTGACATGGCCAACCAATATCTATAAGACAATGAGACCGAGTAGCATCATACTTAGCTGCATTATGTATGCCTTTATTTTGTAGCAGTCCCAACCGTGCTTGAAGTTGTGACTACAAAAGAATTGACTTTTTCTGAGCAAGCACAGAGTCTCAAGGTTGTGGAACAATGATTATTGGATGCGCAAAATGTGAGTGGAGGCGATTACGATTTGCTATCGATCATGAAATGCTTTCAAGTCTTTAAGTGTCCATACAAAAACCAGGCATCAGACAAGGAAGAACTTCTCATAATCTTACTCCTTGGTAGAGGTGCTTTTTCACAAACATAAGTAGTCGCGCTTGCCATATTTATTTGTAGCTACGACAGACACTGCAACAGCATTGACCAGGGCTTCACATACATAGACATCTAGATCGAAATGATGTACCACATAGCAAAAGATGATAAGCGTTGATCTAAGCGCACAATTTTTATAGACGGTAATATGATTTTTTCAATTAACAAGCTAGTAAGTACACAGAACGCATATCGTAAAACTGATATTAGTAGGAAGTATGGAAGCAAGATTAATTTCTATTGCAGTGTACAAGCCGTATTTCCTATGATAATACACACACGCCAACACACCTGTAATAGTGGGCGAATGTGAGCAAGTTTTAGTAGTACATAGATGGGTGTACTATTAAAGGAAAAAATGTTGTTTAAAGTTTACATGGTTAATTTTTCACAGTGACGACTATGATTCGGAAATCATTGTTCCTGAATACGGACGGAAAAGATGTAATTTGGATCCCAAATATGCTCAGTTGGTTTATGCATATGGTCCAGCCGGGGTTTTACTTGGGTGCAATTTAATTTTCTTTACTATCACCATGTTCACGATGTACCAAATTCATCAAAGTACAAAATTTGCGACGAGTAGTAGCTCAAAGAGTGAAAAACAGAAACAATCGTAAGAACTTCTCGTTATTATAATTTATTGATATTGCTAACTTTCATTCCCAGATGTCCACGAATAACTTACAAGTACAGAATTTGAATCATGATATTTTCAGGACGGTGGCATTTTGTATTTACAGTGTTCAGCTATTTGCAAAACTTCTCTTTGTTATGGGCATTCCATGGATTTTTGAAGTAATCTCTTGGGCTGCGGAGAGAGAGACCTCAAGTACATCGTGGTATTGGGTCATCTTTGATATGATAAATATACTCCAAGCTCTCGCTATTTTCCTGATTTTTGTTTGCAAGCGTGATATTATTCATTCGTTGGAGCAAAAGTACCCGCGGTTTAAAGGTAGAGTTTTGAGTCTCGGTTCGATTGTTCTGTAATTAAATCACTATTTAAATTGTATAACTTTTAGTCGTACTGTCATCTATGCATGCTTTTGTTCGACATTAATGCTTTATAATTAATAGTGTTTTATAACATAGTCTAGTTGATGTAAATTGTTTCTGTGAATGCTTTTTACAGCTTTTCTTAACCGCGTCATGCTGGACTCTGAAAAAGCGGATAGGATTAGTAAACAGTACCCCAGACTCAAAGGTAAAAACTTGAAGGCATTAAACATTGATTTTCCGGGAAGAATTTTTCACTTTCCCCACAAACAATGCCTATTTGTCCACTACCAATTTATATACGCTCCCTCGTTATTGTATTTCCGACTCCTGCTAAATATTTCGTATTTGAAATAATGTATTCGTAAAACAAAAGATTAAATTTGGATATTTATATTATTTAATTCAAAGGAATTTTAAAACCCATTACGAGAAGATCAAAGGACGCGAACTCGAGTAGTAGACATACGGAGAACAGCTACACTACATCTCAAACCGATATCAATGATAAAGAAGATATTAATATGCAAACTTCGAAATAAACATACTCCAGCCAACTATCATAACCTAAACCACATATAAATGTTGTTTAACTAATGCATTCAGTAATGTAAAACTATTTCATTTAGTCAGAGCGTGATGAACTCTGCCTACTTGATCGATACCCAACCGCTCCTCCTCGCCCAAGAGCAATCTTGGGCGGAAAGTTGAAATAGCTCCTGAATAAGGATACTAAATAAATTATCGCCAAGTGGTCCGCAGCAAGTAGCGACTTATCCAAATACTACAAGTGTAGGTAATTAAAGTAAAGTAAAATACGATGCGAAGCCCAATGCGATTTAGTATAATACTACTTCGCGGGAACTTCAAATCACACAGTAAAGTTGAGTGGGATATAACCTCAGGTTGAAAATCTCTAAACTCATACATACATACAGTAATGTAAAACAGTGCCTTATATAACATTATCATTACCAATACTAGCTCAAATACCGGTCCTACTTATGCCCCTTGGGCGAAAAAAGTATTTTGAATAGATAAATAGAAATCTAGTATATAAATGTGCATTTTATTGACTAATATGTGTCTGTTTTTATTTTGTACAATATAACTGTGGTTAATGTTCTTAATCATTTTGGGCCATCTTGATTTAGGATAATGCCCCCTACAGGCACTGCAAGGAAAATTCCAATTTTATAATAATTAAGTGTTTTGCCGGCAGAGATTTTTTACAAAGTGCAATTTAGGATGTATAATCAAAATGTTTACTAAAAATATATTCCACGATCTCTTCGCCATACTACTTATACGGTGTCTAGAGGAAAGTCCTACTGGTCTTACACTACAGGGTAGTTTTATACATCGTTGATCTGTTACATGGTTTCCTGAATACAAAGAACTACTTTCTTTATGCATGTAGGTAGTTATTATTAACAACACTGTGGAGCGTGTTCATATCATTATATTAACTAAATGTGCAGGGAAAGGGTGGGTAATGGCGGCCGGTCTCCTCATTGTGGCCACCCGCTGTTAATCTGAAAATAGTCGATGTATAACAAGAATGTATTCTTGTTTGTAAAATTCGACTTTCAATCTACTAATTTCACAATTTTAGTTGCAAAGGTTTTCAACTACTGCGAATTTAATCAGCTGACCACCTACAGGAGACTGGCAACCATTACCCACCCTCTCCCTATATTAATTATTGTTGTTTTGTTTCTGTTAAATGTAGTATGTTAAATGAAATCTGTTCCCGAAAGTTATATAGTAACTAATAAAACTAATAATTAATTTTTGCCTACTAAGGTTTTAATTACATAATAATCGCCAATGTACTAGTTTTCATTTGTCTATTGTATAGATACTACATCAGTTGCATATGTCATCTGTGTGTTTGACTACTGGAATTTTTCAGATTTTAGATTTCTTTAATAAATAAGAGATTGTGCCATATTTGGAATTTTGTATTTATTTCAGCAATGATACCATGTGATTCGGGATTTGACCCAGAGTCTTCACCTGCAATGTACTTATCGTAAGAATTACGAGATATCACTGAATCCACAATCCCCGCAGGTATCACATCACTATGGAGGATGTTTGTATTAATCTCAGAATCTCAGACAGCTGTACTCTATCCGCCATTTTACAATTCTCATTTTAACCAACGCGTGTCCTACTATTCGCGTATCTCTGCAGGATTAGAATTACATTTAGAATTTAAAGAAGAGACATACTCATAGAGACATATTCATTTATTCATTTAGCTACTCGTTAATGGGTTCACCACCAAACTTCTCAGAAATTGAATAGTATGTAATGTTTTCTTGCCAAGTTTAACGCATACCGATATACCTAGATGCTTTACACAGCGTGTAGGATTTGTGCTTCCATGTCATATTTATGCCCCAATATTTCATATTATTCTCAGATACAATGTGTAAAACCTCTAAATATTCTTTGCCGACTTTGGCCACAATTTAATATTTAATACATAGTTGTAAAATATATTCATTTTAATTTTCGATATTTTTATAAAATAATTTTACCTTAGCTAATAAAAATAAATATAAAACATCACAATTCTGCTTAAAAACTTTGGATTTTACACTTTTATTAGTTGCATTTCACATTATATCAGTATATTGATGATATGTAGCACGTTATAATTTTTAGTATTTTCGGTATAGCTCTAGTAATAACTGCGTATGCACCTACGAATGTGAGAAGGTACCTACTTTATGTATTAGTCACTCAGAGAATTACAAAACGTTTTATAAAAAAAAACTATTATTTCATACTCGACACGCGCCGACAAAAGACAAGTGTAAAACGTGCTTCATACTTATGTTGAATTTTATTCCAGTTGAATCGGCCGCAAGGTAACTTGATTGGGTTGAGCTACAATGAAGCTGAACATTGAACTGAAAGCTCATGCATTGTCTATATAGGTATGTTGTCTAGGCGTAATAACTCATCAGAGCTGTACACACGACGGGACGGGACATTGAGCCACGGTCAGAGATATTAATAGGTGGTAGTAATTATTGCCACCATGGAATGAAATACTGAATATTGGAAGCAGTGAAACAAATAAATTCATATATAAAATTTAATTTTGAACTTCAGATTTATTTCACTTAATAAACAACTTTCCTCCTGTCTTCACAATTGCGCGTGGAACTGCATCTAGTACTTCTCGTCAACGTCAACGATTTCCTGAAATATTTTTTTGCATTTAGACTGTAAGTCAAACTTACTAGTTAGACATGCAGTTTTTATGAGATTCTTTATATACTAATTTATTGTAATTACTCTATTTTGCTGCAACATAAAGTGTTGGACAGCGAAGCGGGTCTCAAGTCTCAAAATTCTAATTCAATTCGAAACAATATTTACATTCAAAATGAGCAAACGGGAAAATTACAGGTGCTGACACTTGGGCATTGCTCGTTCACAAAGTAAATACCAATCAGGTTTTCCTAGCTCATGGTTTAATGGATAGTGTTTATGTTCTTGCATTACTTACCTACATGTTAGTAAAACTGTAAAGCATGCACATGCTAAAATTTATCTCTAGCTCTAAGAATAGTGTTTTATTTTGTGCGCAATTGCTCGGACTAAATGCCATTTAAGAAATGCTTAAGCTTGAGCATAATATGGGAATATATATGGGATTTTGGCCGAGCAATTGAGCGCAAAATACAACACTATCTAAAAATATTTTTTTTAATCGTTTGAAAATCAATCAGAAAAACTAGTAACCTCTGTTAACATCAGTCGTGTTTTATTGAGGTAAGTACGTTAAGTACCTACGTGTAATTCCGTGTGAGTTATTCTTTATTGTAATTATTATTGTGTAGAGTTAAAATCAGTCAGTTTGTTGGCGTTTTTCTTGATCTGCTCAAACACAAACCCATAGTCATCAGTGTTGTGTATTTAACAAGTTGGCATGAATGTCAAAATCTAACGATAAGCAAAGTCTGCCTCAATAATAACAATTACTTGCCACAACAGCTTAGCAGACTTGCTTGTGAAAGCAACACAAAAACGTTTCAGCTAATGTTGTGCTACGATTGAGCTTTACGTGGAAATCGAATTTGAAGCATTACATATTATAGCCTTCGCTACTCAAGATCAAGCTTGTTAACTACGACAAACTCATTCAAAGGAAGTACTAGTAAAATTAAATAGCTCTTTTACAATGAAGAAAATTAAATTAGGGATTTTACTGAGCTCATTTTCAGTGTTTTACGTGTGCTTGATTGTAACGTTTGTAATCCTCAGTAATAGTGGGCATATTGATGGAAGTCAAGAATTCCCAATCATCAACAAATGTTGTCCGGATGACACAGAATACAGTGTTGAGGGTGATGAGTGTGCGAGGACGACGGTGGAAGTACGGATTGACGCTAATCGGACGAGTGATCAGTCACTCAATAGAACTAATACTCTGATTAGAGAAGCATACGCCCACAGTTTCAGTGTACAAGAGTTTCTAACATTGCCAAAGAAATTTATTCATCCGTTGACTGATGGATGGAATTTTAGTGAAATCAGCGATTTTAAATTTAGGTCTGTCTGTTTCTCTCAGCTTTCGGTTTTCTATTGTGGTTTCAAGTTTTGAATTTGAGTCACTTTAAAATTGTACATGTGGAAACTAGGGGTTGGTTTTTGAATTATGAATATTTGATTTGTGTTCTCTATCTGTTCAGGTTGGAACAGTTTTTACCCAACAATACAGCCACATGTGCCAATGGGAGTTTCATACTGCAAATTAAGATCAGTGGGAACGGTGGAAACGAAAGTGAAGATGACTCTGAGCCTGAGGAGTCTGTCCTCTTGACGGATACTGGAAAATTAAAATACAATCAAGAGTACTTCACCAAGTCCGAGTTTTGCATAAGCGGGTGATTCATTATTACTACACATCCTTAGTTAATAGTTTCGTACAGCCAGCAGTTAGCAGTGGTTGTTATGCACAGTCAAACCAACAAAAAATGCATATGATCAAATTTTGAATGTTTTCTATTCCAGATTTAATGGCGAGACAGTATCGATACGTGTTTGCAATGCCACTTGTAGAGGCGAAACTCCATGTGTTCGAAAATGTTGTGATTTGAATGAAGTATGGAACCAGGTTCGGGGCACCGGCAGAAATATATGCTCACCCGCTGGAAAACGTACGTGGACTCCATTCTTTTACAAAAGTGCAAAAACAAAGGCGACAGAGGCAGAGATGAACGCTGTCCAGCCGCATTACCACATTGCACATCCAAGGGAGTGGTGTAACAGATCATACAATCCGGCCATATTTCGATCATCAGGAGCTGCCAAGTAGGACTAATTTAGCTGAATGTTTTTGTACCTATTGAAATTAAGTGTATTTTTGTGTGAGTTCACTTTACCCGTACGTTGTATTTGCTTGTGTTTAGTAAATTTCGAATTTTACTGACTGGGGACCTTGTGCGAAGTGTAAGTCGGTATGACTGGAAGGATGCGCCAGAGGATCCGCAGTACTTCTGCGTGGATGGTGTCATGAATCCCACGAATTTACCGCCAAAAAGTCCAACGGAAGCTGAATACTCAGGGAAGAACGAGGTTGACTCCATGTTGTTTGACTGCGCTCCGGAAGCTCCACAGTCGGTGAGATTTCAATTTTTGAAAATTATTAACATTTTATTTTTTACGGTAAGCTTTGTTTGCGTTAGTGCAGTATGATATTATAGCTTATAGCAAGAGAACAGCTGTGATATGGCTTATGATGAAACTAATTTTGAATGAGTTTTCGTTTCATGCTCTAGTTCTAGTCATTGAATCTTGAGTACAAAAGTAAGCGAAGAAGTCCTAATTGTTTTTTGCGTTTATTCATTTGAAGGAGTCGAGATCCCAATCAATTCTGTACGGAGTCGTGTTGATTTTTTCATCCATTTTCCTTCTGCTCACAATTGCGTTGTATTTCCTGCTTTGGGAGAAGCAAAATGTTCACGGATGGACACTCATGTGCTATGCCGTCTCTCTCTTTTTTATGTACAGCTTCCTTGTCGTGATGCACTTCCATCAGGTTACACTCTTACAAGGATATAATGGAAAGCTAGGGAACTTTTGCTATTTTATTGGTAAGTGTCATTCAATTGTTCTCTTTTGGATTCCCTGATTTTCTAAAGTTAGAGTTTTAACAGCGAAGAGTCGGGTGATTGCGAGGGTGTAACACTGTAAGTCTTTAACACGTTTAGGAAAATGTGGGTGAAGTTACAACGTAAGTGTCAGTGTTATGCTCTTAATCCGACATCGACAGCTCAGTCGGTTTACAGTGGTCAACAAGAATTTCTGTTAGGGATTTGCCGATATTGCTGTTATATAAAGTTAATCGATTAAGGGGTTTTTGTAACTTACATCGATGTTACATTGTAGCTGACCGATTTCCTTACTATTAGTTACTATCCAAAATTTCATTTACCGATAACCCGTCCAAGTTAACATCTAAACCTGTTACCGCAATGTTACAAGATTGTAGTTAAAATCTGCTCTTTGTATGTAAATTTAGTTATTTTTATTTAATTTGTTTTCAATTAACTTTTAGGTGTTGGGCTTAATTTCTTCTTTGTATCTACTTTTTGTTGGATGTCCATGATTAATTTTGATCTTTGGTGGACTTTTAAGTAAGTTTTCGGGAACAATTTAGTGAATCGTGAAATAGTACTTTTGCTTTTTATGATTTCGCTACGAAGTGCACAGTACTGTGTCGAAATAATACTTTTTAAATGTTATAGAGCATTAAAACCAACAGAGGGAAGATCCAAGGGTTTCAAACGTTTCTTGGGATACACTACTTTCGCTGTTGGAGTTCCCACTATGATTGTTTCGGTTGCGCTAGTTCTGGATTCCACCTATGGGTAAGAGTATGAAACCAATAATGCACGCACGCGGTTAAAATGGCTAATTTTTCACAGTGACGACTATGATTCGGAAATCATTGTTCCGGAATATGGACGGAAAAGATGTAATTTGGATCCCAAATATGCTCAGTTGGTTTATGCATATGGTCCAGCCGGGGTTTTACTGGGGTGCAATTTAATTTTCTTTACTATCACCATGTTCACGATGTACCAAATTCATCAAAGTACAAAATTTGCGACGAGTAGTAGCTCAAAGAGTGAAAAACAAAAACAATCGTAAGAACTTCTCGTTATTGTAATTTATTGATATTACTAACTTTCATTCCCAGTTGTCCACGAATAACTTGCAAGTATAGAATTTGAATCGTGATATTTTCAGGACAATGGCATTTTGTATTTACAGTGTTCAGCTATTTGCAAAACTTCTCTTTGTTATGGGCATTCCATGGATTTTTGAAGTAATCTCTTGGGCTGCGGAGAGAGAGACCTCAAGTACATCGTGGTATTGGGTCATCTTTGATATGATAAATATACTCCAAGCTCTCGCTATTTTCCTGATTTTTGTTTGCAAGCGTGATATTATTCATTCGTTGGAGCAAAAGTACCCGCGGTTTAAAGGTAGAGTTTTGAATCCCAGTTCCATTGTGATAAAATTAACTCACTATTTGAATTGAATGTAATTTTTAATCATAATGTAATCTATCCTGGCTTTTGTTCGACGCTAATGCTTAATAATTAACAGTGTTATAACTTAGACATAACATACATTACTTGTTGTTGCCAAATATCTATGTGAATGCTTTTTGCAGGTTTTCTTAACCGTGCTTTGCAACACTTTGAAAAGGCGGATAGAATTATTAAACAGTATCACAGATTCATAGGTAAACACATTTAGACATTATACATTGATTTCACGGGGCGGATCTTTCGGTTTCTCTACAAGCAAACCCTATATATCCATTACCACTGTGCATACTTTCCCTCGTTATTTTATTTCCAATTCATAATGTTATTTACTTCGCATTTGAAATAATGTATTCGTAAAACAAAAGATTAAATTTGGATATTTATATTATTTAATTCAAAGGAATTTTAAAATCCAGTACAAGAAGAACTCAGGACGTGTACTCCAGTAGTAGGCTGAAGACACACGAAGACCAGCTATACTATATATCTCAAAACGATATCAATGACAATGACGAAATTAATATGCAAACTTGGAAATAATCATACTGCAACAAACTGAAATATCCTAAATCATTTAAAACTTTGTTATTTAACGAATATATTCAGTAATGTGGAACTATATATCATTTACCATTACCAGTACTAGCTTAATACCCGCCCTAAGCCAATGTACATATTTTCCGCTGGGTGATGGGCCACCTTGAATTAGGGTATTAATGTTAATGCCCCCTACAGATCCTACAAGAATACTTCCAATTTCACATTAATTTATTATTTCGCCGGCACCGAAATTTTTTAATAGGTTTATGCATTTAGGTAGTTTCATTTCTGCTATAATGTGTAGTATGTTAAATGATATCTGTACCCGAAAGTTATGTAGTATCTAATAAAACTAATAATTAATTTTCGCCGGTAAGTTTTTAATTACATAATAATCACTCACGTACTTGTTTCGTGTCTTTTACATACCTAGTTGCATTAGTTAAGTACATGTTTTATGTGTGTGTTCAACTGTTGGAGTTTTTGGATTTTAGTATTGTGTGATGTATCATAAATTCTGCTTACCATGCTTGCAAGTTAGTATTTATTTCAGCAATAATACTATGTTATTCGAGATTTGACTCGGCGTGCCTGCACCTGCAGTGTACTTATCGTAAGAATTATTACGAGATATCACTGAATTCACACTGCTATCAAATCAATATGGAACATGTTTGTGTTTGTATGTACCGCTACTCGGAACACAAATCTATCTTCCCTTTTACAATTCACATTTTAATCAACGCGTGCCGTATCATACATGTATCTCTGTAGTATTAGAATGGCCGTAAAAAGCTCCATTTAGATCCGGGGTCTCCATAATAGAACTGCATGTATATCCCACGATGTTTATTTGGAGTCATACGGTAGACTACATACATACCTTTAGAATTTAAACATGAGATCATTCATTCATTTGTTCATATATTCATTCATTCATTTTGTTCAGCTACTCCTAAATGGGCACGCCACCAAAATTCTCAGAAACTGAATACGTAATTTGTTCTTGTAATGTCTATATCGTATATTTTGTACATTTAATTACACAGTGTGTAGGATTTGTTCTTCCATGTCATAATGACCCCATATTTCTACTATTCTCAGAGAGAATGTATAAAACCTTTAAATAGTCTTTGTCCACAGTGATTAATGATAATTACTCCTGATTTGTATGGACATGAATTACGCAGAATGGATAAGCATACACATGTACAACATTGACATTTAAATTAGTTGGTAATCATTTTAGTTTTTTAACAGCGCCACCCTACTGTGAATTCCTAGAAATTGTGGTAATCACGAATAAGAAATAATATTATTGTTTGGGGTATGAGTTTGTGTATTATTATTATTGTGTCATCTTTACTCCATTTTTTGTGCGCATTGGGTTCGAGTTCGAGGGAAACAAAACCGAAGCATTGTTTATGCATCGTTTATTTTTAAGTTTTTTTATGATTTTGATGATGGGGTAGTTGAGCTGAAGACTTTTATTATTATTGTCACATTTTATTATATTTATTGTACATTGTAATGTGTACCCATAGAAATGCCTATACCAACCGTTATAGAATTCACAAAGGAATTTGAACCTCTCAGACCCGCGTACTATTACTGACCAGCGCATTATTATAGAATATATGGTATGTTAGAGTGTTGTCTATATAGTGCTGATATTTATTAAGCTATTCCGGTACCATTACAGATACTGATATGCTAATGCATGTTTTTTTATTAAGCTAATTTGTTTTTTGATCAGTGGTATCTTAACCGGAACATCTAACCGTCAGTGGATTAAGTTTTTTTTCTTGCAGTGGCATATTTCAGATTTGTTTCCTTGTTTGCAGTCACGACAATCAGTGACCCAGATCAAAAATGATTTATTATTCAGCTAGATACTATGAATTTACATGACGATAGATAATATTACATTCAAAACAAATTAATTTAATTGTCAGTGAAAATTATGCTTAGTATAAATAATTACTGCGGCAGTGAACAAAAACTGATAAAATAAAGTAAATAACAAATATTAAATTAAATAAGCAATGAAATATTTATAGGATAATAGGTTATCAATTAATCAAGTCATTCTTTACGCTTTTGTTTCACTGATTATAAAATTAAATTATGTAGCTACCGTATATCTTGTAATAGTACTCCCCGCGTACTATTCACAGACCTGCGTAGTATTACACACCCGCTCACTATTACAGGTTATACGGTACCATATTTTTTTTTAAATATTTCACTGGACCAAAAAACATTTTACTATTTTAATTATTCTTTGCATATTACATTAATATTCAATGCAAATTGAACAAATTCATTCTCTGCAGATAGAATAATATTCCACTGACGAACTAAATTACCACCCTTTTTATTATTGTAATCTTTAATTTATGCGAAGTTGACTGTCACCACTCACTGTCTATATAATTAGATGTTATCATACATATGTACATAATATATGGAATGATGTAAAGTGTGTGAATGTGAATAAGTTTGGTAGAACCGTAGAACAGTTCTACTTCAGCCGCAGAGTAATCCCTTCATTTTTAAATACAGGCAACAATAGAACAATCAAATATTTAATTAATTTATTTAGCATCATTCATATGCACGGAAGCTCCTTCGTAAAGGATATGTGATATTATTATCATATATTGATGGTATTTATTTTTTGACATACATAATTACTGTACTTATACTCCACACTGTATTTTACATTTTTCATTCGTAGCAATTTCAAATTATGAATTAATATGGTGTTAAAAATCGGGACAATGCTTCCTAGCTAAAGAATACGATTATTGTCCGAAAAGGCAATGGAATGACAGTAGTAATATGAAGTAAGTAATAATTTTTTTTTCTCATTCTATGATTCAATAATACATTATCAGTATTTACTATACACTATATACTACCTGCATTCCTATCGCACATACATACTAATAATGTAGGTATAATATATTTCATTTCACACGAGTTATTAAGCTATATACATACTGAGTCATGCTAATGGATTTGGAATCATGCCATGCTACTATATGCACACTTTCTGCAGTAATTAAAATTGTTCACTTGGAGCCGACTCTGTGCATAGGTATATACACAATACTGCATACTATAGTCAAATCTAAGTATGAGCTCTACATGATCGCGGCTTCTGTCGACAATCTGCAGTCCGGTCTCCGATCTGATTACAATACACGATAAGAAGGAAAAGAGAAATAAAATTTAAAAAATCATATTTAATATTAAACCAGAGTTAAATATTCAAATACGATTGTGCAGATGGGATTTTCAGTATACTTGCCACTGAATTAATTAATTAACTGATTAACAAAAATATTTCCTGTTGTGCATGGCGAGTAAATGTTAGTTTAATTTTGTTATCAAGATTAAACTGGTTCATTACCATCTTTGAATGTGGGATTTCTCTCTGATTTTGACTTTGAGGTTTTATCCTGACTTGGAGAAAATCAGAGCAGTAGCACAGAATCTAAAGAAAATAAATAACATTATTAGTAGTTACTATACTATTTTGATGTGTGCTATATAATTGCAACTTTTATCACAGGATTTTATACCTCATCCGACACTTAATACCTTTAATGTGATTACAAGTTTTTTACAAATTTGGATTTGTATTCAACCGGCAAGGTAGTGCAGTGCAGTGTTCAGTGCAGTGTTCAGTGCAGTGCTTCAAAGTTTAGTATTTCAAACCATAAAGTATGGGATATAAAAATTATACAAATGTTGATTTTTAATTTTTAATTTGGACGTGTTGTTCAGTGTAAGGCTTGGATTAGGATGGGACTCGAAACATTAATTTGTTGCTCATAATAATATATTCAATAAATAATTATTTGTATATACATATACACAGTGAAAAAATCTTCACCTTGAGGCCTGAAGCAGCAGAAAATTACTGCGAGAAAGATGCTCTGACTAAGTAGTGAGAATTAAATTTCAAGTGGGACTCTTCAAGTGGAGTACTTCAGAGTGGGCACTCACGGAATATCGCATTGGAAGAGGCAGTACAAGCCATATTGCCAAATTGAGAACGATTCCATTTTGAATTTGGTTGTATGCTGAGTATAGTCTTCCATAGTGAGTTTTATTATAAATATCTATTTATGTATATAGTTAAAAGTTTTGTACATTTTTCCAGCCAAAATTACCTGATTTTTCAAAATACAAAATTCTCCCATTAAAAACCCACTATTTACAGTATAGAGTTTTAGATTTGTTTTTACTTGCACCATATAAGCGCACGAGCCTTTGTTTTAAAACGATATTTGAACAAATATTTATTTTTAGATAAAAGCTTTTAAATCCTATGAAAGTCGCTACGTCATTACAACTCCATACAACCTTTACCGTTACCGCTCATGTGCTTGACAAAGCAAAGTAATTTGTTATATTTGTTTTTGTACCACGGCGATTTCTCAATTTCAATGTGAGAGGGTATAGGCTATAGGCATTCATCATTCATGCTTAAACTGACAACCATTTTTCCTAATTTAAATCATGCATTGATTGAAACCAAATCAATAAGCAATTCAACCGGCCGGGTTTGCATTGAGTATTTGAAACAGAATCGAAATTAGGTACCGTATTTCTTCTAATAACTTCCTCCTGGGAGTTACGTCAAACTTAGCCAAAGACCCGAGAGTTATAAGAGACCCGGGAGGCATTACAGACCCGCCGGAAGTTACGTCAAACTTATCTACAGACCCTGACATTAATTTTTTTAAATTCAAGTGTAATTGATCAAAAGCATAAAAATCCTATGGAGACATCGGGAGTTAAAAGGGACACCTGGAGTTATTAGAGACCCGGAATTTACGTCAAACTGAGCGACCAACCCGAGAGCTACAAGAGACCCGGAACCTATTAGAGACCCGGGGGGTATTAGAAGAAATACGGTAGATACTTATTTTGCAACTACTGTGCACACTCAACTACGTGACTGTATTAAAAATTAAAATGTAATGTTGCCCTTTGCTACTACATATTATGTGTACTAGGACTGACTACTAGTGAGCTATTTTCGAATTCTACTGAGGTACTGTACAATGTGTATCAATTGCACGAGAGACGAGAATGGATAACGGATAAAACCTCATTCACCATTAGTTTCTGTATATTGCTCTTATTTCTATCAAGACAAAAATGTAATACGTACAGTTGCGCAATTTCAATGGATTTCTGTCAAAGGCCAAACTTTTGCTACCACATTTACATATAATGACTTTACATTGTTAATGAAGGTATTTTTCCAGGTATTGAATTGAAGCCTTGAAGCATAAAATTAGTTGAATGCAATTTGTGTTCTCCATTATTAAAATATTATATACCTAGTAGGTAGGTTCTTCTTTTTCGGCAAACATTTTTAAACTTGAGCCCATTTTCAGCCTAAAGACAAATACGAGTACGTTGCAATAAAACCAATGCCAATTCAGAGAACAACATTTTTTGCAAACTGTGTACTAGTCTTTTTTTATGACAAGATTGGTGGATGACCTTACAAAAAATACCTTACGTCCCACACCATATCCTTTTTAGAGACTGCACAGATAAAGATTTATGCATTCAATTAGCAGATATTAGTGCAAGTAAACATACATACACCGTTTTTGGTTGGAAGTTCAAAGACATTTTCGTTAAAGTTGTGCAAAATCAAAATATTTGCAAGTATAAAATTACAATAAAGAGATGATAGACAAAGATAGAAATGATGGCGACTCAAGCTGGCGTCAGGCAAAAGGGTGACAGACAAGGTGAGGAAATATGCAGTGTAATTCAAATTTCTGCACATAAACTCACTTCACCTTTTACATTCCTTGTCTGAGACTGTGTGACCATTACCTTCGTCTTGGTTGGACTTGGACTTGAAGCACATTTTCCCATGCAGATGATTTAATTGCGTAATTAAAAATCACTTCTGTTTACATACAATTTTAAAATCTAATCTGCTTCAATTTTTCACTATGAACATACTTATTGAGACGACGTTAATTTTAACATAAAATTAAAAATGGGCAACTGAAGGCATCACCAATTTTTTTTGTGCAAATTACAACCGGGAAATAATATTTACATTACCTAGGTTACATTTACATTGACAATGAGGTTATGCAAACAAAAATATCATCTTGGTATGTTGCTTCAGTTGGAATTGGAATTTGGAACTACGAGTGTGAGATACTCTAACGTTGACAGCTGCTACTTAACTACTACTAAAATACTTAAAACATACTGCGCGGGTTGAACTTGAATGGAAGGAAATGTATGTAGTATACTATACAGCGTCCCACTCCCACCCACCCCTCGCCCTGTAATGAATATTCACGTTTAAATAATGTATATTTAGACGCATCAAATGATATTCAGACGTTATTATTACACTGATGTCTATATTTTGGAGGAAGACAAAACTTTCCCCTCCACTCCGCACTCTCCAACATCCAACTGTTACCCAAATAATTTTACAAATTTATTCTTGACTATAATCCTTTAATGCTAATAAAGGCCCGCATTGCATTGACTAGGAAAAGAAGTGCCACGAAAGACTGTGAGAGTTATTCCCCACAAGTTGAATTTGTGGGAGAGAGTACGCAGATATGTAGCATATTGGAATTGAGAACTATTTTTTTGTCTGCTCCATGAATGATTTAAGGAATACTGAGAGGAATTTTAATGCTATGTAAATAAGTGAGTAGTAGGCACATACATAATAAATATTCCTATGATTATAGTATCAGTTTGAGGCTAAAGGCTAAGGCCGCTAAGGAAATAATTTATATTATAGATTTTTTTTGTAGATCTCTCTGTAGATCAGTACTGATATCAGTATGTAAAGTGCATTCCCGAAAATCCAGGATTTGATGATCGCATATTAATATTCCTCTCGACCCTCTGTCATCTGTCTGTGTGTATCATGAAAAATTCCTAATGTTTATAAAATGTGTGGCTTGGCAGCAGATGATATTATTATTATGGGCATTGCCATTTGCGATGAGATGGAGTGCAATCCTTGGACGTCGTAGTAGGGAGTGTAAAGGGAATTTCTCATCCTACACACACAGTGATGACTATACAGCGATGACAACGACAGCGACGGCGACGGCGACGGCTGACAGCGGGTGAATGCATTGTGTGCTCGTTTTCGTTGTCTTTCTCACTCACAGATTAAGTCTGCATCTAATTTAAAATCAATGACGACGAGTAATTATTATAGTCGACAAGGAAAGTTCAACAGATTTTCTTGAATTCGCCGCATGAGGAGAGAACATCTACATAGGTACATACTTATGCTTGATGATTCTCACGATCACGAAAACGATCTATAGATAAATGCTGATGCTGCTCACAGCATGCAAAGTGTCCAAGCCAACAACTTCTTCAACACTTTATAAACCATGACCATGACCATGCCCATGCCCATGCCCGTACAGCAGCGTATAAAAATCAAAGGCATATAGGTGAAACTTAATCGACAGCCATTATACATTTATACCTCTACCCTTACTCATGATTGCTTTTAAATTGAGACCCACGACCCACCGTTTTAAATTGGACGGTGATGGCCACTCACTCATCGTTATCGTTACTTATAACTTAATTCAGAGAATAAGCATGAAAATTTAAGGTGGGGTCTGTGTCTACGGGTCGTTCTCGTTCTCGTTGGGTCTCTTCTTTGGATGCATTTACAATTTTTTTTCTAAAAACAAGGGTATAATTGATGTCATTAAAAAACAAATAATTGGTCTTCCATTATACTTTTACCTCGTTGGGATTCCAAGTGTCGACGTTAAGGTTTAAGTTGGGAGGGAGAGACGTGGACGCTGCATAGAATATAGCTATATAGACTCACTTATGCAACTCACTGCTTAATGAAATATTTATTTATTTTCCAAGAATTATTTAAATTCAATGCTGCGGTTTTTTTTTGTTCACGGTTTTGGGTGAATGTTTAATCAAGTAAATAGGCATTTACCAGCCGACAGTTTCATGTGTATGTAGTTTAATAGTGTTGCAACTGTAGCGTTCACTTCTACATCCTTTACAGTCAGTACATAATAGTCGTAGCAATACAGGGTCGGACGAAGAAATCGGTTTAAGGCAGCAATTTGTTTCATTATACAAAAACCACTATTTTTATTTTATTGATGGTTTTCTATGTTTTAGAAAAGTTTAAAATGTCCTTTTTTCTTGGTTCAGAAAAGTGCTCAATGTTCTATTAACATGTTTTGAAAAAAGTGTTAAATGTTTTATTTCCATGTTTTTGAAATATGTAAAAAAAATTATTTTGCATGTTTTTGAAAAGTCAAAATATTCTTTTTACATAGTTTTGAAAACTGCAAAATGTTCCATTTACATGTTTTTTTTTTTAAATTCAGGCAGCGGGGGCTGCCTACGCTGGCAACATTATCCGGCCCTGTAGCAATAAGTAATGATTTTTTTTAATGAGTGAAAATTTAAATTTGAATGAAACACGCCGAGCTAATAAAGGTAATGGCTAAGGTGCTACATAGATTAAGCTGGGGGTTGAGTTGGCTTTACCAAAAATTTACATTATTTTACATTTACACAAATTGTAAAAATGTATGCCTACAGATGGAAATCCACAAAAACAATGTTTACATGCTCATCTCTGTTCATTTGTTTGCCCGAATGCAATTTTATTATTATTATTATTACAGCGGGATAGAACGAGGAAACAGTTGCTGTTGTTGTTAACTTTGACCGTTTTGTTAATCCTTTTGTAAATTTGAATGCTATGTCGTGTGCTATAGTTTGAGACTGAGCTTCCCTGCGGGGGGGTTCCTCTTGCTTTGTTCCTTTCTGGCGTTTCTGCATGGGAATGTAAATGTATGTGTATGTGTAGGGGCTTACGTTACACTACATTTTTATTGACTGATGTGTATTTATTTGAAGTCTCTCTCCTTCATTCGTACCATGTATGATATCACAAAGTAGATTTCTTTTGAATTATTCTATTATACAATATGTAAATCAAAATCAGGAATATAATATGCACACAGTAATGTTTCAAACGAAAGAAAGAAATTCGTATTCGTAGAAGAAAAAAAACACAATCAGTTCTACTATATAGCAGTGCAGTGCAGATCTAAGTAACTCCCAATATGGAATTTGCAATATAAATTTAGCGACAGTGATTTACGTAGGAATTAATTACTGGAATTTTTCAGTCTTTATATGCACCTACAATACATAGTATATGGTGGCTCGATTTAATTTCCTTGTAATTCTCATTTTCTTTCTTAATTATAAATCCAATTTCATTTTTTGATCAAAAATTTCAATTTAATTTTCCAAGGCTTTTTATTCCTGTCTCAATTAATCCAGTGTATTGTTTTTGTAGATAGGTGTTTTTCACCTAGGGTTTTTCTTCATATAGTTGAGACTGTAATATATAGACTTTTTGTTTTATCTTTTATCTGCCCCTTAGTTTTTAAGAGGTTCTGCTCAAAGTCGAACACGTGTCCAGCAGTAAGTGTGTCGAAGGTACAGCTGTTGAGCTGTCCGCCATATTATATGCTAAAGTTATTATGGTAATGGTGACTCTCTAGTAAAAGTAAAAGGGAAATGTTTTATGACAGAAACAGTAACGGTTCCGGGTAGGGTTTATGCAATCCTATTTGTAGAATTTTTCCTAGAATTTATCTTAATATATGTTTTATAATATTTCTTGAGAGAACAAGAAGAAGAAGGTGACGGAGGCGGAGAAGGAAATATACATGAAATTTAATATCCAGATTTTTTGATGCAATTGGAGATTTCAGAGTGGAGTCAGGAGTGACAAGGGAATAAATCTCAAGTGCACTCACATTTTATGATTGTCGTCCTGACATAAGGTGGACCAACGTAGACATACATATATACAGCGTGTACATTTCTTCTTCTTGGGCCGCTCGACGTGAGAATATTGACGTCAGCGTTGAGAGTGTGAAAGAATGTCAAATGAAATTACGAAGGAGCCGGGAGATGAATGCAAAAGCAAAGGGAGTGACTTCAAGGTAAAACAAAATTGAATCAGGTAAAATTCAAATAAATATATAAAAGAATTCCTAGACTCAATATCAAGGCCATGTGCCAATCTCAGTATACAAATTTAAGAAGCTAAAACTTAAAGAAGGTTCTTCAATTATACCAATCTGCTTTTTTTTTTACAAAACTCATATATATTATTAAATCCATCACCAATACCAATAGTCACGTTAAGTTGGATGGGAGTGTAAAATAAAAAGTAATGCAAGTTAATTTAAAATATCGTCTGTGAAGAATCAAAATGACCCATTTCCAATTTGAGCCAGAACTAAAATGAGCTATGTCAAAAAAACAGTATGAGAAACATGCGTGAAATGTTAATTAAGAGTTTTTGAAAAGTGTAAAATGTTCTATTTACATGTTTTTGAAACGTGCAAAATGTTCTATTTACATGTTTTTGAAAAGTGCAAAATGTTCTATTTACATGTTTTTGAAAAGTGCAAAATGTTCTATTTACATATTTTTGAAACGTGCAAAATGTTCTATTTACATGGTTTTGAAACGTGCAAAATGTTCTATTTACATGTTT
This sequence comes from Dicyrtomina minuta, assembly GCA_949802685.1. Classification (NCBI taxonomy): domain Eukaryota; kingdom Metazoa; phylum Arthropoda; class Collembola; order Symphypleona; family Dicyrtomidae; genus Dicyrtomina; species Dicyrtomina minuta. The sequence goes on along the minus strand of OX461809.1, from coordinate 10,735,807 downwards.
TTGAAACGTGCAAAATGTTCTATTTACATGTTTTTGAAACGTGCAAAATGTTCTAATTACATGTTTTTGAAAAGTGCAAAATGTTCTATTTACATGTTTTTGAAACGTGCAAAATGTTCTATTTACATGTTTTTGAAAAGCGCAAAATGTTCTATTTACATGTTTTTGAAAAGTGCAAAATGTTCTATTTACATGTTTTTGAAAAGTGCAAAATGTTCTATTTACATATTTTTGAAACGTGCAAAATGTTCTATTTACATGGTTTTGAAACGTGCAAAATGTTCTATTTACATGTTTTTGAAACGTGCAAAATGTTCTATTTACATGTTTTTGAAACGTGCAAAATGTTCTAATTACATGTTTTTGAAAAGTGCAAAATGTTCTATTTACATGTTTTTGAAACGTGCAAAATGTTCTATTTACATGTTTTTGAAAAGCGCAAAATGTTCTATTTACATGTTTTTTAAAAGTGCAAAATAATCTAGGTACTTACATATTTTTTGAAAAGGTCAGAATGTTCTATGTAAGTGTTTTTTGAAAATTGCAAAATATTCTATGTACTTTTTTTTCGAAAAATGCGCAAGGTCTTATTTACATCCTTTCATGAACATAATATTTTAATTTTTTTCTGTAGATAGTATATTTTGTTTTTGACTAAAAACGGATATGGGTAATTTTGGTTCTTCACAGACGATATCATTTTTTAACATATTCTGTTACGTAGTTGTAGAAGCAATGTAGTCAGCATTCTAAAATTTTGAAATACAAAAATTAAATTTACATGAATAATTGCTTACGTAAGCCCTGAAATTTCATACACTTGCGATTAGTATAGAGCTATAGGTATTTTGTTTTGTATGAATTAAAAAAAAATTTATAAAATTATTCAAACTATGCAGATGGCTGTTATTGAATCTGCCCTACCTTGAAACTGCGTCTACCTACCAACTCAATAGTAAAAAGACACTCACATAATAGAATTCCCATTTACTTTTCAATTATTTATATATTTTTTCAGCCGACAGAGCATGGGCTGGTAAATCCGTCGTTCTACGATGAGATCGATGACAATTCAAGTATTTCCATGACAAGCATAAACCTTGACAATGAGTGTGACCATAGAATACGAATGGAGGAAGAGAGAGAGACATGTTTCGAAGGGACGAGGACTCAAGTAGTTGCTGATTCGAGCCAGGCTCACGATCAGACCCAGTCCCCGGTCACGCTCACCCCAAGGTCACTCTCAAAGTCAAAATCTCAACAAGGATGGACTCAAGATAATAACAACATTAAGAATGAGAATAAGAATGGCCAAGACAAAGACAGGGACGAGGAGAACGACAACCGGAGTACTCTCACTCTACGGGATACACCGACGATACCAGCAGCGACCGAGACCGGTACCGGGACCGCGACCGGGACCGCGACCGGATCACCCAACGAGACAGAAAGAGATCAGTGGGATAGACCCATAGAATTCCTTCTCTCCTGCATCTCAATGTCCGTAGGCCTAGGAAACGTGTGGAGATTCCCATTCACATGCTACGAGAACGGCGGCGGCTGTTTCCTCATCGTCTACTTGATTGTCCTAGCCCTCGTCGGAAGACCCATTTATTTTTTGGAACTCGTCATTGGACAATTCTCCTCCTCGGGCCCCATCAAAGTCTGGAAGATGGTCCCGTTTTTAAAAGGTTACATACGAGATTAAACGTAAAAAGGGTTTTTCTATCTATTTTAAAAATTAAGAGATTTTTAGAGGCGAAATAAGTTTTTAGTGTGGGATTTTGTTCTGTTGTTGATATACAGTCAACTTGGTAGTTTTGGAAGGGAGGCAAAAAAAATAGAAATTAAATACTGGAGGGTATGAAGCCCTGTAGTGTTTTGTAGTTGTTATGCTATGTTGGACCTATCCTGGTACATATACTTATAATAATAATAATAATAATAATGATTTATTGCCAGGAAAGCATACATGAAACAGACACCAATTTTTACAAAAACAGAGTTAGGAGTAAATAGTAATAGGTTTCAGAGATAGCAGACAAGAGTATACCAAAAGTATGGCAAAAATAATAAAGAAAAACAAGGGCTAAAGCCCTTGTTTTTTGGTAGCCTTAACAGTAATATGGGGTATTACTCTTTAATGCTAAAATCGGTATGCAGTGGACGGCGTGGAGCGAGTGTAATTAATTAAATGTAAATAACTTAATAGCCTTAACAGCAAAATTAATCATTTTGAATTTGCCGCCAAATTTTAGCTTCAATTTACATGTTTTAAATTAAAAGAAGCAATTAAGCCGCACAATGTGTTTTTGGTTATTTTATCTACCTTATTTATAATCAACTTCTGTAATACAATATCAAAAATTCAAAATTCCAATTTTTGAATTTCCCGCTAATAAATTGAATATTGCGTTAATTCAAGATTTCGACCGGTAAGTCAATAAAATAACCCTAAAGTGATATATTTTTGGAACGGTAACAATTAGCCAAAGATAATGAACATGGTGTGCACGCACGATTGTTATTAGTTTTTAAATGGTTTCGAAATAACATAATTGCAAATTAAAAAATTTTAACGGATTTTGTCGAGTGATATATCATTGGAAAGGTCTTCAAAAATAAGCAGGGACCTTTTTTTTCGTTTTTTGATTGTGACCCATGCAACACATTTTTGGCGGCATTTAAAAATTAAAAGACCGTTATTTTGAAAACGTTTTGTTATAATGGAGGCGGGTTCCTAAATTTGAATTCTACTGGCGATTAGCTTTCCAATGATATATGGCTCGATGAAATCGGTCGAGTATTGCAGAATTTTCAAAAATCCGGTAAATTATGTAGATAGGTAGGAACAACTTAACAACAACTAGCACAATTATTATTAACAAGAATAAAAACAATAGTGTACACTACGCAGAATAAAGGCACAGAAAGTAGATAACCATAAGTAATAGTTTTAAGGAGGAGCAGCCTTTGTCAGTTTCACGATTTCAGTTGCTGACAACTTATTTAAGTGATTGATTATAGTAGGTACTACAGATTTTTGGTATCGTTTAGTTTTGCATAATATAGACCGGAAGGAGTTTGTTGACCTTGTAGACAAATGGGTTTTTTTTTGAGGTTTCAGGATGTGCTTAAATCTACTAGAAGAGATTAATGATTTACCAAGTTTTAAATTGAGGTGATTAATTCTATCAACGATAGCCATCATCTTAACGGTATTTAATACATTCATGTAGTTACAAGAGCTAACCTTTTTCCTTGTAATAATAGATAGACAACGTTTTTCAATTCTACTAATTCTGATTAGATCACATTTATTAAGGCTTACCCCCCATACGGCTATAGCATATTCTATTTGGGATCTAACGTATGTTTTATAAACATTTAAGAGTTCATTTACAGAAAAGCCAAAGTGGCGTAATTTGGTTATCATAAATATTTTTTTGCCCGCTTTTTTTAATATAAGGTCAACATGGTTTTTCCAGTTAAGTTTATCATTAATTAAAACACCCAGGAGTTTACTACAGTTAACACGGGGGATGACAACATTATTTATTGTGAGGTTGAGGTTGATACTTGATTGTTTCTTCGGATTTGAATTTCTTCTATTATCAATAACGAGAACTGCACTTTTCAGAGGGTTAATTTCCATATGAATTTTTTGAGTCCATTTACTGATATTATTTAATACTAATTGCATGTTTGGTTGTGCTGTGTACATAACTTTTTCTGCTAGAGCCAGATCATCCACAAAACCAGAATTACAGTGATTTTCGGGTTTGAGTTCGGAACATAAATTGGTGATTTTGACTAGCAGTTTGTTTATTAACAATATGAAGAGGAGAGGAGCTAATTTGGTACCCTGAGGGGTACCATTTCTAAATTCAATAAATTCAGACGTTGCTGATAGGCCTTTGACGCACTGAGACCTGTTTTTGAGAAAATCAATAATCCATAAGATGTCATGACTGTTTACTTCCAATTCGATTAAAATAGAGACAAGGACGTTGTGATCAACCAGATCAAAAGCTTTCTTGAGGTCCAACAGGACAATAATGATGTAACAGTTGGGCTGGTCAAGCGCTTTAAGTGAAAAATCGATAAGCTGAGTGAGATAGAAAGATGTAGAGGAACCTTTTAAGGACCCAAATTGATTAATGTTAATTTTTAATTCAACTTGTTTGATAAGGCGGAAATACATGAAATTTTCCTGAATTTTTGAAAAAATGTCTGTTTGAGTAATCGGTCGAAGGTCATTCAATGATTCAATGCTTGCTGTTTTGGGGATTGGGGTTATGTATCCTTTTTTCCACTGTTGTGGCACAGTATATTGACTGAAGGATTCATTGAAAATATGAGCAAGCGAGTCAGCGACAAGAAAACCAAATTCTTTCAATATGGAAGTAGGGGTGAGGTGGTTGAGGTTGCTTTTGGTGGTTACTAGAGAGTCCAATTGTCTTGTAACATCTAGCGCACTGACTGATATTGGTTTGTATGAGGAGTTAACTGGTGCAAGTAAGATATTTTTTATAGCTGGGTAGCTATTGTTTATAGCTGAGAAATGAGCACAAATTTTATTTAGTGTTTCAAGCTCAGAATTACTGTTGAGGAGGCATGATACAGAGTCGATGCAGGAGCCACTTGATTTGTTGGCACATATGTCTTTAACAATTTTGAACCAATAACGTGGCCCATTTGCTTTGATTTTTGAATCCAATGATTTACGGAAAGACGACTTAGCTTGTTCCATCAATTTATGTAACTCCTTTTTTTTTGAAGGATACTTGAAGGATACGACAACTATATAGTGACTGGTGGAATTGGGAAATAATGAAATAATTAATTATTGAGATAAAGTGTAGCGTGTAGAAAGTCTAAATGAATTAACTGAAACTAAAATAATGTGTTTCTTCTGCTCCCTGTCAACTCCATGTAATGTAGGAGTGGGCTACGGACAGATGATCGGAGCAACATGTGTGGCCTCGTACTATGTCTCCATTATGGGCCTCACCGTCTTCTACTTCTTTGCGTCACTCCAGTCTTATCTCCCCTGGTCTGTCTGTGATCCATCTTGGGCCGGAGAGTGTGATGCGAATAAAACGGCGTCTCTCCTTCACGCTAATATGAGTTTATCACAACTTTATTTTGAGTAAGAAACATAACGTCTTTTTGCCTTTGTTCTTGTCGCTATGCATATATGCCGCTCTCATGGTTCTCTTTCCGCAGTGGAAGGAACATCATCCATCTAATTAATCTAACGAATTTTTTTTAGATGTAAAGAAATGGCGCAGAAATTGAAAAATTTGAAAAATTATTCAAATTTTTCAAAATTGTAAAAGCGTCTAATTTACTATGTACTTTGAAAAATCTATGTTACAATTACGTAGGTACTTTATTAGAATACACAATGAGAAGGATCATAATTTAAAACACAAATACATAGAATTTTTTTGGACAGATACATTATTTTGCTTTTGTTCTAAATCTGTAGAAACGAAGTGCTGAAGCAAAAGATGACAATAGAGAATGGGATCGGATACCCTCAATGGCGCCTCACGCTCTGTCTCCTCTTCTCCTGGATTGTCATCTTCTTTGTTCTTTTCAAAGGAGTCAAAAGGTATAATACGTACAATGTAAAATCTGTCAGCCGTTCTCTGTATGGGGACAGTTTCGGAGTTTGGTGTTTTGTTGCGGTTTTGTGTGGCTCTTATAATTATGCCAATTAAATCATATACACTTGCTCCATGCATTGTGATCAGGTTCTCTTCCTCTATATAATATAACCTCTTTGTTTGATAATTTTCATCGTTTAGATTAGCTCCAAAATAATAGGCTCAATAATAACCCGCACGTGTTTCCACTCTCATACAAAAAGAATATATATACACTTTTGTCAAATCTATTCATACGTCATAGCATAGCACAGAATACAACTGTTTCATATGTCATGTCTTACACTAATTTCTAATTTCTACTGTTGAATATAGCTCTGGGAAGTCTGCCTACTTTACAAGTATTTTCCCGTATGTGGTAATCATTATTTTATTAATACGTGGCGTGACACTTGAGGGTGCGTGGGATGGGATTTATTTCTTTGTCGTCCCGAGATGGGACCGGCTGTACGATATACAGGTATTGTAATAATGGACACTGAATTAAATCTTAATTGCTTTCACTATCTCTTCTCAGTCTTTGTTTTTAAGCATACCTATACCTATAACTATCACGTGCGTGTGTCCCAGTTCCTATAGTACGAGTCCCAGTACCAGGTACCATACCAGGAGCAGCAGTATAAGCATATCATTGGAGTATCTCACCACGATGTGTTCTTTTATTTCATGTACACTGTACAGATTTGGTACGCCGCAGTTGGCCAGTGCTTTCTTTCACTAGGAGCTGGTTTTGGAATTATAACGATGCTTTCCAGCTATAACAAATTCGGGAGGAACATTTACAGGTAGTCTAATTAGTGCGAAAATTATATTTAAATTATATACCATCAGTGAAGATTCGAAATGACTCATATTCCTATTTTTTTACTAAAAACAAAATGCACTACTTTTTACAAAAAAAAAATTAATTACCCTAAAATTATGTAAATACAACAATTTTCAAATTTCAAAAACGTGTAAATAAAACATTTTGCACTTTTCAAAAACATGTAAATAAAACATTTTCCACTTTTCAAAAACAATTAAATACAACATTTTGCACTTTTCAAAATCAATTAAATACAACATTTTGAACTTTTTGTAAACATGTAAATGGAAAATTTTGCAAAATTTCAAAACATGTAAATGGAAAATTTTGCACAATTTCAAAACATGTAAATAGAACATTTTGAACTTTTCAAAAACTTATAATTAATATTTTACGCATTTATCTAATGCAGTTTATTTGACATAGCTCATTTTAATTCTAGCTTAAATTGGATATGGCCCGCAGTTTGATTTTTTACTCACGATATATCATGTAATGTCACATAATTTATGTCGTTAACTATGTGGGGATTTAATTTACCAGTCTAATTCAATTTGGCTTCTATAAAGTTTGCTGTGTTAGAATTGTATTTCGTCCAGCAAAATTAGTCTAAGTAATAAACGTCAGATATTGACACAAACATAATGAAAATAAAACCATGTCCAGCAATAATTACAAATGTTGATTGCTTATTTGTCCGTATACATAAAAAGAAAGAAAGAAAGAAAGATTTGAATGAGGCATATTTTTTTTATTAGTTTATTTTCATTATTTTTTTTTTCATAATATTATTTTCCTTTCCCCAAAAATATTTGTGTAGAGACGCCATGATCATAAGTGCGGCGGACACGTTCACAAGCATTTTGGCTGGCGTAACGATTTTTGCCATTTTGGGGAATCTGGCTCATGAATTGGACGTGGATATATCAAAAGTTGTTGATGCGGGTAAGAAGAGATTTTGTAAGATGTTCGTGTTCTCATTTCGAATGAATGGCAACTGGCTGGCAAGAGACCATCTGTCTCTATTACCACGTGACGTGACGTGTATGTATATGTAGTATGTAGGAAGGTGGAAGAACCTCAACTTTTCCTCAGTAAATAATTAATTATTATCAAACTTGTCCTGTTTTTTTTCCTTCTTCTCCTTCTTCTACAACTTCTCTCATAGTTTCCCCAATTCCAATCCTAATTTCATTATTAATGCCCTATTATGTACATAATATGTATATGTGCTCTGTACACTCACTGGCCACTGAACCCATATCATCGTTCAAGAACCAAAATGTTCTATCCACCAACCTTTTTTGCACTAGACGTATTATTATTATATTGCAATTAAAAACATGTATATAAAACGTACAATATACTGTTTCAATTTTCAATAATGATCCACCGTGAATTTTCTGATTTTTTTTTGTGTACAGGACCTGGACTAGCTTTCGAATCTCTACCGTATGCAATTGCAAAATTTAAATGGATCCCACAGGTATTCTATAGTTGAATTTTCCTATAAATTTAATGCCAGGATTTATAACGACGACATTGTTGCTATACCGTGGCTTATTTTCTATTTCTTTGGCTATTCAAAATTCAATGTGTATAGTTTTGATAATTTTGATGATTTCCCTTTTAGGTCTTTTCCGTCCTATTCTTCTTCATGGTGTTCACGATCGGGCTCGGGAGCGCCTGTTCCCTCGCCAACACTCTCGTCACCGTCATTTTGGATGAGTTCCCTGCTCTCAAGCGCTGGCTCCTCGTCCTCATGATTTGTGTCCTGGGATTTCTTTTTGGACTGATATATGTGACGCCGGTAAGACTCTAAAAGAGACTCGTGGCAAATACGGCGAACAGGGGAAGCCTATTGTCAATTTAGATGATCCACTCTCACAGTGTCTTAGTTAGTACGTGTTATATTTCCTGTCCCGGTCCCGGTCTTTGTCTCTGTCGTTGTGTGTGTCTCTGTGTTGCTCACAATACTTAAGTGACGCGTAGCCGAGGTAAGTGCGCCTCCTTGGCAGTTTTACAAATCTTTCTCCCAGCGGCGAAGCAGTCGAATTCGAATTCGAATAAATTGAATAATTCTGAGGGTTGTGTTGTTGCGTTAGTTTAGTTTCTTGTTTTTGCTTGGGGCTGTTGTTGTTGTTGTTTTTGTTGTTGTCGTGCTTTAAATTTTTTGAGCGGCTGCTGTGTATTGCATATGTGTCGATGCATAATTAATTAGCTTGAGTAATTTAAAGTATTTCCCTTTGTTTTTAATATTCTGTTGTTCTTGATTCTTCAAGATTGAAGACGCGCATTACTGTAGTATGAATGACGGGATGATGTTTTGAATTTTTGAGTTTCACAGAATTTTTTAATAATGTTTGTTGTAGGGTGGACAATTTATGGTGACGCTCGTGGACTACTACGGCGTGTCCTTCTTGCTCTATTTAATGGCAGTCCTGGAGGCTGTCGGAGTGTCTTGGTTTTATGGGATGGATAACATTTGTGAGGATGTGGAATTCATGCTCAAGTTTAAATTATCATGGTACTGGAAATTCTGTTGGAAATATTTGGTGCCGCTCTCGCTTGGAGCTATTTTAGTGTATTCTATTATCATGACGAATATACTCAAGTACAATGGTGTGGAGTTCCCTACCTCAGCTATAAGTAAGATATTATTATAGCTCATCTGAGTCAGTTGTGTTCATTCTATGTACTGCATATTATAATATGGGGAATGTACATAACGTCAGTGAATAATCAAAATGACTCAAAATAACTGATGAAAAAAATCTAATTTTCTGTCTATTTCTTACAAGGGAATGGTTTCACAACATGGAACCCGTCAATTTCAAAAAGTCATGTCTATAAAAATCAGGCTACTTTTAAATAGTAGGGATCCAAAGTAACTCGACTGCATTTTGCGTTGTTCGGTCACAATAGCCCGCCAAAGTTTTACAAAAATTCAAATTTTAATACTTTGCCGCCCTGTAACTTCTACAGTTCTCATCCGATTTGGACGAAATTTGGTGTTTTCTAACGTTTAGGCTATTTTCTGAAATGTTATTTCAGGATTTTTCAAAATTCAAAAATTTTCATTTTTCGAAAAAATTTTGAGAAAACATTATTTTTGAGGCCTATTTTTAAACACCAATTGTTTCGAAACAGTGAAATTTTTTGAATTTTGAAAAATCCTGAAATAACATTTCAGAAAATAGCCTAAACGTTAGAAAACACTTCTCAAAATCGGATGAGAACTGTAGAAGCTACAGGGCGGCAAAGTATTAAAATTTGAATTTTTTAAAACTTTGGCGGGCAATTGTGACCGAACAACGCAAAATGCAGTCGAGTTACTTTGGATCCCTACTATTTAAAAGTAGCCTGATTTTTATAGACATGACGTTTTGAAATTGACGGGTTCCATGTGAAACCATTCCTTTGTTAGTGTTAGTCTTTTGCATACACTACAATGAAATTATCATTAAATTTTTAATAACTTTATAGGTCATTTTGATTCTAGAGAATTTTGTATATGAGTAATTTTGCAACTACGTAAGATTGAATACCGGTCATTTTGACTCTTCACTTAGGCTAACTGCTCACCTATAGTATAGTTATTGTCCCCGTGGCAGGATTTAAAACTATTAAAACACTACATATTATTATTATTGCAGTACCGAAATACAAAGTACAAAATAAACAACTAACAACTTAACGTTATAAATTTAGAGCATGGATCACAAGCCTTTTGATGAATAGTACTTTGTCATGAGCGCCTCCTAATTCCCAATCCATGTCATATAATTATTTATGTAAATATAATTACGAGCTACGCTACGGTTACGGCTACGGCTACGGCTACGGTCCGATGCAGAGAACTAATTCAATGATGTGCAAATATGTATAAATATGGATAATGCTGGAGATATGGAAATGACATAGTGACTGTGTGGACGTTTGTAGTTGGACGATATAGATAGAGTATATAATATAGTTTCAATTGGTTGTAGGACAAAGTCCCCCTGGACATTGTCCCCCCGGACATTTTACCCCCGACCATTGTCCCCCCGGTCATTTTCCCCCCGGACACTTTCCCCCCAATAAGCAACAGCGGACGTTTTCCCCCCAAACTCTTATTTAGGTTACTGAAGTTCACGGTGTTGTAAGGTTATAGGAGATGGTTTATGAAATGCAGGTTAATAAAAATATGTGCTTTTATTTGATTCTCGTTGAATGTATATTATCTCACGAATCCAATGCAAAATATACTTTATTAAACCGCAAGCTTGGAGTGAATGAAAATATGCAAACTAGATTTAAATTGAAGTGTAGGAGATATAGGTAAGTAGTTTACGTACTTATATATCATATCATTGCTTAACTATGCCTAGTTATAGGATGGAAAAAGTAAAAAATAAAAAGAAAGTAACTAAAAATAATTTATGCACACAGTACTTCACCCTACTACACTAACAAAGAAACTTCTCACAAGGAATATTAATCAAAATATACATAAAATCTGAAATTCTAAAAATTATACCTGATAGTGTGACCCAAACTGATAGTTTTAACCGAAACGCATTTATGTATTCCCATCTTGCCGACCCGATAACCAAACGTGGTAAACAAAAGTACGCAAATTTACGGAGATTTGTAGATTGTGGACATTAAAATTTTCGTTGTAATCAGTAGGCAAATCATGGCAAATTACTTAATATCCATGCCTCCTAGTCTAGCTGACAACATTTGCGTAATTTTATCCGAGTTCATACCTTCACACGATAGTGAACTACAGCATAACAGTTGTTGAATTTTATGCCTGGGGGGAAAACGTCCGCTGTTGCTTATTGGGGGGAAAGTGTCCGGGGGGAAAAAGACCGGGGGGACAATGGTCGGGGGTAAAATGTCCGGGGGGACAATGTCCAGGGGGACTTTGTCCGTATACCGTTTCAATTAATTCTGATTCTCACTCCTTACGCTGTCAAAGTTGAAACTAGATTGTAGATTATACGGGTAATATACTGCGAATACTCAATTTTTACATATAGCTTTCCCAGATCAAAAGACTTGCGTCTAGAACAAACAATATCCGATGAATGAGGGACAGAACTAAAAGTAGTAGGGTCCTATGTAAAATAGATGTAAGCAGTTTTCCAACGATGCAAATTAGAGTATCTATAGATCGGAGTTTTGATTTTAAGAATTCGACTTGAACGTACATGGTGTTCAAAAATGAACAAAAATTTTCAAGAAATTGATTTTTATAAAATGTTCTTTTATAAGTTGATTAAACTTTCAATAAATATAGCCTTCAAAAATATTTACAATTTAGTATTTTAATATACAAATTCCTGGGTAAAAAGATGCTGTTTCGTAACTTCCCAGAGACTGCTTACCAAATCCGAAATTGCATTGACCAATATTAAATCTTCCCACGCTAAACTGCAACTACAACTAAAATGTGAATAGCTCGAGCCTCGAGGTTTACATAACAGTCACACACTGAGCGCGATTCGTTTAATACAAAATACAAAGAAAATTAACGTTCCATTCTATGTACATACATATAAGCCATATCCCTATAAATAGCCTTCGATAATAAAAGAGTGCAACTCACTGGTATTTCTCCTCTGCTGTAATTTTCCAGTAAGTGGACGTATTATGGCCACCATTTCTTTGATGTCTATTCCGATTTGCGCCTTTCACACGGTTTGGAAATGGAAGGCGGATACATACTGGGAGGTATGTGTACATACAAACATTAAACACATGAGATCACATTATATCATACTAATTACTTGTTCGATTAACTCTCAAATTTTCCTCATTTTAAAAACTGTCATTCTTATTTTTGTAATAATTATCATTCCTCCAAACTCCAAGGAGACAAAAAAAATAGTTCAAAATCTATAAAAGGATTAAATTAATTACTCTTTTAAAAAAATACTTAATTGCTTTTTCCTATAATTTCTCATTGCCAGAAATTCAAGGGCTCATTCTCACCCTCTATTTCCTGGGGACCTCAAGATCCAGCCATAAGGGAAGAATGGCTCAAATTCAAGGCGAAAGTAAATTAGCCAAGTTTCAAGTTCTTTTTTTTGGGTGGGGGGGGGGGGCAATGTCAAATGTCAAATGCCAACGTCAAGTCAATACAAAAGGCGAGGACCACCATTAAAGCAGGAAAGAAGTTGCAGGCAATTTTTTTTCATGCTATTATAGTGCAATGAAATTAAAAATCGGTGCCACTATTTCAAAGGGAAATCCTACAGAAATTAAATTTTACACTTTTTTCTTTTAAAATTTTACTATAATATACTTACTGTAAAGCATAGATTTACCATATAAACATATAGTGCTACAATTTAATACAATATACCCAAACTAATGTATAATAGGGTTTTAAATACAAAAAAAATATTTATTGTAAAAGAAGTTACACGTAGTATATACATTTTTACACTCCTTCAAAATAGTAAACTATCTCATTTTAAATCCTAATAATATAATCTACACACTATAATAATAGACTATCTATTCATGTTATATTGCAGGTGCGAAGTCAAAGTCGCATTCAGTTGTAGCTTGTACATTGTACCTACAATTGGTTCACAATAGAATGTACGATTACTAAATTAATTAAATAAGGTACTATATCTATACGTATCTACCCTATACCTGTGCTAACATATATTTATATTTTTTCGATGTATACAATTTCATATTATAGCTTTAGGCACAATTATGATCATAATTTAGTTTAAATAAACTATAAAGTAATAAATGAGAATTCCGCGTACTGTAAGTCAGTGCCGACTGAAAAAAAAAACAAAAATAATTTTTATGCTCAAAGGTTCAGAAATAAAAATATTGAAAATTCGATCATAATCATTACGGTAATTTTTTAAAATTGACCTGCATTACGAACTATGGCTAATTAACATCAATAAAAGAACCGGAACTGGTTGTGCGCCCTTTGACTGTTTTTTTTATGTTTGCCTTTGTTGAACCTGAACCTTTAAAACCTGCGGGGAATTATACACCAAGGTCCTCATTTTTGTACTCTGCCCTATAGTCCATAGTCTATTATACGCTCTAATCGTAAGCAGGTATGCAACTAATTAGCATTCTGTATTCTATGACCAGACTGACGTCGGACGTGGACTCCGCAAGTCTATGATGCTTTACTCATAACTCCAGTTACGTATATCTCCCTACATATCCCGCCATAAATTAATTTAATTAATGCATTCAAAGTCAGCAAAATTAATTGCGCATTGCAATGTCACGTAGCATCATTTCCCCTGCTATACATACAGATGGACATGTAATTAAGTCTATAAAAATGTAAACTAGGAATGCCGACACCAAAACTAAAACTAAAACCAGTGTCAGTAAAATAGTACAATCAGCACCGAAGCACCACAGAAAAGTTTTTTTAACATATTATCAGCATGAGCATCCTACTAAGAGATAAAAGCGTAATCACTTGTGTTTTTTCCCAGCTCTATTTATTTAATTTACAACTCGTGTTAACTGTCTAATTCCAAATAATTCTATCCTAATCAAAATCAAGACCAGGAGTGAGTGAGTGAGTGAGTGAGTGAGCTGATGCTGATAAAGGGATTGATGTAATGTGCGCTCAGGGTTCACAATGGCCATCCATGTCATCCTCAACGATGGGGTAATGGCTCTTTAATGTGGGAACAGGTGAGAGGGAGTGGAGACAAGCATTTATTTACAGCTTTAAATACATCTGTACTCTGTACTTCGTATGAACTTGAGAGTGTATACGGAAATCTGAGGAGAACAAACCTGGAGAGTGACATAGTAAATACCACCACAACCGCAAAACTGTAACCTGCATTTTCAATTTAATTATTTAACCTCCGCACTGCACTGCACTGGGACTGTACTTACCAACTGGTGAGTTGCCACTTTGCCTTTGATTTCATTGGCTTTGACATTGGCATTGGTTTTTTTCTTTGCTTGTGCTAGTGAACATTCAGAGCCCAGTTAAAACTCAATTCCAAATCCCAGTTTTATTAGATATTTATACGATTACTCAGAGGTCTCCTTTTCATTTACATTTCAAACAACTTTTCCGTCGTTTGAAAAAGTTTTTGTCGGTTGTGTAATATTGAATTCACAACAAACATATTTTATATTCATTACTAATTCCAAATTTGAACTCAAGGTTATTCCGAGTTTTTAAATCTGTACCTGGAAAGAATCTTTACATTTTCGTCTCATTAAAAAAGGGATGAGGCCATAAGTCATGTCGTGGAATAAAAGAGCCCAAGTTTTATTTTGTGTACTAATAGCAGTGGCGGCGTGTGAGCTACGCGTCATTTATGCACAAGGGAATGTGCTCAGTTTGGAGTCGACTTTGGACAGTAATAGGGAAAGAAGTAAGCATAATATTGTTAAATATTACTATTGATTGTAATATTTTGAATTTTAATAATTTATAAATTGTATTTTTTTTAAAAATCGTACAGAAATAATCACAGTTGGAGATGAATTTCCTTCCATCTCGATAAGATTATCGAGTAATCGGACAGAGTATGAGATTGAGCTGAATACATCAAATCATAGATGTGGTGGGGATTATATTTGCGAAGCATTCATCCCCCTCACAGAAATGTATTGCAAAAATTTAACAACGAATTTAAATTCAACCAATTCAAATCAGCCTTACTTGGAGATTAATGGGATCACAGGGACGGGGAAGACGGTGAGTGTGAAATGGTGTGAGGAGTATGGGATCTTTGCTCAAGATGATTTTATGAATATAAAAGTGGAGAAAGCAATTATTATACCAAGAGGGGACTGGTCAAATAATACGACAGCCAATGTTATTGTGATGGCCACATTTAGCCAGAAGGAGGCTGTGAAGAAAAGGCGTAAGCTCATAATAGTAGGCTACTTTCACAATTAAATTCGAACACAGTCTGTACTCTGTATTTTTACTAATTTTAAATCCGAATCCGTCTACAGAACCAGTCTTGATTGGAAGTCTCCCGGTTCAACTCCGAGTGACGAACACCAAAACAGAGTATGAATTTAAATTGGACCCTACGAATGCGGACTGTCAAGGGAGTCGGAGTGGGGACTGTTCCATTGGAGCTCACGTCCTCATCAATTGCCCTGGAGTTTCCAAGGACTCAGCATACCTCCAACTGGATCTCATCCTCAAAAATAACGAGTCCATCTCCAAGATATTCTGCCTCATCAAAGATGGGGATGATAGGGGGGGCCCGTCCAACATCTCTGCCTACCTCGCTAACATTCAATCCCTCACACTCAAGCCAATGGGGAACTGGGAGTCCTTGAGTACATTTGCCCGTGTCAAATTAAATACTCTGATGAGTAAGTCGTATACAGTACTTATCATTATTATCCTCCGTTATATATTTACATTGGGGTTGGTGATGGTCATTGGATACGTATTTGTAAATGAGGAGCTGTATGGAGTGTAATTAAATAATGAATTTTATGGGATATAAAAAAACATTGCGGATTTCTTGCAGGTTCGAGAGTAGACAGCTGTCCAGTGGATTACTTTGACTGCAGGACAGAATGCACGAGACCCGCCGCTGTTTCTCCCGTTTCTGGCTCTGGATCTGGATCTGGTCCAGGCGTCAACGCGATAGAACGTGGGGAAGTCCAAAGATCCCTGGAGAGTTCTCCAGCCGCAGAAGTCGTTCCAGGACTCTTCACTGTCGTCGACATCAATGACACTGAGAACAAACTAAGCTGTATTCCCTGGACGTGGATTTGTGGAAATGAAGATGAAATTGAAAACTGTCCAGAGATCACTCCTTGCACTCCCGCCCAAAAGTTTTGCCCGACGAAATCAATCCCTTTCAATGGGAATGGGACGAGTGACTCAGCTAACTCGAAATCAGGTGAGAACTACATTCTAGAAAAGGAAGAAAAATTGAATTTTGTTTTTTTAAATGAATTAAAATCCAAATAATTTAGTACAAATCACGTCGCACTAAATGATACTTGAGAGATGTAAATAATTTTAAACCAGAAATGAAGGAGTGGTTTAGTGCTTTGAAATTATTGGGTAAAATAAGGAATAACGTTCCTATCGTGCGTACGCGGGACAGCGAGTGCGAGTGGGGGATTATAAGAATGTTTTTGAATTTTGTATTTCTTATCATATGAGAAGTTTATAAAATCATGAAGGGGGCATTTTGAGTTTGACAGTGCAAAAGAGACATATAGGGACGTAGGTAATACTGCAACTGTTTTTAAATTTAAATATAATATGATCTAATTAAAAGTGTTAAGAATAATTTGGAAAGTGAATGAATTACATTTGTTACTAAAATGAAAAAAATATTTATATGGACTCATACAGACAAATTTCTTCAATAATTGAAATGTGAGAATTTTAAAAGATTTTAACGTAAATTAAAAGTTTGCAAAGTGCAAATTATAGTTTTAGAATATTTTCAAAGCTTTACGTAGTCAAATATTTTAATTAGATGTTTATACAAGTAACGCGCTTTTAATGAGGCAGCCATTTTAATTGTTTTTTTTAACAGTAGAAAGATATTAGAATTAGAGTTGAAAAATAGAATATTATAATGTACCCAAGTGAATTATAATTGACGTGCGACGTATTATACACATATTATGACAGTGTATATGCTTTTGAAAATGATAAATGTTTTAATTTTACGTTTTTTAAAATTGCAAAATGTTTTAATTTCATGTTTTTAAAAACACGTTTTTTAAAAATGCAAAATGTTTTAAATTCACGTGTTTGAAAATTGCAAAATGTTTTAATTTTACGTTTTTGAAAATTTCAAAATGTTTTAATTTCACGTTTTTGAAAATTGCAAAATGTTTGAATTACACGTATTTAAAAATCAGCATGAAGGTTAAAGTTAAAAATAGTACCCAAGTATTTATCATATTACTTTAGCTGGAAAATTTAAAAAAAAATGCCGTGACTTGACAAAGTTTTTGTTAAGCAGAGAAATTCACTCCGTCGTCGGTAATGTCCAAAATTTTAAAATGAATGAATTTTGTAGATTAATAAAACCTATGCATAACTTATTTTCCGTCATTATAAATTTTCTATTTTACGTTTTTGTTGCAGCAAAATCAGTTTTGAAATTATTTATTTAATTTTTAAGCAGATTCCAGTGGAAGTGGCCTCCGACAATGTCTCTTCTACTATGGGTTTTTCCTCATACCATTTGGATTCATACTCATCGCATTCTCTGGAACAGTGTTGTTTGTAAAACTTCGAAGAAGTGGTGGAAGTGGCTCAGAGTCCAGCCCCAGCTCAATGTATCCTATACATCTATTCGGAAGACTCAAACGGAAAATCCCTTATCAAATAGTTGAAAATGTAAGAACGTGCAAACAATATTAAGACCATTATCACACAAAATAGGGAATTTTCTTTCATTATTTCTTCCCCAATATCTGTACAATACACAAAAGAAAAACAGGAACAATTTTGAAATTTTCTTATTTTGTACTTTGAAGGACAATAGGGAAAAGAGACCAACGGTTGGAATTGTATGAAATATAAATTACTTTTTGTTTGTTTTGATTTTGTTTTTGGTCCCAGGACACTGCATGAGCTGCCTTTGCCTTTTCTTCGTCATGATCGAGTGATGAAATTCGAGACACTCCCTGTGCTACATACGTAAGAATGACGTACTAACTACTGTCTTTTCCCCAAACCAAATAATGTGATAAAATTGGAAATTGAAATTGTGTGTCATTATTGAACTCTGAAAAGTGAAAAGGGTTGTCAGTACAATCGACATCGACTACGAGTTTTTATATAACTATACCTTAACAATACAGTTCAATTCCGGCGCTTTACTCTCTCTCCTTTCTCCTATAGAATATTTTTCAGAATTGTTGTTTGGTAATCCCAATCACGTTTTAATACGACATTTATTTTGTTCACACGAATTCATCCAAGTTTATTATTTCAATCTTTTACTTGTGATTGTCATTTGCTAACCTACTATTTTTTGTGCCATATTGTTTGTTGCCCTTATTTATACTGGATGTTTGTATATTGTTGTAAATAATATTATTGGATTTTGAGCTATCGACATTCAATTAAAGAAGACCTCATTTATCTCAATAATAAATTACAAGTCGCTATGTGCAGCTCCAGGACTGTTTTCTATCTAATTTTTATCCCATTATTGGGCTTTTGAGCATTTGAAAAACAATCTATAAATGTTGGAACTAAAATAATTGCAAAAATTCCATTTAAACGTACTGCAATTTAAAAATTTCAACTGTAAAGCGACCAGTTTTGTATGGAAAGCGTGTGTGGGCCTGCCGCAGAACGGGCCTTTGTACACACTACATAGTGTAAATATTTCTTTTTATTTTATTATTTCAACCCCAGCAGCACCACCACTACTGTAAATGTGTATCTTACAAAGGGTGGGCAGTATATCATTCCTACTGTTGTTGTTCTTGTTCATATAGCCTTTCTTTTCCTTAAACATTAATACATTTCAACTCACGTCAACAATCTCTTGAGAAAAGACAAGGATTCACATTGATTTATTAGCATCGACTTGTAGATTCAATTCACAGAAGGAGCCCAAGTAAGCTTGGCCAATATTTTGAGGCTCACAAAAAAATTAATTGAAATCTGTACTGTTTGGAAGGAAGTCATTTGGGATCATGATGACCGACAGTGAAAGGCGGGAGTTGGAGCTGGAGTGCTGGATCTGGATACGACGAAGGATGTTGTATTCATGAAAGGATGATAACAAGTTAAAATAAATTTTCCTCAGAGTTGTGTGACGTAAGAGTTCAGCAAGCGCCACATATCCCCTGGAACTATTTATGTGTTTGTATTGTTACGTATTGGATTTGGATTTTGGTATTAAAGTGGGCACGTGCTACATATTATGTATATAATTACATATTTACAAGCTACAAAGCTACATAGTGTTGCTCCTTGATCTCTAGGATTTTTGAAACCTTAGCTGATAGTTGGTACTGGTTCTGGTTACTGGTTGGTGACTCACCATTTGGTTCTTTCTTGGAAAATAAATGACAACGATGAACGATATAATATGTCATTCCAGCGTGTTGAATTGGAAAGTCCCCCATATTTCCAAAGATCAAACACTTTTATATATGTACTATATAGTATTATAGTATATAGGCATAATTTTTTATGTAAGTAATGTGTCCAAAATAGACATACCTACATACCTACTTACAGATTCGCACAGAGTAGTGAGGCGCACAATAACGGCTTCAGCTACCGCCTCCATTATCGGTTAACTTTGACTTTCGTTTAGATGTAATGATTTATGAAGCGGAGGAAAATCCCCGCGGTGTCATACAAATAAATTGTGTGTACTCTAGATTGTGGTTGTATTAGGCTGTTGTAATAGTACTTGGCAAATTTCTAAATTCAAAATTGTGTGCAAAACCAATTTAGATATTTCAGATTGCAATAATACCTACTGTATTTTTTTGCATTGCAACATGAACACGCTTAAATTCGTTTTGTAAATTTTTATTTTGCAGATTTTTTTTCTTAACAACTAAAGCGGCAAGCGTACAATACTTTGTGGATTGAAGAATGTAGCACATAAAAACCGTTGCAAATTACGCAAAAACGTTGAAAACCGGTGACACTCATTTTAATAATGTTGTGAAAAGAAACAATTTTTCTGGTTTAAAAAATATTCAATTTATTTTTGGGTCTATCCGTCTCTTTTACGACGTCTTCCTATATATTACGTTTTGTTTAATGGAATATCATGACGTCTTTATTATCAATCAGACGCATACAAAAATGTAAATTGCTTCGAAATTGGTGCTAATATAGAAACATTAGCGGTCTATTAACGGATGCAAGCTATAGAGTTCATGGGCTTCGGTAGATTTGGCAACTTGGCAAAAAAGATGGACAGTATAATTATCTATCGAACGGGGCTATTATCTTGCCATGTATAGCTCCATAGCGGAGATCGTTCGTATCGCAGGTAGGTACCTATTTCGGTTTAAATTGGCTTCTAACCGAATAAAATCCAGGATTTTGGCCATTCTCTTGGTATTTCGTTTAATTGACGGGATTGTCTCCATTTCAACTCTGTTTTCCCTTCTCAAATTTTCAAATAATTCCACAGTGTATTACAGGGCCGAATAATGCGGCCAGCGCAGGCCTGAATTTTCTCAAAACATGTAAATGGAACATTTTGTATATTTTTCAAAAATATGTAAAAAGAATATTTTGACTTTTCAAAAACATGCAAAATAAAAAAATTTCTTTATTTGTAAAACATAGAAATAAAAAATTTTCCACTTTCCTCAAAACATGTAAATAGAACACTTTGTCCTTTTCTGAATCAAGTAAAAAGAACATTTTTCACTTTTCTAAAACATGTAAATACAACATTTAGCTTTACCAAAAGAAAACCATCAATAAAATCAAAATCGTGATTTTTATTTGAAAACAAATTGCTGCCTAAAACCAATTTCTTCGTCCGGCCCTGGTCTATTTTGTATCTTCTTTGAGAATTGGCGACAAGCGAGTAACTTCAAAGGCTATGAATGTCTCTGTTGAGTTTTGCTTACTCTCTTTTATGTGTAGAGATGAAATTGACTGATTTGTAATGTAGGTTAAACGGACGGAGGACGGAGATGGCTTTATATGAAACTGATCTGACTGGCTTGATACGGAACGATATAACGTACACTGTAAATCGTACACCGTATTAACGTTACATATCCTGTACGCAGTGTAGGAATAGTCATGGCATGGCATGGCAAAATATTTTTTGTAATGAAATCATCTCTGTGCATTATGGCTATACCTACCTACACAGCATATCAGTCGAGAAATTGACAAGAGTAAAACAGCTATAATATATTATGCAATGTAATATTTATGTACTGCTATAATATAAGGATATATTCATCCTTAAGTCGATAAAAGATAATCTTTTGAGAAGCTTATTTCCTGATAGAACTTGTCCAAATAAAAAAAACCAACTACAGGATTTGACAGTTTTTGAAACGAAAATGAAAACCACTCCACTTATATGAAACTATAGGAAACTTTGGGACGAAATACATAGGAAAGAAAATCCCAATTTAGGTTTTCATTTTCCTTTCTAGCCCCGCACTTCCAGGTGTATGACTATGATGAGTCTATGAGACACACTGACTAGGATAGGTTGACAGGGCCGGATAATGCGGCCAGCGCATGCAGCTCCCGCTCCCTGAATTTTCAGAAACATGAAAATGGAATATTTTGAACTTTTCAAAAACATGCTATTAAAAGTTTTTGCACATTTCAAAAATATGCAAATAAAACATTTAGCACTTTTCTCAAAACATGTAAATAGAACATTTTGCACTTTTCAAAATCAAGTAAATAGAACATTTTAAACTTTTCTAAAAATGGTAGATACAACATTTTGGTTTACCAAAGACAAATTTCTAAAATCATAATAGCATTTGTTTGGAAACTACTGCTGCCTAAAAGCAATTAGGTACTTCGTCCGGCCCTGTAGGTTGATAAAACCTGGGAATCGAGGACAATTCATGGAGACTGAAAACAGTTGTTGGAGTGGAATTCGAACTCAGCGGTAGCGGTACCGGTACCGGACCGGTGTATGTATCCTGCTGGAGTTGTTGGACGTTGGAATTAAAGTTTGATATGATCGGATGGATTTATTGCTCAGTGAGCTTATAGAGTCTATTGGTAGCTATTAATTGCGTGGGGAATGTGGATTATAGAAATAATACGAGAAGACGGTTTACGTTTCATCCTTTCATTACATTTCCTTCCAACCACGTGTTTCCTCATTCCCCAGTAGCATAGTATGCACGTAGTAGTATCTATCTACCTACCCTACTAGTCCGTATGTGCATATACATGGAAGATTGAAACGAAAGCTCAATGCAGTTGTTTTTAAAATTTAATTGAGCACTCGACCACTTCTATATGTACATATATCCTCCAATGATCCTCAACTAAACTACTAACTGAAACTGCGGGTATTAAATTGAATTGGTATATAGAGAGAAACTTAATCCTCTATTCCTATACTCATACTCGTAGTCGTAATCCTATAGCATTATACGTAGATACTTTTGTAGATGCATTTTAACAA
This sequence comes from Dicyrtomina minuta, assembly GCA_949802685.1. Lineage (NCBI taxonomy): Eukaryota > Metazoa > Arthropoda > Collembola > Symphypleona > Dicyrtomidae > Dicyrtomina > Dicyrtomina minuta. The sequence goes on along the minus strand of OX461809.1, from coordinate 10,713,197 downwards.
AGAAATTTCGCCTTGGTTATATTATATAGGGCTGGTACTGCAGTATACTGGTACTGGTATTGGTATTGGTGGAGGGCCCTCTGACTCTCTCCGAACATGGCACATAGTTGACTCGTCCTGGGCCCTTAAAAATACTTGAGAGCGTCAAGTGTGCCATTCAATTTCAATTTTATTTCAAGACGTAATAGTGTAGTTGGTATATAGTATGAGCAGCAACAGAAAAAAAGTCATATGAATTGAGCTATATGTACATGATCTTGTTTATTTGAAAGGGCAAACATCATGGAAAATTATATGATCAATCTAAAATTTCAATTTCGCTTACAATTTCCATCCCGAGCTGTTTATATTTTATAGTAGTGTAGAGATAGAGCTTCGCTCCAACGAAACTGACGAACTCTAAAATATTGAGCTTGCATAAAGAAAAGGAAACCATATATAGGCATATAGATAGACTAATACTATGTATGTCGAGATGGGGAATTTGAAATGTGAAGAGATATTGTTCAAGAATGATTGTGCAATTCATCTATATACTACGCGTACTTGTGTACATATTAACACGTAAGCTGTTAGCTTGAGCCCTCTGTCACAATGCACCGGGAGACTTACAATGAAATGAGACGAGCCGGAGCCGAAGCCGGATAAACCGCCATAGGGAGTATTAAGTATGAACGACAGTTACACACTCGCACCGGGACCGGGACCGGCAGTATCGGTTTGAGTTTTTGGTTTCAGTATTGCTTTTTTTTTGTTATGGTTAAAAAAGCCATGTGTGCTTTTATGCCGAAACCGCTTTGGCATTGACATTGCTATTGTATTGGGAATTGAGTCTTGATTGAATAATGTGAGTACATTATATAATTATGTGTCGTCCTAGATAGAACACGTCAATTTCAAAACTGGGTTAGTCTCCCAACTATATGCCCAAGGACTACAGGGTGTCATGCCATATAACATACCCCCCCTCCCTCACCCTCCCATAATTTTTAAGTTGGTTCAAAAATTAAAAATTTCCAGGCAAAAAACCTGACGGGAATGTTTTTCTAATTCAAACTTACAAAAATTTTTTACATTTGTAAATAAGGATTTTACTTGGTTGCGGTTGTTGTTCCACCCTGTAACTGTAACATAAAAAAGTTGAGTGTCATATATTTCAAACCAAAATTGTAATTTACATTTTACTAACTGGAAACAAGCGGAAAAGAGCTTGACACACAAATTGTAATACATTAATCATTTAGTAATTTACTTAATTACTTGTATGCGCATATACTGTCTTAGCACCATTACAACATAATTGACGCAACTTTAATTTGCAAATTGCTCCTATATGCTATATTATCATATGAGTGAGCATGTAACTCCAGGATTCATGGTCCCGTATCTTGTCCATTAAATTGAAGAGTAGCACAGTGTACAGAGTGACAGCGTCTCCAAGGGCACTCACTCTATTTGATTAAGTTTTTGCATTGTAAATTTTTATTATCGATTCCCTCCTTTTTGTTGTTACTCCGCGTAACCTCAATTTTTTTTGTTAATGCCTCTTAGCATAGATACATTTTTATTTCATTTTACTTTCATTATTCGTTATCTTTTTTTGTAAGTCTACCTTTCATTAACACCAAACTGCAATAATTATTAGCAACGTATAATTCACATTACAAAATATAAACCATTATTGTATGACCTTCTAACCTATTATATATTATTAATTACTAAAGCTTAAATTGTAATGCCCGGTTGCCCAGTTGGAGAAAGCATGGAGAAAGCGCTGATTTTTGAACCCAACACTTCATCCCCCCTGGCCTATTCCTATTGTCTCTTTGATATGAGATGAGTATGTACATGTAAAAAACGCATGGTAAGTTTTCAAATCTAAAATGTTCCCTATTATGAAACTAGGAGGAGTAAATGAAATATCCTATATGCTTATATACCTGTACGTAGCTGTAAATAACAAATATGGCTGCTGGGCTTACTTAAACTTTATTATTATTATTTGTGAACTTACTGGTGGACAAAAGGCTCATTCTACTCTTTAGTTCCTACTTTGGTAGCTCAAAATTTCAATTCAAAATCATGGCCGACCAAGGATTTTTTCCACTTTCCTGAACTTAAATATGACAATATATAGTGAAAATAAACTTATTGGAAAAGTGAAAGTAGCTAAGCTTATGTGGCGTAGTGGTCTCCTGATAAAAGACTTTCTTTACTTTCACTTACACTACCAGCGTCAGCGCCAGTATAGCACTCGGGAATTTCTTTTAGAAAATCCAAACAGAAAACAGAGAGTACATAATATTCTGTCGTCATTTTGTCTTTGAAATAAGCCGTAACCTTTTGGTAAATGGTAAACTTTTGCTTTACTTTTGACGTAAGGATTGGTAGGTGTGGTAATATATTTAGCACTATGACAATGAATGTTGACTCTCTTGGCTGCCCCTAGGCAGCGTCAAGCGTCAAGCGCATCACGCAGTTACAATACTACTACGCCACACATCATTTCATCATTCGCAATAGTGAAAGCCTGAGAAATAAAAAAAACGAATAAACCATTTTTTTTGGTAGGTAGGTAGGTAGGTAGTGTGGTTATTAGTAGAGCAGAAGTAAATGTACTCACTCACACAGTAAAATTTTTAAGTACAAATAAATGTAAATATATGATATTTCTCGCCTATAGATATAGAGGAGCGGTGGGTAGGTGAAGCGAAGAGTAAAATTTAATGTAGCCCACAATTTTCTTTTATCTAAATGTGATGTTATTAAAAGTGTTGCTATAGTTCTGTCCATATTCCTTCTATACTACTGATTTTTGCGCATTGGGAACCTATTTTATTACAGTAATAATATCGATAATAGAATCTGTCAGTATACATGTATAGGGATGTTCTTAGAAGTAGTCGTAGTAGTCGTAGTAGTAGTAGTAATAATAATAATATAAAAAAACGAAAGGGAGCATAAAGGAAGAATGACATGAGACCGATTTTGCAATAAATGGAAAGGATAATAGTGCACAAAGAAGAATTTTTTTGATTTTGCTATTTTCTTTTTGAAAAATCCTCAGTGTATAGTTTCCTATCCGGTGACACACACGAATTTTCAATTTTGATTTCAATTTGATGGGATTGAGTGTGGTCGTGTTGAGAGAGTCTGCCGTAGGATTTACTCTTGATTTATTCACGCTTCACTCCCTCGTTTGATTGAAAGCCTTTCCATGACTTTGCTTACTCACATTTTATTCTGTCTATCAGTGTATTACTCACCTACCAGAGCCAGAGTCTATCTACTATGTACGTTGGGAGAGAGAAACCGGCCCTGGCAATAAGGGCATAGGCGACACCTAGGGTAGGATAGGGAAGTAGGTCTAGGTAGGGATGGTAGCAGTAGTAAGGCCATCATGTGGAGACCGGATGGCGAGTACGTGGTCAGGTAGTGGTAGTAGTAGTGGTGAACTATCACGTGGGGACTGAGTGTAGGGAGTATGATCTAGAAGGATGGGAGTTATGACGTATAGACCAAAACGACAAGAAAACGATCGTGATCGAGTGAGACACAGGGACAGGGGTAAAGCTGTGTAGTGGTGTATAGGGGACCGACCATGAACAGTCGGGAAGACGAGGACTGGGGAGCAGGAGGTAAGCTCATGTAGGAAGGACAGCCAATCAGCAGCGAAGGGCAGGCACGCACAGGATCAGTAGCCAATCACCAATTAAGTTAGGGATGTCCGCGAGTGGGGTATCTGGGTCGGTCTGTAGGTTGAGGGCTTACGAGTCGATGAGCCGAGTGGATGATCCTCATTCTTTTGCCATACTCCACAAGAGAAGGATCACGGTGGAAAGTGCTGCTTGTTTGTGAAGTAGTGTGAGACCTCAGTTGGACAGGAACATTAATATATTAGTGGCCTTAATGTTAGCCATTATTGGGGTTTAGTTTACGATAGTTATTTGTGAATATTGTTAATATTTAAAGTGTAATTTAATTCCTTGTTTGTACCGGGCGAACCGGGTATTTGTGACAGTGTATTCCCGACAGATAAACTGACATTATTGTGGGTCGGATGACCGAGAAATGGATTAATAAATCGGTGTAAGTGTGAGAGATTTTCCCCAGACATTACCAGTGTGCGAACTAACTTTATAGCATAGGGCTGACAGCATATAGGGGGCTGTGTAAGACATTGTGCATCAGTGTGTGTTCATTCGGGTCCAAGTTACCCCGGTCAGGCGGAGGCATCTAGATAGACGTAGTACATGGACTTGGCTGGTCAGACCGACCAGTCTCACATTGCCCATAGTTGCATCCTCTACCTCTAGGCCGGACGAGCGTACCGTTGGAGTGCAAGTGCTGAGGGCGAGATACCGGCACGGGCATACGGGTGGGACATACTGCATCTCCAAGCCGCAACACGGAGCCGACATCAGATCGGGTGCTGAGGAGCAGTACGCGAGGTCCTTTACCAAGGGGACCGACCAGGAGCTTCGGACCGGAGCTCGAGGAGAGGGGCTCCTCGTTTGTTAAGCCGCAGACCAGGAGGTCTAGAGCTCAGAGGAAGGGGTCGGTGAGGGCCTGGTCGGGGTCTAGGACGGGGCTTAGATCTGGGCCTAGTACTCAAGAGCAGGAGCTCTGGAGGTCCACCCCGGGAAGGCCATTGAGTATCAAGGGAAGAGTACCTCGAGGAGAGGTGGTCCTGGTGTTTGAGGCGGTAGAAGTGCAGGATTGCGGTGTTTTAGGAGATTCCCCTATTATACTGGCGACTACGACGGACACAAGATTCTCATCTTGTCAGAACCCCAACGCACCCAGGTGAGATAAACCAGTTCCTTATTTCTACAAATAAAATTTTTTTTTCTCTATATCACTGTAGTAGAGCATTAGAATAGGGGCTGGTATAACACATCACGAGTTCCGGGATAGAGGTTCGACTGAGCTATACTCAGGCAGGTCAGGCGAACACCATACTGGGAGCATCGAGTGTTAAGGGGAGAGAGAACATCACTTAAATAGGTCACATCTTATATCGTTGCTATTAGAGGTTACGTAAACATATATCACCACCAAGAGAGTCACAACATAAGCCAATTCGAGCTCCGAGCAATAGTGGCGAGTTCATACAGACCGGGGGTCTGACGGACTGGGCGGTCCAGTTTGTCCAGGCTAAGGGTACTCTGTCATTGGAAGTGCGGTGCACTGGTCGACGTGGAGGTTCTAGGCCATACACAGAGCACCAGAGCATCAGGTATAATTGTTAGTCGTCCATACCCAGACCTCCTGTTAGTATAAAGGCGGTCACGTACCAGGGGCACAAAAAAGATCCGTTAAAAATCAGGTCTGAGACCCAGTACAGTCAATCGGGATTAAGGTGAGCGGGTCAAGACAGAAGACGGATTTGGGAAGATGGCAGCTTCAACCCAGCTACAAGCAGAGTTGAAGACTTTATGGAAGCAACGGATCGCCAAGATGATCCAACTGGGGCAACTCGAGCTGAAGGACGGCGAGGAATTAGGGAACTATTACATCCAAAAGCGATGGTTTCTCGCTCAATGGGGGATCATCCAGAAGGAAGAGCTGCCTAAATTGATGACACAGCCCCAGGTCCAATCTCTATTTGCACAGAGGAAAGATAGAATGCGAAAACTGGCGCAGGAGGGGGAAACGGCGTTCAGCGGCGTACTGGACTTGGCCCATGAGGAAACAGAAGCTCATTAACCCAGCCCGGTCCAACCAGCTACGTCCCGATCCCACGAGGACCTACTCAACCCCGGCTCGCAGCAAATACACGAGCTACAAGAAGCATTAAGAGACATGTCTAGACGGTTTGAACAGCTAAACCTCCTGTTAGTCGAGACTAGAAGAGATAACGAAGAGCTGCAACAAACAGTCAAGACTAATGAGAAGATTGCCTTGGCGAATACCATCCTTGCCAGAAAGGAAACCACCACTCAGCAGCCCACATCTCCGGATTCCGGGAACAGCATACAAACGGGACAGCCAACAACGATAGATGCGGTCCTGGAAATACTGCAGTTACAGACGGCACAGATGTCTAGAGCACAAGAACTCCAAGCGAAGCAAAGAGAGTTGACTCTGGGGATGATGGCAACCAGCGTAACCATCCTACCACAAAAATTCGACCCAGAAATAGATATAGCACCTAACTACATTGCATCCTTCGAGAACCATATGGAGGTCCACGGCATCCAGCGCAAGTCATATGTCACCATCTTTCAACAGTGCCTCTCCACACCGGCAGAAGCAGCCTGGTTGAGAGCAGTCTTGGTAGACACTGAACCCAAATGGGAACCTCTGCGTACCGCGTTCTTGAAAGCATATGACAAGATCAACACGCAAGCAGCACTGGACCACATAGTATACAATAAACAGAAGCCAACAGAGCAAATTCGTGCCTGGGCTTCGAAATTCTACACCAAGCTACGAAACATCCGGGAGCCTCGACCATGGGCACCCAAGGAAATTATGCACCGTATCAGGAATAACATGCATCCTAGTTTAGCGGGGGCTTTCCCTTCAGGTACCTCGGTACCACTCAACATCAGTGACTTCATTAGCAAAGTTGAATCTTTCCACCAAACACAGCAGCGAGCACATCATGAGCAAGAGTCATATAAGCCCACATGCGACAAGAAACATAGGAGACATGACAGGCATTACCAGCAAGCAGAGAGGGCAAGGCGATGCTCAACAAGTACCAGCTCGAGCCGGTCCACGGAAGGAAGACAGGGGGTTCGCAACCGAGACCCACAGCGGCCCCACCGGGTCTCTCCGGGGAGAGCGAAACATCTACACACGAGGCCTGGAGACCGGTCTCGGAGCCCCCCTCTAAGGCGGCCCAGACCTCCGAACAGAAAATCCAGAACCGAGATGAAGCGACCCGCCAAATGGTGCACGATATGTGCGAATGGCTCTCATCACACTGTAGACTGCAGGGCAAAAAAGGCAAAACTTCTGGCTCACAGACTGCTACAGAACTTCCAAGAGACAACGGAAAAACAAGAGCAAGACATCAGCCAACAGCCGGAAGCCAAGAACACACCCCCACCTCAAGAGCCCATTAAAACAGAACTACAGGACCTTCAGATGAGCGGATCCACACGTCGTATGACAGCCCGAGCAAGAAAAGCGTTAGAGAAGAGGCGCCAGGACACCGACAAGACGGACATCATCTCATCAACTTTCGTTACTACACCGCCACCAGAAACCGAGGAGCATTTAAACTGGTCTCAGACACGGACATCGAAGGGCACCCGTGTCGAGTGCGGAAACGAAACAGAGCCCCTTTCGCCCTGGTACGAGTAAAGGTTAATCAACAACTATTTCCAATCTACGGTTTATTAGACTCCGGCTGTACCGCACTAGCCATATCAAAGCAAACATGCGTTAAGTTAGGCATAAAGGTAGAGAAATCAGTAACTAAAGTAACCGGATTCGACGGTATACCTAAGATCGCGTCAGGGCAAGTAGTAATAGACTTTAATATAGCGGGTAGATGGTTCCGAGAACAATTCTTAGTCCAAGAGGGTCTCATGTACCCCATATTCATAGGAAATTCATTTAGGTGGAAGTACGGCCTTAGTTTCGATGATATCAAAGGAGAACTGCATTGGGCAGTCAGAACTGAGGCCGAGGAAGAACACCAGGTTGGCGACTTCATAAGAGGTCTGGCGGTCTGCTCAGCAAAAGATGTCGGTGATCTACCACCAACACCGACCCCAGACACATTAGATCGCACGTGGATCCTCCGGACCCCAGTGCAAACCTTTGCAGAACTCTTAGCGCAAAAATATGATCGGGTGGTTCGAAGCGATGGTTCATCAGGTATAGCAAACGCAATGGTGTACGATCTAAAGATCGACCCCAACTGCCCAGTTTTGCAATGCAGACCCATTCGGCGGCCACCGGCCATAGCCAAGTGGGTAGACGAGAAGCTTGAGGCGTTGGAGCGCCAGGGCAAGATACGCCGTTCGACCTCGGAATATTCATCTCCGATGTTATTAGTCCCGAAGCCGAACGGCGACAAGCGACTGGTAATCAACTATAAAGAACTGAACAAGTATATCCCCAAGATCCACAGTCCCAGGCCAAACATGCATATATTCAGGGAACACCTACCTCCAGGTCGGTATATGTCAAGGATCGACCTGCGATCTGGTTCTTGGCAGATCCCGATATCGGAGTCCTCCAGGAAGTACACAGCTTTTCATACACAAAATGCGTGCTGGGAGTGGAATGTCCTTCCCATGGGATTGAAAAACGCACCCGTTATCTTTCAACAGCTTATGAGCCGGATCTTTGGTAGCGACATAGGTAAATTCCTATTCCTCAACCCCGATCATATGCTAGTTTGTAGCGCGACAGAGGGTTTACACAAGGAACACCTAGAATTCGTATTTAAGACCTTACATAACGCTAACCTATCTATAAATTGGCAAAAATGCGACTTCGACCTCCCGGAAGTACAATTCTGCGGACATATAATTACCAGAATGGAAATTACCAAATGTCCAAAGAAACTCGAGGCTGTTCGCGATTACCCGGCCCCCAAAACCAAGAAAGACGTTCAGCGATTTATCAGCGCTATCGGCTGGTATATGAGGTTCATTCCCCATAATACGACACAATTAGAGCACATCTTTCTTAAGCTCAAGAAGGAGGAAGATCCTAATCGACCTTTTACTTGGGGTCCGGAGCAGCAAACAGCCTTTGATATAGTCAAAGAGGCAGTTGCAAAGGAGATCGCACTCAATGATATTGACGAGGACCATCCTTTGTATGTCGTTACGGACGCCAGTGATACGGGCTTAGGAGCAATTCTAGCTCAGCAGTATTACTGTGATAAGCTTAAAGCCGACCGGTTCCGGGTGATCGAATGTCGAAGTAAGTTACTAAACACCGCCGAGCGGAAATATGATGCTCGAGAAAAGGAATGCCTGGCTATTAGGTTCGCAAACCGGGTCTTTAACCCACAGATACGATACCAGAAGGATGTTATCTTCAGGTGCGACAATCAGGCCCTATCCTACTTAAAACACGCAGCCACAAACGACCATCTCTACAATAAACATATTGTGAGGTGGGCGATTGAACTGGGTGATGTAGTGAACGACATCGAGTTTGTCAAGGGCTGCGATAATAGACTGGCGGACCTCTTCTCACGTGGTGCTCTGCCGGATCCATCCCAAGATGATGATCCGAGCCAGGTCGACCATTGCATAGCAACCTTTACCAGTTCGAGAAATAACATCGAGATCGACATGGATATGCTGGACGGGCCCATGCTCCAGACCCTTCAGAGATCGGACGAGGCGATTGCCACTATTGCTAGGAGTTTATGTCGAGTCGGTCATCGATCCAGGTACAGATATGATTACGCGGTAGTACAAGGTATTCTCTGTAGGTACATTCCAAACAAGGACCCCAGCCCATTGAAACCTATATTGAAACAGGGCACTCAAACGGACGACTTCTATAGCAATAGGGTAGATAGGATCTGGGAGCAGCGTCAGGAAGAACGAGACGTAGGCGGTTCATCAGGCAACCACAGCTCATCACAGATTAGCGTAACACCTGGCATGCTTCGTAGGGGCAAACATATTAAATGGTCGCATCCAATAATAGCATCAGATTTTTTGGATCCAGAGCTGACTACTACTAGAAAGCGCTTGGTCCCGGTGATCCCGCAAGTCATCGAGCGGGACATCATTTTACATTTTCATGAATCTACAAAGCCAGGCCATCATGGGGCTCAGTCCACATTTGATAGAATAAGAAAGCGATTCTGGTTCTATAACATGGCAAAGACGATAGAAGCATACGTTAAAACATGTACAGCATGCCAGTCAGCCAAGGCAACCACCCAGCTAAACCAGGATAAGATCGGTATCCACTCATATAAAAATAAGATCTTCGAGTGTGTTCAGGTAGCCATCATCGGTGAGCTCAACCCAAGTGCGGGACATAAATACATAATATTCTGCATAGATCATTTCTCTAAATGGATAAGTATGGAGCCACTCACGTCTGTCTCCACGGCTAGGGTTCTCAGGTTCCTGCGAAAGGTATTTAACACCTTTGGTACCCCCAGCAGAATCGTATTCGATGACCCATCGTACTTTTCTGGAACAGAATGGGAAGAGCAGCTCCATCAATGGGGATGTTTAGTGGTACAGGTCCCACCATACCAGATGTACCCTAGCCAGTTAGGAGCGGCTATCCAAGATATCCAGAGCATTCTTGGGACATTTTGTTCCCAAAGCCGTACCAAGTGGGCGAAACAACTGGGAGACTATATGGTGGCATTGAACACAGCACGATCCAAAGCAGCCACATATTCACCTTGTCAACTCAATCTAGGCAGGGATATTACGCTCCCAATAGACCGCAAAGCGCAGCTCCAACGGACTCTGGGAATTACAGAAGCAGATTTTGAGCTGAGACTGCTCTCGGATGCTACAATTATCAGGGAGCAGGTGCATAAAACCGTCAAACTAGTTCAGTTAGCTCAGAACGAACACGTCGACCGGAACACACGTGATTGTGTATACAAAGTAGGAGATCTAGTCACGACACGTAATAGACACCAGTCACAAGCGCTAGAAGCCATACATACAGGGCCCTGGATGATAGCGGAGGTATATTTAGATCTCTGGGTCAGCCTTAAAGACCCATATGATCCGCAAGCTACTGCTTTTAAATCCCATACCTCGGTTATACTCCCGTATCATCATAGTGTAGAGGTGACAGACGAAGATGAGTCTAAGACTCAACCACAGAAATCCAGCATAGCAATATCAGGGAGCAAGTCTAGACCGGTACAAGCTAAACAGGTGGGAGATATAGGTCAGAGCAGGTTAAGCAAGCCGGATGCGCAACAGCAAACATCAAGAATAGCAGGGAAAGTTATCGGGAGCTCGAGCCAAGGGCCATTAGATACGTCCGATGAGCACGAGCAGGAGTACGACGGACATCCTACGCTACTAAGGAAGTCGACAAGAACCCGTAAACCTCCAGACCGCTTAGGCATGAACGCTATGCAGTCGGGCAGAACTGCATTCCGGATGGGGGACCTGCTGAGGATGTCTCTTCCTTGGAGCGAGACCGCAAATTAATAAAGCAGGAAGTATCAGAACCAGGAATGAGTTGCATGAAAATTTATTTAGGGATATTTTGGGAAAACATTTTTTTTGGGTGATGGGAAAATGGGTATTAGTTAAGTTTTTGCAGAAAAATACATAAAAAAGAAAAAAAAAAGTAAAATAAGAAAATAAAAATATATGTATAGGCTAAGGCGGAAGTGTAGGGGCTGGGGTCTCTACTCTTCCGAACACGTCCTATGACGTGTAAGACGTTAAACTGCGCCGTGTGCTCGTCCTGACTTCCACCGTAGGGACGAGCATAGGGTAGGTTACTAGTGAATGGGTAAACAACTCCCATCGGCAAAAGAATCACGAAAGGCTGAGGACCCAGCCTGGAGCTAGTGAGCTCCTTTGCTCAGTAACCAACCCTATTCACGGCATATGGTTCAGAGCACAAGAAATCCACATACCGGGAGCTGGTGTCCAATTTAGATGTTGGTGGAGCACCCAGCACGGAGATAATAAACAAGCATAGTAACTAGGAGACCGCCAAGGCGGTTGAATGACTCACTTTGATGAGTAGTCTAGAGTTGGGCTTCAGGTCAGGTACAACATGCCATGGAGTGTAGTACTCAAGCTAGCGAGGGTAAACAAGCAAATGCATTACATGTCAGTTGTGAGCACTATGAAGAATACAGGGCAGGCCAACGAGCCATAATTGCGATGTTCTGTAGTGTTCAGCCGGGTACGGAGATACTTCCATAGGACAATGGTACAATCTAGCACAGTGCTAGAGCAGTTAAATGCTTTCCCATGCATACGATTGTCGGTAGAAATCCAGCTAACAAGTCGGTCGTGGGCAGTAAGCATGAGAGTCCGACAGAAGGGCGCATTGGTAACCAGGTATGCGGGTAGTCACCGTCAGTAGGTCTGCGTTCTCAATGCTAGCGAGGGTAAACAAGCACTCAACCAGTAGATTAATATCAACGTAACAGTTAAATCAAAGGTCCAGCAGGAGGACATCGAGCATTCGTGTAGCAGATGGCAAGTAGGCTAGTCCTCAAGCCTAGTGAGTACAGACAAGCAAAGGAGACCACATCCAGCAGTGATTTCAATTAATTGGATTCCTGCCAAGGGGGCTGGGAAATAACCAGCTCCGGTCGAAGGCAATGCCAGCGTAGTAATGGTAAATTGGACGATCAAGGAATTCCATCCAGGAGGGAAAGTTATAGTAAGCATAGGAGGTAGAATTCCTCAAGCTAGCGAGGGTAAACAAGCATCCGGGCAGAATTCCCGGCAGTTATTTCAACCAATTCGACTCCAGTTGGGAGTTTTGAGTGACCAACTCCAGCTGAGACTTCATACCAATGTGACTTTTGGTTTGTCCCACTTCAGTGTCTCGGTGTAGAAGTCGAGAGTGGGCAGTAGACGTACAGGGTTCCTCAAGACTAGGGAGGATAAACAAGTCAGCATAAGAGCCACAATGGAAGCGATCTTTGAATAGACATTAGCCCGACCCATCCCATGTGCATGCCACTTCTTCTTCCAAGGGGAGCGGAGGTGAAACGGACAAGAGTGAGCACAGTATAGGGTCGGCATTAATTCTCTACTGAATCCAGGTCCAAGAAAGGTAGATGTGGTCACAGTTAGATCAGCCCAGTGAGGCAAGAAAGGAGTTCGAGCAAGGTGATCGAGCTCAACCCCAGTGAGGTGTAGTGCAGAGTAGCCGGTAGTTAGGCCAGCATATCTCGTCCAAGCCTAATAAGACAGGTACCATACTGGTTATCAGGGAGCAACCAAAGGGTTGAATATTGGACATCTGCAGTACAGTAGACCCAGATATCCTCGGGTTATAGGTCATACATCAAGAACGGTGCGGTAAGTCAAACCGACTTAGCAGGTCGGGGGGACCGCATATAGTAACATGGTGCCGGTAGCAACCAAGCACGGGAATACTGCAGGAAATGTGAGCAATCACAATTTACGGTGGCATAGCCCTCCCGAGGGTTATGTTTATGGGATAGAGCAGCGTCTCTAAGGAACACACGCGGGGATAGAAGATCTTCTGAGCAACGGCGACATCGTCATCAGGCTCAAAAGACCACACTTTAGTTAATAGCATGATTAGGATAAAGCAATGACAAGGCATGTAAAACTCGGGTTTAGGACCACGCAGCATGATCTAAGGATAGCCGGGGATTTTATATGAATAAGGGAGACGGTGAGTCTCACTTAGACCTTGTCTAATCGGTGGTTTTAAAATTTTAAAATTTTAGCATGGCGGCTTCACCAGCATGGCTCGAAGACGTCACCGCACCACTCAACGCAGTATCATGGGCAGCACATGCATTAGCTCAAGGAACGCACGACCCAGCGTTCAACCCTACGGTCGCGTCCCGACCAGCAAGATTGGGACCGGAATCAAGAAAGGCGAAGGGTATAGCAGCGAGAAGAGGCGTAATTCCAATCGCGTCTCGTCCACAGGAAAAGTTACCATTCCGAGACGTAGTCGAAGCCTACCGAATCAAGAAAGACGACACACCGGACGCACATTTGACTCAGGCTCAGATAGATGATCCGCATAGCGATCCCCGTGTAGTGAGACATTTCGTGACTAGAGACAAGGCATGGCCGGCTAAATCCCAGGGAATTCGTCCAGCCATACCCAAGGAAGTGGGGGTTACGCCGGGGGCGACAAAGGAGGCAGAGATCCAGTCAGTTTTAGTAAAACTCGACAAATCACCGCATCTGGCAGTCCAGGTATGGAGAGCTAATACACATACCACCAAGAGAGGATATATCTCGGTGATCGCAATCACAGACGGAGCACGGGTGGTGCTGGCAGGTTATGCAGCGATGGCACCGGAGGCACAAGCGTATCTCCTGAACTGGTTGGAGAAGAACAACGCAGTCAAATGGACCTACCAGCTCGGCCCCCAATTTGAGCTCCTGAGGAACTTCGCTGACACTCGCCCGAGACATATGGTGGATGTCAGATACCTGTTGAAACGATGGTGGAGAGCTAAATATAAGGGAGAGATACCACAACGGGCGGAGGAGGTATTACTTACAATATTTCCTAAACTCCAGATTACCATCGAAGATTACCTGGAGGATAATCGCCCAGCTAAAAGAGGACCAGAGGACAGGGTGTACTTCACACCAACCCAATACAGGTATATGGTCACCAAGGTGTTGGGTATATATCATTTGGCTCGACTCTATTCGGAGTCCTTCATTTCCGCTCAGACTGGCTTCAATAAGTGGGTCGAAGCATTCAAGGAACGGGTAAAAATCATGGATACCCGCATTCCAGTAGTAGCACCTGATTTCTCCCCGAATCAATGCCGCCAGGAGCTGAGTAAGGTACTCTACCAATATGCTAAGCTGTATCGCGAGGGGAAACTCAAGAATAAGGAAACTATGGACGCTCGCGGTACCCTGGCCATACTAATAGTGCTTCGCCTAGAAATGGCACATAAGTTGGATTTACAACCTGGAGAATGGCTCAAGACAACCACGTTAGCATATATGTTACAGGCACAATTCTATCGGGAGAAAGACGTGGTAACCGAGACCCGGGTATCAGATAAACCCACTAGCTTCCTCTATTACTACCGATGTAATGCACAGCAGGATGTGTGGAATCATTTTGGGGGAGCGTTTGATGCCTTCAAAAACTATATTGATAAGTGGTGTTTAAAGGGCAAGGAAGGGGAGCCGCGTAAGCCAGCCCAAATGATGCAGGGCAAGGGTGAGCTTCGGAAATGGATCGATTACCCGTATCTGCAGAAGCATGTGGAGGCAGTACTGGAGGTGAAGATATTGGACCTAATAGACAGGAAAATCCAGTGCGACGACTGGGATGATTGTATGACCTCCAGATCTGCAGATGAAGATACTGAGGTTCGGCAGGATCTAGTATTACAAGAATGGGATGAGGAGCGCCTGGCAGAAAGAGTGGCAGAAAAGAATAGGCTGGATCGTTTAAGATTAAAGCAGCAGCAAGATGATCTCGCGGCAGCTTTGGCCCAGGTGAAACCTGCGCTTGATCCTAATCCTCCATCACAGAAACGGCCGCGGTCATCTAGGGATCACAAGCGTTCCGACGGTAAGGATCGAGGACCAAGAACCCGCAGCCATAATCGTCCCATATCTACGCAAAAGGCGACTACAAGGCCTAGTGTTAGTCCAAACCCAGCTGACGGTCATAAGGTCCAAGTGAAGACAGAGCGACCAGCTAAGCGTCCTAGAACGGAGACAGAACCAGAGGAGATCGATATAACCGAATCACCACAAGGATCACCAGCACCAGAGACGGCGTCAGCAGCTGCATCAACGTCTGAGCAGGAATCGTCATCCGATGATGAGGGAGCTTGGTCGGACGGGGGTACGAGACGGGTCTTAAGATCCCAGCTCGTGTCTTACGAGGAGGCAATGGGACGCCTCTGTGCTGGGGCAGGGGACAAGATCATGCCACTCCTGGAGAGTACGTTAACCCGGGTGTGGAGTAGTGGGCACTCTGCATTAGGAAGGGTATACACGCTCAACAGGTTGGTGGGATGGTTGTTGTTCCCGCAGAACTTTATCCCAGGGCACCTACGAGTTGTGCAGCGGAACAGCACAGGGAAGATCTACGCACCCACGCAGCCGGTCGTGGATAAGTGGTGGCGTATATGCAAGACTTGTCGAGCCATCGGACATACCACCACGGAGTGCTATGCTTACAAGACGAATCAACTGATTGTGGATCCGGAGCATATCGATGACGATCACCACTTTTTACTGCTACCAGGGGACCAAGACATTATGTTCAGGGCGGATGTGGTGCAGTCGGCCATGTACCAGATCCAGATTAGATCCCATGAGCTCAAGCGATCAGACGAAGACCGGTTAGTAATACACACGCTGTTAAATAACATGCTGAAGCGTCCACTAACAAAGGATATTTACGAAGTAGTTCGGACGGTACAGGAGATCTTGAGTACAGGTCAGTGGAAAATACCTAAGCCAGTGCCCCCACCGTTGACATACGATGTCATTTTGGACCAGAAACTGGCAGGTTTGCAAGCCCAGGCTCTTCAGTTTACACAATCAGTAACTGATCTGAGGGTGCTCAATCGACCGGGGGAGGTCGTAATGGAAGAGCAGGTTGATTTCGCAAAGTTGGTCGCAACGGAGTGGCAGAATAAGCAACAGGAGCAGAAGAAAGCAGACCAGACGACTCCAACCAGGGGACCGGCGGCTCAGGATTCTAAGCAACAGCAGGCTGCAGCTCTGGAGCTGTCGCGGGGCAGGAAAACCTCACTGGAGTTCGGCCCTCTAGCAGGACCTTCGGGATCAGGGAGCACCTCTAGCTTGATTATTGATGAGACGGTCACATCTATACAGCTGTCAGACCATGAAGAAGAGACCTCAGCGCCTACATCTCGCAATGGATCCATACGAGGAAGACCTGAGCCGGAGGACCAAGGAGGCAACACCAGTGATGCGAAGACCGTCGCACCAGATGAGTTCCTTGATTAGCTTAAGATAACGAAGGAAGGGGGCATAGGACATGTAGATTTTATCTATTTTTATACCTTTTATATTTTTATTACATTATTTTGTTGAAATCTATATAACTCTTGTGTAAGAATCTCGAGGGGAGTCGAGGTTGACGATATTAGGCATTTTTTGTATTTGGAAATAATTTTTGTGTATACTATTAACAACCGGATGGGCCGGTGCTCGATCATGAACATGAGTTTGTAAAGATGAGTTTTTCTTGTGTGTTATTAGTGTATACATAAGCTTAGAGTAATGGACTTTTATTGTAAATTTGACTAGAGGATAATTTTAATTACTTTTCATGTTACGAGTAGAACAACTGAGGTCGGAGTAGGTGGTTATGAATAGGGACCTTGATCCAAGCGCATAGTGAGTTTGCATACGGGAGCTCGTGAGTCTTCTGCGTCCCGAGTTAGAGTGGTCTACATGTATAAGAACGGGGACCCCCTGATCAGGTCGAGTCTTAATGGGTTTCTAGGTCTACTGCTCTACGACAAAGAGAGGTTCTCAGGTTTACCATTCCACTTACCTACTATTCCCCAGTGAGGTCGTGGGAGAGAGAAAACGGCAAGATCTTTCATCTAAGAGTCATTCCCGTTTCCAGTCATTGGCCTCTTCACTTATTCTCGGCGATGCTCAGGCGGTAGAGAACCCTCTACGATGTTTCAGGCGCCTGGCAAAGTTGAGAATAGTGGGGGGGACAGTGGGAGAGAGAAACCGGCCCTGGCAATAAGGGCATAGGCGACACCTAGGGTAGGATAGGGAAGTAGGTCTAGGTAGGGATGGTAGCAGTAGTAAGGCCATCATGTGGAGACCGGATGGCGAGTACGTGGTCAGGTAGTGGTAGTAGTAGTGGTGAACTATCACGTGGGGACTGAGTGTAGGGAGTATGATCTAGAAGGATGGGAGTTATGACGTATAGACCAAAACGACAAGAAAACGATCGTGATCGAGTGAGACACAGGGACAGGGGTAAAGCTGTGTAGTGGTGTATAGGGGACCGACCATGAACAGTCGGGAAGACGAGGACTGGGGAGCAGGAGGTAAGCTCATGTAGGAAGGACAGCCAATCAGCAGCGAAGGGCAGGCACGCACAGGATCAGTAGCCAATCACCAATTAAGTTAGGGATGTCCGCGAGTGGGGTATCTGGGTCGGTCTGTAGGTTGAGGGCTTACGAGTCGATGAGCCGAGTGGATGATCCTCATTCTTTTGCCATACTCCACAAGAGAAGGATCACGGTGGAAAGTGCTGCTTGTTTGTGAAGTAGTGTGAGACCTCAGTTGGACAGGAACATTAATATATTAGTGGCCTTAATGTTAGCCATTATTGGGGTTTAGTTTACGATAGTTATTTGTGAATATTGTTAATATTTAAAGTGTAATTTAATTCCTTGTTTGTACCGGGCGAACCGGGTATTTGTGACAGTGTATTCCCGACAGATAAACTGACATTATTGTGGGTCGGATGACCGAGAAATGGATTAATAAATCGGTGTAAGTGTAAGAGATTTTCCCCAGACATTACCAGTGTGCGAACTAACTTTATAGCATAGGGCTGACAGCATATAGGGGGCTGTGTAAGACATTGTGCATCAGTGTGTGTTCATTCGGGTCCAAGTTACCCCGGTCAGGCGGAGGCATCTAGATAGACGTAGTACATGGACTTGGCTGGTCAGACCGACCAGTCTCACATTGCCCATAGTTGCATCCTCTACCTCTAGGCCGGACGAGCGTACCGTTGGAGTGCAAGTGCTGAGGGCGAGATACCGGCACGGGCATACGGGTGGGACATACTGCATCTCCAAGCCGCAACACGGAGCCGACATCAGATCGGGTGCTGAGGAGCAGTACGCGAGGTCCTTTACCAAGGGGACCGACCAGGAGCTTCGGACCGGAGCTCGAGGAGAGGGGCTCCTCGTTTGTTAAGCCGCAGACCAGGAGGTCTAGAGCTCAGAGGAAGGGGTCGGTGAGGGCCTGGTCGGGGTCTAGGACGGGGCTTAGATCTGGGCCTAGTACTTAAGAGCAGGAGCTCTGGAGGTCCACCCCGGGAAGGCCATTGAGTATCAAGGGAAGAGTACCTCGAGGAGAGGTGGTCCTGGTGTTTGAGGCGGTAGAAGTGCAGGATTGCGGTGTTTTAGGAGATTCCCCTATTATAACGTGTAGGCTTGCTACATATATGTAGTATACCAAAACCAAACTAATAATACACTCACGGAGTGAAGCGTACAAAAGGTGTTTTAGTTCTCAGTAGTGTGCTTTTTCTTCCAATTCCAGATTTTTGCTCCTAGTCCCCATAGTGTTACTCTTGTCCTTGATGAACAGTCCAAATTCGTTCAAATTTTTGTTCAAATCCCAAATTTCAAAGTGGATTATGTATCTCCAATTTTATTTTGTAGTGGCAGGAATCATGGATGGACAATACTCTATTTTAGGTTGTAAAATAACATAATTTAATAAGTTACTTGTAGCGTATAAAAAATTGAATGGAAAGTATAGCATAATTTGGATTACTGTAGAAAACCTGCAACTTAATATAGACTGGAGTTGAAAAGTAAAATTAAAATTGGGTATAATTTTTTTGGGGAAATTGGGAAATCCAAATGTGTGGGTGTCAAAAGAAAGTAAGTGTAAATAATTCTTCTGTGGGTCTAATAGTATGACCAACTTAATATGGAAAATAATACTAATAATCATACTCAAAATATTTATACTCGATTAAAAAATAAAAGCGTCAAATTTGAAAGGACTGATGACTTTCAAAAATTTTGCGGATTATAAAGAAAAGTGAACATTACATTTTTGAGAATATGACTCTTTTAAAAAATGTAAAAATAAACTATTTTCCACTTTCAAAAAAAAAAAAGAATTTCAAAATCTGTATTTTTAAAGTTAAGAAATAAGCAGAAATTGTGTTTTTGTAGTTTCAAACATTCTTATTGCTTAACTCTGTACTGTATTTATGTAGGTACGTATAACTACAAACATAAACCCCCACATAAGTAGTTTAAAATTATCTACATTACACTCCAAAACTCAAATACAGTCCAATTTCTTCTCTACATCTACACAGCTACGGATTTTCTTCATCATCGAAGCTTTCTATTCTCGGTGTGTGAGCGTGTACTTTCTACTTTCACTGCTTCAGCTTATAGACTCACAGACTTTCACTTCTCAACCTGTCGCTTGAAAAAAATATTTTTCATTCTTTTTTTTTCTTTCTTTTTTTTGTGTGTCATTTTTCTTCTCTGGGCGATTCACAGCCATAGTTATACAGTGTGTGTGTGGAGCTGCTCAGGGAACATGTAATGTAAGAACAGTTGCTGAGTAGTTTAAAACTGCCATGCTTCGCTCTCTCCCCATCTTTTGCTCTGACGACACTGTCAACTGTCTTCAATGCTGAAGGACTTATTAGAGTAGCGAGGGAGACGGAGACGGTGACGGGGAAGGGGAACGAGAGAGTCTCTACGTGAAGGCATCCCATTTATAAACATTTCTTGCCGTTTTAATCCCGATTCCGTGTCTCCTATCTTTCTGTCACTCTGACAAATTTCAAAATTGCGAGTAAGGAGACTAACAACCGTCAACCGTATTCTTATCTATTTTCGTACGTAGATATTAGTATTAGAATGGGCCATGGCTCTCTTCATATAGCTGTACGTATAGAGACAGAGATGGGACATCGCCTTCATTTGACAGTATTTAGAATTTCAGGTCTTTAACAAAGGATGGAGTATGGAGCCGATACACACTACTTATGGAATTTTATTGAACAAAACAAAATTCCTATTTCAAGACACTTTGTAGAAATTAAATTTTCCAAATTTTCAAAATGTAAAACAAGGAAAATCCTTTACAAAAATTATTGTATAACAGATATATCTAAAAACAAATTTGAAAAATTGTTATTAAGTATTAAGTATCAAAATTTTGACATTTCGATCCTTTCAGCATTGGCTATCAATTTCATTACTCGATACCCTCGACATCCCATCATCCCTAATCCCCATAGTTGTACAGTTCAACGTGTATAGCGCCCATACTGGTCCTGGTAGGGACATATAACCTTTTGATTTAGTCACTATAAACATTTCACTCCGCGATGCTCGATAATTTTTCTTTTCCCAAATAAGTTAAAAGTGAAAGTGATGTTTTTATTTCTATTTTTATTTTCCCTTTTATAAGGTCTCAAAAATATTGTGAGGCCGGAGAATTTTTTCTTGGAATTTCTCCGCATCAGAAAATCCATAGTCTATAAAACCTAAGCTTACTATCTTTCCAATATAAAATCCCGTATGTATGCAGACCTATAGTCTATACATAACTAAAGTTAATCCTTTCAAATGCCAATGCCGTCAACAATACATACATAATATTTTATACAAGCAGATATACTGTTTTGTATGTTGTATATAATATTCCCAGTATACAATTATAAAAACTTTTAAAAGGGAGAAAATTTAATTTTTTGTAATGACACACTATAGGGCCTCTTTTTTTGCTCTATGGCTGTGTGTTGAGTTGTTGAGCACTATGTCACAATTATACTAATAATTCCATTTCCCTTTTGAAAACCACTCAAGTAACTTTGAGCCATATAGCTCATAAATATGCACATATACTGTACCCTTGTACTTCAAAGAAGTAATTTCTGATTTATTTATTTATATGGGCATATGTCATTTCATTCTCTTCCTCAAATGTGTTCAATATGCCTAAAACCTAAATTGCAATTAGAGATATTCAATTTTCTATTCAAGGTTATGTAGCACGTGGGAGTGTGTTCTGCTTTCTGCACTCTGTGCCGTGTGGTTGTGGTTGGATTCTTAATATACTAAATGTGTAAGCGTATGAAGTTTTAAATAAAATAAATTATCCACACAGATTATAGATAGGTACTTGATGCCCCAATTTTCACTTTCACCGGGAAAGACATGCACAGTGAATAGACATAATGAGTAAATGGCAATGTAAAGGCGAAAGTTAAAGTAACAGAGAGAAAACAGTTGTAGCATAATTTTGCATTGATGATACAGGACACAAGAAGAAACACTTTCACACATTATACTCCTAATAGCGATCACGACGGTGTGAATATAGTGATCGTAATTGCAATGGTAAGTTGACAGCATTGAAAATTACCAAGTTTTAAATCTTCTGTGCTCAACTTTGTATTCATGAGTGGACTCCCTGGAGATTTTAAGCGCGAGTATGTAGAATGTAGATAACAGATACAAGTTTTTAGGTGAGGTACGTAAGATATTATGATCAGAACAATTTTCTTGAATGAAGCAAAACAAGTTGGAAATTCAAATTTATGATTTTGTTCGAACTATAGATATTTTGAAATTTGCTGAGAATAAAAGAAGGGCGATGGCGAGTGGAACCACACAGACTACAATCTACAGTACTCCGCCCCTTATTAAATTATTAATGTTATGTAAATAGAGGTGTTGTGTCAGGCGTTGCCCACTCAATTGTGAGAGAGCTAATCTCCTCGGTATATTTGCACAATGCTTCAATGCTTTTAGTAGGCACTTTGAAGCTATGATATAAAATTCTAATAACTCAAGAAATAATGACTTAATCAAAGGACACTTGGTCATGGTGACGTAGTCAATGTAGAGTAATTGCTGCGAGTGTTTGTACATGCACTATGAGGAATTTGTTCACAAATTTATTCATGACTTCTTTCTGATTGATTAATGCATAAACTTATCGTTAGCACCCACATACATAGTACAAGTGTTGGGGTGTAATGTAGCTTGGGAGTTAAAGTTTATCAAGTTGTGTGCGTTAGTAAAAGTACTGTTTCTATGGTGCTATAGTTCTGCTGGGCCTGAGTTGGAACCGGGACCGGGACCGGGACCAGGACCGGGACCGGGACCGGGACGGGGTTCGGAATTGGAAATAGAATTGGTGATGATGCTCTCATGTGGAACTCGTTCTCTCACTCCTCCCAAACTAATTTGCGCCTGAAGCATGAGCCAAAATGTAATAATTATTATTCTCCTAAAACTACAAGCACATAATCCATCCGAACAAATTCACATCGTCGTATGTATATCGCAGTAATAATACGCATTCACATATGTAACTTGAGACTTGGGCCGAATGAATAAATGTGAGCTATCCCTATCAATTTCGACATCGGTATCGACTTGGAAATCGGCATCGGTACTGACGTCCACGTGTCTCCGTTGACGTTGACGTCCATATCATCCTTCACAGCACAGAACACAATATAGAATCTATAACTACGAGACGGTTGAATAAATGTGACTAATTTTACAAACTGAGCTCCTCTTGTCTTCACTCTTCACATCTCCTCTGATTCATATCCATATGTTATACCCGTATTGCGTCCGTGTTCCGTATTCCCTATTTCCCCCAGTATTCAAGCGTAATTGTTTTTAGTTAGTATTTTCGCTCGTTGTTCGGGTTCTGGTCCGGGTCGAGGTAGCAGTCCAAAAGCTACAGGATCTGTGTTCTCCACACACACACACCCACACATGCCTGCACTGGATGACAGTATGACAGATAGGATTTGGCATGAGACAAAACTCGGTTCCCATACATTACAAGCGCATGCATATATCGTCAGTGAAGAAGCAAAATGGCCTATATCAATTTTTAGTTGCATGTAAAATACACTGTCTACAAAATAGTTAAAATATCATGATCCTAAAAACATGTAAATAGTTTGCACGTTTCAAAAATATGTGAATAGAACACTTTGCACTTTTCAAAAAATATTAGAACATTTTTCAATTTTCAAAAATATGTAAATAGAACACTTTGCATTTTTCAGAAAAATGCAAATAAAACATTTTGCACTTTTCAAAAAACATGCAAATAAAACATTTTGTACTTTTCAAAAAACATGCAAATAAAAGTTTTTGCACTTTTCAAAAAACATGCAAATAAAACATTTTACACGTTTCAAAAACATATAAATAAAATTTTAAAATTGGATATTGGTCATTTTTACTCTTCGCAGATGATATGTATAGTCTGTGTATCTCTATGTATATACCTACACACCCACCTCCTTTCCACTTGCACTCCCAACTTGATTCGACTTGCTATTATTATTTTCTAAGTTTCTACTTCCACTCGTGTGTAATTTTGTATTTGCACTTTCGTACATAGATTCTGTACTTGTATCGAGCCCGGAAAGTGGAATGGAAAACGACACGACGACAACAACAAGGAGAAGGACCATCATTAGAGAAGGAGAATACTGACGTATTAGGATTTCATCACTGAATTGTCTAATTAAATTTACAGTCCAATACTCAAGCTGAATGCGTATTCCTCGTTTCATAGGGATTCCCTTTAATTTCTTCAATTTCAAATTCGACTTCGACAGAAGAACTCATTGTCAGAGACAGAGAGAGAGAGAGATACATACTAGATAGAGTGCGCTCTGTCTCTCCTTCAGTTCATGTGCATGTTCTTGAAACCATGTAATTCTAGAATTTAGTTAGTTTTACAATTGCAAACTGCATCTCAAGAATCCTCATGAGACTCCAGTGTTGTGTTGAGCTGGGGCTATGGGCTATGGGCGAATCCGGTTTAAGGCACCGGCAACAGTACCAGCACCAACACCGGCATCGCTTGGGCTTACATATGGCGCTACATATCTACTAGGTTTTCTCTAAAATTCCAATACAATGTAAATGGGGGAGAAAGTCGAGAAAGGGAGTTGTAGAGTACAGAGTACACAAGTAAGTGGGTAGCTCGTTTCTCAGTAATTGCATTTCAGTGGCTTTCCCTTTCTTTAATTTTACTCTTAAACTTTCAACTCAAGCGTGATTTTAACCACAAAATGAACGCTGTGGATGGGGTATTATGGAGTGGCTCTGTGACTCTGTGTATCAAGTTCAACTGTATTCATACACGTGCACTATACAACTATACACATTGTACATAGTGTGATATGCTATTGTTCGTTCAGAGATATATGTAAGTGCCTACATACCTACATACCTACCTACACAAGCTATTAAATTTAAATTTATTTAACAACCTGCACACGCTACTATAGCTGAACGTATCTATTTACTTTCTCTACATTTTGTTTATGAAAAAAAAAGAAGTTTAAATAGTGTTTCTTTCTTCTACACAGTATGTATAAGCCAAATGCTGATGACTTTCTGTTTCTACTGCGGAAAAGATGTGTAACTTGAAAATATTAGGTTAGAGAGGCTCAGACTCAGAATTGAGCCAATTTTGAAGGTATTATTTTTTTTTCCTTATTTCGTTTTCATTCATTGTATAATACACACACACACAATACAATTACACAGATGCTGGAGCTGGAAATAAAACGTTTTGCAATCATTGTATATGTTCAGAAGCCAGAATGGCATGAAACTGAAACGACGCAATTTCACTGTAGGTATAACCGTATGTATTTTTTTGAGCTGTTCATAACCAAAGCCAAAGGGCACATGTCAATATAATGTAATGTGTACCTACCAACTGGAAATTAAAATAGTCATGCAACTGCACGTTTCAAAAGAAGTCAATTACGTCTCACGTTTATAAAATGTTTGTATAGCACAATTACTACAGTCGTACAGAACCTGCATGGAATATTCAAAATTGGATATTGTACTTTCAAGGACAAATTCTTCGTCATCAGCATTGTCCCGTAGGTGTGCAAATTAAAGTGAATGTTTTATGTAATTTTAATTGGATAAACATTATAATAAATGAATAAAAAAATTTTGTTGATGTTTATTGTCTTGCATTAATTTGGTTAGTAAAACAGACGGGAGGAATCTGACTCCAGCTACATTGTCCTTACATTTCAAATTAACGGCGGGAACGGTAACGCTAACGCTTTGTGTATGGTGATAGCGTTGTAGGTGTAGGAATTTTGGACTATTTTCAATACGTGACAAAAACAATATTGTTTTAAGGGGAGGTAACTTATAGGCTACAGGTACCGAGGTACCTTTGAGTATTTTGTTTGTAAATATTTTATATAAATTTGAGAGGTTTCCCTTTCCCATATGAAACCTGACACAAATTAGCACTATAATTTTGAAGCGTAGTGCGTCTCTACTTACAATTGTAGATCAAAATCCGATTTCCGTGTCTTGAGTCTTCCCTCTCCAATGTAAAGTGGACAGGGGACATGGCAATGTGAAAATGTGATGAAAATTACATTCAAATTCTGAAGAGATTTTGTCTTTTATCTTTTCCTATAGGAATTCTTCCTTTATTTTTTTTTGCATGTGGATATGCATTTGCTTCACACATATTTTTCAACAAAATCAAAATATATACTGACAATGAGCCAATGGAGCACTATGTAAGGTACCCACGGTATTAGAACAGAGTGAGTCTGTGACTAAAAGTAAAATAAGATCTTGGACTATCCATAGGGCTATCTGGCTATGCATCTATATCGTCTGTAAAGAACCAAAATTACCCATATCCATTTTTAGCTAATAGAAATAGGTACTGTCCACAAAAAATAATCAAATGTCTTGAAAGCATTTAAATAGACCATTTTGCACTTTTCAAAAATATGTAAACAGAACATTTCACACTTTTCAAAAATATGTAAACAGAACATTTCACACTTTTCAAAAACATGTAAATTGAATGTTTTGCACTTTTTAAAAATACGTAAATTTAACCTTTAACACATTTTAAAAACATGCAAATAGAAAAAATTGCACTTTTAAAGAATATGTAAATGGAACATTTTGCGTTTTTCAAAAACATGTACCGTATTTCCTGGAATAGTACACGGAGTGTACTATTCAAATTCCGATC
Organism: Dicyrtomina minuta; assembly: GCA_949802685.1. Classification (NCBI taxonomy): domain Eukaryota; kingdom Metazoa; phylum Arthropoda; class Collembola; order Symphypleona; family Dicyrtomidae; genus Dicyrtomina; species Dicyrtomina minuta. Next base: position 10,686,762 of record OX461809.1, on the reverse strand, counting down.
TCACGGACCCGTGTTCTAAAACAGGCCCGTGTACTATTACAGGCCCGTGCTCTAAATGTAATTTCAACTTAACGTTATTAAAGAATCAAATTAATATTATGTAGGTATATGTAAAAAAATCTGAACCTACAAATTAGCAGATATGAAAATTTGTTGTAACACAGTAAATCAACTGTTCTTGGCAAAATGAATCCAATTAGAATTACCTACTATTTAAAACTGATTCGAACTAAACTTAAAATTTATATTTTGCCTACGACGTCCTTATTTAATTCAAATTAACACAAACATAGTTATCAAAAAAGAAAATGCAAATTAACTTGGCTGTGAAATGGCCATGGCCAATATCAACGTCATAAAAATTCAAGCAAAATATAAAATACATATCGTCAGCGAAGAGGCAAATCTGACTATCTCCTTTTGGTGCTGAAAGCGAAACTGACTATTACCATTTTTTGCTAAAAGCGAAAATGACTATCTCCATTTTTTCTCAAAATACTTTAAAAAGGAGGCAAAAAAACTAAATGTGCCAATGCAGCATGTTATAAAGCATACGTTTTTGTTAAAGGGTCGTCCATATATGACGTCACAAAAATTATTGCTCTTTAAGAACTACTCTCATTATAACAGCTCAACTGTAACAAGGCGTGTCATAAATACCAGACAGGACCCACACACGCTAAGTGTGACGTCATTTATAGACAACCCATTATAAATATTATAATATTAAATATATTTTATCTATTGATTTTATCATTAGCTATTGGAAATCTAAATCATTGTGTCAACCTTTACTGACTGAACTCAGCGTTAACGTTCAAATTTTCAGATTCTCGTTTTCCACTTAACAAGTGTTAATTGTTCTAGGGAAATGTCATGTGGGAAGCTTACTGAGAAATACTAGACATCATGACGTTAGAACTATTATTGCTAATCATTTGAAAACGCTTGATTGGATTGTGCATGAAGAAGTGACTGATGGTGCTTCAAAAAGGGTTGACATCATCTGCTGGCGAAAAGATCTACTGTCAGGGTACATTCTGGATCCCACAATTCGTATGGAGCAGTCATGTAGTCAAGCTGAAGAAGTTAATATTGAAAAGCAGGCGCATTATAACCCATGCATTCCTTACTTTTTGGACAAGTACAAACTGAAGAAGTTGGAAGTGGTTGGACTTCTCGTTGGAGCTCGGGGCACTATAACTGAGTTCTTTGAATCATTTCGCAAAGAATTGCGTCTTCCATCAAAAATGATTGAAGAAATCGTAGTTGCTACAATTCGAGGCTCATGCCGAATCGCCCACAATCATTTATATAATATGAATTTATCCCATAGTTGATTTTAATTTGATCATTTAAATTAATGTTATTGTTTGATATACAAAAATCATATTTAACTTGTAAATAATGTGTTTTGTTTTTACTGTGTCTTAATGGCAAGCGTAATAGTGCGCCAGTTGTAAATAAAATTTTACTATCTCTCTGGCAGTTTTCTAGTGACGACTGCTTTCTGTATGCCAGGAAACAGCACGGTTGGCACATTGATTCAATATAATTATTAACTAATGACAAATATTTTCTAATAATAAAACTCCTTGCGATAGCCAAGCTTTTATAAATGGAGGTATTTTCTGAGAAAGCAATAATTATTGCAACAAAAAGTCTAACAAAAATTGTTGTGACGACGTTTATGGACGACCCCTAAACAAAAACGTTTCCTTCATAACATGCTGCATTGGTACATATAGTTTTTGTGCCTTCTTTTAATGGTATTTCGAGAAAAATGGAGATAGTCATTTTCGCTTTTAGCAAAAAATGGTAATAGTCAGTTTCGCTTTTAACATCAAAAGGAGATAGTCAGATTTGCCTCTTCGCTGACGATATGTGAATGACGAAAGCGTAAAGGTAAGGCTGAACTATATTTTACTTGTGGTTCAAATATTATAATGCAGAGAACCACTGTCAAGTGGAAAACCTTATGAACATCTAAATAACCCATGCATAAGCCTGGGACCGTGTAAAATCATAGGTTTGTATACAATAACAGACCCGTGTACTACTACAGACCCGTGTACTATTCAAAATCCGTCATCCTAGACCCGTGTAATAATACAGGCCAGTGTACTATTTCAGGAAATACGGTAAATAGAAAATTCTGGAATTTTTAAAAACATGTAAATTCATCCTTAAACGCATTTAAAAAACATGCAAATAGAACAATTTGCACTTTTAAAAAATACGTGAATGGAACATTTTGCAATTTTCAAAAACATGTAAATAGAACAAGATAGACTTTTCAAAAAGTCTTAATTAACATTTTACGCCTTTTTCCGATTTTGTTTTTATGACATAGCTCATTTTGATTCCAGCATAAATTGGATATGGGTCATTTTGGTTCTTGACAGACGATATATACAACAACAAAGGATAAAACTAGAAAATAAGGAGGGGATAGGAGCTAGAACTAGGCGTCATGTAAAATGCAGGGTTGTAGATTCAATGTAAGAGCTCACTAGTTCAGTATGGAATATTGTATATTTTACTTTTTTTTCCACAACATACTTTCCTGAAATGGTTCCATACTTTTATCAGTCTCAAATGAAATTCCGTTGTAGCGCAAAATCCACTTTCAGTATTATCAAGTCAAATCCTATAGAAAAGTATGTGTCCTACTGATATACCCTTGAATGCAGTCAGATCGTGGTTGTTTATTGTGAAGTATAAAAATGAACCGCTTGATGATTTTTACTAAAATGTCCGCCTCAAAACAATAGGAAAAGGCCAGGGCCAGGCATGAATTAAAGTCAGATGCTTTTTTTTCGTTAGAACTTGTAAATGTTCGTTTAAAACATTGTTCAGGGTAATATGCGTAGATCATGATGAATAGATCAATAGGAGAGCTACTGCTTAACAAGCGCACCTTTAATTTCCCCTGAATTAAAAAAAGTCTACTCTATTTGAGTTTGAGTTTGAGTTTAATTTTATTAATCTATATACACTTCTAGGAAGAGACAAGGCAAGAGGAAGTACTTCCATTCTTGTCCTTGTTTACTCTCGTTTTATTTTCAGGAAGAAAACAGATTCTGCTCCAGATGTTTTTATCGTTTGTATTTGTTTGGCTAAATCCACGCATTTCTATAGCTACAAATATTCTCAGAACAATTATAAACACGTTTCCTATAAATATTCCTCTAGTGTAGCTCTTGTTTCAGTTACATAGGGAAGAAAATCAAAGGGAACGGGGCCCCATAAAATCAAAAGCAAAAGCACAAAGATAAAGTGTAATGGGATATAGATATCTATGCCCTATATCTATAAACACAAAAACAACGACAACTAATTGGCAGGCTAACCTTGCTCAAGTTGTACCGGAGCTGGTACATAGAAACCGGTCCTGGTATATCCGTTCGTATCCATTACACTCTGTTCAAAATAAATATTGAGTCTTGTGTTTTTTAATTTTGTTTTGTATTGCTTAAATTCATGCTAAAACCAATTTAAAATGTACGGTTCTGTAAAAGAGAGATTCACTAACAATTTAGATTTTTTTAAACATTTTATTCCGTATTTTTAAACACTCGTGTATACATCGCATTACGTGCATAATTACACTGTTTTAAGAAAACATTTTTAAAACTAATTAAATAATTAATTCTAGTATTTAAACCTACACAATTTTGTTTACGGAAGGGATGAAAAATGAAATGAAACCAACTCAACGGTGTTCATCCATAGGCAGTTGGTATTTTTTGCTAGTACTATGGAAATGGAAACGCTGCTCTTAAAGGGAAAGCCGTCATAAGTACACTCGGAGTGATGCTTGCTGCACTTGTGCCCTAATTAGCATGCAATATCTAATTAGACGCTGAGTATTCTGTGGCGTTTGTAAGATTGGTAATTAAACCGTCTCTATTACATTTTTGTTATTTAGCAAACACGTAGAGTCCTTGTCGTTGGATTTGGATGTGTAAAAGAAAAAAGTAGCTCTAATTATGAATTCCTAAACATGAAGGTATTTCTTCTTTTTTTTGCTTTGATGTTGGCCGAGAGAGTTTTGTTGAAACAGTATTCTTTACTAATGGTAATCTAGACTCGTAAAACAAGTATGCACATATCTATTTATAATTATGAGGCAAGGTTGGAGTCGGATGAGTCCTCCTCCGGGCAAAGCTGTTTACAGTTTACAGTAATGAGTATTTAATGAATTTGTATAAATAACGGATGTACCTATTAAAATGAGCCAAAGCGCCAAGACCGGGGTAGCATGTAACGCTTTTGTTGCGCAACAGTAATGTTTGCTCACTATACTCTGCACTGTAAATACACTATGATAAACGATTTGGAGGCGAAGGCGAAAGCAGAGTGTAACAGATTCACATTGTGTAGGCACAACAAATGAGTCGGGACTTGAACTAATTGTTTTAACAATTTGTACCTTTCAGTGCGTAAGCCAATGTTACCATACTTACTACAGACCGTATGGGAATGAAATTCAGAAATTCTGAGCTCCGTCTAAATATTGTTATTTCGAGTCTGCAATTCACTAATACCATTGTATCGCATCGAAATATCCCCTCCCCCCCTCTCCTTTCACCCTTGGAAAGACATTTCATCTTCATCTGGAAATCCCATTCATCTCAAGCATTACAAAGGTATTATATTTTTACGTATGTATATTACTCATTCTACACTATAAACCTAAAGTCAACTCTAACACCAAGTCAAACACTAATAATATAGGTATTGTATTAGATTGTCGACAGCAGACGCAAGGTTTAGAGTTGGAATGAAAATCTACGGAAATCGTTTAATCTATCAGCTCACTTTCGGTTTTGCTCTCGGCTTCGGCCTCGGCGCCAGTGTCGGTCATCCAAGTTTAAGTGAATATTAAAAAGATATTAATGTAAGCTCTAGAGAAAGTGTTGACTTAGAAAGTCATGACTTTCTTTGCTCCTTTCTTTTACGATTTCGGACCAATGTACTATATAACAGGCCCGCGTACTATTTAATTCTAGACCTCTCAGACTCCCGTACTATCCCGCTTTTTACTATTTCAGACTTGATAGAAGATATTACTATTACTCGATGTATAGTACAACCAAGTTATGCAGCATGTCAAACATTTTATTGTATGTAAAGCTTTCAGATCTATAAACTGTGAGACTAAACCGACCATCCGGATGCAGTTATCTCCTTGAACAAAGGTTTTACAAAATTTATAATGTACAAAAGTAGAATGTTGATTGGCAGAGCACTTCAAAGTATAGTGTAGAACATTCTCTGAAAATTCCAGCTGAGACTTCACTCTTATTCTTTCATATATTATTAAATATAAAAGCTATACATGTGAAGCCTATGTATGATTATGCCCTTTGCTTAGTCTATAAGTTTGTGAGGAATACATCTACATCCCATTTTCCCTCCTCACTCCATCTCAATGACACGACAGGACAAGGATATGTGATATGTGATATGTAGATTTTTATGCGGTGATTCCGTGATAGTCCATTTTCTTTTTTCTACAAGCTACGGAGCAAACTACGACGAAGATGAACTAAGGAAGAGAAAGGCAAAGTGATAGAGAAAGTGTGTGTGTGGCCTTTTATTTTTGGAAGTACTAGATTTACGACCTGTAATGTGCGGAGCATATGAGTCGTTGTCGTTCCTGAAGCTCCATCTCGATGACGTAATGAGGGAGGAAGAGAAAGCAGAGAAAGATCATAATGAGAGTGTATGTACTGTGCGGCTTAGGGTTAGAGATGTAGAGGATATATGTATAGTATTATGGACTCATATTGGAGTACTCAAAAAAGTACTAGCGCAAGAGTTTGTAGAGATTTTTGAAGTTCCAATGATTTTATTCCGCCTCTCTTCTTTCCATAACTTTGATGGCATGCAGTATTGTCGTCAATTTTCATTCTGTGGTGTCAACTTAAGTGTCTCAAGAGTGAGTTCAAGTACGAGGAGCATGGAATGTATTTGAGGAGTCTCTGCATCTTGTCTCAAAGTTCAAAACCTCAGCGCTCAACGTTCTACGTACTACTTACTCTGTACTATACGTACTACGTAGTACAATCCCGCATACCCATCCGCGGATCTCAATTCTTGGCGTTGGCTCGAGTTTCAGTTTCCACTGGTTTCCGTTTTGGTCTCCTTTGAGGAGAAGGAGAGTACGAGTGGTTCGCACTCAGTTTAGATGAAGACTGGAGAAAGTACAGAAAGGAGTATAGGGAGACAGACACGCGGGAAGAAGGGAGAGAGAGAGAGTGTAAGAGTAATTTACGATAGCGATGGAAATAGTCTATCCGCCTAGGTAATAGTTGGAAATTGCGTCAAGACAATGGACTCTTGACTTGTTCCAGTATGCTTTTATCTTCCCTATACTCTACACATACACTCGACACCGACACCAGGAGCTCCCCAACCTCAGCAGCAACAGCATCGGCACGGCTCCGACTACAGACTTTCTCCATGAAGTACATACGTAGTTCAAGAGCGCCGAGTGAGAGTTAAATAAATTGGCCGAATAAAACTCTGTGGAAAAGTGTAGCGCTGGATTGGAATGGAGAAGCTCTTTCCCTTTCTCCTACTTTCTCACTGTCTCACTTTCCAAAAGCCAAAGCCATATTAGTTGCTATGTATGTATGGGGTCTCTGTAATAAACCGAAACCGTATGGGCTATACATGTGTTGGACTCCCTCGCTGTGGGTCTGGCTTTGGTTTTGAGGAGCTTAGTAAAGTAGTGTAGAGTAGAGCTGGTCCGGTTCTGGTAGACTGTATGCGTGTCTGCATGTAATGGAGCCATAATAAGATGGAGGGCGTAAGGATATTCTGTAAATTGAAGTGTTGAAATAAAATTCTGTTCCTTCCTAGAAACTTATAGGGTTCTAAAACTTTCACAGTTTTCGTCATTGCTCCTTTGAGAAGTAAGCACTCTTCTTCTCCGTCTTCTTCTGCATCCTCTTCATCTTCCCTTTCATCTCTGTCTCACTCTCTCTCTCTCCACTCCTCAAGTCTCCTTAGTTTTCTCACCCAAAAAAGCTTGAAAATCCTTCAAAAAGTTAACACTGAACAGTCTCCCATGTCAAACTCTGACTCTGGCTCTGGATCCACGACAATGAAACACACTTTCACTCTCACCATTCTACTTTCTCCCTTTGAATATTTCTGAATATAGTGAAAACCACAGGGAAAGACCTCACTCTCAACTTTCAACTTAACTAACCCTACAACTCCGGATTCTAAATTTCACAGATTTTGGAATTTGAATTAAATTTATATTTTTCTAGAGTTGAGCTCCGTGTTTGTATAGATAGAGAAAAGATGTAATCATTCCAGACTAGTGAGAGGGAGAGAAGGTAGATTTATAAAGGAGTCAACTCTTTGTGACGGGGATTCCGTGCTTGTAGAATGCAGCTTATATAGGGAACATCTATCACTTTCTCTGGCTATGATCATACACTGATAGTATAGTGCTGACAAAGCTTTGGTTCGGTTTGGTTTAGTCTAATAAATGAGAGCAATTTACCTCCTACAACTCTGGTAACGCATTCCCCGCTGTGGTTGTATATATGGTTTTAAAGAGACGAGAGTGACGGTATAATAGAGTCAGACCAGGCTCCCTCCGTCTCTGCCCTGAGCAGTGTGCGACGGGACTAAATTAACGCTACCCTGCGCTCTCGTGTGTGAGTGAGTGAAAGGATGAGTGAAAGGAGAAAGGAGAAAGCTAGAAGATTTCTTTGTACATTTAATTTTTTCTTTCTCAACAAAGGTGGTAGGTGCTAAGCTAAGCTCTGCCACGGCATGGCATGGCATGTCAGGCAATAGCAACCAAGGCAGACGAGCCAGGTATTGGTAGATATTGGTGGCAGATACACGCGTATCGACTGTAGACTTTTACATAGTCAGCGGTACACGTATCCGCGTAGGTAGTATGTATTTAGTGGGGAAAGTAAATGTAAAAACTTTATTTATATACAAGCCTAATAAATACTCTGACGTTGTAATTGTATTGTGCTCTGGAATGTACGTCTGTAACGAATTGCATTGTAATTGTAAGTTTTCACACATCCACGACTAGGGCTACAACGAAGGCTGAATGCATACAGACAAACTGATGCGGGTACAAACAAACACTGGCAGACAGACAGTCTAATGGGAGGGAGTAAGACGGCTCTGTTCCGCATTGTACTGGTGAAAGTGCTTTCTCCAAGGTTTCACATTCCCCTTGTTATTTGAGAACCATTGAGAAGGTTTGTTGAATAGTCGGAATTGAAAAGCTAATATATCCTTTCTTTTGACGGTAACAGTTCTAAATTCCAAGTGAATTTACTACTACTCCCAAGTCACGATACGATACGATACTTTCGAAGGAAAAAATGGCTGCGGAATGGCGGAAATCCGGTAAATCCCAGCAGGGCCGGTACCGCTACCACCAACACCATCGAGTACCAGAAGGGCCGCTTGCTAAACTAATAAATTTCAAGAAAAAAAACATTCACTTAAAAGCTTTATGAAGTCACGTTGGTCTTGTCTGGCCTCTGTTTTCCGTGGCCGGTTTAAATTCCAAATCCGCCCCATGCCTCCCCATGCTCCCATGCCTATGCATCCAAATCCAGCATAGATACCACCTACCCACCTAACCTACCCAGGAGAGTTTTAATATTTATGGCACGTGACAGCACTATCATTACATTAACATACTAAACACGCTTAGTACAAAAATAAACACGAAACGATTTTCTTAAAAAATAAACGAGAAAAAAAACCTACAAAATTACTTATTGTAGTCAACGCCTACGCCTTCGTCATGAGTCATATAGGCATCGTCATGGTCGTGATTATAAATCTAATCTAACGTAAAGTAATGTAATGTAAAGTTTTTTCTCGTTTCTGTTCGAATGAGCGCTCTGTGCAGTGTGCAGTCTACGTTGGCTTCATATTCGAGCTGTTGCTGCACCGAGTTTTTTGCTGTTGCGATTTTCTGTCCTTTCTCTCCTGTCGTCGCTGCCCTACATTTCTCAACTTTTTGTTTGGAATTTGTTTATTTTCTTTGAAAGAAAAGTACGTGTGTACCTACATTACCACTAGCTAAAACTACAATGGAACAAACAAGGCGAGGCATGGAGATGGAGTGCCATGGGCTGCACCTACACCTGGGCTATCCTCCACGTCTATTTCAACTTTCTTTTATTTTCGTTCCGGATAATACCGTGTGGCCCGTGGCAGTTGTTGGTTGTCGTTGTCCTTGTCGTGCGTTGCGCTCAGGATCGGAGGCAGAGTCGCAGACTCTCTCAGCGGAAAGGTATGTGCACGAGTCTCTGTTTTGTGTGTGTGTATGTAATTACATTTTCCTCTGAAAAAGAAACAAGGAAATTGTATTCAAACTGATCCCATTAAAAAAGCATAGGGATAGTTTTTGTAGCTTATTTATGTGTCCGCTCGTGCACTGAAACTGGATTGAGTTAGAAAAAATCGAACAATAAGGCAACGCTTTAGCAACACAATGTACAACATCAAATCCAAATGTTATAATATGTACAAAGCGTGGCCGTTATTTGAACTAAAAGCTGTGGATTGTAGCCATATTTTACACAATATAAAAAGAAATTACAGACACATTTTAACTTACGTCATGATTAGATAGCCTCACCTGGTATTTCATTACCAGTCCCATTGTAATGCAGTTAGATATGTATTATTCGTAGTGCAGCGGAGGGGGCTCAGCACTATACAGCACTATACACTCAGAAAAGGAGACCAAGTTCAAGTAGAAGTAAAATCGATCCTTTATGTAAATTAGAAATGGGGCATAAAAAGCTGCTAAAAATGCTGATTTGAAAATAAAATATGCTCGTGTTGGGGATGGTGATGGTCTTTGTGTTGGTGGATGTTGTTGTTGTTGTTGTTGTTATCCTGCTATGCTCAGTTTTCCACCGCCACTATACATGTACTCGCCGACCATGACAATGATATATATGGGATTGGTACATAACAAATTTGACGGGGCGAAAAGTAATTGTTCACGTTGTTGATAATTTATTTACAAGGGACTTTTTGTATCTGTAGAGTTTTAATATAATATGCGCTCCGCATTATTATTATTCTTCTCCCCAGTTTGTGCATTCTTGATATTTTCGGAATTGAATTGAAAATTTATTTTGCGCATTACGTAGAGACAGACAGAGAGAGCGAGAGAGAGAGCGAGACTGCGAGACAGAGACAAAGAACTTGAGAGTCCAGAGGGACGTGGACGTTGACAGCCACTTGTAGCCATAGTTACGAGGAGCTTACTGTCTACGTTGCGATATTGTGCTTTCAGGGGCTTAGATAAAAATATGAAGTATGTTGTCGTAGGTATAGGTGCATGCCTTTAGTTGATGAAGTAGCAATATCAGGGAAATCAGCTTAAAGCCCCATACAGTGCTGATGTTGAACAAAAAAAGACGTGGATTTTGTACATTTTATGCATGCCAAAAAATCACTTAATTTCAAAATTTTTCATTTTTAAAATCTGTATTAGAACAATTTATTTGCTTTAGAAAATATAAAACTATGGAATATATTGCTTTTCTAAATGCTCAATTAATAAAGTTTTAATCTTAAATCGATATTTGATAAGAAAAAAATACGTCTATAATGAGCGTTATTAGAGCATTTTAATTTTTACATAAAAAAAAACCATTGATATTATGAATATTCGCGCTTTTAAATTAATGGTTAAAAATGGAAATTATTAAAATATTATTATTGTTGATCAAATGTTGCCTCTTCTTCACATACATTTTCAAAACAATATAGCACGAAAAACTCATCATGTTTCAGACAAGCAAATAGTGCATAAAAGTAAAAACGCATTTTGCAAAAGTTGTGCAGAGCTTGTATTGCGTGTTCCATAGGGATTTAAATATATTACCTTCACATTTCTTGGTATGGTATTTGAAAACATTATGCTATTAAATGTTTTGTTTTGTTTGTGTACAACAAACTTGTTCAGAATTCAGTGGAGTGGAGAGATATTCCAATTCAAGAGAGACAGTCGTAGAAAACGAGGCACGAGGAAAGTAAAATCCAGTGATTGTCTGACACTGAGCAAACAATGTCATCATAAGAAAAGCACTTAAAAATTTGAGGTAAGAAAATACCTATATAGGTATAGGTATATATAATAATCTTGAAACTTTGTTGAAGATTCAAGTGCTTCTTTGAAACTCTCTCCTCTTACCCCTTTCCCCGCTTCCAAGTTCCAAGTGCTAATACATAATTTTCAAAAAAAAAAGAAAAAAAGAAAAATAAACGAAAAACGAAACGTGTGGAAATGTATAGTAATGTATATTATTGTGTAAAACGATGTGGATTTGTATAGGGTGTAATATATGTGCACTTATTCGGCTTCATGAGCACACTCATTTTAGTATAGAATTCTACAAAGTTTTTATTTTTCGATTATAGAAGTTTTATGTCATTGTCGTTGCGTGTGTACAGTGTATGGAGAAGGTTACGGTTACGGTAGCGGTTACGGTAGCAGTCACGGTTTGGAGAGAATGAAAAAAAGAGTCGAGTAATTTATTTTACTGTTGAAAAGGAAAAGCGAACGTTTGATGGATGGCTATGCCTCTATATGTTTGGCTACACGAGTTCAGCTACGGCTCCTATTATATTTCCGATTTCGATCCCATGTCTACTCCACGTAATGTAGCTTTCTCAAGGCTTTCCCCTCTTTCTCCTTCTTGCTATTGCTTGCGTTTGTTCTGTTGACATGATGACGTAATACTTTTTGTATGAAAACAAATCAAGAATTTAGTAGGATTACAGAGAAGAGAGCAACATAAAAATTATAAAGGGTGATCCACCACAGTTTTTGACGGGTATAATTTTGATTTTGTACTACAGTCATATATATGAAGTAATAGAGAATATTTGCAACATGTTTGAAAAGTCTCTCGGTCAAAAACGCGTATTTAATAAGTGTTCAAAATGTCTCACACGTTGTTGATTCAAAAAAAATAATTTTTAAATATATCTTGTAACGGTGTAAGCTAGACAAAATGTTTAATCTAAGATAAAGTAAAATGAAGCGATATTAGAATTTAAACGCATCTTAATTAAAAAATATTAAAATTAAAATTTTAAGTAATCACAAGTTACGTCTCCGTCTCACAATATTTTCATATAATGGTATAAAAAAAGTTTTTATTTTTATTATGCATTACTGCGTCTACATCAATATTTAAAAAAAAACAGCAGGACGGAAATAGAATATACCTACATATCATACTCATGTCGTACGTACCTGTACATCCAGGGACCACAACAGGGACTCTGACTCCCAAACTTAAACTTTCCATGAGTTTTCAAGAGGATTTATTTCATGGGTTAGATTTATAGAGTCTCCAGGTTGAAAGTTGAAATAGTTACTAGATTAAATTCTTTCAGTGTCAGTTCCAAGAGTTTATTTCAAAATATGTATATATAGGCACACGCACACATTTACATGCACATTTTCAACCTTTCTTTATTAGACAGGGTAGTTGCCGTGGGTAACTGTAGCCTTCTCCCTCCGTTCTTGTAATGTATAGCACCTTCATTTCATAATATCATATTGCATACGTGTACGTAGTACACAACCTACGTCCTATATAGTCACAGTATCTTATTCTTATACCGACCACCGAGACCGAGACCGAGACCGACACCGACACCGACACCGACACCGACACCGACACCGACACCGACACCGACACCGACACCGACAGTTACTACAACCTACATGATGGGTAACTTATCGTTAGATTATGCTCACCTTTTTTTTCTGGGAAGCAACGGCGTCACGTGAGATAAAATAGAACAAGTGGCAGTTACAAGTACGTACATATGTAGGTACATGGTTGTCTTATTTTTGTCCCCGTCTTTGGTATTCAGTATTCGGTTCCGTTCAGATGACAAAATTATGTACTGTGTGTAGTAGTGAATTGGGATTCCCGCCCCACACAAGACATCTCGTTGAATCTATAGGTTAAATGTACTGCTATACATAATGTAGGTATAGGTATTTATATATAGTGACAGTTTTTCAAAGTGTACTGCACAGACGGGGATTACTATGATTTTCGGGGAAGCGGGATACACGTCATAATGTATAGAAAACACGAAAACAGTGTCTGAGAAGGAGGCGCTGTGTAGTAGTCTGTAGGGTCGTCTAAAAAATGTCTTCACTTTCTCCGTTCAGGCTCTTCTCTTATTTATGTGGACAAGTTAGAAAGTTCGATTAAGTAGTTTGATAAACTTTATAAACTACAACAACTCCAGATCAATTTTTATATCAGAGAGAGAGAGAGAGAAGAAAAGGATGTGTACGAGTAGTTTTGCATGCAATACCAAAATTGAGCCACACACAACACATAGCACGACCGCACCAGTGACAATGCGAATGTCAATACCAGAACCGGAACCGAAGCCAAACCCGAAACCGAACCCGAAACCGAAACCGAAACCGACACCATACTGCATCAACATAATAATTTCCAATGTGCATCCTAAAGTCTCTCTACTCTGTCTGTCTGCTCCCTGTACTCATATGCAATTCCTGAGCTGCTATAGGAATGTTCTTGTTTAAAAACTGAAGGCTGAATTGCCAGAAAGTCCTTCTTTTTCTTTTTATTACCGTAACCGAAGGAGGAGAATCAATAGGGATCTTCCTCCAATACATTTCTTATACATCTGCATATAGGGACATCCATACATAATTATATGTGTCCTCTCACCCTACACATCATTCCACATCTCTCCAGATATCCCTATTCACTTGCCACTGACTTTCACTTGGTATTTTGAGATGGAGATGGGGAACGAGAGCGAGAATTTTTTGTGTATATGTACCGCTCCTGATCGGATTTTTGTGTAACATTGTTATGCTCTCTGAAAAAAAAGAAAAAAAAAATACACGGCTGCTTTTGTCAGAACTTGTGTAAGGCATCGATTTACTGTCTTTGAGAGAAAAGCATACATAATACATGGTGTGTACATAGGGGCATATATAGACATATGATTATTGGATTGAGCTTGGGATGGGGATGGGGATGGGGATGGGGACGGGGACGGGGACGGGGACGGGGACGGGGACGGGGACGGGGACGGGGAGTGGATGGGGTTCCCCTCACGCCTTTCATTCAATTTCCATGTTCACTCCTTAGATAAACTTGTTTCCAGAACTCAACTGCCTTCTGTAATGGAAACTATATGTACCTAGCTGTGGGTAATATGGCTTCATATACAACTACATAACATGGTATGTACTGTATATATAATTCTGAATGGAATTCAGCAATGGTCATATATAGCCCTTGTCAAAAAGAAAAACAAGAGCGTGGTAATGGAAACGAAAGAAATGGCCCTTTGGTCCTGGTCCTGGTACTGGTCCTACTGACTCACATTTTATACTGAAGCTACACAACTTCATCTGGTTCTGGTGCTGGTCGGATATCTGACGCTGCTGAGAAGAACAAAGAAAAATGTAGAGTGAATTACTGATATAGACATAGAGAGACGAGGCGACCTTCCATGCAGGGAAGGCCCTTCACTTTTCATTCATTTCACTATATAACCTAAGAAAGAATTCGTAATTCACTCGTCTCATCCCATCCATGTTATATGTCATTGAGATGCTTCTGGTACTGGTACAAATTACATAGCAGAATGTGTGGGTTTTTGGATGGAAATGCAGAGTTTCTATTCAGTATTCAGACATAATATATGTATTGAAAAGTAGGTACATTTTTCTTGGAAAGCCTAAAACGATTTTGTTTAAAAAAATTTTATATCGAATTATTTTAGTAATGAAGGAATTTCTTGAATTTCTTGTGTTTTCTCCCAAATTTTGTAGCTCCGGTTTAGCTGGTACTGTTACAGAAGGTTTTAAACTCTCATCATTAGAAACGTTTCACCAATGCAAGAAAGATTGTGCAATATTCCTCGAGTCAATTAAAATATAAAAGGTCATGGAATTTCCATTTGCAACTCCAACTCTCCGCTCGTGAGAAATCCGCGTAATCAAACACAATTTGGAACTGTGCGCAATGATGATTGCTTTAATAAATGACGATAATTTATACAAGTGTGAATTTTAATAAAAACTTAAAACTAGGAAATTCATATAAGTTGACGGTGAGTGAGTTATATAGGTTACATGAGTATATAAAAAAACCCAGCATCTTATTGTTAGTATGTAGAAGTGCCTCAGTGTAGCAGACAGAGACAGAGGCAGAACCCAAGTATTTCTGCTTTGTAACACTTGTATCCACTTAATTCATACAGACCACCCAAAACCCTATAGATGCACCAATGTACCTACTAGTATATATCATACAGATTTAAAGATACAGAGCTCCAATACTAAATCCTCACTAGCGCTTCCCACACAACCCACCATATATCTGGGTACATGGGGAATGCGGACGCGGGAGTCAACGGAATGGAGTCAGTTAAAACTTGTACCGTTTAGCAAATAGCCAAAACGCAAACGAAATGAAAACTAAATCCCCAAAAGGATTTTTAGAGAGCTTAAAATTTATAGGGCTATCGAAAAGTTGGTTTTAGTTCTCGTAGTAACTTTCAAAAAAGTATATTGTAATAACTCTAATAATGCCCTGGGAAAATTTGAAAGGGAGAAAGAAATTATGGTTCAGTTGGTTTTTGGTAAGTAGAAGAAGAAGAAGAGAAGAAAGAAAAGAAGCGCATCTTCTTGAACGCAGAGCTTCCGCCTCGCTCTTGGCTTCTGTACGGCTTCTCGGATATTCCGCTTTGACTTGGAAATAACGATCAAACAGTTAATCTTAGCCTGAGCCTAACCTATATGATTGGACTAGCTTTTTTTTAAAAAGATACCACATACCAATACCATGCATCACTAGACTAGGCTCCGGCTACGGCTCCTCCGATAACTTTTTCATTTCCCTATCTTTTTTTTTCTCCCACAGATAAACTTTCATGTCCTGTCTTCTTCTCCTTCTTCTTCTTCGGCTTCTTGAAATTGAAACGGATAAACTAAATTAAAAACATTGTATGTATATATAATATACATAGGGATATACCAATGAATGTTATATAGGATGATTTTTTAAAAACGAAAATAATATTTCTTCGAGACTCTGAAAAAGACTTTGAAAAGCGTGAAGAGTGAAGAGGGAAGATAAGAAGAGTGTCTATGGGCGAAAGTCTGACTTACTTGAACGTATCCAATAACCTATAAAGTTCAAACGGAGGAAGACAAGTATAATGAAGGGCCTTTTCTCTGGAATTAAACTCCTAATTACAACGATAAATTAATACTTTCCCAAAAGTTCAAACATTCAAAATCTTAACATTCGAAATTCATTCCCAGCCTAAAACTTCTTCATCCTTCTATTCGTTCCAAAGTAAAACCTACAGCATTGGACAATAACAAAAGTAAAGCCAGCCAAGTGCAGTTTTCTTTACACAATGTAAAAATGTGGCCCTGGTCCTAAACACTTGTTTTTTTCATTTTTCTTGAAAACAAACCTCAAAAGCGTTCAGATTGTAGTACGTTTTAAAAAGTTTTAATTTTGTGTGCTTTTTAAGAGGGACGCGGGTCAGGCTATGCGATGCTACTGAGTGCTGAAGAACCACCCGAAATTTTTGGAATTTACACTAAGCATTCAATCGCATTTTAGGGCAATATTTTTTTAAATTATTTAAAATTAGTTTTCAGCACCACCCCGTATTTCCAACTCAGATACGCCCCTGATTTTTAAAACTCAATTATAACAGTTTTTTATTATGAGAAAAAATTGTGTAAATTGTTGTTTCGGAAAGAAGACCAAAAGAAAACGTTGACTCAAATTTTTTCCAAATGGAATATATAAAACAAGGGACTAAGAAAACGGTATTTTTGTTCTTTGCAGGTGACCCATAAAACACGTTTTAGGTGAAAGTGAAATTTGAAAACACCGTTATCTTGAAAACTTATTGCGATCAACATAACCTACGAAAAACATGACGATACGAAACCTGGATCTACGAAACCAGATCTACGAAACTACGGACTACAAAACCCGACGCTACGAAAAAAAGCTAATCCACTCAAATATATGTTGTAAATAATTATAGTTTTATATAACTGATGGTGGTATAGTTTTAGAGTGCATATATCCCTCGCCAGTATTTTGTTCGTACTACTAACATAAACAAGCACAGTAAATACTCCTAATGAGACAACGTGTAATGCCCGAACCTACTACAATAATAATACGCTATGTTTTGTTTTACGTCTTTAGATTTGTGTGTAATTTCCCAGCTTTGTTGTTCGTGTCTAATTATTATGCTAAACTGTGAATATTGTGAAACAAAGTATAAACAAGGGAGGACGTGGGTTTAGTGTTCGAGAAGTGTAGTGTCAGGAGGTGTAATGGAGCTGTTAGCTGCTACATGAGGAGAAAGTTAGTGGGTAATAATTATTGACGGATTACTCGGGATGACATTGATGGATGCCTGGAATAATAATCTAAAAGTTGGCCAAGCTTTTAAGAGTGTGAAGCTCTGAGGGGGGTCTTACGATTAGTCTCATAGGGACTGGAGAAGAAAGAAACATTGATCCCATCAGGAACATCCGAGTCTTAATGTTTAATTAAACCTGAGTTAATTGGGAGATATTCTACGTATACAAGTTTTGTACAAATGGGAATGGCGCTGTGCGGAGAGACGGAGCGGAGGCGGTTCCTTTGTTTTGTTTGTACAAAAAAAAACTACTAATATAATTGAAGCCAACATATACTAGTATAACATATAATTACTAACTTACTAGATATATGGAAAATTGGTCCTATGTATAATGCCTATACAAGCCTGAGCTAGCAGTCCCAGCACCAGTACCATAGTACCAGCATCAGTAACAATAATCAGTGGCAGCCAGAGAATTTCGATCTATACAAACGCCTACGCACACACCATTATAAGACTATTGTTAAGGTAGAAAGTGTAGTTAAACTAGACGGAAAAAAATTATTTTGTTGATTGCCAAAATTAAAACATAATACAGTTACAATGGGTCCTATATCGTGTATGAAGAACCAAAATGACCCATATCCATTTTTAGCTACAAACATTATCAACTATCTACAAAAATGTTCAAATATGCCTTGAGAGCATTTAAATAGAACATTTTACACTTTTCAAAAATATGTAAATACAACATTTTGCACCTTTTCGAAAACATGGAATTAGAACATTTTACACTTTTCAAGAACATGAAAATAGAACATTTTAACACTTTTCGGAAACAGGTAAATAAAACATTTTACACTTTTCAAAAACTCTTAATTAACAATTTACACATGTTTCTCATGTTTTATGACATAGCTCGATTTGATTCTAGCTAAAATTGGATATGGGTCATTTTGGTTATTTACAGACGATATCCTACTTACATAATATATCCATTTCCAAACATATTATATGCATACACGCACTCATATTCAGACAGTCTTTTTACAAAAACAAAATATTCAATTTCCTATTTATTTTTTATAAATCGCCCACTATTTTGTTACTAACGGTAATTATAGCTAATTACAAAAAAATCAACAAAAAAATTACCCATGTATTGCTCGTTCAAAATTACAGGAACAAACATGCCAACTATGTTAAGGATTTCAGAAATGACTGTTTCCTTTTGTCTAAGCCTAAGCATATTATGGAATGCATACCAATTTTGGCTAAAATTGAAAACGGCCTTCGCACGTTTATAATTTGTAGTTTGTTTTTGGGGGGAGGGGGAGGGGTGGGAGCTACATTTAATTAGATTTCTTCCTGAATTATCGGAGCCTTTGTAATACAGATATAGAGATGGAGTTAGGAATATCTTTATGTAAGTTTTACAGTTTGTTGTTAAGAAAATAACATTAAATGTATAGCCTATATATTATGTCTATTGTGCATGGAGAAACTCGAGTGGTGGGACATATTATACTACCGCACCTCCTGTTACTCTTACCATAACCGTGACCGTGCAAAGTGTCTATAGCGTATAAATGTTTAGATACTTTTGAATTAGACCCCGCGCGGAACCAATGCCGAACATATAAAGTGTAATATCTGTAAGTTGTAAGCTCCATGCTGTATATATAGTCCCATATAGCTCCAGAATTTATAGTCTTTCATTGGACTTGGACTTTGGAGTTGAGAACACAACTTACTTAAGTACCTTCTTAAGTATAAGGTATCGGGTAGGATCTTTTTTTATTTAAGCCTCGAACCAATTTGTGATGCGCATAAAAATTGGTGGAAAACATAAAAGATACTCCTTAAGATGTTACTTATATTTTTTTTTATTCTCCTCAAGAAGAAGACACATCTTTCCTTATGCTTATGCTCTTCCATACAGCTCGAATTTTCCGAACTCCGTGTTACAGACCTTCGCAGGAAGATCTTCCTCAGCCTCAATATAGCTCAAACAAGTTCTTCGCAGTTAGTATTCCTAGTGTTTTTTTGGAAGCATGTACATAATATTATTATATTAATAGTGTAGTGGTATGGTATAGTGCATCAGTGGTGGAAGCGAGGAAGCGAGAGGCTATTACTGGAAAGTCTCATGTAGAAAGAAAATATCTGTAGGTGTATAATGACAAATTATGATTATTGCATCTTTGAGAATTTCTTTCAAAATTTAAAACTTTAAGTCTAACGATAATTTAAATAACATGCTAATTAATTATCCTTTATTCTTATATTAAATATAGTATGACCTTTGGTTTTGACTCGGGTTTCTCGGTTACTCCCGGTCAGCTCCTTTTTTTTACCTTGTATACGAAAATACTTTATAATAATTCGGTTTGGTAGTGGTAGTGACAAATTCTAAAAAATAGTCAACACAAATTATCTTATTGTGATTTTGTAATGAAATTGGAACATTGGACTTTTACATCTAATTTTAGAAATGACACCACAAACAACGCAGAATCGAACTCCCACATAACTTAACCTTTTAGACGTGCACATTTCCACTTTTACCCAATTACATCTTGAGAATGTTTACACAAAGAAAAAGAAAGTAGGCAAATACAAATATTTTGATTATATAAAACCTTCAAACTACCCACATCCCTATGTAAATGTAACAAATGTGATGCAGCAACTGCAGCTATATAATCCTCGTTACGTATAAATATAATTGTGCTTTTTCCTTGTAAAAGATTACACAACTTTATTTATGAGCTGCATATAGTTCAAAATGCTCAATCCTTGTTGTCAGTTCTAATAAATATTTGTGAAGTGCAGCTATGAATTTTAAAACCTGTAGGTAGACGTCTAAAAATATTTGGGTAAAAATAACAACTATCTGCTGTTGGTGCTTCATGACCTCCTTGCTTGACCCCAACTCTCAGCTTTTAATACAAAAATTGATGAACACAATTGCAAAAGTAAAGCTTCTGCTTTTTCAAAAAATAAGAAAGGATTTCTCATTCTATTTAAGTTTCAGGAGGAGAGAAGGGGGGGGGGGTCATATGACAACCTGTACTGTAATATTTATATGTAATGCTATGACTATGCACTACCTCAGTAGTTCAGAACCTCTCTTACTTGCCATTACATATGCGATTAATTTTAATTTGTTTTTAAATTTTGTATATGGTACAATATAATACTGCGAAGTGCAAAGAAAGCTGGAAAGTTTTCAAGAATTGTTCAAAAGCGAGTGGAGAGGTTTAGTTGTGTAAGAAAAAAGTTGTTAGGTGTTTAATTGAATGAAGGCAGGAGCCTTATGGTGATGACGCTCCGACAATGACAGTGACAGCATAAAACATTTAAAATCTCCACACAGCACTGCACTGTACTGTCAACTCGACTTTCCCTCCTCTCTCCTCCTTTTATCTCGAACAAGAACAACACACAACTTTCTTCTCCATCTTCATTATTTTTGTCTTCACACTTGTCCTGTATTTAACTCAACGGATTTAAATAGAAAAGAATTGAAGACGAGATGAAAGGAATGGCTCGTAAAATATATTTAGTACAGTATTTACAAGAGGAGAAAGTACAAAAAATAAATAAAGGAGAGAAAGTAGGGATTTGGATATTGGGATAGAAAAGGCATATAAATAGAAATATAGGAAACGGCGTGAGGGAAAGTACGTCTAGGTGAAAGTCATAGTTAGTAGAGAAAGTATAAAAGAAAGTAGAGAAAGTAGTAGAAAGTAGAGTGATAACGACAAAAGGGGACTCTCAAATAATAAAAAAGAAAGTAAAAATTCGTTGATGATATAATTTTTGTCAACTTTTACTTTTAAGCCCCTTCTATCTATCTACATATTACAGTATGTACAGACTGTATCTACAATCTACATTGTCACTTGAACTGAGAGAGCGAGTTGATTCAACTAAGTAGTTTATATTTATTCTTTTAAGTCTTTTCTATTTCCCATCTTACAGTACTACAGTTCAATCTGTCTGTCTCGATGTCTCTCTGAGTTGAGTTTGTTGAATTTAGAATGACAGTAGGACTAAAAATGGAGACGACTCAAATTACTCTCACGCCTTCCATTCTCCATTCTCCAAGCTCGCTTCATATATTTTTCTCTGTTTTTCTTTTTCTTCCTTCGACTGATCCCCCACTCTTTCTTTCCCAGTCCTAGTCCCATGGCCTTGGTCTGGCTCTCGTTCTCTTGGTCTTACCATATACTGCTAGATGCTGGTCTATGGCTTGGGTTTGTGTTGAATTTAAATGTGAATTGTGTTACGTTTTTTCCCTTGTTGTAGAGGTAGGAGCTCTGTTATGTCCTAAGTCTCTCTCAGTCTCTGCCTCTCTTTTGTAAAATTTTTAAGAAGGACAGACAAAAATCTTTCAAAGGAAAAATTACTCACTTCTTTTCATCTCTTAGGTATTTGTCTTAGGCCGTACAGAGAATGTGAATGTGAATGAGGAGATGAGAATGAGAGTAATATGTAAGTTTAGGGCTTTCAGTGTTGAACCCTGCGCTGCCTTCCCTTTGTCTTGTGAGTTGTGGGGAGTGGAGTGTCCTGTCTCTGAATATTACATATGGACTCTACGACCTCTCCTTTCTTTCTATGTAGATCCAGAACCAGAACCAGAGAATCCAGGCAGAGACCGTATTTTTTCCTGGCTCATTTTCTACTCTCTGGCTATATTATGAGTCTGACGTGTACATTTTCTCAATCCTTTCTAAAATATCTCTCGTCTGACTTATCCATATGTCAGTCGTCGTTCCATCAACTCTGTCTCTGTAGTTTACAAGACTACACGTAATCCCATTTACTATTTTTAGTTATTATTTTTTTCCCCTGTATTCTGAATTCCCAAGAACCGGGGCGGATACTCGGTAGCGGTAGTATTATGAACAGGAAGAAGCAAAAAACAAAAGGAACTAACATTAACTATTAGTTAAGGATCTGGATCTGGATGTAGACTCTGGGTTCGTATTTTATGGAGAGTTGAAATGCATGAGCGATTGTTGGAGATTGGAGGAGCAATGGCAGACTTACGTGCTGAGATTTCTTATTTGCCTATTCGCCTACTGCTAATATAATACAGGTACATATATCGACTTACAGAAGACAGTAGTACGTGCCTGGTTTTGGTTTTTAAAAGTTTGACAAGATGTTTTTTAAAAATTGTGTAGGTAGATAAGTTTTAAATTTCAGCAGCTTAGTTTTCATAAGCTAATGAAGAAAGATGTTGTGTACTTTAAAAACCAGACATTTTCATAATTTTGCATTTTTTTAAAATACAATTTTGAGCTTTCTGTATTTTTGAAAATCATAATTTTGAGATTTATTATTTTTGCGTAATATCAAATTTCGAGTTTCTGTATTTTTGAAAATCATAATTTTGAGATTTATTATTTTTGCATAATATCAAATTTCGAGTTTTGGTATTTTCAAAACCCATAATTTTGAGTTTTTTGCCTTTTTGAAAACCATAATTTTGAGTTTTTTGCATTTTTGACAACCATAATTTAGAGTTTTTGCATTTTTGAAAACCATAATTTTGAGTTTTTTGCATTTTTGACAACCATAATTTAGAGTTTTTGCATTTTTGAAAACCATAATTTTGAGTTTTTTGCATTTTTGACAACCATAATTTAGAGTTTTTGCATTTTTGAAAACCATAATTTTGAGTTTTTTGCAATTTTGAAAACCATAATTTTGAGTTTTTTGCATTTTTGAAAACCATAATTTTGAGTTTTTTGCATTTTTGATAACCATAATTTTGAGGTTTTAGTAGTAGCTAGTATTTCCTAGGAAATTTTAAATTTTGTAACATCTTCAAGTTTTTAAAGCTACGTTTGTAATTAAAAGAACAAATTACTTGAAATAGTTAGCTTAATGGCAACCAATTTGTAGAAAAAATGTTCAAAAAAACTATTCTATTATTAGCAATGACGACAAAAGGCAGGAAAAATTAAAGGCAAAGTCAACAAATTATCGGCAGTCTCCCTCACAAAGAAATACACACCTTTTGAATTGTTGGCTCTGTCCTTGATGGTGGCTGGTATTGCTTCTTCAACGGGAGTATAATTACATTTATAGATAAATTTGATGCACCCATGAATATGTTAGACACGTGTGGGACAAGCTACTTTCTGAAAGAGTAATGTTGATCCGGAATCCGGAACCGCAGTCTGTCAGTGTGGAGTCCAATTTTATAATTTCTTTTCCTGCTCTAGTCAGCATAAACTATTCGTTTTTCGTTTTCATTTTCCTATTCTAAGTTCCAACATGAAAAGATAACACGTCCGTCCGTACCTACATAATACATATCCCCACATAGTCACGTACATGCTGAAACATTTTAACTAAAAGCACTTACCCACGCTCCCCTGTATATTTGATGTATCTTTGTAAGAATTTAAGTTTACGTGATGGAATTTGAATTGTGAATGGACTGGTTTTGGTTAATGGTAATAATGCTCATAAGTATGGATGTGGATGAGGCATGAGGGAGATGGGAGATGACTGATGAAAATGCAATGGGCTCTAGATCAGACCAAACTACCGAACCAAACCAACAAGACAACCATCTCTCTCCCTTAATATACTACTCCATGGGAAAAAGCAACAGACGAAACACGAAAAAAAAGTAAAATCGAAATCTAAACTAAAACCGGGCCAGCAGATCCTGAAAAAACATAGGAGAGGATCCTCTTGAAAAAAAACCAGAACGGAGATACTATCTCTGTCTCTCACATTCTTGTTGCTTTGGATTTGGATTTTTATGTAGTAACAATGTACATAGCATACGCATAGGTCCCGGTTGTTTTTTCCCTCCTAATATTATTTGAAGAGGGACGTATTATTATTTCCTGGTGAAAAAAAAGACGAAAGTAAAAGCAAATCCATCCTTTCACTTCATCCACCATCACCATCTAAAAGTAAGTCCTTTTCCATATATAGCCCCAACCCTATTTCCGAGCAAGGAGCATAATCCTATGTCTCCTGTAGTTGTAGTTTTGTAGTATGCGCGTGCCTATGTAAAACCTGAATGCTTTCACTCCCCTATTTCTATTTTCTATTACTACAAATGTAATGTGCATGCATAATACATGCATGTATGTTGGATTTGGAGATTTGGATGGAACAAAACAAGCATGTCATGAATAAATATAGCTATGCACCCAAAGGTACTTTGTTTAGGAGTTTACACTGATATCGACGTGGACATCAGAGCACAAGACCAAGTAAGTACAAGTAGAGATCCGTGATACGGCAAGTCAAAGGAAGAGAAAACTACTCAGGTTATGTGTGTGGAGTAGAAAGAGAAAAAAATAGAAAGGAAACTAAGGCACTCTCCCTGATCCAAAGTCTGATGCAGGAAAGAAAGATGCACGAATACAGAAGCTAAATGGGAGACAGATAAAAAAATACTGTTGTGTGCTTCTCGAGTTGTAGTTGTGCTCCTTGTTGTTGATACAGTGAGAAAGTCCAGATGAGTTTTTTTTCAAGAGAGAGAGAGAGAGAGAGAGAGTTGCCTCATGCCACAGTGCCACACACACACACATACAAACTATAGGAGCTATAGAGTTCCTACACCATTGGTGAAATGTAGAGAGAAAATAGAAAAGTTAAGAATTGTATTGTAGTAGATTGTAGTTTGGTAGTTGGGAAGTTGAGCTTTTTTTTATTTAGGATACGTATGGTCGTGGGTTCGGCTCTCTCGTGCGGTATGGTTACAGTTTACAGTACGCTGAGGTACGTCGTGGACGAACGGCACGGCAATGTATGGAATGGTATGGTATGGGAGGCTTGAGTTTAGTGGAGTAGAGTAGAGTTAGTTGTAAGACTTGCTTTGACTTGGGTTGTTCGCCGTGCCGTTCGTCTCGCGTGCATGTCACAACCACCTCGTTTGCCTCTTCTCCTCCTCCTCCCATCATCCTACTCCTTCTTTTTCGGGCTGCTGGTCCTGAGTGTTAGTAGAAGAGTCGAGTCTCTCGTGAGTTTCACGATGCTCCCGCTCCCGGGTATTATTTAGAATCGAGCCTCTATCCGATCGACACACATTACGTTTTTAGTATTCCAACTACCTACACAGCCTCGACAGAGCTCTCGAAGCTTTCTCTCTCACTCGCTCTCTTCCTCACCACCACCACAGAAAGACCAGAGCACTCCACATGATCAAAATACAAGAGC
Organism: Dicyrtomina minuta; assembly: GCA_949802685.1. NCBI lineage: Eukaryota > Metazoa > Arthropoda > Collembola > Symphypleona > Dicyrtomidae > Dicyrtomina > Dicyrtomina minuta. The sequence goes on along the minus strand of OX461809.1, from coordinate 10,661,106 downwards.
CAGACCGTACGGTACGGAACTAAGCCCCGTCAAATCACATTTACGTGTACATTACATTCAAATTTGAATTTGAATTCTGGAAAAAATTCTGTACTACTGATACTGAGTACATATTATATTAAATCTTGGAAACAAAATTTAATTTTTGTTGCTCTACCCAAAGTCCAACCAAAGAAGTACTGCTAGAACAGCAAGAAAAAAAAGTGCACTTTCACTTTTACTTTCACTTTTTATTGTTGAAATTTTGAAACTTTCTTTTCTTTCGAGAGTTTTTTGAACTGACCAAGAATCACCATCACCACCAAGAATAGCGTGTGAATCCACCGCAGTCTTTGAATTTTATAAAAGATCATTCCAACCATTCCTAACTTTAACATTGTAAACTTAGGTTATTGATTCAGTGTTGGACGGGGGAAAGTTTAAATATAATTCTCAATAAATACTAAAACTTTGTCCTGCTTTCCCTCCCAAGTGTGACACTAGCCAACAGTGCATAAAAGTTACAATTTAACTTGAAGATTTTTTGAAGAGTGCTGCTGGCTGATACAGCGTTGAGCTATATAATTCTTGAACGTTCTCGAAATGTACAAATCGCCAAAGTCAATAGTCAACAGTACTTAAGAATACCTAATAGTGAATGGTACAGTGGAGAGAAAGAAGGGGGCAGGTAATAAAGTGTATTACTAGACATTATAGTTGAAATTCAAGTGGTCATCCTGCAGTATTAGAATTAATTTGTCGATTGTGTCAGATATACGTCTTTTGAAAATAGCACTTTTGACAAGTTTATCACGTTGACGGTTTTGAAAATTCTAAGATTTAAAAACTCTAGCGTTAAAGGGAGAGAGAGAGAGTGATTGATAAAAGAAGAGGAGATTGATCGAATAAACCGAAAATCCAAGAAACGGGAAAACCAAAAACGAAAATGAAAATTGAGAGGGGGAGAATATAAATAAAAATAGAGATACCTATATGTGCAGTGACACTGTAGGAACGAATTTCAGTTGAGCACAACAGGATAGGACATTACATAGACTACAAAGCATCGTAACGCACGGTGAGAGGAACTGTAATAGAAAATCAATGACACGAGGAATGCTCTGCTATATGAGTCGACATGAGAGCCCAATATGAATCAGTCATGGAAGCGTGCCAAGAGTACAGACAGAGATAGACAAGTCCAAGTCAAAGCTGACGGATTCCAATTTCAAGATAAAGTCCACGTCAACAGAGACACAGAGGACGAGTGAGACCTGAACCAATCTTACGATTAGTCTCATGGACTCGTGGCTACAAGTAATAATAAAAAAGAAGATTGGTTGTAGTTTTGAAGAAAGTATCTGCTAATAATTAATAAAACGAGGCTACTAAAACTCTCCTCTTGTCAGGATATCTGTCGCTGACCTGATAATAATATTTTTCCAACCGGGACGACTGGTGCTTTATAGTGTGAGGAAAAAAGGTCATTTCTCTCCCTTTCTTCACTTTCACACACGAACATCCCATCACGAGAGTCAAGCTATTTTGCAACTTGCAACAGCTCACAAGCTTGGTCGTCATTCCGTTCCGGCTCCGGCGGCAGCGCGGGGAAAAAATAGTGATAATGGTGGCGGTTAAAATGCTTTGGGTTCTTTGGAAGAATTTCTCAACAAATTTCTCTTTCTCCAATGTCAAGAATAGCTACAGTCAGCAACCTGGCAGTAATAATGGTGAGTCTCATCTTCCACTTTCCAATTTTCTCCCTTTGAATCTCATCACAAATCCTTGTCCATCGTATCGTAAATTCTAATAGTACCTGACTGACTCGCGGTAGTAGTTACTGTCTCCTCTTACTGGAGTAGTGGTTCGGATTTCTTTTGGGTCAGGCCTTGCATGAGAAAACCAAAGAATCCACTCAAAACTTCAATTCTTTCCAATCTTTCTTTTTCGTCGTCTTTCTTCTTACACCGGTCCCAATCCCGGTTCCAGTCCCGGTTTTGAGTCCAGCTCAAGCACCAGCTCCAGCTCAGCATAAAGTGCGAACATGAATTTAGACAGACGAAGACAGGAACAGAATCGACAAAGCTCAATTTCTGATTGAGTTGGTGTCGGTATATCGGTTTCCGTTGCGTCAGGAGGTAGTAGTTGTAAAGTAGGAACTCATATCGTTAGGGCGAGAATAACAGATTTCCTTTTCCATTCCATACATATGTTTTCGCGCTCATTTCTCAGTAGGGGTTGTCAGACTAGAAAGAAAGAGTATCCAAGTCATGGCCAGGGTTATCACACACTTTCCTTTTCCCCTTCTTTTCTTGACCCAACATATTATTTAAGTGTTATGATTCGAATTGAACTGATAATGTATCCTCCACCAATTTATCAAAACCATTCATCCTTAGACATCTGGCGAGTCCTGAGTCCGAATCTGAATCCGAATTATTCTTTACAAGAAAATCCCAAGCTTTATTTGTGAAGCTTCTCTCCCACCTTTCACTTTCTCCTTTTACTTTCTCTCAACCATACCCAACTAAGTGCCTCCCAACCTACAATCAATTTTCCTATGGGTTTACTTTCTATTCCGTCATCGTAATTTTGAAGCCCTCGTATTCTTGTTTGAGGAATGGGAATTCAACTCCTATTCTCTACAAATAATGAAAGCTGCTCTTGAATTTGGAAAAATTGCTTTTTACTTGCGTAGTTTTGACCAGGGGTTAAGATGTGAGCTTATTACATAGTGAAAAATGCAAGATGTGCTATTTGATTTTTTAAAATGAAAAACAGAGATATTTTAGAGTTGTTTTAACTAGTAAAAGAAAGCGATATTTAAATTTTGTGTGAGCAGTAGGTAGTAAATCAGCCTTGAAGAATGTTATGCTTTTGTAGTATAGCGCATATAATATTTTCCTTATGTAGTGTGCTAGTAATTATTTAGATCATTGTAGGGGAACACCTGCAATTTGAAATCAAGAATGTCGAATTGCTGTATTTTCTGGCATGGTACACCTGTGTATTGTTCAAATCCCGTCTTTTCTCACACGTGTATAATTATTGTAAACCAGTGTTAAATTACAGAAAGTCAAGGTAGCGTTTTGTCCAGAGTCCAGATAATACAATATTGCCTTTGCTTTCACCTACACATTCCATGACTTGAACGATTATCTTCAAAGGAATTTGTAATTTGCGTCTTACATCGTGTTTTAGGTACAAGAAAATAGGAAACAGAGAGAGAGAGACAAAGCGAGATAACTTTGCTTTCACTTCACTTTCACTTGTCTTAAAGGAAAAGATGTTCAGGTTTCAGATTAGTATTTCCAAACAGTCTCTGTGGATGATGTCTTTAAATTAGATATTATACACTATGTCTGACATATAGGTAAGTTTCTTAACTTCAAGTTGCAAGGCAACGCATGGAATAAGAAACGAAAATCTAAAGTTAGGACGAAAGAAGAAGTTAATATACTAAAAAAATTTAGAACTTGAAGACGTGTACAAAAAAACTTTTTTAATGGATATAGAATAAACTCCAGAGGCTCATTAATTAAAAAATTGGCGTAATTTGTAATTTTTTCTTGATTTTATGCACATTTTCTATACCGTCGTCATCTGTTTCTGGGCACTGTAGACTGGACTTCCACTATGTACATAAATGCCCATAGGGTAAATTATATTCTAAGGGAGTTGTTGAAAGTCTTAAGTATGATATTTCCCCCCAAAACATTTTCAAACCTTTTCACGTTCCACTTTCTCCCATTTAATATAATGAAAATAAAAATGCTACACTAATAATAAGACTCACAGGAGACGGACAGTGAAAGCAGCAGACAGACCCAGAAGTGCAGTCAACGTTGAACGTATATACTCATATATTTTGGAAAGATGTATAACACAGGCTTCTCGTCTTTAAATTGCAGACGACAGGATTTATTTCACGAAGGGAAAGTCTACATGTATATTGCTGTGCTGTGTGAGTCGGGTAAGGAAAGGAAAGGAAAGTGAGCACGTAAAGTATGTGAATTGAAAGCGTGAGTGTAAAAGTATCTGTTCAAGTTATATGGAGTAGGCGTGTGGGGAAGACAGAAGAAATTAGCGTTTCATAATCAAAATGAACCAAATGGATTTTGTGTGCAAGGAGATAAATTAGAATTCTTGAGACAAAGGACGTTTCAATCAGAGAATTATTATTCTCGTCCGCATTGAAAACAAGAATGATTATTAATGAATAGAGAGAATACTTATTAGTTTGTTTTTGAGTGTTCTATTGTTATGTCGGCATATTAAGAAGAGAATTCAGATGACTCGAGTATAATCTTCGAGATGCTAAAGTTACCATAATTCTAGGAAGCGTATAAAGAGAGTCACATGTTTTTGGAAAACCTATATGAGATATAATATGTAGGGTGTCGCATTCGTTGGAATGTAAAGTTTATATCAGCCATACGAAACTTGCAATATCAATATTATTTAACTTATGAGTATCGACGTTTTAGAGTTTTGTTTACCAGGTTTTCATTTAATTAAAGGTAATAGAATTTTAAAACTAATCAAGTAGCACATTTTACACATTTATATAAAACACGCAAATAGCACATTTTATACCTTTAAAAAGCACATAAATGAATCAATTTGCACTGTCTGAAAACATGCAAATAATACATTTTTTACTTTTTGAAACACTCAAATAGCAAATTTTGCTTTCTTAAAAGGCGCTTAATAATAGTAATAGTAACAAAAAGTGCATCACCATGTTTCTGAATTTTCTATTTAGAGAAACTTAATTTTTTAAAAACAAGACATATTTAAGAGCATTTAACTAATTCCAAAACCTTACAAATCAGCCCATTTTTACCTCTTGTAGCATGTAGGGAGTTGAAATTCTTGTGAATTAAACAATTCAAAAGAGAAAGTTCTCAAGATTATTATACCATGCGGCGTACTTGCATAATGAAATAATACGTCCTTCTTGCAGTCATGTAGTATTACGCTTGTGATCTTCGGCTTCGTCTGGTCTGGGACGTGGTCGGGACATGGGACGAGAATACAGAGAAATACGTACAAATCTGAAATGAATGTGCAAATTCAAGAAGTAATATATATACCTACACGTCTTCTGTGAATACATCCTTTGAAAAACTGAGAGCACATACAGAAGTCTGTTGAATTTGGCTTGGAGTTGCGTTGGCAAAGAAAAGACTGTGGCTGCACTAAAGTGCAATTTAGAATAATGGTAATAACCTAATGTAATCATAATGGGGCTCTGGGCTGAGTACTTTTGAGCTCTCTTGTGTACACATTTCCTATAGCTCACGATTAGTATTATCATTGCCTACATTATATTATGTAGGGGTCTATATCAACATCAACTCACTACACTAGTCAGATAAATGCATAAATTCTGGGGTGTATATGAATACTCATACTCATACTGAATGAGAGTGTACATATTACGTAGTGCATAGTCACCTACCCCTATTCCTACCCTTACCTGAAGCTTGTAAAATGTAGAATGTGGGAATATATCTGTTGACTACGCATACCCAAGGACACATCACATCAGCCATTAATATCCTCTCCTAACAATTTCATTTACATCGTAACCCTGTCTTTCCAAAAAAAAACAGTGATCTGTTGGGATGCAGGAACTCTCTTGCTTTCTCCGTATTTCTCTCTTTTCCCTTTCTTCAGAGGTTTGAAATATAATGTATATGTTTAGAGTGTGTAGCAAGGGACATATTATCGTTAGACTAAACGTCTCCCATTCATATTCAGTATCCCATACTTTTATGAAGGAATTCATGGAAGGAGGGAAATGTAAATTGAAGGCTCAACCACAACCACTGAATTTTAATTTTTTCACGTTTACGCGTCCATGACCGATACCGAGACGGAGTATGTAGTACTCCTTCCTAGCGTTTAACCCCTTCAAATATGGAATGTTGACTAGACCATATTATATTCTATTGAAAATTCTGATTCCGTATTTATAGTACATTACGATCTTGTCTTAGTTAGGCGCTTGTCTTTGGAAAATGCCGTATTGGAAGAGAAAGTAAAGGTCATGCCATGCAGGGAATTCAGTTTTGATGATATGATAACGTTGGGGTATGTGAGAATCTGTTTTTTGAACTGTGGGACTAAATAGTTTTTTAAAGTTGTATCTACATATATCTACTTTAGACAATAGTAGAGACAAAGACCTACCAATTACCTAGTTAAATATTTTATGGAAGTGCACAATGGGATAACTACCTACGTATTTTTGAAAATCTTAAAAAAATTCTAACAGTCTGCTTTTTATAAGTTCAAAATATGCTGATTCTATTTGTATTTAATACAATTAAATCTAATAACTACACGAGTTGTAAAACTTGAGAATGTTATCAGTGTAATGACTTGTTGTTCAAAACTTTGAAGCAATTTGAAAATTTTAAATACAAATAAATGCAAGAATTTAATTACAACTTGTACTCTCTCAATAAGCCACCAATCCTGTGGATAACTGTGCACTTGACTCAAATTAAAGTTTGAAGAGGACTACTGCGTATGTAGCTGGTAGTGCCTCTTCAAGAGCGATATTAAATTACTTTTGGGAGTAGTGAGTTGAGTTGAATGACAATAGACAGGTATGTCGGAACTCAGCAAATACAATTTCCATTCCCATATCGGCACTCATTTAAATGGAGGATGTGAAGACTGAGCAGACGTAATCATTTTATTACACAGAATTGGTAGCTTTCAACTTATTACATCGTCGTCGTCGTCGTCGTCGTCGTCGTCTTGTTCCCTATATATTTTCCGTACCTACCTCCTTACAAACTTACGACACTAGTTCCAAAACTACATAAGGACCTCCCAATAATATGCATAGGTACATGCATATCAAAGGGAGGGTTCTCAGCGTTGCTCAAATATCATTACATATATCACATTGAAATCCATACCCCGCACCCTCTCCCCGATGGGAAAATGCTACCGAAATAAATTTAAATTTGTTTGATCTTATCAGTCAGTATAATTATATCAATTTTGAGCATGGACTTAAACTTTTAAAGGGGAGATAGTAGTAGCAGCCAAATGTTTAAATTTAAATTTAACAAGAACAAATACAACATGCATATCATATATCATTGTCGTCCCAGTCAAATTCTCAACTATCCCCTCCCCCCTCCTCCTTTTCCTCTCGTTTTAACTTCCGCTTATTTCCTTTTCAATTTTGGCGTTCCCATTCCGCTATTTTTGTACAGTCTACGGTCTACAGTCTACAGAGTCGCTGGTTATAAGATACCACACGAAATACATTATACCATTGACAATATAATAATACTACTAGGTATGTATATGCTACGTTCTAGGAATAGGAATATTTAACTTAAACACGATACGATAACGCGGCCAGGGAAAAAGGTAGGGAATTGAAACTGAAAGCGAAAAAACAAACTAGACTCTTATGTAATGTTCCCACAAACATGTTCACTATGTAAAATAATACATGACTTATAAGACTCACATTACAAGTTGTGGACTGCACGAACGGACAAAGTTCAAAACTTCAAAGTTTACATTTACATTAGGAGTAGTTGGGAGGTTGAACTGCTACACAAACACGGGGATCGTAAGTTTATAAAAACATAGGTGAGGCAATCATAACAAATAAACCACCAGAACAGATGATGAGGTTTCTTCCATCTGCCTCTCTCTCTCTCTCTGCGCGTGTTTTTTTGATGTGGATCCGCTTACATTTAAGCGTTCGTAAATATTTTGAGGAATACTTCTTAATTTATAGAGACAGTACTACGTATATACTGGTGCTGATACGGCATACGGTCACGGTACTACCTGCACTAACATCGGTACTTGGTTTACATTAAATACTATATGTAAAAGTTGAAGCGTATACTACGTAGTACAGTTCGTTTTGAGTGGAAATAAAAAGCAAAACTGGGACAGGAAACGTGGTATGACAGGAGATGGAAGTATTAATCTATAATGTGCTTCCCTCCACTTCCTGAGACGAGACACTTCATCCACATCTTCAGTCGTCCAACCATGCACCCATTGCATTGAGGAGCGCCTCTTCGCACGGGCCAAGTCAAAAATATCCGTGTTATGTGTCCCATAAATTATGTAGGTAGATATACCGTAAATGCTCGATGAAGCACCGGGTATCAAATAAGCGTCGAATATTTATGATACTTACTTTAGAAAAAATTGGATCAATATTAGTTAGAGTGAAAGTTAAAAAATTAGTTTAGATATAGAGCCAAGGTAGATTTCAATTTCTTCTGTCAGCCAGTTCAGTTTATGAAATGATTTTTTAAAACCGGCAACTTCTCATCTTAGGGGAGCACTCAAATAAAACGTTTGTCTGATGATGTTCTTAGCCCTTAGTGATCGAGTGAGAGAAGCTGGTGGTGTCTGTGTTGGTATTAATGCCTCAAGTCTGTCTGGTCCGTGTAGACTTGGGAGCTTTCCTTTTGGAAATTCGTGTTTTCTCCACACTACAATATGACACAGACGCTGCAATGTAGGCCAGTAAAATATGTAGAGGTATTCGGGACTTCATCTCTGTTTTTTCCTGCTTTGTATACGTGTAAATTGTATGATGTGTTCTATGTGAACTCCGCTCTGCTCAGAACATGAATGATGACTTTGTGAGCTCAGATTAGGGAAAAGCTAACAGAATTTTCTAATTTGGTGCCTTGAGATTTTTGACCTCTGCGTTTACATAGTATTGTCGTTGATTTCGAGTACGAGCAGCGTCTCCATTCTTTCTCAGGATACTCAGGAGGAAACGAATGCGGAGGTTATGCCTATATACCCTATACATGCTCTATTTGGTTGGGCTACTGATACTAATACTGGTCGGAATACGAGTCGGAATGTACCTAACCAGCCAAGCTAACGCTCCAGACCAGACCAGAACAGACTCCGACTCCCGCTACATGATCTGATCGCTGTATGTACGTGTGTACTCAAAAAATTTGATAAAGTACACAGAAAAACATAAATCAGGGCAAGTTTCATTCGTCATGTTAGAATGTTAGCAGAGTAAATGTAGAACAACTGAAACAGAATACCGAAGAGTGAATCAGAGCAAGGGAGGGAATTCCAATGGTATCAAGTATGAAGTAAGAAAGATGTAGCCATATGTATAGAAAATCACTAACCTATATAGCTATAGCTTGTGAATTTAAAGTTTGAAGACAGACACATGGTCCAAATCAAATATAAGGAAATTTTTTACACAAATTTACACAGTTGAGAAAATTCAGACTTGTCGTAATTTCTCAAAATTCGATACAAAAATTCGACTTTTTCGAGTTGCCGTCGTTTTTCAAGTGAAACTTGAAATATGATTTTTTTTAGTTCAGCATCACCTTTTGGATGGATGGATGGGAATCAGTGACATAGAGGCGGAGGCGAACTGGGATTATAAATGAGGGGGTCGGACTTGGAGTGTGTAGCATGGGTCCTCTCCGTTCCGGGTCCCAGCTGCTGCATGCACAACAAAATTTGTTTTTATAATCATATTAGTACCCGTTCCGCGGCCGGTGCCGTTGCCGTTGCCGTTGCCGGTGACGGTACAAGAACCGTCAGTTTGAATTTGCAATATATGCAAGCAATGTATCGTCATCCGTACTGAAATAACAAAAATAATGCAATGGTCATCCTGCACTCTGGCTCCGGCAAACCTCCCTACAAATTTATGTAACAATTTGTGAACAAATTAAATTATCTTGACAGCTTTGAGTTGACAGATAAGAATAAACAATTTAGATATTTGTCCTCTTGTCCTAAAGCCATATATGTACAAAAGTATTGGCAAAATTTCTCCATGTACACGCGTAATTCATGGAAGTGACAGCAGTGGCACGACTTTCAAAAATTCTTATTGATTTGTACAGACTACAAATATATAGTTATGAATATGAAAAGAAAATACTGATGCATTATAAGCAAGCAAGGAACAATTCCAACGCGAACCGTCAACCCACATCAACGTCCACATCCACGCTAATACACACACCAATCTCAACACGAGTCCAAAAAGTGCAGATGGAAATGTGGGGAATTGATCAATATTTGATATGATCAACTGATCACCATACCATCTGCCTGCTCAAATATTCCGATTCCGATTAATTTACATTTATGTGCAGTAAATATTTAAATGTTTCTGTACAGTGTACACTGTACATAGCTCGTTTACTGTGGTAGTAGTAGTAATGGTAATGGACCATCATCTCGGTGTTCCAATTTGAATTTCTCCCCATTTCGGAATCGATTTAAGAGTACTCAGTACTTAATATGCACTCGGGCAGGTCTACAGTCTACAGTCTACACTTTATTGAGAGCGACTGATAGACTGATACTAATAGAAGACTTTCAATTTTTTTAGCATATAGTGATTTTCACTTTCACTTTGGTACTTTGGTGAAAAATGACTGGAGGTCATAATACTACTCGTGCTACATATATATCAGTGATTTCATATAGGGCTGTAGAATGTCATCTTTTAAGGCAGAACCGTTAACCTCCCTCCTGCTCACTGTTTACTCATGGCAGTCGATCTTCCTCTGGGATGGAGAGAGAGACTCTAAACCGGTACCAACCAGGACCATCACCAGCGGAAGTTGCTGGTTGAATTTGCGTTTCAACTGTTATTCTTATGACTCTACGTCGTACTCGGCAGATGCAAACCAGTACCAGCGAGTAAAATGTAGAGTAGCATAGGGCTGCTGCGAAATTTAGATGTTGTTGCAGGCCGAGGCCGAAGTTGGTGGGCTCCTACCATCATGGTCTCTGTGTGTCTATACCCCCAACGAATGTGTTTGTTGTGAATGGGGAAGTGGGTAAATATGGTTAGTCTCTCTATTTAGCTGTGAGAATAATACGATGATATACTGACTTGTTGGAAATGGACCCAGATATGGAAATGATTGAGCGGAACAGAGAGCAGCGAGTACAGAGAAAGTCACGTGTGGACATGGATTTCTTCTCAAGTTTCGTTTTCGTTTTCGTGTTTCCCCTTCACAAACATATCACAAGCTTGGCTGAGTTTGAATTTCCGAATTTCCACTTGGATTTCAAGAATCACATGGGCCAATAATATATTTACACACACATCTATAGTCAAATAGAAAATGTCAAATTGTTTAGAAGTTTCATGTCCGTGACTATAGGAGAATAGGACCTATGGCTTATTGTTATAGTCTCGCCGACTTGATTTTTTTTCTTGTTTTCGTTTTTCGACGAAAATCCAGTTCAACATTCGACATGGATTTGATGAGCGTGTACATTTCAATTTCCCATAGGTATTTTATGTAGGTACATTTGTATTTTCCATTACTATATAGGTAGGTAGGTAGATACGGGGATCCATCTTTTGGTTGAATAGTGTGCTTTGACTCGGCTTTATTTTATTTTATTTGGTTTTCTATTATTCTATTCTTTACAGTTGCCCGGTTGATGAATTGGATGGGTTGATAGGTTGTGTTTCATGCCATTGATTCCTCTCCTCTGTCCTCCCCAAAACCCAACTAATTCCAATTTCCCATGCCTTTGTCTCCTCGTTTAGGCTTACTCCGCTCACCGCTTATACCGCTAACGGTCTCACCATAAGACACTTCCCAAGCCGAGCAGTACAATAGACAGACGAGGCAAGGGAATGTGGGCAATCGGGGATTGTGCAGAGGCAATATATATGTACAGAGTTGTGAGTCTCTCTCTCTCTTCCTTATTATCTTTCATATGACTCTGACTATCGTCTTGGTCGCTTCATTGGACTGGAAACTGGAACTGGGCTTAAGGACGTCAGCAAATGTTCCTCTGAATGTCTTCAGAATGATGCACTCCTAAGCCCGGAGAGTGACAGTCTAGCTTTCCTCTTGTCGTCTCAAAAAGAATGCCTCAGCTTTTATAGTCCCCTCTCGCTTTATGTATATGGGACAAGAACAGGAACGGGACGACAACGACATTGAAAACGAGAACGAGTCAATTCAGTATAAATGGCAGCTGTGCTGTGAGTAGCAAACCAACATGAGCCCCAGCCCAGTACAGTGCTACAGCAGTTTCCTAGTCCAACGACCTGGGAAATTACTTCAGCTGTACTGTGCAGGTTACAGTTCCACTGAACTAATTCCTTGCAAAACAAATTTATTTTTGTTAGAATTATAATTATAAAACTCGGAGCAGCCCCACTTATTATTTAGAAGTGACGAGTTGGATGTACCTACCTAAAATTATCTGATTATCATTAATGTACCTACCTAAATACAAACAGGGATGACAGAGCTGAGCTATTACCGTGCTCGAAATTGTCTGTAGATCTTTGCAGTGGTGACTGGACTTGATTTGAAATCATCCGTATTTATTTGTAAGAAGACAATAAAGCTTGACAGTGATATGCGAGTGGAGAGTTGTAGAGGGGAGGGCTCTAGATTTTGTGAGTATGTTGGACAGGTCTAAACTTTTCACGTCATTCTAGATTTCTAGATTTCTAGATTGTCGAGTCGTGGGGAAGGTATGCTTTGCTAGACACATATAATATTAATTCATAGCTTCTGTCTTCTGTCCTATGTGTCCATGTCCAGATCTGTGGTGGTAACTGTGATATTGTAGTATCTCTTGTATATGTAGAGGCAGGGGCAGTTCATATATAAAGTTAGCAGAAAAATTCAAAACAAAAGTGTACAACCACCCACCCTTCGCCTTCCAACTACCAATGCCAATATGTAGTAGGAGTTAGCATAGAGACCTCTCCCGCCCCCGCCCCACCCTCCTTGCTAAAATAATATGTGATCGCGTCCCCATAGTATTAGCTGGCATTAGTGGAAATGGAAGTGCTTTGCTGCATAAACTGGAGGTATATAGTAGAATACATGTAGAGCGGGAAGTAGGAATGATTGCAATGTGATATGGTGCATTATTAATGCGTCGTTAGGTAGATGATAGACATTGTGACGGGGGACCTGAAGGACAAGGGAAGTGCAAATTCAAATAAATTCGAAACTCTACTTGCCCGCGCCAAGCTATACGCTATACCTCACTATACCTACCCTCATATGAAGGTATATGTAGCCGTAGCTATCTAATATTTATATCTATATCTTGTCACCCATACATAATACATGGGGGAATGGCAGTGGTAATAGGCAGAGTTTCATGTCACCCTTTTGCTCCAATTTGGACTACAACTCGGTGTACGATATGCACAGATCCCCTTGCGCTTTTGAATTTGTAACTAAAAGACACATAGGGAAATGGTGTGCCACTCTATTGCTGCTATTTCTTTGGGAACTTTTGCTTTTATTTTCTATGTATCTCCTGCTCCTTTGTTGTTTCAAGAAAGTCCCGTTGTAGCCACCTACATCCACATTCATTACTGTACATCTCGTAAGATAAAGAAAGTACCTAAGCAGAAAGGGAAAGCGTAATAGAGTAATAATATGCAATTATTATTATATCCGCCTTGAAGATAAAAGGGAAAAACTCGTCAGTTAGCCGTATCTTGATTTTTATTTGTTCTACGAACGAGAGATGTTTTTCTCTTTCGGTTTGGTTGTTGTTTTTGTTAGATATTATTGTACTGTATTTATGCAGCATAATGTGGCATTTGACCTTGTTGGTTAGATGCCAATTATTATATATGCCATGATTTTTATTTCATTTTTAGATGAGAGATACACAAAAATAGGTTGATGCAGTATACAGTAACGTTATAGTTATTATGTGTAGAAGAACCAACATGCTTTCTCTCAAACTTTCTTTTACTGTACACTGCCCAGCCAGATCTACAGCGACGAATCTATGTACCAGACATTGCGAGATTGTGTGGGCACATTAAATGCAGGTTGGGAATTCTAGAATTTAGCTATAGACCAAGTCTTGGTGAAAATTAACAAAAACGTTTATTTTTACTTTCCCCCATCTTCGCATTACATTCTACCTATATTCGTTTTTATAGTCCTTTCCCAGGTTTTTGCTCCAGTTGGTCTTCCTTTCCTGAGACTAAGGCTCATGAGTTGAGTAGGTTGTGTGTATCATACATTATGCAAGGTCCAATGTGGCTAAGTAGCGGCTTACATTATGAGTAGGTAGCACACATATAGCTTAATTTGTGTTGTATATACATCAAAACCGTATAACGCATTTTTGAGCTGTTGCTATGCAGATGCAGTGTATTTTATAGTTAAAGTCAGGTTTGGCCGCATCACTTCATCATTTTCATATCATTTCAATTTATCAGAGCGTCTCCATAGGAACGCACAACATTTTATCACCTATGCGTAGCGGTAATGGGAAGGAAGCCATCATAATTGGTGTACGAGCAAAGCACTATTTCTCTGCTGTTGTTAAAGCATACTCATGTATGTCCCGTCTACTACCAAGACTATCTCTGAAATATTTAAGAAGTTGACGCCAAGTGCTGGGGATGCTGGACAAGGCGGCTCCAGAAAGTAGAATAGAAAGCGGTGAAAGTACAGATACATACTTTTATTATGCAGCAGTCCAAAACCAAAACCAGTACCAGCACCAGCTCAGCCCATATGCTATGCTGTATAATGCTTTAATGCAAAGCTCCTGTACATGTATGTATAATTACCGTCACTGACACTGTACAGACAGAATGTTTCATCCTTTCACGATAATGTCGACGTCGACAGTGAGGATACGCAGTAACGGAGCCTCCTCATTTGAAATTCAAAGCATATACACATAAGTGAATACTCTGACTGCCGCGAGCCAAGATTCCAGCAGAGGTGTAACTTCTTGTAAATTCTATATCTGTTTTGTAAACTCAGTGACAAGGAAGATTCATCCGAGGAAAAGTAACTTTACACAAGAAAGTTAACTGCAGCTGCTGGTCTTAAGCGTTTGGGTAAAGATTCTGGCGGCAGTTGATTTTGTTGGCAGAGTGAATGTAGCAGTCTGACAATGGACTTATAAGTAATGTCATATTCCTGGTATTATCGTAGTTTGGGCAACCTATAGAAGAGACAGGAGAAAGAAGGAAAGGATATGAGTTTTGGTTTGGTACGAGGACGTATCGTATTGCAGCACGTTTTGCTATGGCATAAGGGATCTTTGTAAAATCACTCACGAGATGTGTTCATTGTACTCTATGAAAATATTTCTAACATATTATGCTAACAATGTGCTTTTGTTGATTTCTGTTTGACAGGTAACAAGGGTGACGATAGGAAGCGTGTGAGATACAACCGACTGAGAGCTCATTCCAAAAATCTTTCCAAGAGAGACACTTCAATCCTGAGCTTCTACAATAGCAGTAACAACAGTAACAGTAGTAATTTGAACCACAACAACAACAACAACCACAATAGTAGTAGTAGTAAAAGTAAAAGTAATGGGAATGAGAATGGAGGTGGCGGCGGAAGTTCGAGCTCAAGTGGTTGCTTCAGTAATACTGAGACAATGAGCAATTCCACCTCATATGATAGTAATGGGAATCAGAAGTCATGGAAATGTACCCTGGATGACTCAGACAGTGAGTACGAGGATGATGATAATGCTTCCAAACATCGTGTCTCCACGAGTGCTGATGAATCTTCAGACTTTGGTGAGTTTCCTCTTTCATTTCGCTCTCCATTCTTATATAGTATATCTACCAAGGTACCTAGGTACCTACTATACTCTCGTTCTGCATTTGGTTTTACTTTTCATTTTTGCTTGAGCCTTTTACTTCAAACAGCCTCCCTATCTCTAACTTTCTATTGTCTCATTCCATTATTGTGTACGGAACCATTGCATTGTGCATTGAAATCTACCTTTCACCTTATTGGAAATAGAGCAGGGGTCTTCTTTGTATCTCTATAGTACTAGTACCTACTTGAGTTCTAAAAGCAAAAGTACAACCGACAATCGTCCTTAAAGTTTGAAGACACAATACCAGCCATATGCAAAAAAAAATGAGTGTAATTTGTTTAAAAAAAGGTGCAGTATAATAAAGTGCATTTCAATTTTAAACGATACACTTCAAATGCTGACATAGTTCACACGCCATATAAGTACAAGTTTAGCGTTTATAGCGCTTAGAACATTTGGAAAATAAATTAAGAAATAGTATATTTATTGTGATAAAAACGTAGAATGAAGCCCAACAGAGTGTTCCAGCGGGACGTAAGTATAGTACAGAGCGTGATACAAGACAAAATTAGAGGCGAGAGAAAGTTGGAAAGAACAAATTGATGTGCCTATTCCATATGCAATGCCCTCAACGGAAGACAAAGAGAAAGGGAACGACAAGGTCAGGGTGAACGGGGAACTAGACAGAGAGAAAGAGAGAGAGAGAAAGTTGTAAGTGAAATCATTGAAAATTGGGGGGGAATTCATATATTTCATGCTGATAAGAATACAGATCACGTACACTTGACAAAGTAGTCGAATGTAGCAGTGGTATAAGGGCGCGAGTTAGATCCACAATCGACAAGACTAAACGACTCGAGACTGGAACTAAAATGATCAGTATCCGAGTGAGGTAAATGAGTGTACACACACGGAGGGGCAACGATTTGTTTACAATCGACTTCACGTTTTGTGGAGCGTATAAAAGTTTTACAGTCTCCTTCGGCTTTGGCTTCAGCTTAGGCAGCACAAACAAGCAGAAGGGGCGAGACAGACAGGCAAACAGACAGACAGAAGGAAAAAAACAAAAAAAAGCAGTGGAGAGTGTAGAAAATGGAAGAAGTCCGATCTATAAAAAAAGAAAGGGAAAGATAATGAAAAGTTGCAGGTGATTTCCAAGTCAACTTGAGCTCGTTAGAAGTGAACTCCAAGTTCCAATAAATCAGCCACCGCTACACACAACCCAGCTTCCGATTTTGATCTGAAAAAAGGAGAAAAAGTACAATTTGAAGGGTCCATACTATATTAATCAAGATCAATAAGTTTCTCCTTAAAACACTAGAAAATTCCAATTTCACACTTTTACCCCATGGCCCTTAAACCAACTTGGATTAGCCAACTCCATTTATTGCCAGTTTACCATTCGCAAGTACATTCCACAATTCCAAGGGTATATCCATGTCACAGACTGTATACTGGGAAGTAGGGGCGGACTGTGGACCTTTTACTATCAAAGCCTCCGAAAACCCTTACTGGAAATTATAGATCCTTAAAAATGGCTGCCGTAACTTATGTACTTTTCATTAACGGCAGCCCTACCCGCCACTGACTCAAACATCTGTAATTGTATATTAGGCTGCGGCTGGTGACGTAATAGGTTGCTTGTAGGTATGAAACAGATATATGGAGGTCGTATCATTTATCATATAGGAGAGAATGTACAAAGTACGGGGATATGTACGATGAACGTTGTGGTGTGGGAAGTGAAAGTTGATTTTGAGACCACGTAATGTATCCCCTATAATATCAATATGGTACTGATCAAATTGACTCGGATGAGGAATGTGGGCTGGGTTTGAGAAGGGTTGAATTCAAAATCGAGAATTGGAGTCATTGAAATTGTTTGTGTGAGGACAGAGGATGCGAGGATTTGCTCCAGCTCAAGGTTTTATCCCTACACTTCCTACACACGTTGACTGACTCTTGGAACAACTTTGACTCTCGCCTGGGTTATTTTCACGTCCACAACTAACAGATGGGGCGGGGAGAGAGAAAAGGGACTACTTGAAAATCAATTGAGGCTTCCAATTTGAACGGATAATAAATTGTGAAAAGAACCAATCAAATAGTATAAAGTACTCAAGCAGTTGTGCACACAAACTTTCTCTTACACTCTTAAAAACCTTTATGAGCGAACTTTCACAGATAGAAGTCGTCATTAATAATAATCTGGACGTTTATATTTGAGCTTTCTCTCTCCCTCTTTCTCTCTACCTTCCCCTTCCGCCTCTATTATTCTTGTAGGCATAAACTTTCACTTGTTCGCCCTTCGATCTCTCTTGTTCCAGTTTCAACATCTAGATCAACAACTGTGTATCAAATGAGCATAGCCCCATTGTTACATAGCCCTCAGTATATGTACATTAAAGCTATCTAATGAAAATGAAAATTTTCCAATTTCAATTCTACAGATAATTAAACAAGGATAATAATATCTGCATGCATATCAATGTCAGATAAGCAGATATGCATTGAAAATTGCATACCAGCTCTAACATTAAGCTATATGTATAAAGGCTGTGGAGAGAAAGTAGTAATATGAGGTAGGGATGAATTAGGATGAAGGATGTGAATAGGAAGGAATAAAAGAAAGTGAAAGTCATTTTAAGATTTAAGAAAAGTTCCATACTATACAGTCAGAGGAAAAGTCAGTCGTTTTGGACAAAAGTCAAAATTGGAGTAAATAATCATGGAATTGGAAAGAGAGAGAGAGAGAGAGAAGGATGAGGGTGTGTGATTTGGGATTGGGATGAGATATGGGAACTTTGAGTGGGAAGAAACTTTAATTTTCATTTTTCTCTCTCTTCTTTTTCCAATTCGAACCAGAGTCCGAGTCGGAATCTGAATCCAACTTGAATACTTTGAGACTATCGATAGAAAATATAAAATTACACTCACGATGAGAAGGCTATAGGGAATCTTTCTTTTAAGAACGACTTTCTCCCTGATTCTATTTTTACAGAATTCGAATTTGAATTTGAATCTAACTTTTTCTCGCGCTGTTGCTTTACCAGGGAAATAAAATGTGTACGAGTGGAAGTTTTTTATTATCGATCATCAATAATTATACTCCTATTATTCCAGTCTTTCAGACACCTTAGTTCACAGCTGGGAGCACCAGGAACTAGCAGCACTTCTAAAGCTAAGGCTATATTATGGGAACTTCTAATTCTAAACAAGGAAATCTACTGCGTTAATTTTAATACGCTTAAATTCAGAAAAGGCTATCTGCAGTTGATTTAGTCATCCTAAAACCCTGTATTTCCCACAGTTGCTGTTGACCACATACTTTAAAAAAATTCGAATTTCTTGATACATTTAGATTAGTATTTAAAACACGATATGGTTGATTTTAAAAAGAATTTTTTAGTGAAATGTTAGTGTGAAAACTGAATTTTTTTGAATTTCGTCTAAAGAATATTTAAAGATTAATAACACTCAATCTATTGTAAAATTCGAATGCAAACTATACGAGATAAAGGGCAAAATACAAACTGGACTCTTTAAAAGATAAAAAAGATACTAAGAAATTTTTGCACATTATAGGGTGGGTCAATTGACTGCAAATAGTCCCATTTGAATCTGGATGAGTCTACTGTTGCTACCTATGCTTTCCTTGCGAGTCTAACTTTAGGACTACTTTCAAATCCCGTCCCATTCCTGTGAAAGTCAACTTTATACATTCCACTCCTAGTTTCACTGATTGTGAGTTTTCTTGTGGATGCAAGTACACGTAGTGCAATATACTGTGGGAGTAGATTACTTTCGTCATGTATTACAGATAATCGAGTCAAATCAGATTATCAAGTCCTTGGAGATTTTAGTAGATTCAGTAGAGTTGTAAATGTAAATCTAAAAGTAATTGTAGAGTGCTTACATGGATTACATGTCCTTAGATACGTAATAGTAGGTATGTGAAAGTAGTGAAAGCATTATCTTTTTACGAAGTAATTTAAAAATGTAAGTGCACTCATATAAAATTAATTGCTTAGTTTTGAATCAAAACAATTTTATTGACATTTGTTACATTATTTTGGTTGATAAAATTTTAAAACAGCAACTTGGATAATTTAAATGCAGTAAAAAATCATTTTAATATCAATAAAGGGAACTTCTACACAGTAAAAAGATCATTTCTGTGAATCATCACAATAAGTTTTATTTATTTAAAAAAAAATGTAATTTCATTTTTCAATTTTTTAAAATTTTCAAAAGAAATTTATATGATTAGCCACCATATGTTATTCTAATGCACCGCACTATTCCATGAAACACAGTAGTATATTATAAGTGAGGCACATTTTAATGTAGTAAATGGAAATTAAAAGAGAGATTATACAAACAAACTTTAAATCATACCTATGTAATGCACTCTGCTGAGAATGTGGGATAAATCATGGACCAAAATGTATGCATGCCTCGAGCCCTACTATATACGTGTAGATTTTGGCCACATTCTTTGCATGTGGCCTTAGCAAAGAATTTACTTTGAAACGCAAATAACTAATTGTATGTAGTTGGTGTTCATAGCTCCGGTATGGGACTGGGTCTCAGTCTCAGTCGCGTTCCTGGTCCAGGTAGAACCAATTCAGTCAGTACTGAATCACATACGTCAAATGTACCACGTAAGAAGTCAGCATTTCTGTTTCTGCTTCTATTCTGTTGCCTACCTACGGCCACATGAAAGTGAAACTACATATATAGAGAGGGCTTATGTTGTGGTCCAAGTTACTTACTGGGACGAAGTGGATACCTATGTATGTACATACTATGAGCATACATGGAGACATATGTGAAAGCTAATAATAAAATACTAAAGGAAAAATGTAGATTAAAGCCAAATCTTTTAGATTAATTTCCCCTGAGAACGAACCCACTTCATCTCCAAATCCAAATTTACTTAACAGAATGCATCCAAAAATGTACTACTTGCAAAGCATATAGTCACGGGTAGTGTGTACATAGCAGGGGCAGCATGGCATATTCAAGTCAGAGTAACTATATGGAACATGAACCGAAATCTAAATCCGAATCCGAATCCGAACCCGTCTCTTAACTTACACAGTGACAACAAGTTCCAAAGAATGAGTAATGTATGATAATCTATTTCTTGGTAGTAATGAGTCAAGCAGGGGAAGGATAAGGAGTGGATTAAATGAAATTCAATTCATTTTTGAAACCACTTAAACCAGACCACCTAATCTATGTCAGGAGGTGGGACTTGCGGACGTTTCTAGAGTTGACGACGGATTTGACTAAAAGACTGGGTGAAACTATGCCCTATTGTCTCTTTTTTCCTTTCTCCCTTTTCCAGTTCCGCAGCTCCAGTGCCAGTTTGAGAATGGCAGTAGCTCCTTTCTGAGCAGCAACAGTACAATGGAATGAATTCTGAGTATTTCGTATTCATACTCATAGAGAAAGGACATATTACTGGAACAAATCTTTTATTCTTTTAAAGTAAATTAGAAAATCACTCAACCAGCCTGCTGAAGAAAAGAGCTCTCACAATCAAAATTCTCTTACTTCACCCACACAATTAAAAATGTCTAATCTTGAGAACTATTTACTATGCTCATTTTTGAAGGGAACTAAATGCTTTTCTATACTTTTTAGGAAGGCAAAATAAAAGTTTAGAGTTGTCATGCAGCCATGGCCTGTATACCCCCAAGGTCATCAGCCGTAAGCCAATAAAAACTCTTCCCATTCTCCGTAAAGCTTCAAAATTCAAAATATTCAAAAGCTTCACAAATTATTTTTATAGCGTCTTACCAGCATTGTTCTTTTGGTATTAGTATTCTATAAATACAGCATTGCGTAGTACTACGTAAAATACTCTCAAAGCACCATGTTTATTTTTATATCCCAGTAAAAAATCGTCTATATAGTTAGTCATATACAAACAATAACTGTGTTCAGGGACAGCAACATGAAAAATTTGTAGATATAATCAGGAAAAAATCATAAAATTCGAGTACTTTTAAAAGGTTAAATGTTGTTACATCGCATACGGATTTACCTTAAGTAATTTTTGAAAGCAACAGGAAATTGTTTTGAGTAAAGATTATAAATACAATTCTGATACTACACTACTACAGATTAGGTAACCATAAGATAAGATACTTGTGACGACCTTCAATCTAATTGTAAGTGCTAGTTATCTTACTCGCTACTATAGAAATCAAAATTAGGAAATAAGCTATAAATAATTCTGTCAAATCAATCCAATCCGTATCTAGTTAACCGTGCTACTAATAGGGAAAGCCCTTGGCAATTTTGTAGCAGTTACTTTATTGGGACGTCAACATTTTGTTATTGTTGTCTTGACAAATAGGTTGAAGTTGGAGGAGTCACTTACACCCTAATTACTGAAAATACTGATCCTAAGAATTATGAAATTGATTTAGAATTGATATATATGTATAATGTCTCCAACTGATCATAATGTTTTAACTTAAATGTACGTATAAAGTATGGTACATTATGCAGGTGAAAGTATCTTGTATGTGGAGAAAGGAGGGAGAGTTGGGAAATACTTTTGCGGATGAACGTGAACAACACTAATAATTATTTAAATTGAACAAAGTGTTAGAGTTAGTTCAAGTCGTTTCTAAGTCGTCGTAATGAATAATCTGAGTGGATTGAATTGAGTTGTCCTTCCTCTCCTCCTATTATTTTCTCCTATTTTAGTGTACAGACGTGGAAAACTAAAAGACTGGAAAAGCCTTGGAAAGAGCACAATGAGGAATGAATGGATTAATTGGATAAAGTGAAACGAGTGAAAGAGAGCGAGAGAGAGAGAGAGAGTGAAAGTCTAAGAAAAGAGTGTAGAAGAACTGTGGGTATGGTAGGTTGGTGAAAGTACTGGTTCTAGGGCTGAGGCTGGGGCTGTTATGTACGAGTACCCAAACATTTAGTTCCACCGTTCCACGTCCTATCAATTCATAATAGTGGAGATGTATTATGTACATTTCTTGCTCCGTCTTCATAATATAATCACTTAGAACTGAGTGGAGACGGAGACTGAGAGTGGAAGCTTTATTTATCAGAAGGTGCATAGCTACAGGCTATTAAAGCCTGATTTTGATTTCCACATTGTAAGACTGAAAAAGCCCATGAGATTATGATACTGAAGAGAGGAACTTTGAGGAAGAAAACACCTGATCTGTACATAATGATGTGATCAAGATAATTCTCGTTCCAGGCTCTGCCTCCCTTATATACACCCACATATAATACTTTCTCCCCTTGCTCCCTTCTTCAATAGTACACTGCATGGCGATGAGCAATGAATTTGGATTGCATTACTGGGGAGTCTATTTTCCATTTAAGTCGCCGTTGAAGAAGCAATACCTGGAATATATGATCATTTTTTTAATACTTGGTATAAATTTGAAGGAAGAAGTTCTTAAGGTTTAAGTTACGATTATCTACTCTATTTAAAATTTTCAAATGCCAACTTATTTTTAATAATAATTTCTCGCTTAAAAATTTAAATGAAGATGTAACGTGAAGGGATTAAATATTAAATGAGATAATCTAGCAGGTGCGACAAGTTTCTGACAACTTAAAAAGTTTTAATTAATGGTTAGATTACATTAAAAATATTTCTGTTTCGTATTTATTGAGACTTGTTTTTGCTAATTATTTCAAATTAGGTAAACGTTTTTGAAAAAAATACAAAATATTTTAATTTTATAATTTTTAAAAGCCAAAATATTCTATACAAGTAATTTATTTAAATTACAAAAGTTCTACTGTTTCTAATTACACATTTGTTTAAAGCTTTCTACACAGATAGATTTCCATATCTCGGAAATTTCATACAGCTGGTACTGCTTCGTTAACTTGAAAATGACTTATAAAATACATTAGTATTATCACTGTGAAGGCCACCTCCCATTAAATCGACAGTCGACCAAAGCAGCTCCCATTTAATTTTAGTTTTAGCGGAAAATGTGATGATACAGGATAGCGTAGTATGTATTAGCGTTAGAACGTATAGAGCTGAGAGAGCGGCAACGGCAGAGTAATAAAGTCTACAAATACTCATGTAAAGATTCCTATATACACGATCAACACCACCAAAGGAGAGCACACATAAAGATCTTATCTCTGCCATGGAAAGGTGTACATTACAAAGAGTGTATAGATAAGGGCGACGAGGGACATATATAAAATGGGAGGAAACTACAAAAGCATTTATGAGACTCATATTATGCATATGAGGGAAAGAGCGAGAGGAAGTGAGAGGAGACGAGGGGACGGCGGAACTTGCCAAAATCTGAATCCATTTCGAGAAGGAAAAGGACGCTGACGCTATAAAATAAAATCAGCTGGCGTCTGATTAGTTTTATTTTTCAAGCTCTTCCCCGTCTCCGTCTTCATCGTATCCTACTAAACTAAATTACTAAACTTACAGCTTGAAAGAAACTCAGGACCAAACTCAATGTTAACCTTGTCATTGCCATCCTCTGATCGACTTGCCTTGCATTTTGCAACTCGACACACAAGTCCGAGAGCTACTGGCGCTGGAACCGGTACCAGCACCGGCACCGGTACTTTTACTTGCCTGTCCTTAGCATGCAGTGTCAACTATTGCAGTCTTCCTATTTAGATGTAACTCTGCGTGGATGAATTTTCCATTTGGAATTTAGATCGGCTTCACCTTCTTTCCTCCTCCTTTCCTATCGCTTGGTGTGTAGTTTGATTTTTTTCGTACGTCAAGAGAAAAGAGAAAGCATTTCATCTCGCTTCACTCCCCTCTACGTTAGTTTTCCTAGTCATTTGAAGTAGCTCGTGTTAATACTTAAAAATTGTTTCATTTTAAGGTGCTTTTTGAATTTTCCAACCTGTGCTTTCTCTCCCTCACTTTCTGTCGCTCCCACTTTCTCATCAAATATTTACAGCCTCTCATCGAAATTCATTTTACAGTCCTTCCCATTACTGAATTAATGAGAGTAAAATCTCCTGAGCCATTTTAATGACACTTGGTTTACTTACACGCTCCACGTCCAAGTGGATTCCTTTCCTAATCCGCGTAACTACCTCCCGGTACGCTACTCCTCTCCTTTATGAACTTGGAGAATGACATGAGAGGCAGAGCAGAGGCACACAGGTGAGAGTGAAAGGAACGGTGGAGTGGTGACGAAGACTCTTGAAAGAATTTAAATTATAAAACTTACGAAAGATATTTAGCATATCTGGGAAGGGGGCGGGTGTAAAAATATACGTGCGTAAGAATTTTATTACAACCTGAACTATCCAAGTTGATAGTTAACGTATGTCTATGTAGCATATGCTTTCTTTATAGCTGCCCTTGTCCCTGTCAGGATTTTCTCTCCCCTCTCTCGTATCCTACGAAGCTCAGTGAAGGAGGTTAATATTCCTTTTATATGGAGAATAAAATGCCCAGACATTTCCGGGCGGAAATTCAATTTATTCAATATGGTGGGAATAGATTGCCAAACTATCTTCATGAATTGAATTTTAAACTTCCCCAGGTAAATGTTATGCAATTTGTGTACTTTTCCCACTACACTATCTGGGATATTATTATTATTATTATTATTATTATGCTGGTTTTTTTATTTTCAAATCTCGAATTGGTTAGTAATAAAGACACAAATGAATGTGTTGTCAGTATCAAAGATAGTACATATATTATGTTTGATAGATTAAATTACAATTTTGTGAGCGAACTCATACTATATAAACATCTATTCTTTTTCCTTACATAAACAATTTGTCACAGAAAAATTAAGAAGCTCACGCGTCAGAGAAACAGCGCAGTGAATTAAAGAATCACAAATTAATCTTGTATTTTATAAGTAGTTATAGGAAAATTACAATAATCTTACTATTGTAGGAATTATAGATTTACGGTATCGTTCAGTTTTACATTTTACTAACCTATATCTAAGATTATTTCTTGAGGGTCTACTATTACAGCGTAACAAAGGAGTAAGCCAATTAGAGTACCTTTCTGATTTCAAAAGTTTTTTCCTAAATATAATTAACAATTTACGGTACCTACACTCTATTTTTTCAATTCCTAGTGACTGAGCTACGAGATCATAATTTTTTCTACTTACATATTTGTGTGTAATAATGCCTAAGCACTTTTTTTCCACATAAGATATTTGATCCATTAGTTTTGACGGTAGGGCTTGACTAAATACTTGAGAGGCATACTCTAGATTACTTCTAATGTATGTTTTATAGACTAACAATAATTTGTTACGTTTAAATCCACAATGTTTCAATTTTCTTAAAAATTTGTTTTGTTGCTTTATTTACTATATTATTGACATGCTCATTCCATTAAAGGTCATTACTTATTTGTACTCCAAGTAGTTTTGAACTAGATATAACAGGTAACTCAGTGTTATTGATACAGAATTTAGAATTATCAATCATTTTCCTCGACTTATTAATTATCATGACATTACATTTTATGTGATTCAATTCCATTCTCATTGTTGTTTAGTTGGCACGCGATGTAATTTGTGTCTAGGTACTTTACATTTCTTAAGAAGAAACTAATGTCTCAAAGAAAGACACTTTGATCGCAAAACATGAATAGACAATAGACTGAGTTCGTAATTCTTTTGGAACGTTTGTAGATGTTTTTACATTTAACAGATACAAAAATGGCTCAAAGCATAATGTGTGTGTCATATTTTCTCAATGAAATAGATTCAAAACTTTGAGCTTGAGATTTGAGCCACATTCAAACCCCTGCTGTAGATAGGATGATTAATACAACACCTTAGTAAATAACTGTCAAAATAAAACGAGACATCTAGTTGAAATTGGGAAATTCAAAACCAAATCTCAGATTACAAAAACAAATATTTCTGGAGTCTTAATCAGTTGGCTCACCGTTATACTATCAGGGTTGCAGTTATCAATACAGTTACTTCTCCATTGTCGTTAGTTCCCCTTCTCTCATTTATATATATATATATATATATATATATATATTATATATATAATATATTTGGCGACAAGACCCAGATCTATCCAGGGGGTGGGTAACAAAAATTTGCTCAGTATAAAACAAATTTTCTAACATAGGCTAACATAGGGGCATAAAGGCCTCGGCGGCGTTGGTCCCTTTGGGACCGAACCCCTGTCATATAATAATAATAATAATAATAGGGGCATTTAAACCATTTAAAAGATGGTACAGTTATATCATCAGTGAAGAATCAAAATTATCCACATACATCTTGTTTACCAAAAATAAATTAAAGTATCATAATCCTATAAAATCGTAGTATAAATAGAGAATTTTGATAGTTTCAAAAACTTGAAAATAGAAAATTTTACGCTGTTTCAGAAGCCTGAAAATAGAACATTTTACACTGTTTCAAAAACGTGAAAATAGAACATTTTACATTGTTTCAAAAGAGTGAAAATATAACATTTCACACTGTTTACTAACCACATAAATAAAACATTCTGCACTTTTCAAAAACCATGTAAATGAAACGTTTTGCACTTTTAAAAACTGCAAATAGAGCATTCAGCACTTTTCAAAAAACATAAAGCGAGCATTTTGTACTTCTCAAAAAACATGTAAACAGAATATTTTAAATTTTTTAAAAAACCTACAAATAGAATGTTTTGCACATTAAATAAACACTTAATTGGCATGTTGCGCATCTATCTCATACAGTTTAATTGACATAAGGGAGTACATGTGGGCTCGTGACACTACGGAGTGTGCAGAGATACGGAGATCGAACCTCGGCGACGGGGATGATTTCCTAATCCACATGTACTTCGCAGAGAATATATTCTACTGTCTCTCTATGTAGCCGCCTGTTACAGAGGAAGGAAAATACAGTGGGGGCTGGCCCGGCCGGTCATGCTCGATGATGAGTGGTTCACAGTTATCCGTAGCAGATCCGATTCCGACTCGGTAGCTATAAACGGAGCTGGACCCTAATGGCATAATGATATGTCGGCTCAAATACTCGACGTCATGGTGTGCCGGTTCGATTCCCCTGTATTATATTCTCCCTCTGTAAAACAGGGCCAACGTAAAGGTCGTCTTATTAGATTATATTCTCTGTACTTAATGGTGAAGGGGAACATAGAGTACTCTCTTGCCTGGTCTATTGGTACTGGCCTGGTGATTGAGTGGCTCTGATTCTCACGGCCTTTAATCAGATTCATGTGTTTCCTTGGCAGGAACTAAATATAGCACCTCTAACAGAGCGGCAGTTTCAAGCCCTTATCACTAGGTATGACTTCCCAAGTAAGTTTAGTATAATATAGACAATTTCAAATCAACGAACCCGAAGAGTGCACTTCAATAGTGTATCTCGTTGGTAAGCTGTAACAGTAAATTGTAACGAGTGTGTATAGGCCTAGGCCTCAAAGCACAATATTCAATACATACATACATACAGTTTAATTGACATAGTTCATTTTAATGGTAGCATAAATTGTCAATGATCCATTTTGATTCGTTACTCACGATATAATATGTTGCCCTCCCCAGAAAATATTTCTAGATCCGCCCCTGTGCTCTGTTGGGGTCTTTGGGCTTGGACTTTGATGCTTCTATTTCTGTCGATGTAGTAGGTGCAGCAGCATGTACGACAGCCTCCATTTCCCTCCGCTTTGTCTCCATAAATGTACCTCGAACCTCATCCGTCTGCATATAGTCTTTAGTTAGATTCGATTTTGGAGCGTCTCGACTCAAAGTTGGTGAGTAATTCGATGAGAAATGACTCTTACTATCAAACTTATCCATTTCCACAGTAATACTTTCATTTCCAACTTGTCTTTTGAAGTCAGCAATCATTTAGATCGTAAACTTGAGGATAACAGAAACTGAAATTGGAACTGGAAACTGGAACTGAAGAGAGGAGACGGGATGAGATGGGCTTCAAATTGGATTCGGCTCCAACGCCATACAAAATACATGTAGTGAGCATAAAGCCAAAGCCAAAGCTGACATGTCCGCATTATGTACGAAACTCACAACATACTAAAACAAAAATAACTCAAGCACGATAAGAAAACCTATCGAGAGGAAAATAAGACAGCGTTAGATTCGGATAAGAAAGTAGAAGGTTATATTTTCAGGGAAGAAAGGAACCCAATCGCTACAAAAGTGTGACTCTCAAGTACTACACATGTGTGCATCAAATCCCATTCCATCCTACATATGATCAGCAGTATTGGTTCTCGTATTTCTAGTAATGTTACAAATAGCACACAGTTGGCAGTTTCGTTTTCCAACTTGCATCCTGAACGTCTCCCTTAAACGTGTGTGTGCATCTCTGTCTCTGTAGTCTGTGTGGTATTTTTGTGAGTGAGTGACTATGACTGACTGAGTGAGTCAACTATCTCTACTTTCACCAGAGCGGAGCATAGCACATACAAAGATGACGTTGGACGGAGGATGAGGAAGTAGTAGTATCGAGAAGATGTGTGTGGAGGCTCGCAGGATCAGTCAGCGGAAAGTAAAAGCAATGAAATCAACTGACTGTATATACGCTGATTCACTGAACCCCGCTCCTGCTGAATATTAAAGACGTGAAGTCATTTTGAAATCGAAATTCAAAAATCCAAAATCTAAATCCTTGAACGAGAGACATCATATACATATATATAATATGTATTTAGAGATTGTTCCAAACTTGACAATTTCCATTCCATTCGATTTACATTCACACGTATTTGCCGCTAAGCTATATGCCAGTATTTGAAGATTTTTTTTCTTATTAGGCACGAATGCCATGATATAAAGAGTAGAGACACTGACGGAGACGGGAATGGGATTGTATCGTCTTTTTTCGTGATACTTATATTCGTGCACAATGACGATGGGTTTCACTGTGTTTTTTTTTCCTGTTACTCAGCCCATCGCGTCCAAAATATGTATAAAATATATTTTCTATAAACCTCTGCATGTTCCTTGTTGCGAAAAAGTAAAAAAAGTGGACTGAAAACTAAAGCTGCGTAATCCCAAGCCCTGGCGAAAGGATCATAGATAAAATTGTAAATCTAAATCAAACGATAAGATTTCAAAACCGAATTCCAAAATCCACTAAACTAAACTCCGTGTCCTTGTCATATATATGTGATCAGTTGCGGTTGGTTAGGAGCGGATCAGCTAGCGGCTAACGGTAACGGTAGTATGTAAACAAAGGAGAGAATATCAAAGACTCAAAGAAAACGATACATGACATATAGATGACGTATTAAATTCAAGAGAAAATAGTAAAAAGAAAACAACAAGAAGAGATGGAAAGTCACAAAGTAAGCAGAAAAAGAGTCTCAAGAGGAAAAAAAAGTTTAATCAAAATCCATATATGGGATTTTGAAAAAAAAGAGCTCTGACTTTCTGATACTGATAAGTGAGGCGGTTTATAGCGGAAATTGGGTATACTCAAGCTCGAGACCGCAGGGGGTATAATTATTATGTATAAAGTGGAAAGCGGTCCTCGTGACCTGCTCAAATACCAGACCAGAACCAGAACCAGACCTTCCCAATTTCCAAGTCCAGAGTCCGTAGCCCGTAGCCCGTAGCCTGTCACCGTCACCGTGAATTATGCCTCTATGTGATATCCATATGCGTTTGTGCACTGCTGGAAGCTGTGTGTAGTTTAAAAGTATTTCTGACTACTGGATACCAATCTTTATGGAGTTATTGAGTTCCTAATTATTAGGAATATTTTCTATGGCCTGGTACGGATACGGGTACCGGTACCGGTACATTAACCCCTCCTTCACGGGAACCCAAAACTGCCGAAAAATAAACAAAAACAAGAGACGAGGGCCTGACAACGACAGACTGCGTAAATTGCCATATTTCGAGAACTCAAGGATATAGGAATCGAAATCGGCCCTATTATTTACGCCATTACGTTTGAGACGAGAGAAAAATATTTTTCGTCCGAGAAAAATTTGTTTGAAGTGCCATAGAATTTTTGTAAATTACTGTTTTAGTTCCTGGCTTGTGGTTGATCCTAACAATACATTTCACAGGGTAGGCTTTATGCTGATGTCGTCATATATTCCCAAATTGAACAGTTTAATGCCCGAATACGACACGTATGTATGACAAGCGGTAGGGGTTTCCGGCTCCGGTATAGTAGGGCTATAGTTGTTAAACTTTCTCTCTGCAGGAGAATTTATTTCCAATACTTAAATTAGATTTACTGGATGCAGGTAGTAAAACGAGACTTATATGGAGACTATTGTTAGATATTAGACAGTTTGTAACTTTCGAGATATAAAATATAAAATACCGTGGAAATGTATAGTGTGTGGTAAGGTATAGAATTTTTATGTAATCGATAGTTTACGTGTAAGTAAAAAAAAACTTCTTCTTTTTCTGTGTGTGTGTGTGTGTGTGTGTGAATCTGAATTCTGAATAGTCTCATAGTGCGTGTTTTGACTTGAGGTCTGTATTTATGTCAATTGCAGAAGATGAGGACGAAGGCTTAACCTGTGATGTTTGTGACCGATCATTCCCAACGGCAAAACGTCTCGCAGATCACCAACAGAAAAAACGACATTATGGGTAAGGAAAGCAAATTACATATTTAAAAACTTTTTTTTTAATACTCTGCTATAATAATTACTTTCACAAATACTGTCTGTCAGTGTAGGCTTGTAGTTTGTACATTGGTAAATAATATTAGTGACATAGTATGTGTACCTCGTTATTTTCTCAAAGAAATATTTAGCATTTTATAAGTTAGAAGGTTCGCCAAGAAAACTATTTTTTGTAAGGCATTATGAGCTCGCGCTAAAAATTCACAAACTCTCTTAAATTCAAAAATCCCATTATAATTCATGAATATAATTGAATTTAATTTTGTTACAAATATATGTATTTTTTTTTTAATTTACAAGAAAAAATATGGAGAATGTAGCACATTTTGAATTAACAAGATCGACTACGATCGATCACTTAGATGCACTGCGGCGATTTCTTACTTCAAAATTTGTCTACTTGTGTTATATGTGTCATGTGTGTAACTGGCATTGAAAACGAAAAGCAAGCGGGAGGGTGAGCGAGTTCGTTTTAATGTTTGAAAATTGAAAAGCAAGACAAGGATAGATACGCGACAAATGTAATTGTGTTCATTTGAGTCTGTCGTCCTTTGTAGAATCCTACAAACGTCGTACTACTCGTCCTCATCATTACTTCTGCTGTCTGCCTTTCCTTTTTCGAGAGAGAGAGAGAGAGAGTGAGGGAAGAAAAAATGAGCGTAATTTGATTGCGTGGATTGCAGATCGTTGAACTGTAGAGTGCGGAATTGGAGTCAGATTCAGGAATGGCTATTGTGATTGTGATGGTTTTGAGTGGCGAAGGCGACGACTTTCCCCAATTCCACATTCACATCGAAATCATCTAACAACATCACATCACATCGTATCACAAATGGGGATATGGTGCTCGTGCTGGTGCTGGTGTTGGTACTGGTACTGGAACTTTCACTCGTGGTCCTGCGGTACTGCAAAGATTCTTCTCGCGCTGCCTCGTTGACTTGTACACTGTACAATTTATTGTACTATGCTCTATCCTATAATATATGGGGAGAAAAGTGGTGTGTGTGTGTTGTTGTTGTTAGGCTATTCCAAGTAAGTCTCAACTGGCAGTCACTAGTCAGCTTTCTCTCACACACACACACAACTTTCTGAGGTTCTGCTTCGCTGCTTCATTACTCTCCACATTTCATTTCATTTTATGAAGGAAATAGCTTTTTCTCTTCTCTCGTTTCAAATGTGCAGGGTGTTCCTAAACCTAAACAAGTCAAACTTGTTGCCTCAGTGGGAGTGGGAGTTGAAGTCCTTCACTTCCATGTCGTTATCCTTGTTGTTGTTGTTGTTGTTGTTGCTCTGAATCTGAAAGCTCAATATTTTTAATGATTTTGTATTATTCTGAAAACGGAATAGAAAATTAAAAATGACAAGTAAGCAATTAAATTCAAACGCTCGGAAACAAAAACAAACTTTTGAAACATAATCATAGCTCGCTCTTTCTCTCTTGTTTGTTCAAGTCATCATATATGTAGCACGTGTAGGGAATGTTATGAAATAATATGGGCAATTATTTCCAGACAAATTGTAAACATCAAAAATTGCCCTATATTTTTATAGCATAAAATAATCAATAGCTAACAACTACTACGTAAGTCCTTTATTAGGCAAATACACATATCTCTTATGTTATATAACTTTCACTTTTTTTTTAAAAAATTGAATGAATTTCTAGCCGAGTCTTTTCTTAGTATGGGATTTACACAGTAATATAATATAACGCTATAAAAATCAAAAAGTCAAAATACTTTTTAAAAAACATGAGTAAAATATGTACATATATTGGAGACGGAGACGGAAATGTTTGGAATATGGAAGAGTCGTGTCGGATTGGAGGGACATGACTGAGCAATTAAGATGACTCCATGTATCTGTACAATCATAAAACTTATTCTGAGGATAAAACGTAATAGTTATGTTTCCCCTGCAAATATGTAGGTAGAACCAGAACCATAGATCAGCATTTTCAGTAGGCGAGGCCGAGGCATGGAGAAACTATGTACAATTGGCTTGGGTTTGCTACTGCAGATATTTCTTCGTGCAGCTCCAATTCACAGTCCGAATAGCTACACAGTAGCGTAGAGTAGCGAGACAGACGTAGAGAAATAAGTTGTGTGCGTCTGTCTCTGTCTCTGACCGGGTATGGGCCTGGGTCCTTAGCGTGTGTGTGTGTGTGTGTGTGTGTGCTGACGCTGACTGTTACAGTGTTACTGTTGTTGGTTCGGAATTCGGAATTCGGACGCTCTGTTGTTGGGAGAGTAGAATAAGGGAGAAGGAAGTAGTAAATATAGTGTTGGGAGATGTGTCAGTATTTTTACATAGTACTCGGACGAGAGTACTATGGTATATATATCGTCTGTGAAGAACCAAAATGACCCATATCCATTTGTAGCTAAAAAAAATATCCACTATCTACATTAATATTGAAACATGTCTTGAAAGCATTTAAATAGAATATTTTCAAATTTTCAAAAATGTCTAAATAGAACATTGTGCACTTTTCAAAAACATGTAAATAGAAAATTTTACACTTTTCAAAAACATGTAAATAGAACATTTCCCACATTTCAAAAACACGTAAATAGAAAATTTTGCACTTTTCAAAAAACATGTAAATAGAACATTTTACACTTTTTAAAAACTCTTAGTTAACATTTTGCGCATGTTTCTCAATTTGTTCTTATGACATAGCTCATTTTAATTCTAGCTTAAACTGGATATGGGTCATTTTGATTCTTCACAGACGATATTACATATAAAGAAGCTTTAGAGTTTTTAGCAGAGTCCTCAAAGAGGCAATCACATTTACTGTAGATAGTGTTTAGTACAGTGAGTCTATATCCGCTGTAGATACCCAACAACAACCTATTATATTGTATGATTCACAGATGTTTGCAGTGTGACAGCATCTTCCCGAGTCGACAGGCGTTGGACCATCACCGAGAGCAAATGGACCATTATGATTTTGTATCCGACTACAATTCTGACACAACGTCATTTGACTCGGACGAGGATGGACTGGACGATGAGGAAGAGCGAGAGAGACTTCTATGATTCCTTCTCCCACAATTTTCAAGTCACACCCCCTGCGAAAGAATAGAAAAAAAAATCAAAATCAAAAAAATCAAAACTAACTTTCTACTATATATGTGTAGAAAAAGAAGGACGGGAGCCAAGGAGAAAAAAGAAAACCGAGAATGAATGAATGTCCCTATACGGATATGCATATACGGCAGCTCACCAATCCCCCATACAACTTACAAGTACTATAACTAAACTACCAAAACACTGTACACATATATAACATAACATACTAATATTTATATCATTTTCTATGACTATTTCTATATATTTACAATCAATAATACAACTGTCTATTACTCACTCACTCGAATTCCAATTCCACTATGCACTCCACTTTTCACTTACGCTCCCACCAAATAATCACAAAAAAAACCATAAAGTCACAGTGCCAGTCCAGCCCATAGTCAGAGCCAGAGCCCCCCACTCAAACCCTCAAACCTGTTACATGATCAAGAATTCAAAAAAAAAGAAACTTCAAACAAAGCCAGAGCCGCGCCTGTGACGGTGGCGGTGGCGGTGGCGGTGGCGATGTGGTCGCAAATATACAATTTTCTCCACGCTCAAGAACTCACACTAAAAGTAACTATATGCGGTATCTAAAAAAAAGGGGAAAAAAGAAGAGAGTCATAGATGATGTAGATGTTTCCGTCTAGATTTTAGATCTCGAGTTACTATATGTTATATTATACGCTACTGAATCCATTGCAATATTGATTTAAAACGAGCCATGTCACAGCTACAGCACACTACACTTTACTTACGTACGTAGATACGTCGTCCCTGCAACTCCATAGTCAAAAAGTGAAAGCCCAAGTGTATCTTTTAGATGGTAGATAACATAGGAGACGAAATTTGAAAACCTTTCGTAGATTTTTTTTTCTTGGCAAACATTAAAGAATTGAAGAAATCACGAGGTAGTTAAAACGCATCTATGTATGACGTCCACACGCGGCTGTTACTAGGGGTATTGTGTTGACCCTGGACTGGACTTGACCGGTGTCGGTGTTGGTGTCGGTGCCGTTGCCGTTGCCGGAGAAACGGAGAGTGAGAGATACATTTTTTCCTGGCTTCCTATATGGTAACTAATATCAACATCATGGTTCCATTTAGACATGGATATTCGATATAATATTATGGAGCTACATAATACCGTCAGCCAAGAATCAAAATGACCTATGTCAAATATTTGAGCTAGAATTAAAATGATCTATATGTCAAATAAACTACTTGAGATAGATGCGTCTAAATTTTAATTACGACATTTTTGAAAAGTGCAAAATTGTATATTTACATGTTTTTGAAAAGTGCAAAATTTTGTATTTACATGTGCTTGAAAATTGCAAAATGATCTATTTACATGCTTTTCAAAAGTGCAAAATGATCTATTTATATCCTTTTGAAAAGTACAAAATGATCTATTTACATGCTTTTGAAAAGTGTAAAATGATCTATTTACATGCTTTTGAAAAGTGTAAAATGTTTTATTTACACACTTCCATAATAACGATATTAAAATATGTTTTTGTAGATAGTGAATTTCGTTTTTAGCAAAAAATGGACATGGGTCATTTTGATTCTTCACTGGTGGCGATATGAAATAACCTCACTTAAATTGCCTAGCTACATATTATAATTATAGTTTACTATCAAATGTGACTATTAGTTCCAAATTCAACATCCAATTGGAGCTAAAAGTGTAGTTGGTGTGGATTGCAAATATACCTTTGAGCATTTCACTATACGTGTAAGTAGTACGGACGTCAAATATAGCACCATCATATCTATCTAATTGATCTGTGTACACAAACTCAAGTGAATGGCTTTGTCCGCATCCGCAAGGACTGCATCTGATCCTAAGTCCTGAGTGTGACTGCACCTATAAGAAAACAAATAATCTGAAGAAAGGGAAAAAAACGCACTCACTTACTATCTTTGTATGTAACTCCACACCTATAGATACCTTCAAGGGCAAAAGGCGGTACATTACATATATTTGTTAGTGGTAGTGGTGGCGGATCTTCAGTGGAACATAGTATCTTTGGGCAAATAGTTACATTTAAAAGGTATGGTCCCGGTCTCAGTCCCAATGTCCCAGACAAACGTAGACGTGGTAGAACGTAAGGCACGGTCCTACGGCTACGGTTACGGTTACGGTAGTGGTTGTACATTCTATAGGCATAGGCCCCTAAACAATGGAAAGAGTACCTACCATCCATCGTCTATCGTTATCCTTCCCGTCGCCTCTCATCGGGCCAAGTTAGTCTTGAAGTTAAGCTTGGACGAGTATTGGTCTCGCCCTACTAAACTGTAGACTGTGTGTGTGTAGACGTGGAGAGAGTGACTCTAATATATCCCCATTTTCAAGCAAATACCCCTATTTTCCGTCTCTCCCATAAATTTGTTACACTTCCCCTGACAGTCGTTTTCGTTTTCGTTTTCGTCTTCGTTCCCATCTCAGCCGAGACTCACAACTTACCTCACCTTTCGTTTTCGTACTCGCTAAAGAGATATTTATGTAGAGGCTCAGCAGACTGGGCGAGAGAGGGAGAGGGGAAAGGAGGGGAAAGCTTGGCTGGATTCCTTTCTAGATCCTTTCTGGTGCAGAGCCAACATCACTATCACGTGAGTGAGTACTATATGAGAATTAAAGAATCATTGACTGGAATTACTGTATGTACTCGCAGTCTGCCTCGCCCCTCCACCTGTCTCCTCAATTTCTTTTCATCAAATTCAACAGCTGAGCGAGAAGTTAATCGTAAAAAGTAAACTTTTTCCTCCATTAATAATAATTAGTAAGCCTAATTAATAAATTTGAGTTTCATGTCAGGTAGATGAGAACTTTCCTAGTTCTTCAATACCAAATGAAGCAAAGGCGAAGACTAATAAACTACACAGCCAAGTCGTGTCTACATAATTTGAAAATTCTGAGCGCATACTAATAGTTTAGTCGTTCGAGTCCAAGCGAACATAGCGTGTCGGTCTCGGTTTATTCAGTATTATTGCGCGCGCAAGTTTTGCAAATTTAATATACCTTGCTGCCACTCTATTAGTTTTTATTGAATCGTTTCATAAAAATTTGAAACTTTTTTCCAAATTGTTGTTGACTTAAAATTTAAAAAAAATCATCAATTTGTTAAATGCTTCAAAAATCAATTTTTTTACTGCAAGTGAATTTTCAAATAATTATTCTACAGTTGTGAAGTTCCAGCCTTTGCATTGTTAGTTTGACCCCCCTTATTATCCACCCCTCCCCCCCTCGTCAAGGGACTTTTCATTCCATTAAGATTAAAATTCAAGGACGTAATTACGTTTGTAGGCGTAGGGAAGACAGCTCATTTTGACAGGTTGGGAATCAACCCTAACAGCGAGCAAAATAACAACAGCTTTGTTTCTTAAATCATTCTATACATTCTAGAATTACCTCGTATGACACACACACCCACACACACGCCCTGTGTTTGCCCCAGTAACCAAAACCAACTAACCAAGAAAGACGCAGACCAAAGACCGCAAGAGTTTAAATTCTTTACACAAACTTTCAAACTTTGGAAAATACAAAGAAAAGCCTCCTCTGATCTCTTGTAAGTCACTCGAAAACTGGAAAGTTGTCAGAGGTGGTGATCATCATGTATGTGATCTTCGATTCGAAGGACGCGTGAACTGCGGTCTGGGTCTGTAGTTTGTACTGGAACTTTTCAAGTGGGGGGAGAGAACCAGAACCATAGGAACCAGGAAACCAGGACCAGGCCAGTGTTTAGTGTTCTATATGGACTTTCACGACTCTCCTATTGACGCACTTATACTTTTACAATTACAACTACAAAACTATAACCTGCCCAGAACCAGAACCAGAACTACTATAACTACCCGAACAAGTGATAAGATCTAGTCTATACAGTCTATTTCTACCGAGTATTTTGTATAATGATAGAGGAAATACGGCGGAATGAAGAGAGCGATGATGCAAGGATATCGGCATTGAGCGAGTGAGGCGAGACATGAGGATTCCACTACTATAGAGAACCAGAACATTCACAGGATGCCCTGGATTCACGCAACTGTGAGTCAAACCCCGCGGAAGAAATTTAGATTGAGATCTACTGTGTTATGTAGGTAGTTTGGTAGATAGGCATGAGAATGTTTTGGGTCTTTTGGAATTGACGATGAAGTTTGCGGGTTATAGGAGATTTTAGAGACTACAGATACGATACGACACGATGCGATGGAATTCACATTCTCAGATTCTCAGACAATATGTTGTACTCAATAGTGATGTGGGTCCCATCCTCCCATATCTTCCCCTATACTGATATTCACATTTCACGTATGCTCTCGCTCGCTCTTAGTTCTTACGATTAGTTCTTTGCTCTGCGCTCTCCTCTCGGGCTCCACGCTCTCCTTTGACTCGTCTACTTTGTTCTATTCGCTCTCAGTTCAGTTCAGGGGAGTTAAAGGTAATTAAATGGGAAACTTATAGCCACCAGAGTCATTTTATTCGCTATACTACCTTTTACAACCCAGTTGTTTATCAGATATTTGTCTTGTTTACTCCGACGAGAGGAGTACTACAACGACCACTTTGTTTTTACTACTACTACTATTACTACTACTATCTGTACTAGCAGAGCATAAGGCTAAAGCCAGAACTTTATACATTGTATCTTCTGTATGGGCGGCTACTTCTCTATACATATACTGTCTTCAGTCTTGAGTACTTCAGTCTTGATAGGAATTAAGAGCACAACAACAGTTCAAAATTTATGAAGGTTAATTAGCGGTTTATTTAGAGCAACACGAGCATGAAGATGAGGACGAGGACGAGCGCTCACTTCAACATACTTTGGCTTTGGAATTTCGGAGCGCTAACAACGGGAACGGTAGACTGACTCTACTATCTGTAACTACTATCTCCAATCTACAGTTCCCAGTCCCCAAAATTACATTTAATAACTTAATACCTATATGTCATTTTAACTCAAACTCTGGGGTTGTGGGGGGTTCTATGGGGATTCTAGAGGTATTCTTTTTCGCTCCTGTACACTCATTACAAAATGAATGGGCTCCTACCCTCTCTGTATATAGTCTGATCTTGATGCCGCGATGCCGGTGTTGCTATGGAGGATGTCGATTTTGATTTAGATGTCAATGTCACGCATTGTCCCCATCTTCAATATTTCCCATTGTACATAGGGCGTACTGGAGCGTTGACTATGTATAGGAATCAAAAGATGAATAAAGGATTTGGTGTAGAGATTGCTCTTACGGGCGTTTAGTTGTCTTTGTGTAGAATTCTCGGAGCCAACTATACATGTGTCCTTACGCTTCCCGTCTCAATTTTGTATTTAAATACAAATAATAATAATACGGGCACCGCCATCACTATTCCATATTCCATCAGAGGCACATTTCCCCATTCGAAATTCAAATATATCTGTTGAGCCAGAAGGAAGGAGAATTAGGAAGAAGACCCACGTTCCTTCACTGTACGTTTTGTCTCCAATGTTGAGCAGACTGAACCAAAACTAACAAGATTTAACTCCAAAATCAGCAAATATCAACGGTTTAACTCTCAAGCTGTGGAACTCTATGGAGTTGTGTGCAGCATCCTGTGCAATATAAGAGGATACGAGGAAATTTTCAGGTCGACGGTTGACAGTCGACGGTAGACATTAGAAATACGTTGAGAGCACATTGGAAATTTGTAAATTGGAGAATATGCTTTGGCGAAAGTAGAAACACATTACAAAATGTCGGGAATGTCTACAGTAAGTATAGCTCCCACTCGCCCTGGTAAAATAGAAGGGAATATCGTGGATGAAACGTGGACGTGTGAAAGCGTGGAAGTACAAGTGTAAAGAGATCAAATCAGACCCTGGAAATTCCACATTATTTTATAGCCTGGAACTATAGAAACTATGGAACTATGTGTCTGTGGGCGAGACAAACGGGAAGCATTAGCGAGAGACACATGAGAGAGGAAATGCAAATGCAAATCTTGCATACATTATTTAAACTTGATGACTCCAGCTGGCACAAACAGATATGAAAATTGAAACGGGCTCGAGACAGATGTCATTATACGGGGTGACTATTATATAGGTACCTACATTAGACACATTGCATTTCGTATTGGACTGGTATTCGCTACACGGCCGTTTTCCATATGCGGTAGAAGATGCGAGGGCAGAGCCATGGATGTGCGTAAGATATATGACTATATACAGTGCTAGTGCTACATATAGAAATGTGCGGCTGCCGCGCGGGTCGTTATTGGCGTGGGTATTGTTGCTTTTCCTGGTGGAATGGTATGGTATGGTATGGTGGTGGTGAAAGTGGGATTGTTAGGTTGTTGATGCACTCCCTCAATCCACTCAAATGAATTGAATCGCTTCATATACATGTCCTCTCCTCATGGAATGTGTAATCTAAATGAAATCCTCATGTCCCTCCAGTTCTCTAACTGTAATCGCGTAGTTGCCTATATCACCCCCCGCCCCCCTCCCTCAAAGAAACAAGGAGCAAGAAACAAGATATTGGGAAATGGAAAACAAACGCAAAAGCAGGAAATAAAAGAGTCGGCGAAACTTCTCCCTGTGTGTGTGTGAGTTTGTTTTTTTTGTCTAGAGTGAAAGCGAGAGAAAGTGGAGTATAGGGCAATATTCAGGGCCAGGACCCCCTACATACCAGTGTCCGTCTATTTGTACATAGTACAGTACGTTACATTCCGTTAATATGTTCTATGTGGTTTCGGGAATGACAGCGTGTTGTGCTCCAATACTACAGCCATATTATACATAGGGGCAGCCACAGTCTACGAGTATATGATGGTATATAGGATACGGAACATAGAATTTCTTGGAAAGTTAGCAATGAAGGATTCCACTCGTCAGATTACGACCCATTCAACCTTATCAAGGATCTGTTTGGGTTTTTACCACACATGCAGAGAGACACACACAGAGAGAAAAAACAACATTAGACAGAAGGCTGAGCCTAAGACACACATATAAAAACAATTACTTTTTTTTGCTTGGGAACGTTCTATATGTATATAAAGAGGGATATCTGTCTATCTAGAATTACATAGATCTGATCAAGTAAAACATTTTAGGAAATAAAAAGCCAATCGGTTTTCATTCCCTCCGCTCCTTCAGTCCCACAGTCCCAGTCTCAGCCCGAACACTTTCCCTGTGTGCGGCACTACCAACACCGACACCAACACCAACACCAACCAGCTACAACATCTTCTTCTTCTTCTCCTTTTTTTTGGATTGATAGTCTTTCTCTCGTCGTCCTAGTTTCCCTTTCTCCCCCTTTTATTCTTCATCATCCTCCTTTATTTTATGTATTGTTTAGTCCTCGCAGCTTTCTCTTTCAGCTTTCACTCTCCTCATACATTCGGTTTATTTTCTTATTTATTTATACATTTTGGATTTGTATGCAGTACAAAGTACATATTATAGCATCTGTATGGATTTAGATGCAGCATGTAAACTTTCACTTTTTTCTCAGCTACTTTATGCGTAAGACGTAAAAAAAGTAGACACTCAACAGATGAAAAGACGGTCAGACAGAAAGAAAGGGAAAGAAAGAGAGAAAGCAGCTTGGGAAGATAAGACGTACCTACTCATAATAGCCTAGTATATGTATTATTATAGTCAGTCCTTTATTTTATTATATTGCTCACTTTCCCTATTAATAAATACACCGCATATATATGGACAAGGAGAAAAGAGAGAACAAAAGAAATAGACATGACAGAGCAGAGGGCAATGGTGTGGCAATGAGAAAAATGAGTATGACGGGAACTGTATCTTTTATGTACAAACGCAGGCGACCACCACTACAACTTCAGTAATCTCTTGGATGTTCAATTCAATGATTTAGATCATGGCAAAAGTTGCTATGATATTTTTACAGCTGAGATAAATTTTACTCTGGGTATTATCTTGATAGGTAGGGAGAGTGGAAATGTGCATTTATTTTTATTTCATGAGCTGTGTGTTATTATGTAAAGTGAGAGTGTACTGGAGCTGGAACTGGAGTTATAGTCCTAGAGCTGAGCACTACACACTGAATAAGTTATTATTTTACTTAATACATATGGCTATGTCAACTGGCTAAACGGTAACCGTAACTTGCTTGTGGTACTTGTGCTAATCTTCTCAGTCAAAAGGCACACATATTGTTTTACATTTTTGTTCTGAAATACAGTAATGTTAATTTTGTCATAAGCACTGGATTGGTGACGGCACTATACTAACTTGTACACTAACAACATACAAATAGGTTTTCATTTAGTCAATATCACGTAGAGGAAGATCCTCGATCTAGACTCCAAACAACGATGTTACTATTAATCACATAAGTAAGAAACTACATACATAATCATAGTTAAAATAATTGTACGTACGAGTAGTCCGCTATATACTACAGGATTAAATAACAAATATGTCATTCATATACAGATATATAGTATTAATTGTTACTATAGAAGTCACAAGTATTGAGGATCATGTGGGTTTTTAATTTAGAAGTAAATTTTAGTAAATTAGTGCGTTACGGTGAATTAATTAATATGAAATTTTCAAAAAATACTGAAGTATGCTTGGGGAATGGGGATGCTGTTTGTGCTGTATGATGATGTATGCTGGGCTTACTACGATTACTGACAAGAACTTTTGAAAATGAATTTGAATCATATCGATATTGTATATTGTATATAAAACTATCTTGCAAGTGTATCTTCTTTGTTTATTACGTCTTGGTCTTCTTCTATCGTAATTAAAATCTTATTGATCCTGCAAAAACTAATACGAGATGTACTAATTTACCTATACAAATACGACTTTGAGATAACCTTAATTTTTATTATATCCATTGATTGGATCGAATTTGAATATTCGAGATGTAATATTATGTACTATATCTAGTTGTAGAACTTTATTGTGATTTTTTTTTAAATTGAAAAAAATTGTAGCTACCTACTTACCTTAGGATTAAAGGGCTGCACATAACAATTTGGTTCAAGTTAAAATCCGGTTATGGTAAGAAAGAATTCAAACTTGATGCCAGTTGCCAGGGCGGCAATTTGAATTTGAAGCGACGTTTCAAAGATGTCTGCCTGTATTAATGTTACTATTACTATGTAATGTTGCGATCCCTTTTATACAATTATTAGAGATACATACCTACCTACTTACCTACCTACCTACCTAGTTGCTTATGTTGTTAAATAAAGATGCAAAAATACAGAAATAGATTTAAATTATATGCAAAAAAATTATTAATCAGAAAATAAATGCATAGGCTAAGTAAGTATAATGCGTATGTACTTGAAACAATTGAAATTTGAAGTACACCACTCCTACTAATTAAATGACTACTGATAGATATATACTAGAAAATTTATAAAGTTAAGATCGGGTATTTAGTGACTATACGCATAGCTTAGTTTGTAGAACAGACAACAGAGGAAGAAAACACTGATGATCTCTATTTTCTAATGCTGGACAAATACAATATAATATTATAATGGTTATTGTAATAATGAAAATCTAAGAAATTTTATGAATGACTCTACACTATTACCTTACAGTTTAAATTTTAGAACAGGTGAATTTAAACTAAAAATATTTGAACTAAAAACATAAATTGTGTTCTTAATTTTTATTAATTTTTTTCCAAAGACAGAATTTGATTGTGCGACGAGAAAATGATTATACTATAATTAATTAAAACTCTGTGAATATATTTGTGTGTAATATATTTGACACAATGCTAATTTAACAGATATTCCTATATAAATGTTATTAACGTAACGTACCGCGTACCTATACATATTTACCTACTACTCATATTTAGCTATAAAACTTATAATACAGTAATACATACACTATTTTACAGCAGTCTTCGCATCACAACCATTTTTTAAATTAAAAATGTGAGAAAAAGAAATCCTTGTTTATATAAATTAAATTATCACTAACAATAAGTAAGTCAGACCAGAGTCGCAACTTGGATTGTTGTTCTGCTGATAAATTATTTAAATGTAATCATCATTATTAAAAAATACTACAATCAACTCAATGTATTTGTGTATATAATTATTAATTAATCCTTACATACTATAAAATATTATGAAATGATTGAATTATTGACGTGGATTTTTCTAAATAAAAGTACAAAACAATTTGAAAAATGCACATTCTTTCTTATGCGTACGCTAGACTTGAACGTCATTTGCACTTTCTCATTTAATTACAAATTTTGAACTATACAATGTGGTGGGGTGAAGTGGTAA
Source organism: Dicyrtomina minuta (assembly GCA_949802685.1). Classification (NCBI taxonomy): domain Eukaryota; kingdom Metazoa; phylum Arthropoda; class Collembola; order Symphypleona; family Dicyrtomidae; genus Dicyrtomina; species Dicyrtomina minuta. The sequence continues at coordinate 10,616,525 of OX461809.1, read as the reverse complement.
ATGTGGAATTACCTAAGTAGATACTTATGGACTTATGTAGCAACTTGGCCAAACGCAAACCAACTAACTATAAATTATGCAGCTACGTAAGTAGGCGGGTACCTAAACCTATAGACCTACTGGGTTTTTGTGTCGGAAGGATTACGTTTAGGATTACCATTATTACCATTACATTGCCAGTAGTGCCAGTAGGAGGACTCTTATGACCGGTGCCGGTGAGTAGACTTGGGACTTTGTAATCTGTACTGTGGGGATTCGAGAGAAAGTTAGAGAGAGAGTCAGAGAGTGAAATGTGGGTAGAATAACTTTTTGGTTGAATAGCTCATATCATGTTATGAAGGATATAGATGTCAGCGTTTAGTTCTACCACACTGGACCGGACCGGACCAAACCAGGGGCGCTATCATCAACCTCGGATATGTAATTTTATCAATAGTCACATATATTTCCAAGGATTTCATAAAGTAAAAAAATATTGCTACATCATACGTATATATGTGTACGTACGCTGACCACAACTGAACTGATGGCACAGCTTCACGCACCATTCCATATTTCAGATCAGGGTCCATTTGATATTTTCCCCCTTTTTGGAGACGTACTCTCATTCAGAATCCCGGCTGAGTTTGCACATTATGTTTGTTAGTCCTAGTTTTCTAGTTTCCTGGAAGTGTGTACTTATGTTCTCGGCGTAATGGGCTAATAGACCAAACCCACCGACCGACCAACTGACCGACCCATAAGCATTATTTGTGTGTGACGAGGACGAGGACGAGGACGACGTCACACATACGTACGTGAGGATGAACGGGGAGAGAAAGATAGGGAGAAATGAACAAGATGAAACCGCAGTGCAGCAGCAGCGGGACGACGGGGAAAGGGTTAGTAAGAATGAAAGTTGAGCGTATTTGACTGAAGTATATATACCATATCCAAACCATTATTTATTTCTGGTTCTGGGGAAAGTCAAATTGATTGTGTGTGACTATGGATGACTAGTCTTTTATTGTTGCTCGTATGCTCATACTTGATTTACGTAAGGCTCACATTGCATACTTTACATAAGCCTATTCAACCTGTGATTATGACTTTGTAAACTGAAACCTCCGAACTGAATCAACTAAAAATTCTGATAAAATCCATTTCCCAGGGACAATGAATCTTTTTTCAGAGTCCAGAGTTCAAAAGTATTAAGTTCAAAAACATAACGAGCTTCGCCCCTTATTTTTTGTTTTGCATAGGGCAGCCGCCAAACATTCAACATTAAAGCATTTGAATTTCCCGCCAAACAAAAATTTAAAATTTCAATAGTCACGCACATGTCAAGTGGGCACATGTCACACACCATTTTAAAGGGAATAACTAGTCTTTAATTATTGGAGCCTTTTAGTTGTAGGTAGATGTAATTTGTTTTTAAAAAATTTCAAAAAACCAAATATTTTTTTTGAATAATTACAGCTAATGTCACAAGTCATAAAAGCGAGAGATTTTTTAAAACTTACAGTTCCTATACTGGAAAACATTTGGAACTCTCATACAACACATTATGTTTTTGAACATGAAACATTTAAATACAAAGTTATAGGTAATATGAGGATTTTGAGCGGTGAGCGTGGGATATTTGAATCGTGGGATTGTAGCTGCATTATTGGGATTACCCATTGGGAAAGGCTCATATCTAATTATTTGTAAGCACATTGATATGGACATGAACATGGTCAAGAATTACATTCAAAGCACTGAGCAATAAAATCTCATTGATTTGGAAGGGTAAAGTATGTACATTACAGATTACTGATTCTCTTTGAAGCAATACTTTTTTTTATCTGGAGCTCAACTGCAAACTACAAAAGTACAACATCGGCATTTATCCGAATCAGAGGGTACGTATTATAGTGAAAGTATATAGTAAAAGCAGTCTTAAAATCTTATTTTTGTTCAGCTCAATACATCAGGAACAAAACAAATACATACATTACATACTGAAAGTCGATGCCGAGGCCGAGATGGTGATGCGGAGTGTAATATATACACTTGTTTACCTAACTTTTATTCTAAGTAAGCGTTTTCCACTACAGAGCCCTATACTGTACTACAGCATTATTTCTAAAGTGCTCCCAGAAAATCGCATGGCACTGCTCTCCTCATCCTCAAATGGTAATATCAATACAGTGTAATAGTCATAGTAATGGGAGTGGAGAGTATAACAAAGGGGGTGGCAAATATAGAGAATTGGAGGGCTGCGATGCGATGTAACATAGCACATAAAAATAATGTTGACATTTTAAAACATTTGACATGGTGACAAAGGCCAAAAGAGGGGAGCATAGCCGTAGCATTACTATCATAATCATAATACTTATCAGTTTCTACTGAGAGTGTAGCCATAGCCATAGAACTCCGAGACGGAGACTCGATTCGCTGAAAGAGCCCACTCAAGAACATGTGTCTGTTTATACGGACCTGTAGCCATATAATACAGCTTCCTTCTATAATTATACATACTTACATACTATCACCATCGTCATCCTAAAAATAATTTCTTAGCCACTCACCCCCTATATATCATTTTTATGTATCGCATATACAGTATGACATTTCACTCCCTTTTTTCCACTTCACCAACTGAACTGACGTCAATTTTCATGTCAACAGAGACTAACAAATCTTTGGAGAGTAATAATCGAATGTAATTTGATTCCTAATGAGTAGCATATCTATATACACACATCCAAACTATTTCCGACAATTTATTTCTTCCCCTTTCATCTCAAATAGCAGCAGGTCGTGTATACGGTATCAGGCTTCTTTGGGAATCAGGATACCAATGGAATGTACGCTGATTGACATGGATACATTTACAGTCGCAGTAAAAATAAAAAAGGAGAGATGGGCAGATTCAGATTCAGATCAGAATTCGAATCCGAATCCGAATCAAAAGCCCATGCCCCAACTACAACTATACCAAAAGGACCAATAAACCAGTAACAAAAAGACAACAAAAAAGAAGCGGCCTTTCTTTTATCTGATCGTGAGTCACTCACTCAAGTTCCAAAGAAAATACCCTGTACATATTTTTCCCTGACGTTGAATTCCTCGTCTTTTTCTTTATTGAAATAAAAACTAAAATGAAAACATCACATTTCTTGGATTATTTTGCCAAGTAGTACATTATACAATGTGTGTACAGCGGAAGCTAAAATTACAAGTCTGTACAGTAGTCAACATGCTAATGCAAAGGGAAAGAAAATCCATAAATAAAAATTCGTGAAATATGTGATATTCACCATTGCTTGTTTAAATATGTTGAATTCTATGCCTATTTCTGGAGGATCTGGAAATTGTTAATAAATCAATTAATAAATTACTATCAAATATCAGAGCCCGCGAAATCGTAAATTCTAAATTCGAAACCAATTTGTTGTAAAATATGACGCGACTAATCGTAAGCATGCTTTTGTTCCATTTTTTGTTTGTTATAAATGAGTAAAATAGATGAATTGCATGTGGATTATGTACCTACCGCAATTGGCGTAAGCCAATTTTTAATGGTATTTATCACATTATACAGCCACAACCAACGCCTAAACAAAAAAAGTATGTCACACGGCTAATAGTAAACGGAACCGAGATAAAAAGAAAAGTTTTGTGAGTCAACTATGTATTGAGTTTGTCAGAGGCACATAATAATATAAACTCGACCCTCGACGCTTGACCGAGAAAAAAAAGCGGGCGAAGAAAACAATGGCGAATGGATAGGGCAGGAAAGGAGAGAGAATGAAGCTCCTGATTATTATTAACTACATAATTACTTAGCAACTTTCTATTTGTGTCTCAAAGTTTGTTCATCCACTTACAAGAGTCCATGCTTTTATTTTTATTTTTACGGGGAAACTTGTTAATCCAAGAAAATTTCACCTCGTCTGTCACTTTTTACGATATGACGACAACCACACACAGCAACCATGAATTTTTAGGCAATGCCACATGCAGAATAAGAATATATGTGCACCAAAACTACCTTCCTAACTTCATTTTTGTACTATCTACCTACCTACCAACCAACATACGTACATTTAATTATATTCGAGAAAAAAAAGTTCGAGTTTTTGGTATAGAGCGCATAGCGTATAACGTATAGCACTTGACATATATGCCCACTAAACCTTATAGTGCACATATAAAAATAAATACCGTTAACGTGCTGCTCGTGGTTGAAGTCTGAGCAGTAAATGACATTTATGTTCTATTACGTTTCTGCTCGTAATGATAATGATGGTTTCCAAGTTATTGCCTACACACATGTCCTTTTAGTTTTAGTTCCATGCACTATTCTTCTTTCACTACTACTCTCCCTGTTTTCCACTTTCTCCTTGCTACTTGCATCCCTATTTTCATTTCAGCTCGTGTTTTTTTTATTTTACGGTAAAAAAGCTTTGGTTAGTTTTGCTTTTGGCTACGGTTTACGGCTACGGCTGAGGTGGTGGTTGGTGGTTGGTGGTGGGCATTGGCGGTGGTGTTGAGATTGGCACTTGCAAAGTGAACGGGAACTAAAATAAAGACTAGAACAAAATGAACTTCCGCTGATTAGTAATTCTTTAGTTCAACACAATACAATAGGGAAAGTGTGTACATAGGTGTGTGGGTACGTATGCATAAATCTTACGTCACACTTTCTCTCACGGACCTTTTCACCTACACAGGTACATAGAACAATACTGATTCAAGGTGTTACATACTTGCAATATCTTACGACACAAACAGCAACTGAGCAAAGTTTAAGCCATTATAAATTATTACTGGAAGTTTTTCCATTGGAACTGGCAGATTGTATTATGGAATTGGCAGTTCTGGTAATGGAATTAGCAGTTTTAGCCATACATAACGAATTAATTGGCAGTTAGAATTATTAGTATTTAATTATACAAAGTTTATGAAAAATAGCAACATTTTTTCTAAATAGAGTTCAGTTATTTCAGAGACATGTAGCAGTTCGTAAGTGTAAATTGGCAGTTGGTAAATTACCGAATGGTAGCAGCTCGTTCTAGTAACTGACAACTAATTATGATTGAAATAAGTTAAATTAGCTATATTGTGTAATACTTTGCCGCACCTTTATATGGCTATTCCTTATTGCTTCAAATTAATTTATGGGAAACTGCTAATTCTGTCCATTGAACTCCCAACTGCAGTAGTACAAGTAAGAGTAAAAATCTTTCTTTGGTTTTATTATGCATTTAAGGTAATCATTAATTTAAAACTCCAACACAAAAAACGGCAACGATACGAGCAGCAACCTACCAACATATATGTATGCGTAGGTACATCAATGAACCAGAACTGCAATATTTGGGTTGAGAACTAAAATGAATTTAATTTGTTACTAAAAACAAGGATGACACAGTCAAAGTCCCCATTAAACTTTGATGTCATTTATTTTTACAACCTGGACATGGGGAAAGCAGGATGGGCTATCTACATACACACTCCTTTACAGATAGACTGTCACCTGCGAATAACCGTCCGCGAGGACCATAAAACAGGACAAGGAGATCACAGTGTACTATTATGACCCTATTATAGCCTTGTAGTGGGAGAACCGTTTTAGTCTTTTAGTGGGTAAGAAGATAGACAAATAAATAGGAATGCAGCATGAATAGGCCATTTACAATGCGGTTGTAAACTGCTACATGTCACATATATCTATGTATATATATTACAAGGATTTCCAGATCTAGCAAGACTACCACTGAACTATATACACTTGTAAAAAAATGGCTAAGCTTAAACAATCCTGCCACAGACTGCATAACACATTTATGACGACTCGCGTGAAAGCATAGTCTTTCACACGAAATCGACTCGTGGCACAGTTCCAAACTTTTAATGGGATGCCTCTCTAATGAGCATCCTCCTATGATTACAACAGCTATGTATTTTTTTTCTCATTTGAGCGCTCTCGCTTTACTTTCTATTTATAGGCAAAAGCTCTCGTCCTAAACCTCACCAGTATTCTCAGAATTATAAAGACAGCAAAACATATAAGGTAAGGGGAACCGTAGGTAGTATGAATAGCTACACTTTTTAAAGTGGATGTTAATGTAAACTTTGAGAATTTGCATCAGATACATAACCCTGCATATAAGCTCAGCCACAACGTACACACAATAGGAATAGCTTGGGGAACACACACCATTCAGTCAGACTGATTCATGGAAAATACCGAACAGGGAAATTGTTGCGTAAGGATCGAGGAACAGAAGGAGCGTATATAAGTACTTAATTAAGTCAACTCTTGTTTGCAATTAGTTGCCTTAGTAATAACAGCAGCTGTGCTACAGTACTATAACTCTCACAAGGGAAAAATTCATCTAGACTCCAGACTACAATCTCCACTGTTTTCCATATTCCATTTGTGTACCATTCTATAGCACGTGAAAGGGACCATATTGAAAACTTGTCCGGACACGAGCCGTTGCTTCATGGTTGCTAATGCGACAAATGGGGTTGACATTGGTATGCTATATGACTTTTATCATGAAAAGTTTAGAAAGTATTTTGAATTTATTTTTCGGACGCCGGACGGTTCATTTAACAAAAGTTATACACCATTGCCCGTTGCATACAGGACATAGGAAAGGAGGAGGGGACTAATGAGTCGCAATATTTAATAATTTGATTTACAATTTTAAATGAACCTTTGACCTTGGGATAATTTATAAGTACAAACGAGCCAAGCACTAAACTCTCAACCTATTCTCACTCAAGTGAAAATTTCTGAAAATCTAGTCAATAGTATACACCAAAGGAAATACGGAAATACGGAAATCGACACTTTCCCATTGGTTTTTCCAGGGAAAGTTACTCAATAGAATCGTTTCCTCATTTTTTCACTTGTGAGTTGGACTAAGTGACTCTCTCAGTTTGTGACAAAGGGAGAAAGTCCACTATGTACCTCTCTATTGTGATTTTGTGATGAAGGACCTGAAAGTACACACAGTATTTTACTTTGCTAGTGTTTTCACTTCCCTTGGATCTTTAGAATACATAGCCTATTTTGATTTTAGCGTGTGCAAGTATAAAATCCACAAGACGTACAGTATATAGTCTATATTGGAAATGTTTTTTTTTTCGGAATTTTTACTTGAGAAAATAAAGCCTATCTACGTGCCCATCTATTGACTTCTGTAACATGATATGTTTTTATATTTTCCTTTTGCCACTCCTGCTGCACTTCGTGGAGATTTCCTTTGTGTGTTACAGTGACAGGGATACGGATAAGGAGCGGCTAGTGAGCGGAATTGGAAGATGGAGAGCAGAGAGTATTTTATACAAAAAGAAAGCAACTCTTAGAGAGGGATGTAAAGGAGATACATATTATATAGGAGATTATATGGTAGTTTTTGTGTATGTAGGTTATAGAGTCTGACTTGAGTGAGGTGTCAACCTCTCTACCTGATATGCTTTTTAAACGGGTACAACCATGATGAAACGGTATTTTTCCATTTCCATTTCTCTCCTCCTGTTCCTTATATTTGATTTGGGAGTGAGCTGAAAACAAAGTGGAATTCCTATACATTCATCATATACCTACCTAGTTTGATCACTGTCGTCTTGTCGTTCTCGTTCTTGTTCTCGTCGTCGTCGAAGTTGAGTTGGTCCTACACTATGTTCAATAAGTTTTTTTCCTTTGCCTTTTTTTATATTTACATTATGAGACCGTAGGTCGGATTCAGATGTTCCAGTTCCAAATTCCAAGTATATGCAGCCTTCTTCTGAAACTAGGACTAAATCTGAATTGGGATTTACATATACATATTTTGCTACTTACATGGTTTGGTTGATAGGGAAGCAATACGAGGTGCTTTGAAAAGAAGCATAAAGTTCAAATTTTTTTTGTGTAGAAAATAGTATGTTATTTTATTAGCTATGCTGTATTTTATTTTGAAGATTATTATAGTTAAGTAATATGATAATTAATGCATTGACTTAGAAAAATTACTTCAAGTGAAAATTATTCTGATTACGTTTGTACCAGTTTTATGATTTCTGCTGTTTTTTCGGAGTTTAAAAAAAATCTTAAATGTTCGTCCTCATTCAAATCCACTTGAGTAAAAGTAACCTTTGGGTGGTATTGTTTCTTCAACAATAAAAGACACCACTTTGAGCAGTGAATGAACTCGAGTCCCATTAGTTATATCCTCCGGCTTTGGATTTTGCGCTAGTCCCACTACACGTGCCTCTTCCCTCCTTACAACCTTCAGACCTTCACCGTATCCTCTTACAAACTGTCTAAATCCAAATAATATCTCTCCTTACTCCAAACTGACTTTCTCTGAATATAGCCATAACTTATAAGAGTGGCTATAGACTATCTATGTGTCCCATCTACACGACTACCCTGTCAACGGAGACACATGGGTAAGAAAGAAGTTCTCTGAATACCTACAGATTGGAAATACGGGAGACGTCGACATGGAGCAATGCATGAAGAGTGAACGCAGAACATGAGGAGGAAGTCTATAGTGTGTTATAGAGAGATTGAGAGCATTAAAATTCCGTGTAGAGATTCCGTAGATCCTGTCGCCGTCAGCAGTGGCAGTGAGTGGAGTTGGGACGCCGGGGAGCAAAAGAAGAAAAAGAAGAAAAAGAAGAAGAAGAAGACCAGGAGCAGTGAGTCTCTTATTTCCCTTTGCCCATGCAATGGAGTCGTCTTCATCGTCGTTGTTGGACAGAATGGAATCGGATCCAACTATTATTTCATTATTCCGCATTCCATTCACGTCCCTCTACAGGTTTTCCTACATCTTTTCCACACACACACACCATTGAGAGTGATGTCTTCCCTGAGACAAGTTCATTGGATTCGTGGGTGGCTTTCCAATCATCTTTTAGCTGACTATCAAAAATACATTCTTCCTGATTGAATCCCGCACATCCCATATATATCCCTTGTCTCTCTCACTCAGTCCAAATCTCCATCAGAGCTACAAAGGGAAAGTGAGCTGGGACCGGGAAGCCGCTTACGTACATGGGGAAAGCTCAAGGATTTCCAATATAATTACTTTCATTAGTCTAATTCTTATTTTAATGCCATTCCTCCTCCCTTCACTTTCCCTTTCACTCAATGCCCTACAGTCTACTACATGCAAAGCACTCAGTGTCAGCACACTATATTATAATACATAGGTACTCATATCTGTCTCTGTGTTATTCCGTAGCCTGTTCAAGCATTTTGCATTTTGAATTTCCATTTCATCATCATATCAACTATCAACAATCAACTTAGTTAGTTTGCTATTATCTTGCTTTCAATTTATGTCACACATTTATACATTAAATGGAGAGACTCACATAGAGAGTTGGGATGCAATTTTAATTAAGAACTATAATTAGGCTTCTATCGTACAACGTATAATAAAGTAGTAGGTGATAACGCACTACTGCGGGGAGGATGGTATGTTATGAAACATTTACTTTGTAGAACTGATTAATTAGACAGCTATCCACTGCATCATGTTCATGGTCGTGACCATGGCAACGACATGCAACCAAGTGAGAAATATAAATCTCAGCCTGCACAAGCAGAAGGTAATCATTTGTACGGGGAAGCTAAATTCCTAAATTATTTCTCAAGCCAATTTTTTTTTTAATTAGGTACTTTTATTTTTACACCTCACGAGTAAAACTTAATTTTTAATATTTAATTTCTGTTTGTTTTTGTTACCCCCTCGTTTTCACTTTCTACAGACACCTTATGGCTCGGCGGGCAATAACTTTCTATCTGTGCGATTATATGACTGTAATGATGATTAGGTGTAGACACTACTGGCTCCATGAGGCAGAAATCGGAAAGAATTATTTTTATTGCCCAAGATAACGATAAGAAGAGAAAGTAAATTTAAGGTAATTACCCGTGTAAATAAGGCCTACTAATCCTCATCATTACATAATATCCCAGTCCAACCCTGAACTTGTGCCTTTATTTATTTAGGCTGGTTGGGTTAGGTAATATGAAGCGTTTAGGTCGTTCCCACATACTAACTATGAGAAGGTCAGGCCCAGAACCAGAACCGTAACTAGCTTTTATCTTTGCTTTCACTCCAACTGAAGATAAGGAAAAAATCTCGGCCTCGTGAATAAAGTCTAAAGTGAAAGTCAACGCCCATGGCCTATAATGTCATAGCATAACAAATTTAATGTTAAGACACTGTACACAAATATAAACTTGAATATGGGATGCTAGGTAAGTAGGTATACTCTTAATGTAGGTATGTGCGAGTGCTCAAAAGAGAAAGTTCTCAACATGAATGACTAAGAAGTATGTGGGAAGAGAAGCATTATTTCTGTAGGCTATTTGAATTACATGCACAACTAGAAATACAAATAGCATAATTATTTCACCTTTTCACTCTTCTACGTAGAATTCACATGGACAAGTTTTGAAGTATGCGGAGCACGATCTACAGCACTTTCTACAGTTGTGTATATGGAGCGTTTGACTAAGTAAGTTGTGAGTCTAAATCAGCATGTGAGTGGAATTTGGATTGAAACTCCCTGTGCGAGTGAGTGTGCCAGAGCTATAATAAAAGATGTGACGGAGAAAGTTTAGTCTAGTAGAAAATAAATGATTTTATTGAAGTCCTTAATTTTCTCAGAATGTCTATATGTATGACCCTTCCGTGTTTAGTAGAGTGGAGAGAGAGAGAAAATGTGAATATTGTGATTTCCATATATACATGTATATAGATATGTCGTAGGCCACAAGCACTCCAGGCCCTTGGCAAACCACCGTTTAAAATAGGCAAAAACATGGCCATTATTACCCGCTATTTGAAAACGTGGTGTTTTTCGTTATTTGTCTTATTTTGTCTTCACGATTTTTTTACCACCGTCTTATCATCCGCAATATTACCGTCCCTTGTGCCAAGGTCTAAACTCCTGGTGACGTACGACATACATACAACAAATATCTTTAGATTGCACTGTATTTAAATGAGATATTTGCAACTCAAACCAAAGTCAAATAGAAAAAAAAATCCCTGGAAATCAAACAAAATTACAAAGAAGGTTTTACAATCCCCGTTTAGGTTACACATAATTTTACAGTTTATATAAACGTTATGGTGAACTATTTTCATCTGATAGGTTAGCTCCTGCTTGAGGAGAAGTCCAAGTCCAAGAAGTGGAAATGGAAGGGAATGGGGCTCGCTTAATGGTGCGATGACGATGTTGATGCTGATTTTGAGTCTGGTTTCTGGTTATAGTAGAGCATGTATATGTAGTGACTCTCTACAGTGTCTACCTTGTGTGCTGTTAGTTGGCTTGTGGGGTGAGACTAGAATGTCAATGAAGGCCAAACCTAACTAACTAGGTAATTTATAAACTGCCGCCTCTCACACTTGAGCCGTAGCCGTATTCTAAATTGCACTGATATTATGATTATATGGACGTGTGGAAGGAACTCTCCAAATAGCTTTGAAATACTTTGAATCTGACTTACAAATGTGTAAGACTTGACAATAATGTCCTCACTGTCAATCCAATCCAATCCGCTCCTATTTCCGATGAAAATCCTAATGGTAATATCAGTTTCTCTTCATGACATCCATATCACATTGGTGGCCACACATCCATAGCACTATGGCCTATGGCTATGGCTTGACTACATCCTTGATAATACTCCACTCCTCAATGAGTAATTGTAAGGGCTTAGGATTAGACTTGTGAAACTCAAGCTCAGTGAAAGAAAAGCGAACCGAATAAGGAACCAGTGAGCCAGTACGACTTCCATTATTAGTCCGCAGTTCACACTGTTTCCCTGTTTGTTTGTGTGTATTTGGGGGGGGGGGGGAAATGCAAATGAGAGCTGGAGTTGTCTGTGCATATAGCTATAGGCATAGCGTGCCTTTAGAGTTGATAAGGTAACAGAGTAAATACAAGTTCTCTTCGAGTATAGTAGTCGATACGTGTACTAAATCTAATTAATTTGTTCCTGCAAGCTTATACTCTGTATAGGTACTCTGTATTTTAATTTCACACAGAATCATGCAGACATTTTTTAGACTCACTCACAGTTCATCGTCGCAGTTGAGAGACGAGGACGAGGAGAATGGAATTAATGGCTTTTCTATACAGAGTGAAAGTAAAGAGAAAGTTATTCCATTACATCCTCTAAAAATTGTGTACGTCAATGGTGAGTGGCGAGTTTTCCAGTTGTAAATAGAGTGTGCGGTTAATGGCCTAAGACACTCATCAGACAACACAACAGTGGCCAGTAGGCACTTCTACTCTGTAGAGTGAAAGAACTCTAATGACAAGGGTTAAGCTATGATGCCACTCGAAATTCATTGAAATTTAAGCAAGTCCCCAAAACTATAGCTAAATCATGTCACCAGTATGCAGTACCAGTGCCAGTACCATTGGAATGTAATAAAATTACTTGGCTATAACAAAAGTGAAAACAGTCAACACGCACTCAAGCATTTAAAATTAAATCTGACGCCATTATTAAACATTTGATGTGTAAAAAATTGAGTCATAAACGTTGTTATAGTACTCCACATGCCTGTAAACATTTTAGAAACATTGCGTGAGTTATGTACATTTTTGGATTCTTTTATGTCAGAGGATAAATAGTTCAGGGCTTTGGAAAATTAGAAATAGAATTCAAACTACGCACTCCACTGTCAGCTTTATTTTATAGGTGGAATTTGAGTGACTGTGAAAGTAAATGAAAGTTGCTTTGTGGTGAAAGTACAGTGCGGGCTGGACCTGGAGCTGGGTGGACTGGAGGTAGGAGTGAAATGAAAGTTAAGTGAAAGTTAAATAGAATTAATCATTTTAAACGTGATTTGCATAGACGTCAAGCTGTGTTTAGTGTTTGCTCTCATCGTTATAGTGTAGTAGTCAAGTTGGTTTATTGGGAGGGCTACGTAGCATAGTAGAGTACATATATCTGTTAAGATGTGCTTGAATTTATTCACCTACGTAATATCAGTATGTACGTGGGCACTGGAACTATTTGTATAGTTGGTGAGACAAGCTGGTTCGCCAACTTATTTGAGTGGACCCAAAAGAGCCTTCTAACTTGGAACTTTCCGGCATAGTTTCATATAGTTCCAGTAGTCTTCTTCCCTATTTTTCCTTGCCAACCAACTTTACTTTATTTGACTGTGAGGGAAGAGATAGTTTCTGGTCGCTATGGTTCAAATACTTGACAATACTACTCATTTAAAATACAGTTTTGATCTGATATCCTGATCAGAATACTGAATCCCGATAAAAACTTTTGCCAATGCATGGATAAAATTACTCGAGGACCTCGAGGTAAAAGTTTTATATGCAAATCTCGTGTGCTCATTAAGGACAAATATGTCTTGGCCATCTACTATCGGAGGTGGTTTATTGTATTACTTTCCTCGCACCATGTACCATATCAAAGTTAATCAAAGCCACACCGACACAGCGACAAGAAAAAATAACCGCACTTGCAATTAGTCGACGCCGCCGAGGCCTAGATAGGCAGGTATAGGTACTTCTGGTCTAGTTTTTTATAGACCGGAATACGTGTATGAGATGACGATAGAAATTTGAGACAGTAGACAGTTAGCACCTTTAGATTTTTAGTTTTTTATGAATTCTATAGAAGAAGGGGAGAAGGTGTATTTCCCCTTTATTGCACCCTTAATAGCAATAAAGAATGACACGCCACTAATTTCTCCTTGAATAAAATGAAAAATTCCAATTCTGCTCCCCCTGATTACAGAACATGATCTTTTTTTTTTAGTATTCCTTAGAGATGGAAATGTTCAAATTGCGCTGTCAGATGCGATGTTGAAATGTCCCGTCTTCATTCTATAATATGCTGTATAGGATTTGAAGGGAAGAGATGGATTCCTCAAGGAAACATGTCATGGATGACTTTGCATGATGAAGCTGATCCAGATCCATTGGCAAAAGCCATCAGATTCAGATCATATCACATGGTTTGTAATGTGATGTGAAGATGTGATCTGACTAAGGATCTTCCAGGATGTCCTGGGATGTGGTACACATTAGATTATTAAGGATGGAGGCACCTGCGTTTCCGATCGCATTGCAAATATTAGGTACTGGTACTGGTACTGGTAATGGTAATCCGTACCAAGCCAAAACTAACTACTACATTCTAGATGCCTACTTTCACTCAAGCGACTTTACAATCTCCAGAGCTGTCGTCGTTTATTGCATTGTATTATAATGTGAGTCCTAGTTTTAGAGTCACTTCTGAAGAAAATTTAATAAACTACGACGAGGAACTTCGTCGTCAATAAGATTAAATTGCATACACACAATGGACAATTCCGTTTCATGCCCAGAATGAAAAGAATAAGAAAAAAAAAGTTTGGTAGAATACGATTATCACGAGAGGGACTCCCTCCTACTCCAACATGTCTACCATATCATTCCCCATCCCCACCATTCCCCATTCATTATGCGGCCACACAAAAAATCTAAAAAGTTTCTAGGCATCCGCTGAGACCTATAAGCTATACCGGTACCGGTACCTACGTGCGTTCCTACTTCTTAGATTTGAGGGGGTGGGGGGAGTGAGGTGTAAGGAAAGGAGAGGGGAGTGTTAGTTAGTCAGCATACTTTCCATGTCGCTGTCACATTAAATTACGAGAGAATAATACTTTGTGTATTATAATATTATGTCAGTCCCTATTACACATCCCATCTTATATCATTATAGTGCTAGAAAAAAAGAATACCTCCAGCTACTCATCACTGTCAAACTATCATCCAATAATAATCTTCACAATTGCCAAAGAAAAGTTTGGAATTTTTAAAATATTAAATAAGTTGGCTGCTGACACAAAGGGAGACGGAGACACATATTGATTAAATTACTTATTGCTCTCCTGTTGTGCGCTTGTATCGGTTTGCTTTTAAAAAACGCTTTATAATTTACTACTGCTAGGCTAGTCTCTATACATGAAAATCGAAAATTAAAAGAATTGAAATAAAAATTTCTTTTACTAATAGTAATCAAATATTTCCTAGATTTCCTTGCCTGAATTCTTCTCGTATATGAACAAAAGAATACTGTACATTGCAAAACTACAAAACCGAAGCCGAAACCGATGCCAAAACCGAAACTATGATTAACAAGAGTTATGAAATACTCATATAGGAAAAAGGAAGAATAGAGAAATGTGGCCTAAAAAGATATACCTTTGTAATTTATCTTTTAAGTCGGATTTGAGTAGAACTATGTACCTACCTATACCTATGTATCTGGGGACCTCGGCGCCTTAATTCCTATAGTCCACATAACTTATTATGTAGTGCTCCCGTCCAAGTTATTTATGTGAACAGAACCGAGACAAGTTTCGAATTCCGTTCAAAGACGAGTCGCTTCACTACTATAGCGATACGGAGTAGAATACAATATCAGTACAACATGGCGGTGTTGTAATAAATAAGGATGGTCCTTGTGTCTCCTATTCTGTCCCATGAAGTTATTGGTTTGTTTAGCTGTTGTTGCAATCAGTTCATAAAGTGTAGAAAAGTGTATTGTGTGTATTGTGTTGGGACATGAAAAAAATTCCTTGTATAACTGGGTGGGGTGGGGGGAGGGGGGTCACATATATGTGCGTACATACATATAGATAAGGGCCACTTCTGAAAGACGTACAGTGTGAAAGGTAGTGTAGCTGGAAAACTTTCACTCTCGTCGTATAAATTATCGACAAAATGTAAAAGAAGCGTCTCAAGTCTCAAGTAGTTCACAGTATCACTTTCCTTTTGACAAAAGAGGAATTTTTGGGGAGAATAGAAAGATGATAGAAAAGGGCTATTTTAAGGATTTCAATGGAATTACCGACACACATGTACCTGCACGCACACACGTTCTTCTTTCCCTATAGAAATGGGGAAGTATAGTATATAGAAGTAGTACGGCTCGTCCTATATGTATTATGTACCTGAATATTTATGTATGTATAATCATAATATAATAACAAGTAAAAAAAATTTAGTTTTACACTTTTACATATATGTATATATTTATGGTCGTTCCCGTTTCATTTCATTGTCCTTTTTTTCCTGGTCTGGTCTTTCTCTAGAAACTGGTTTGATTTTGAACATAATTCTGTGCGGTATTGAAGAATGGAGTGTGGTATATTTTTTGTGTAGGTCCCTCTACTACACAGTGATTTGATAGGAGCTCGCAGGATGTTCGCTCTCAATACAAGAGTCAGGAAATTACATGCCGCAAACTATTTTGCAACCTTTTCACACAAATATCACGTCCTACCACCACAAAAATGATTTCACTTTCACTCTCTCACCAAACAAAAGTGAGTCAGTGAGGAAGTAGTACAGTGTATCAATCTATAATTCAATAACTTTCCTCGCTTTGCCCCTCCCCCCTTCCACCCCAACCCCTCTAACTATTCCACTCTACAGAGTATCTGAGGATTGCAACTAAAGTCACATCACTAAGTAAGTAACGTTTACACTTGACTGCAGCCACTGCTTTGTCACGCTTCACTACGAAATATAAATGCAACCGTTACCGTTACCATTACCAAGTGAGTTACAACTGATTTATAAAGTTCTTTTTTCTGGCCACAGAGAAAATAAAAATCCAAAACGGGGCAGAAGTAGAAATAGGAGTAGGATTTCAAGTCCATTGCCTTTCTTGGGCAGACTATATATTTGTTAAAATGTAATGTAAAATAAAATAATTTTTAAAAATATAGCTCTGGGCTCCATTAGAAGCTTCGAAGCTTGACGGTACTATAGTGAAAGTCCGTACTGCAGATATGATCCAAAAACAAGTATGGAATTTGAAATGGAAAGAAGCTATGAATTAACATGAGTGCAGTTGAGTGTCTGTCTTCAATGCAAATGAAGGGATATAGAATGAATTAAAAATAAAAATTTTACACAAATAATTTAATTTTACTGCTTTTTTCAGTTATTTTACCATTTACCAGTGCTCTCACGTTGTTCTTGTTCGTAATTTAAATTTTTATGAAGAATCCTCATGGATTTGAATTTTTAAATCGCGTGGAGAGTACAGAGCTTAATGTTAGAGTAGATAATATGTATGTGTAATAGTTTGTGAATAATGCATGTACTACACAGGAGAAAGAAACTTACTGAGTTCTCATATCGCCTGTGAAGAATCAAAATGAGCCGTATTCATTTTGAACTAAATACGAAATGTACTATATACAAACAATATGTATGAATATCGTGTAATCGTAATCCTTAAGACATGTAAATAGAACATTTTACACTTTTCAAAAATGTGTATTTAGAACATTTTACTCTTTTCAAAAATGTGTATTTAGAAAATTTTACTCTTTTCAAAAACGTGTAATTAGCACATTTTACTCATTTCAAAAACGTGTAATTAGAACATTTTACACTTTTCAAAAACATGTGATTAGAACATTTTACACTGCTCAAAAACGTGTAATTAAAACATTTTACTCTTTTCAAAAACGTATAATTAGAACATTTTACACTTTTTAAAAACGTGTAATTAGAAAATTTTACTCTTTTCAAAAAGGTGTAATTGGAACATTTTACTCTTTTCAAAAACGTGTAAATGCAAAGTATTGCACTTTTTTTAAAATTCATAATTAAAATTTTACGCATCCAATTAATTTAGTGTTTCTTATTGTAGCTCATTTTAATTCTAGCGTAAATTGGATATGGATCATTTTGGTACTTCACAGACGATATGTGTAATAATATATTTTTAATGCACTTTTTTTCGTGCAAATAATATGTTTGAGGATCAGAGAGTCTAAAAAAAGTACTTTGAGAATGCTTATTTATGATTGAAACAGTGGTACTACAAAGGAAGAAGGTACGTCATAGGAGGTAAGTTAGGTAAGGTTTAAAGATTAAAAGTTGTAGAGATTGAAATGTATCCAGGAAGTCTACATTTGATCGTGTGTGTGTGTGTGAAAGAAGTTTTTCAAAGAATACACAGTATAAGGACGAGGCCATATGACGCCATATCCCCAACCTCCAACCGCCGTCATGAATTTTCTATACTTCACTGCTTACCTGTGTCTCTTCTGTATCTATAAATTGAACTTTTTGGCTCTTTTCGCTTTCCCTAAAGCAAATATATGGATTTTAAGTGCGAAATCCTTACAGAGTGACGTTGATATGTGGCCGTACGCACTCACTCACGTTAGCGAGCCAACTAACAACTAAGCACGTGTGAGCACATTTATTATTGCTTATCTTAACGTGAAATTAATTTGCAACTATTAAAATGCCTCTTTATACTCTCATCTCATCATTTCTCAAACCACATCACTAAATTTCTTAGACTCTGTCTACGTATTCAGATTGTGACTGAATTCTCAGATATTCTATAAAGTTTCGACCTTCCAAAATTCTGGGCATATTATGAATGAAACAAGAGATACGTACTTTATACGGCTTAGAAGTAGTGATGATTGGATGATTCTCAATTCTTGGCATTGTGGCTACAGCCTCTTCTCTTGTGACAATCTTAAACAAAGGCATCTTACAAGAGACTTTGAATGTGATACATCAATTAGTGCAGTGCGTCATGAGTTAATCCCTTTTTCGAAGTAAAAACAATTTGGAAAATATAATATAACCGTCGGTTTATTACTATCAGACGAACGTTAATTAAAATCTTACTTATTTGTATTATTATAATTAATTTATGTCATAAAGAGTAAATTCAAATTAAATAATTTGCATTTTTTATATAATAATTAGTTTATAAATTTATTTTAATTACTGTAGCATTTTTAATAGCTTAATAACATGGTGCGCGTAATGGGTTTCGGTCGATTTTCTCACAAAAACAAAAAAGGTCTCACAATGGTTTTTTAATCCTAATTTTTTTCTCAAAATTTTCCTGCACAATTTTTGAAAATTGTTTTTGAAAAACCATTTCAAAATATTCAGAATTCAAAAAACATTCCAATTCAAAAATTTTATTTTGTAATTTTTTTCAAAAAAGGCTACTCTGGTTTTATCAAAATTTAAAAAAAAAATTTTTAATTTTGAATATTAATTTGTTTTGAATTTTATACATTTTAAAATGGTTTTTCAAACACAATTTTAAAAGATTGCGCAAATATATTTAGAAAACATAAATAAAAATTAGTATCAAAAAACCATTCTGAGACCCTTTTCGTTTTGTTGTTAAGCAATTCTAGGTTTTTTGGACGCTCTTCTTGAAAAAAAATGTCGCATGAAAAATCTCACTAATGGTTTTGCGGGTTATGCTGTAAATATGTGCACAAAACACTGTGATTGCATTTTGTGTGTTTACACATTGTACTTGACTACAAGATGATTCAAAAAATGGAATTATGCAATATTTATTGCATACATTTGTGACAGATTAAATTACACTGCTGCAGAAAAAAAAATGGGTAAACTTTTATGGAAAAAGAAAAACATTATAGTACACACTGTTACATTTATAGATGCAATTTTTTTAGTGGATGCTTCTTAGCCATTAGCCGGAGGTACTGAGGTGCAGTGCTGTCTACAATTTATAATTTGAATGCATCTAATAATGCATATCAAATTCGCTTTTGCTGTCTTGAGCTAACAACGCAGAGAAGAACATAAGACGAGATTCCTTCTCAGGCAAATGCGAAATTGTGAAGTTTGGAGGGGCATATGTAGAATGTGGAGTATGGAGCCGTAGGCTCATGGCATAGCAAGTCTCACATTCAGTTTGAGTAGTAAAAAAAAAACTAGAGTAGCTCTCTCGTCTTTGTCGTCGTCTTCGTCTTCGTCTTCGTCTTATTGCTACCTAAGTAGGTATGTACTCGGAGAAATTTTCTAGAAAAAGAAA
This sequence comes from Dicyrtomina minuta, assembly GCA_949802685.1. NCBI lineage: Eukaryota > Metazoa > Arthropoda > Collembola > Symphypleona > Dicyrtomidae > Dicyrtomina > Dicyrtomina minuta. Next base: position 10,596,661 of record OX461809.1, on the reverse strand, counting down.
ATTCAAAAAAACGATGAGAGCGGAACACACCTGAGGAAAGAAAAGTTTGTGTCATTGTTTTAAAGTTTTCATTAATTTCATATTATGTATGCTCGGGACTGAGTGAGTGAGAAGGAGAACTGAGAAGTCATGTAAAATCTTGAGTAATTCCAAGCAGCACTTCACTTGGCATTTCATAGTCAGTTTGCATTTCAAAGGAGACGTGGAGAAAGTCTCACAGAGTCAGAGGAGAGAATGTTCCTCCAACTCCAGTACTCCAGCTTCAGAATTATCATCATACATTTAAAGAAAGTGATTCCAAATTCCACTGTCATGGTTCTGGCTCTGGCTCTGGTCCTGGCTCTGGCTGAGTGCAGAGTTGAAACTAGAAACTGGGGAAAGAAAGACGCATTGAATACTATGTAGAATGTAGAGTGGATATTAGATAGGGGATGAGGGATAATAAAGGTAGTATTAGGTAATAGGTACTTTAGAATTTAGAATTGGATCCTATGGCCTTTGTCTTAGATTTACTTTTAGATTTTGCACTTGATATACATAATAATACTCTTGGAGTACTAACACTAACTCAACAATAAAGCTTTTCGTGTCTATCCTTTTAATTCTCTCCTCCAGTTCTCCACAATTATACGTGCATGTGTACGTTCATTGACATCTTCTGTAAAGAACCAAAATGACCCATATCCAATTTAAGCTAGAATCAAAAAGAGCTATGTCATAAAAAAATGAAAAGCATGCGTAAAATGTTAATTAGGGGTTTTTAAAAAGAGTAAAATGTTGTATTTAGATGATTTTGAAAAGGTGCAAAATGTTCTAATTCCATGTTTTCGAAAAGATGCAAAATGTTCTAGTTCCATGTTTTTGAAAAGGTGCTAAATCTTCTAATTCCATGTTTTTGAAAAGGTGCAAAATGTTCTAATTCCATGATTTCGAAAAGATGCGAAATGTTCTAATTCCTTGTTTTTGAAAAGCACAAAATGCTGTATTTGAATGCTCTCAAGACATAATTGAATATTTTTGTAGACAGTTGATATTGGTTTTAGCTTAAAATGGATATGGGACATTTTGGTTCTTCACAGACGATATTAAACTTTATAATATATATTCAGGATATATATAGAAAAGATTCAATAGATATACTTTTCACTTTCACAGAACTCAGGACCAGGACCAGGATGACATAATGTATAGTAAATGATATGCTCTACTATACTATACTGCTCATTCAAGATGGTGAGTGACTATACTCAAAATTCCAAATCGAGTACAAAGTATCCGTAGTCCATAGTCCGTAGTCCGTAGTTGGAAGTTAGCTCAGTGTCATCAAAGTAGACAAAGAGGGGACATCTAAAACTAAAAGTAAGATTGGTTATGTTTTAGTTTTCATGCCGACTGTCTCTTTGTCGTCCCCACACGTCACACAGCCCGCCTCCCAACTTGAACAACATTAAAATTTTCGCAAGTTTTCAACATCTTCTCTCCTTTTTTTTGTCATATTAACACACTACTCTGTGTGTATACTAATAATGGCTTAAAGCCCTCTCCACTCACATGGAAAGGAGAGACGAGGACGAGACAGCGTCAGCTTGTAAAACAGTGCATATTTTACTACATATGGGTATATGCATGCACTCAAGTTTACCCGAAGCATAATCATATCCATATCTTCAGCTTATAGATTTCTACGGAATATTTTATATTCCTGTGACCTGTGTCTGGTCTCTCGATATGTCTCATGTTATTGTGAATTGCTTCAACGTAAGCGTGAAATGTAATTATAATACAGCTATATTGGATATATAGATACACATATCTGCTCTGCTCCAAACAAAGCGTGTGTATTTTTTGAAGTTATTTGAACTGGTTATTTCTACCTATCTACATAATTTTTATAAAAATATAATTTGGAACATTATAAAAAGCATATCGTCTGTGAAGAACCAAAATGACCCATATTCATTTTTAGCTAATTGCAATATCAACTATCTACAAAAATATTCAAATATGCCATGAAATCATTTAAATAGAACATTTTACACTTTTTAAAAGCATGGAATTAGAACAATTTGCAGCTTTTCAAGAATATGGAATTAGAAGTTTTTGCACCTTTTTAAAAACATGGAATTAGAAGTTTTTGCACCTTTTCAAAAACATGTAGTTAGAAGTTTTTGCACCTTTTCAAAAACATGGAATTAGAAGTTTTTGCACCTTTTCAAAAACATGGAATTAGAAGTTTTTGCACCTTTCCAAAAACATGTAAATAGAACATTTTACATTTTTCAAAAACTCGTAATTAACATTTTACGCATGTTTATCATTTTCTTACGACATATAGCTCATTTTAATTGTAGCTTAAATTGGATAAGGGTAGTTTTGGTTCTTCACAGACGATATCCAGGTATAACACGGGCAGCCTCAAGCTTATTTTAATAAAGTTGCGTTTCTCTCTTTCTTCTTTCTCTCTAGCATGGCAAGACAAGGTAAAGCAAATGAGAAAGTAAACAAGAAAAAAAAACGAAAACGACGAGGACCTCCACAATATATGGCATTTCGAAACAGTTGCTTCTATTTTTTGTAATAATTCAAATTTTAGAATTTAAATTATATTTGCATAAAATTACAAATCATTTAAAATTGAAGCGTATTCTACATCTCTACCAATGACCAAGGTAATTTAAAATTCAATTTTGTAATGTAAACAGTGCAATTTCATAGTATGGTAGATTCTAAAAACATTTCAAATCATTTCGCTTAGCTGCCGTAGTTAGTAGTATATATACGAAAGTAAGCAGCCACAGGGAGCGGGAACTAGAGAGGGACATTGCTAAGGACTGTGCTGTGTTGTCTGTAGGGAAAAAACAAAACTACATAAGTACAGGAAACAGGGGAAGCCAAAAACGTCTAACGAGAAGACCAGTTAAAGTTCCAGTGTGTGTAAAAATTACATGTAAACAAATTGAGCATTCAAAGCATGTACAGATGTCTAACATCCCTAACTGATTTCTATCTCCCGCTGCCAACGCCAACAACGCAACGCTAGCATATGAAGAGATAAAGCACCATGGAAACTTTTGATCTTTTTCAGCGTGTGTGTGTCATTCACATATAATTCACATGTTGACTCCAGAGTCAGAGCCTCCTGTCGCCTTCCTCATTGTCTGTGCGGAGACAAAGAAAAACTCTTATTAATGTTGAGAATATCGTAAAGTCGTAAACTGAAAAGCTTAAAATAGTAATAATTATTATGATGTCTGCCTCCCCGTAGGTAGGTACGTATTTGAATTTGGATTTGGACTTGAGCTTGACTGGGATTTACGATGAGACTTGGATGCGGAAGGCGAAAGGCGACATCCCTCATCCCTCCATAGACTCCACAGTCCACAGAGCCGAGCACCGTGGGTCTAGACAAGGTAATTGAGACTCAAGTATAATTGAGTGAGACTGAGGAGGCTCTCTCTCTCCCGCTTTAATCTCCTCCATTATTAAGAGAGATCATCATGTTGTTGTTGTTGTTGATGCTGTTGTAGCTTTCTCTTTTCTATTTTCCCTTTTCACCGGAAAGGAAAGGATGTATTATTCTCTCGTGCTGCTTCTATCCTTTTGTTCACGTTTGAAATTCGTTTTCCGTTTCCGTCCTCGAAGGGGTTTCGATGGGATTCAGTGAACTCTAAATTATACATTTCTCCAGTCTAAAAAGATATATGACTTCTTTGCATTACTTTGGATTTATTTGGAATGCGCGGGACTCGGGATGTTGTTGTAGTTGTTGTTGCTGTTGTTGATGCTGTTTTTGTTGTCAGTGTCGCCTGTCGTCGTTGTCCTTATATCCTCGTTGTACACGTCAGTACTGAGCATAAACTATCGTCCACATGGGAAAAGGTCTTTGGCAGCTGACTAAGTTGGGATGTGGAGAAGAAAGTTCATCGTCAGGTTAGATTTAATGGGAGACATTCTTCAATCTTGAATTCACTTGAACTTCAATGGGGTCAGTCCAGTAGTCAGTCAGTCGCATTGTCACAGTGGATGGTCCTCTAAAAAAACTAAAGAATATTGTCTGCACATTTTTTATGGCTTTAAAATAGTTGTTGCAGTTCCCATTTTCGATCGTCAATGTGATGAGTCACTCCTCACTCCTCAGCTGTCCATCGTCCGTTGCCCTTGCAGAGCGTTCGTATGCCTTGTCAAATCAAATCATTATATGAAGAAGCATTCGAGCAAATTGCCTCAATTGTCTGTGTAAAACTGTGGGATAGGTACAGTATAAAAGGGAGGTCAGTGACACTCTCATCTTGAAACTGAAACCATAAACTGACGCGCAGAAAGCCGATTATTTTTTTAAGTTTTAACTTGAAGAGCTGGATACTATTAACTGGTTACATGGAAGCTTTGAAATTAAATTTAAACGGGAGGAAATGGATGTTTTGGCTATTGTGTTTTAAATCGGAAGTTGATATGTGAATAAATAAAATGTTTGCAAATTCTTTTTTTATACTACGCAGTAAGTCTCTTGACTCTTGGGAGCTTGCGGAAGCTTACGGAATTGAAATGGATTATTTATATGCACTGTAATTTCTGTATCGTATAATTTAAGAATTTTGCTCTTAAGCTAAATTATAGAATTATAGAGACAAAATACAATGCATTGTACAAATATGGAGTGTGGCTGTAATGTAAAAGTAGTATGTATATCGTTTGTGAAGAATAAAAATGATCCATATCCATTTTTAGATAAAAACAATATCAACTATCTACAAAAACATTCAAATATGTTTGAGAGCATTTAAATACAAAATTTTACACTTTTCAAACACATGGAATTAGAACATTTTGCACCTTTTCAAAAACATGGAATTAGAACATTTTGCACCTTTTCAAAAACATGGAATTAGAACATTTTGCACCTTTTCAAAAACATGGAATTAAAACATTTTGCATCTTTTCAAACACATGGAATTAGAAAATTTAGCACATTTTCAAAAACATGGAATTAAAAAATTTTGCACCTTTTCAAAAACATGGAATTAGAACATTGTGCACCTTTTCAAAAACATGTAAATAGTAAAATTTTGCATTGTTGAAAAACATGAAAATAGAACATTTTACGTTTTTCAAAAACTCCTAATTAACATTTCACGCATGCTTCTCCGTTTGTTTTTATGACATAGCTCATTTTGATTCTAGCTTAAATTGGATAGGGGCCATTTTGGTTCTTCACAGACGATAGCATTAAAACAAGGGGCTAATGCACTTTTTGTTAATGGTAGCACTAACAGTATTATGAGACACTACGAAATGGGAGCAAAAGTAAACTGAATCAATTTTAAACATAATTAATTTAACATGAATCTGATTTATTTGTCAAATATTTTTAAAGAATTCAAAAATTAGCTTTGAATTTCCCGCCAAATCTAAATTTTAAATTTCCTACAAAGTATAGTCGCTGCAGATGTACATACTTGATACATCATTCCAACGGTAACGAATAGTATAATCTAAATATCGTCAAATTCACAGCTGGACACAGGGCGGTTTTTGAAACATTTTGAAACCCCCATTTTTGTTTTTAAAATTCCCTCTAAAAAATGTTGTGTATAAAAGTATGTAAAGTGAAAACCAAAATTTTCTGTTTTTTAAGGGCTTTAAAATGATACATCACGCGGTAAAATCGGTCGGATATTTCAAAAAGGTAATTTTTATTATTAATTTAGTATTTTATTTTTTCTTGTGAAGGAATGAATGTATGTGAGCATTAAAGAGGAACTACCAACACCATAACCATCTCCACCTTATGTATAATTTCTTTTAAATATGCACAGCAAATACAAGGATTTCCAGGTCATGTTGTTGCATTCAGACTACGTCACTTGAGGTAAAAAAAATACAGGAGGTAATAATTATACACGTGCCTGTTAATATTGGACTACCTCTTTTGAAAATCACAATTCCAAGAAATGCCAATGTCATGTGCCAGTACTTGACAAAGAACACATCATTAAATGCGCATTTACTTTTGGAGAAAGTTTTTTCCAGGGGCAATACATATACTTTTGAATACTAGCATTCCGAAAGCCAAAAGCTGGTCCCTATGTGTATAGCAAATAACATTTTTGAGATGGTTTCTGCTTGAGCTTTGACTCAACTACTTGACAGGTATTGGCCTTGGCGTAAGCAAAACTGTAGATAAGAGCTGAAAGTTAAGAAGTTATGGTGGTGAAGGTCTTTTACACGTGACTCATTCTGAGTTGAGCTATCAGCATGCCGTATATGCACGTAATTACATGAGTATATGCCTGTAACAACTTTCACAGGGAATCATCACCTACTACACATACTACCTACCTTTACTTCTACCACTAAAGACTACATACACAAGATTACGAGACGCGACTTCGTGTACTTAAGTGAAGACAGTACGTATTTTCCTGTTGGATTAGTGAGAAAGATGACAAGGATAAAATAGAGACTGTGTAGATAAGAGACGTATTTTTTGTAAGAAAGAATAATAGAATATAGAAGAAGATTGGCTAGGTGTAGCACTGTCGCAATCAGTACTAAAAATAAAATGCTAAAAGTCCTTCTCCGTACATGTAGATACTTTCTCTGCTTGGCAGTTCACTACCCACCATAGCATACGTACACACCTACTGTATAGTACTGTAGTCGATCTGTCAGTTCAGAGTGTGTGCTGTGGTTAAATTGTTAGAACTGAAATAAACTGATAGAGCAGACAAGGAAAGGTTTGCTCCAGGAATTTGTCAATGTTGAGAGAAAGGAGAGTGAAAGTGGAGACGCAATGAAGTGGATGAGATAGGGGAATTCGAATTGGAATGCAAAACGAGGTAAAAGTTTCAGTTTCAGCGTCGGCCTGGGTCTTGTAGTACACACTTATTACGAGACAGATATCCGAGGAAAGTACTTCTTGTGTAGCATGTGTAAATCCTGCAATGTCATCCCATGAACTAAGCTCACTAAACAAAGAAAAGTCATCATTTTGATTCCGAGCTACGACGCTGTGTGGAGCTGCTTAGAAAGTATGAAAGTTGATATGTCAACAGAATGTCGGAGAAGACAAGAAATGTTTTCAATTTAGGTAGGTATTTCAATTTATCGTTATCTTTGTGTAGTACGACTCCGACTCCACTTCCAATTTTCTTTGTCCGTCGTGCTGTCCTATTTATTTTGTTATGTTATGAAAATTGCCGCTAGACACGGACACAGAAATGTCCTCTTGTTCCTCTTGTCTTCCAGAGTAATTAAAATAATTGAGATTTTCATGTGTGTTCCTCGTGTCGTAAATATTAAATGATTTCTTATATTTTTATTTGTACCAATATATTTTTGTACAGTATTTTTCAATTTGAGGAATTAAATTGCTAAACATTTTACTAGAACTAAATTGGATAAAATACCATTTCTGAAATATACTAGAGAAATAGACGTGTAGTTTCATATTTTATAGATTAATCAATGTTGCCACTAATGCATGTAACCTTTTACTATACCAGTGCAGTGCCGATGACAACTTACAATAGTTAAATATTTTTACAATTTTAACTTTAAGCAGTTAGCAGTGACTTACGTGAGCTCTACATTGCTAAAGTTTAAGTGGTTTTCGAAATTTTTCCTTGGCGTCGGCAAGTGCTAACCGCTAGGCCATTACAAGCCCAAAATTTAATCTCAATGAAATGAAAACCTTACCTGTGAGTTATAAGAACTTTTCGTATTTTCAACCATAAGAAATTTTAACTATTAAATATAAACTTCCCGCAGTTAAACCTGGAAAATGGACAGGGTTTAATTCTAGCCTTTAGAAAACCGTTAGTTAGACTTTAACAACATAGGGACTTGACTGACTCAAGTACATTTAATACTCAAAAATGCACACTGCTAAACTTTGACAATAAAAAAGTGACGCAATGCAGTTTTAAGCGTGAGTTTAAGATTAATCTTCAGAAGGATGTGGATTGCTTATAGCTTGAAAAACAAGATCCACTTCTATGTTGAAAATAACAAAAATAAATTTTAAAAAAGTGAATAAAAAAAAGGTATATAAAAAATTGATATACAAAAGAATAAAAATACTATGAAATACTTAGTGCTCAAAATATAGTCAGGGGGTCAAAGTTTAAATGACACCCTGTATTTATACTATTTATGTTAGACTACATAATCCTTATGAAATTGCAATAACGGGGGGAAAAATTCAATTATTTCTTAATCGAAACCAAAATCGAAATCGAGATTGGACTGCGGATAGGGAATCAATAAAGGCATATGCTGTTCGGCCGGATACCGATATGAGATGGACTCTGCACATTACAAATACGTACAATCGGGGGGATTTCTATAATTATCTATGATGTGATGCGGAACAATGGAACACGGAAGTTTAATTGACAGTGAGTTGGCGTGGGCTTGGGAGTGTACACAAGTGTACCTTTATGAGTATTGATGTCAATAGTGACAGTCGTGACCAAACTACAAAACAATAGTGGGAAACTTGCAAGTGTGTGTGTGTGTGTGTGTGTGTGTGTGTGGAAAAGGAGAAAAGAAAGTCAAATGATGAGCTAGCAACGTGTCACACCGGCACCGCTCACATCACCGGGTCCATATCAATCAGGTGCGGGAGAAAGACGAGAAGTGGGAGAAAGTTTCCGAGGTTGCAGGTTGAGATTTTCCTGAGTTACTTGAAATGACCTATGGGAGCATAACTGGGTCCATTAATTCGTTCATTAGGTTAATTGAATGAGTTGATTTTTATTTCCGTGAGTGTGAGTGTACCTATCTATCGTTACAGCCACAACTTAAACTTTCAAGGACAGGGAAAGGACAAGGGAAGTGCCAATGACCACGACCACAACACATGAGTGTAGCAAAATTCAATTAAAATTAAATCGCATGTTCATAATTACAGTACATATAGATACATACAGTAGGCATAATTATATTCCCATATATCAACCTCGCCCTCTCCTTTTCTTGCTTCTTTTAGGTATTTATTTTATGTCTTTCAAGATGCTTCGTAGTGCTTGGAGCAGGAAAAGCAAATAAATGAAATAAAATTGCCAGGAAATTTGATTCTACCTCAACGGACTAGAAAACACACAACACAAGAGAAAACAAAAGAAAGGAACAACAACAACAAAAATAATTGTGTTTACAACAACGTTGAAGAGATAAGTCAATTAAAGTAAGAGATATACCTCCAGAAAAAAGGCTCTACCTTCCATTTTTGTCGTTCTCCCTACATTTATCAACTCTTGTAAATGCGAATCCTTGTCATTTTTGGGTCTTTTCAAGTGCAAACAATCCAGGTGGAAAGTTGGCGTGCATGAAGAATCATTTTATTCTACTGCGTTTTACTGTGTACGGTTCAGGCGCCTCGTAATAACACCTATATCAATGGTAGCAAATGGTTGGGTGGATGCATAATATAATACTATTTCAGCCATTTTTGTGTTAACGCAATATGTGAAAGTTGCATTATTTTTTAAAACAGTTGAATATTTTTAATACTTCATTTTTTTAGCAGTTATTGTCATATCGGTGTTTCACAAAATTTATCAGTCGACTGGGACATATAAAATTAGGCTAAAATTATTTATTTTTTAATTAAATTTCATTCAAAAACATTCTCTTATTTTGTGCAATTTTTATATGCAATGTTTTTTTATCCTTTGTCTTTGTTTAAATACATTATCTTGAGCTAATACATTTTGCTACTCTTCACCCATCCCTCCACCTATCTGCACAGTTCAGACACTAATCTGAATGAGTGAAAGTTTGTGAGTGAAAGTTTGAAAAAAATATACGAGAGACTTTCTCATTTCATCCATCAAAATAAAACATGTTACATAGTTTTTAATGAAAATCATAAAAAAATGGCTTGCCATTTAATTAATTACATAATGAACTTGGATGGCTGCAAATAATGATAATATTGTCTGAGCAATGAACATAGTTTTTTGTGGATAAATTACAAAATTTTCCTTCCGTGTTTATTCATTTTTCCTGATAGGACTTTGGCATTGACATGTCATGGTGCCATTATTTCAAAATCCCTTGATACTACATACAATTCTGACGAGTAAAAGAGTAAAATAGGCCAGTAGGCATATAATTAGCCATAGGGTTCACTGCTGATTGTCTCCTGGAAGCAACTCTCGCGAGAGGAAAGTGTGGATTACACCATAAAAATGAGCGTAAATATAAAGCCATGAGCAATTTAGTAATTGAACCTCCATCCTTTCGTTGTACATTAGTTCAAATATACTAATTGTAAATTCCATAAAAATATATGTGTGGGAAATAATAAGAGATGGCAAAATTACTTTCAGTCACATAGTCATGAAAGTTAATGAATATATTCCAGGCTAATTAGTGTCTGCCAATTTTTTTTCTGCCGTTCATTAGTTTTGGACTTTAGCTCACATTATTAGCTGATCAATTGGCTGTGTGATTATTTAAAATACGAGACTATGGTCCCTGTCGTGTGTGACTTTCTGCTTGAATTGTACAAGCCTAAATCTTACGATTAGCGTTAGAAATGTAATCTTAGGTTCAACATTATAAAATGCATAGAATTAATTATGCCTAGAAATTGATGTTTTTTAATTTGGTTAAATTATCTTGAGCCGCGATCAGATTATGTTTTTATTCAATAAAACAAATCGGCAAATAATTCAAAATTATTCAATTTTCACAATACAATTACTATATTCTTCACACATAGTTCTCGCAGTACTGCTCATGCCACACGCTAATATGAGCATGTATAGAAGTTGTTAATGCTGCAGTTTTACAGCTGATATCTTAATTTGTCTTGAAATTGCTTGATTAGAACTTCGTGTGAAAGGCAAATTAAGAGCTTTCACCTGGCGACTTAGGGCGGTGAGGCATCTATCAAGTCTCTGTATTCCAAAATGTGCAGCATAATATTTCAATTTAATAACAAGCCTAATAATATGAAATAAAGTTCAAATATGTTTTTATGCCAATTTAATTTGTGTGTTACATTCTCGTGCATGTATTTAGTTTTTGTGTCGGACATGGGACTGAATGACGCCTTGGAGGAAATGGGTGTTTGTCAAGAACGCAGTATGAAATTTTATTTGTGAAATAAATATTTTTGTAATTCGTTAATTAGAACAGTTTCATGTGTTTGTCCTTCCTCTTTATTCCTGGACAAAATTTGTGTGGGTTTAGCACACAATTAAGGTCTCATACAATTACAATGTCGTAGACGGGGGCAGTGGGAATGCAAATACTGTTAATGTGAAAAAAAAGTGTGAATAAATTATCATAGTCATTCGGGAAAATGAAAGTGATTACCTAGTTAGCAGCATTTTAGTGAGCAATGTTAATGTTGGGGGCGTTGCGAATTACATACTTTCACTGATATATTAGTCCGCTTCAAACTACACCTACTTTCACCACCAAAAAACACTCCGTGTAGAAAGTAGAAAGTAGAAAGTAGAGTCAGAAGCAGAGAAAGTAGGGGGAGAGGCGGGAAATTGGAAGATACTCAGCAAAGATTCAAAATCTTGCCGACAGCTAGCACTCCAGTCAATTCTTAAATTTTCTAGATGACTTGAATTACTATCCCGTATTGTGTCTTGAAGAGAGGTTTCCCTCTTTCATTCATGAGGGTGCACAAAAGGTAAGAAAACATAGGATAATAATTTAGAATGCAGGGTATAGTAAATAAAGGTACATGTTCAATTAAAAATTGGAAACTAAAATTATTCCAGTCCTAACTTAACTGACTATATAATTTTCCTTATTTTACCACCATCACGCTATTGTATTTATTCATGCTTTAAATGCAAAAAATATACTTACGATTAGCGATAGCAACTGCTCCATAGAAATGTTAGAAATAGCCGCTTTATCATACGAATTTTCCTTCTTTTTTGAAATACATTATTATTTAAAAATTAAATAGCCGGTTTTGATGCCCAATGTCTCAAAAGAAAGGTGAGTGGTAATTACTTTTTTAATGCAGAAAGTTAAACACTAAGTTAATACGACCCCATTGGTTGAAACCGTTTGTAAAGATATCATTGGAAATTATTTTATATATAGTCTAGTATGTAGTACTGACAAGTTCATTTATATGGGACTCCACGAGACCGACCAAATCTGTCCCTTATAGCCTGTTCAGTTGTGACTGTACAGCTCATGCAGAAATTTTCCATGACGTCAGAGCACTCGAGCACTCGAGCACTCTGGGTTGCTCTCAAACCCAGAGTACTTAACGACTTTACTTAAGTTGCTCTCAAACCCCCACTTTTGTATGGGTCTGAGAGCTTCAAGTAGTAGAAGGAGCCGATGCCTCAGCATTGGCTCAAACAAAGGAAAGGGAGCAGTAGTAGTCAGTCCCTTTTGGCACTGCTCCCAGAGACAATCCAACTTTTGAAGAGTACGGACGTGTCCGCTCTCGAGTCTGACTCCAACTGTCCTAGTGTGACCATCTCCCTGCTCTGTGCTCTGAAGTTCCGTTCCTCCAAAATTACTTCAAAATTAGATATTTCAAAGTCTTCGTAGTAGTTTACAAACCTGACGTTAATTTAATTGTTATTCGGTGTAATTAAGTGTATTAGTGTTAAATTAAAAGACTAAATTGGTACTTAATACCAAAACACAATCAAGTATCAAAAACACCGGCATTTTATTCGAAATTGAGCTGCCACACCTTAATCTCCCTCACCACATAACCATTAGTTGCATCAAAATTCAGATTTTTAAGTGCACCATACCATAACCTTCCATAAACCCTGCCAGTGCTGTTTTCACGCTATTTACGTGTAGTCAAGCATTTGCATCCGTGGTCATCTCTCTTTGGGCGGCTGTCATCATCCTTGAGACCTCCGCTACCCGCAAAAACTCGAAGACGACAGTCACCCGGGCATCGCACGAATCTCAACGCACCCCAGGAACAGAGCCAGAGCAGCGGGACCGAAGGTATCGTCATCATCATTGTTGCTCGTTTCCCCGGTTCCCAGACATCGATCACGTCCAATATGCACTCCAGAGCACCTGCCTTAGCACCAGGACCGGACCATCACTGCTCCTCATTGCCCCGGTCCTAAGACGTTGGACAGGTCTAGACTCACAGCCGCCTTCTGCTCCCAAGCACTTGCCTTGTGCTCCAAAGCACTCTCCTTGCTCTCTCGAGCAGCCGCCTTGTGCTCCCAAGCACTTGCTTTGTGCTCCAAAGCACTCTCCTTGCTCTCTCGAGCAGCAGCCTTGTGCTCTCAAGCGTATACCATATAGCCCGTCCAGATCAGCTCATCATCGGTCGGTCTCAGCTCACATAGCCCGTCCAGATCAGCTCATCCTCGGTCGGTTTCAGCTCACATAGCCCGTCCAGATCAGCTCATCCTCGGTCGGTCTCAGCTCACATAGCCCGTCCAGATCAACTCGGTCGGTCGGTCTCAAGCTCACTTAGTCGGTCGGTTTCAAGCTCACTCGGTCGGTCGGTCTCAAGCTCACTGGGTCGGTCGGTCTCAAGCTCACTTGGTCGGTCGGTCTCAAGCTCACTCGGTCGGTCGGTCTCAAGCTCACATAGCCCGTCCAGATCAGCTCACCCTCAGTCTCTGATCTCAGCTCAAGCTCTGATCTCAGCGCTCTGGTCCCATCTCGAGCTCAAGCTCTGGACCCACCTCAAGCTCACCTGGTCCCAGGCCCATCTCAGCACCTGGTCCCAGATCCAACCTCAGCTCACCTGGTCCCAGGCCCATCTCGGCTCACCTGGTCCCAGACCCAACCTCAGCGCACCTGGTCCCAGGTCCCATCTCGGCACCTGGTCCCAGACCCAACTTCAGCTCATCTGGTCCCAGGCCCACCTCGGCTCACCTGGTCCCAGACACAACTTCAGCTCACCTGGTCCCAGGCCCCATCTCGGCTCACCTGGTCCCAGACCCAACCTCAGCGCACCTGGTCCCAGGTCCCATCTCGGCACCTGGTCCCAGATCCAATCTCAGCTCACCTGGTCCCATACCCCAGCTCGGCTCTCCAACCTGATCCTAGCTCCAAGTCCTGGTCCCAGGCCCCAAGTCGGCTGTCAGCTCACCTAGTCTCAGACCTCACATCTGGTCTCAGCCGCCTCACACCTCATTCTAATCGCAGCAAACCTCAACTCACCTTTCCAGCCAGCCCAACCGATCACATACACCTACTTGGAACGCTAACAACACTACCAATCACCTATCAACCACGTCTTCAACGCGCATCTGAATAAACTAGCCTCTTCTCCTTATTTACACAGGAGGACGTCCAGTTTGGGTGGACGTTAAGGTGCACCGGGATTTACGACCCCAAGCTCAAGTGTGCATACCCCCAATCATAGCCGGAATCGCTTTTAACCGTTTAAGGGATTTTCCTTTTATAGTTACACAATTGAACTAGTGCTCATCTTCTCCGGCGTTGTCTGATGCTTTTTTAATGTTTTCAAAATCCCGTTTCAATGACCTAAAATTCCAAATAATGGAAGGAAATGCGTCCCTTACAAGTTGATAATCCCTTATATCGGTTCCCTTAGATCCGCATAATTTTAACATGGCAAACATAGCTGGACAAAAAAATATTCTAAATTTGTTCCTCACAGCCGTACACACAATTTTCGGTTGTTTGATTTTGTTTGTGTTAAATGCAGCGACGTAGAAGCAGCAATACACATTTAAACGCTCATGTCTTTTACATAACTTGTAGAATATCAATGTAACTTGGATACTATGGACATTACTGCAGCCTCCTAATTATTGTTTAATTACCTAGTTGCGTAATCTATTTATAACGTGATGAATTGCTCACATTTTTAATTATACTGACTGATATTGTATCATTTAGAAGGCAATTCTGCGTATAATGCCACTTCCCTGTTTATACCATATGGTTACGCAAAATATTTCGCTTTCCATATTACTTGTACGAATAATTAGTATTCAGCAAAAGCCAGTGCCAAAGTATATCCCCATATAATTATATGCATTTCATATGGAAGCATCAGCCAAGGTACATTTAACATAAAGTATGTACATATAGTTCAAATTATGGAACATTAGGTACATAAATATTAAACTTCTTATTTATGGCAGTTCCGTCGAACCGAATTGAAAGCAAATCTACAATTCAAATAGTAGTAATTCTGAGAGGACTCTGTCTTTGGCAGCTTCTGCTATGACATGACGGATTTCAGAAAAGAACCTTATACTCTCTCTCTTCTGAAAGTGAAAAAAAAAGTTTGCCTGTAAACCTTGAATACATTTACTTTGGAAAATATTTGAAGGCTCCGCGTATATATCCGCAATGAGAAAATGTCTATTTCAATTATTTTACATGGACGTGTCTGGAGCTGGAAATAAGTCTGGACAACTCAAATAACACATTATTTGTACTTTCACCTTGAGATGCTATGCGAGGAGAAAGTTTGTTTATCCTTCCGCCTCCCTTTTCATTTGAAGCCTAGAGATACAAATATTATTAGAGGTAGCAGAAACCAGAACCGTTACCAAAATCATTACACAGAGTGATTTATAATAAACAACCAAAAGCCACCCGCATCGTCTCCAGAACTCCAGACCAGTCCCAGGAAATGAATGAAGACGATCCCGACAGAAGAAAATATAAATTATAAATTCAAATACCTTCATTGGCTCACTGATACTCCCATTATAGGCGTCGGAGTCATATATAGGAGTATAGCACATGAAATATAAATTCAAATTCCCATTCACAACTGAACAGCAGATGAAGAAGACGCTATATATTATGGGCTTCTTTTTCGTGATGTCGTTATTCCTAATAAATTGTTTCACGTCATAATTTAGTTTCATTTCGTAAAAGATGTAAGACATATTACTTGTATTTACTATGCTCAAGCTTCCCTTGAATTAATACCAAGTACCAAGGCGACTGACTACACGACCCCAAAAACAAGGAATATAATTTTATATTCGTGATTAAAGAGGGAGGAGATTATTTAATATGCTGTTGGGATTTGTTTTTCACAGTGAATTTGAATTTGTACAAGAGTAGAGTAATAGCATACAGCTCTCTGTAAACTACCTCTATCTACATCCTCCAACATGGTTAGCTCAGAGCAGTTAGAATTCCGTGCCGTGTCGGCTTCGGCTCGGTGTTACGGGCTGCTGAAATTTACATCGTAGTCGCGTAGCAGCATTACATTGTAGTGACTGGAGACTGTGGATTGGGGACTGTGGAGTGGGGAGAGTAAAAGCGGAGCTTACCTGCGTCTAATGAACACGAGACACTAGCCTCGTTCATAGCTGTATACTCGAAGAGTGCGATATTAATAGCAAACAGTAGATAGACTATCAGTAGGTCGTATAGTTGTTGTCGTTTTCCATGTGTAGTAGGTAAGAAGTAATTGGAAAAGCTTAGGCCTGATGATTATTTATCATGAAAAATTTATATCATGTTGCTTCATCATGACATCCCCATCCAAAGCTGTATTTATGCGATTCTGCACATCTAAATACATAGCTATAGTTTTAAGCTTGGAGTGTAGAAGGTGTACATAGTACTATCACGCATAATGTGGAATTCGAAATAGTGAAACTACTATATACTTAAATGTGTAGATCTAGAATCCAGATCTACTTTCTATTTTCTACAATTTTTTTTACTTCAATTTTAGTCCTATGCTCTTAAATGAGAATGGAAAGGAGAAAGTAGGGAGAAAGTAGAAAGTAGAAAGAGGGGGGAGCGACAGCATGAAAAATTCAAATTAACGCCAGTGAGACATGCAACGTTGAACATGAAATGTCAGCAAATATTCTTACACCAACCACCGTGAAATCATCTACACGTGGATAGTAGAATTTATCTGACGTGTGAGTGAGGAGTGGTCCCTGTATGTAATTGGGGAGAGTTGAAATGGAAATTGAAGTAGCTAGAGATCTATTTCCCTACTTGTGAGTGTCCATATCCATTCCCAGGGTCAACACCATCCTATCAACAGTCAACTTTCCCCTGTCTCTTCGTCATTGTTTAAAGAACAGGAGCTAATGGCTCCGTGACAGTGCTCACATAATGCGTATACAGTAGACAGGAGAGCGACAGAGTGAAAGAGGGGGGTCTGGATCCGGAGCCGGAGATTTAACTAGCAACTGCGTCCCTGTGTCCACGCTCAAGTTTTTTAAGCTTTGAATCCACCCACAGACCCAGAACCAGAACCAGCGCCTACAGGAGTACCACTACTGGCTTCGATAGCTTTACAATAACAATAGGTAGTTATTTATATAGTGATTGCCCTGGCACTCCCAACCCTTTGGTAAATACGTACACAGTGAAGGAAATGAAAATGAAGAAGAAACATTTTCCGTTTCAAGTAGGTACATAACATGTATTCTTAGGAGCCGGCCGGGTCTCCGGATGCCGGATGGCGTGACATGACAGTGCATGTGTACTTGAGAAAATACTGCAAGACGTTATTTCTTCCGTGTGTGTCACGTTACGTATTTTTAGCCCATGTTGCAGATCAAATAGTTTTCTTGTTACATACCTATGTTATTATGGTGTACAATGCATGAATCATTTTTATAAGCGATCATAGCCTACCATTTATTGCGTAACGTTTCTTCTGTAGGTTTGTCATATAAATTTTGTATTCTAACAAATTTTAAAAATCTCTTTGTCTAAAACTGTAACAAGATGGTCGTTAGGATCAATCAGCTATCGCACGATTTTGGTGTTCTACCCCTTGAGGCCGTAGATAAGAGACAAAGGTCATGTCGTCATGTGGCATCTACACCATTTTAAATCGCTCATGTCATTCTTATTTTCCCTTATTTTTCTGTAAGCTTTCAGACTGCCACACTTACGACATCCGCCGCTCGATCTGATGGGATGGTTGCGACAGAATAAATATACATTGTAATTTCCTAATCTATAATATTCTCATGCTACACAAAAACTATACAGTTATATTGTAATTCTAGTAATGGAATATGTATTTATAGTTAGTTTTCTCCAGTATTTATGTAATTTCCTCGTAAGTTTGGAATTTAGGAGTCAGTAATGCGGAACATATTTATGTTCCAGATCCAGGGTAAAGTGTTATGCCATGTGATACTCTCTGTCTGTCCTACTGTACACACTGTACTTCCTACCAAAGCAGAAGCTTTTTATAAGATGTAACAGGAACATTAGATTGGATTCTGAATTTGCTTTACATCCTTTTATTTAAATCAACCAAGTTGCTGTATATGTTTAACACGATTCAACTTCCCATAATGCTTTAACTTATTGCAAACCTGTATTCTACTTCTACGCGTATACACATGTGCCTATATACATATAGCGCAATTTATTGTATTCAACCAAGGGAAGAAAACACAATGAAAAATTATGCGTCGGATTTTCATTATGTAAATTAGATCTCACAGAGATTTACGCACATTACTTTTCAGGTAATTTAAAGCCTCGTTAATACAAATCTGAAAGTTTTAGTCTCAATAAATTAAAGGTAATTACAAAACGGAATTACATCATTATTATTATGTGATTGATATATTGATAATTCAACAGGCAGTTGTAGCATTGCAGCAGGGAACTCTTTTCATATTTTTACACTCTAAATAGTATATGCACTGCAGTTAAAAGTTAAAATCTGGAGCGGAATTTTTAGTCTTGACAAGCAGAGCAGAAGCAAGGTGAAGCATACACTTACCACACACTCATTTACGTAATTATTATAACTGCGTCAAAATCTTTGAAACTTTGAAAAAAAAGCGAAACATATCAAAAATTTGTAGATTTTTGTCAAAGATTATACCAAGAAGAAAGACATTATGGGCATTATACAAGAATAAATTCAAAGTCAAGGTCAAGAGTACCCATTTTCTGGCGCATTCTTTACGTCTATTCAAACTTTTGCTTTACATCTATATGACTTTTTAAATTTAGACTTACTGTATAAGGTTTTTACCCTGATCAACATACCCTCGCTCGCATCATGTAGGTTGCAGTAGAATTATTATCATGTGAATTATAATTATACGTCAGAGATGACATGGTGATGGTGGGAGTTGGGAGTTGGGAGAAATGTTAAAGCCATTCATAAATTTAAATTAACTTATCAAACTACCAGTTTAATCTGCTCTCACATATTGTGTAGAGAGAAAGGGGGGGGGGGGGATGGCGAGAGAAAAAAACTTTGACAGCCGTCCTTCTCTACTACTACTAACACACAGTACACACACACATTATATTATCCCTACGGGACCTTGGCCAAAAACTAGAGCCCACTGATGACTTATGTGAATTTCATTAAATCTTTAGCACTACATGTCTCTTTTTTATTGCTTCTCAATTTCCCTTTCCTTTCCCCAATGGCACTGCACTCCCAATTCAAATGTGAGTAGTCAGCACTATATATATAGTAGGTTTCAATGACAATAAGAGCTCAAATAAAAATGCGAGTGTCATTCATTGTACATATTTGTTTCTTTTATGTGGCGATTCATTCGGAAGAATCTGCTTTGCGCATGATGGATTCAGGATAGGAAGACAAAATTCTTTGAGCTGTGTAGTTTAGCTACGATTTACGCAGTTATCCAAAATTACGAAATGGTTGAATTTGACTTTTCAACAAGGACTAGAAGTTGAGCTGACTACATCGCTAATAGGCGTGTAATTCGTTCTTTTAGATTTTTTAAACAGGATTAGATAAGGTGACTAGTCTAAGGGCTTTAGTTTTCTTTCGTTCCGATACCGATGCATATTTTAACAGGTTTATTACACTCGCAGTAACTCTGCGGACAGGTTTTAGCAATTACATATTTTATAGTATGTGACGGATATGGGGTCAGAGCGACACAATATAATTACCATTTCACAGTTTAATGTGTCATAGAAACACTAACACTCCACACTTTAGTAGACTATAAGCTGTACAAACAAAATACAGTCTCTATTACTTTTTACCCGTAATAATAATATTTCGTATTTCGTCCCCGCCAACGCAACGCTGCCAACCACCGCCATCGCTACCGCTAAACGACATGTGCACTTGTACAGATATTTATTTCTTCGTTAGCAAGTCCCATATTCCATATTGTAATTATAGAAAGTTGCTACTGATGTTGATCATGTGAATGATTTACATGTTAACAGCAACAGCTGGTGCTTATTGCTTATCCAAATTGTGAACATCAATGTTTTAAAGTACGGGAATAGAATCTACGCAGAAATAGCAAAACTGGTTACTTTATATTTACGTATTATTACGCTCAGAATTTAGAAGCTGAAGTGAAAGCAGAAAGCTCACGAAGTCGACCTATAAGCAATCTAAGCTAGTGCGTGCGAATATTCCTACGAATAAGAATGCTACAACAATTTTAAATTCAATAAAATTTAGGTGCTTTAGAAGCAATATTTTGTTTCATTAATAGTCAAACTTTAAACTAAATATTTTATACAAGTCCTAAAAGAAAATTCAATTTTTTTCGTTTGCTTGGCAGTACTAAAACTATCATAACTTGAATGAATGCTTGGTATGTAAAGTAATAAATGAAGTTGTCTGCTGTAAAGGTTCCTCAGATTCTAAACAGAAACCTCTACTCATAGTATGAAATATTTAGGACGAGTTGAGAGAAAGTGTAGGAAATAGTGAACAAAAATGTATAACATATTAGAATGCATTCAATTTTCTGTACTTTCTTTCCATCTCTCTGCATGTATATGTTCGTACAGCAAATAGAATTTGCCCACCCAGCAAGATCCCAGCAAGTAACTCAGATACGTAAGTAAGTAGTGAGCGAGTGAGCGAGGGAACTGTAGTAGGAAAGATAATCGAAACGGCTTCATTTCCCAGTCACTTTCTCTTTTTTATACGCTCACAATTTAATACAAGGAATTTTAAATTGGGAGGCTGACTTTCTCTTACAAGGAATCCCATGTTATGTATGCTCTATATTGAAAGTGGATGTCTATAGAGTAGAAACAGACGATTTTTTGGGAGACAAAGTAATGTAATGCTATAACTATTACGTTATGTATTCCGGTGTCGGGGCAGGGCGGTACCGGCACCGGCACCGGCACCGGTAGCATTAGGGGTGTGGAGGGTACATCAAAAATAAAAAAAGACGAGAAACAAGAAGTAGATAAGAAGGTAGTCGTGTGTGTGCTGCTTATACATATTATACTGACTGAGCGAGCGTGGAAGTAGCTACTAACGTGTTTATTTTTGTAGATTGGTAAGTATTATTATTATAATGATACGTAAATATGTACCTTGGCTGTGTAGCTGATGCCATTACAAGTAATATTATTACTGTGATGATTATCATAGTCATCGTCGAACATAAGCATTCTTCTATTTTCTCATTTCCCTCTTCATTTCTTTTTGTTTGGCTCAAACTTAAATTCACATTCAAATTTAAGATTGAAGTACCTACCTACATACATATCATCATCGCATTAGAGCCACCGTCGTCATCATCTTCTAAACTGTGTATAAATTCTAAAAACATATACTTTCTCCTACTTTCTTTATGCCGTCTAATTTCGAGTTCTTTTTGAGTTGAGCACGGATTGTAGAGGGTAGGATGCAGATAGGAGAGTGGAAACCAAAAAAGTTCATATGTGTAGATAGATACACCCAAAGACTGGGAGATTTTACCCGCATGCAAAAATGTAAAGGGGGATCTTTTAGTACATGTTGGTTGGGGAATGAAAGTTCATGTATATGAAATATTTCTTGAAAATAGACTTACTGCTTCCCAAAGCACCGTATTTTATTTGGCTAGGTAAACTCGCAACTGTGCTCACTAAACATTTCTCCCATACATCGTGTAATAACGATGAATACTTGAATCTTAAATATAGTTTTCTTCTACTTCCGACTTTTTTGGCCCCCATCATCCACGTTTATTCAATTTATTCAAGCCATTTTACAAACTCATAGTTCCCTTATCCCACCCATCAAGCCCAACTCTTTCAATTTATACATTTTTCTGGTGGGGTTCGGCTGTTGCTACTGTAATTTTAGGGTTGCAGCATAAGGTAAAGTATAAATGACAAGGAATGATATCTACGTAGAAACTTTTACAAAACAAAAGTGTATTCTACCCGTACGGTACACCAACAGCATTTAAAATGAAGATCAGATGTGATACTTACGAACATAGCTGCTATACTGCATATACTGCTAAAAATATTAAATAGAGAAAACGGAAACGTTTGCTCCCATTAAAACAATGGTATTGATAATTGATTAAGTTTTAGTTATTTTGATGATTTTTGTATTGGAAGTTTTATAAATCTAATAGTGCTGAATGTGTTAAGAGACTTTAAACCTAATAACAAGTTTATTTAGGACACCAATTTAAACTTAATTTTAAAAAAAAATGAGGTTGCCCTGATTCGACCGTAGTCCATTCAGGGTTCCCGATCTCGAATTCACTTCTTGTACAGCACTATCACATAGGCTTTGCATTTCTAACATTGCTGTCGGGGCTATTTCTACAGCAAAACCTTTTGACACTGACATTCGGAACCGCCGAGCTCTTATCTACCTTGTGAACAAGAAAAACCATGTATGAAAAGACGTCCCCAAGACCTAATGCGAGCATAAACTTAAACAGCAGGTCTATAGACACCAGTACAGTAAGCACTGAGCTACGAGGCCTCGCTTGTTAATCTAATTTAACACTGCTTTGTAAATAATGCCAAGTGCACATTTTTGATACCCTATGAGCTACAGCCAACGAATAAAGCCATAAAGCATTACATCAGTTGACTAGCACTTTGGCAACCCGACTGGGTGCTAGCACCACATAATGATACAAATGGGAGTGAATATAGGGGACTCATTTAACATTAGTAACCCAAAAGACAAAAAGATCCAACTGAGATTAAACCCGTGAATTAACAACAGGGTCAAATGATTTAAACTGTACAGATAGTAATTTAAAAAATCAAAGAACAGAAATAAAGAACAACACAAAATTTGAGGTTTCGAAAATAGTTATTTTTGTCGTCTAATTTATCACAACAGTATGCTTACTATACAAAAAACATTACAATCGTTTCCTTGACACACACAGGGACATCGCAATAGTATCCATGGCATTTATAAGGACATCACAATCGTTTTCTTGGCGTAACCTAGGACATCACAATTGTATCCAAACCATTTACAAGGACATCACAATCGTTTTAGTACCATAAACAAGGACATTACACTCGTTTACTTGACACACACAAGGGCATCAAAATGAATCACAATTTTCTTTGCATACAAAATGACACTCTAATCGTTTGCTAAGCATAAAAAAAGACATTACAAACGTTTTCTTGGCATTCACAAAGGCATCACTGTCGTTACTTCTGCAAACACAAGGACATCTCAGTCGTTGACTGGGTATACATATACGAAGACATTGCAATCGTTTACTTGGCATTGTGCCATCACTACCTTTTCTTTTTCATGCTTAAAAATGGATCTATTGTTTTTCCTTGGCAAACGCAGGAAAAAAATTATTGTTTTGGCATAAACAAGTATTTTAACGCTTCGATTTATAAATAAGTATCTACAAATGATTAACCCACGTGTACTACGACGGTTTAGTAGCAAGATGCGCTGTTTGTCGTCAGTTGCCCGCCAAAGTTTAGAAAATACTATTGTTTAAAACTTTGATACCCTGCAGCTCCTACATTTTTCATCCGATTTTTTGCTTATAGCTTTATTTGCTTAATTGCTGTAGTGTGTGTATGTGTAAGTAGGAGTTGAAGTACAGACAGTAAGGGAATAAAGGTATTGTGATTGAGTGAAAGTGCCAGTATAACCATCTAGTTGAAAGCAAATAACATGTTCTGCAATTGCAGACGCGTTGCGTGGAAGAATTGAATAAATTATGCGCAACACCTCACAGTACTACACTGTCAAGTTCCACAGTTTGTGCTGTAAAAAAAAAGGTCAATAACAAGTTATGCAGGCTCCCAGTGACATTTAAGATTTTCCTTTACTATTCACAACCACAGCATTATCATAATTATCTATAACATTAGCGGTACTGCAGTTAGTGCAGTTCAGTAGTTCTGCTATTCAGTAGTACTGCGGTTCAGTAGTTCTACAATTCAGTAGTACTACAATTCAGTAGTTCTACAATTCAGTAGTACTACAATTCAGTAGTACTAAAATTCAGTAGTACTACAATTCAGTAGTACTACAATTCAGTGGTACTAAAATTCAGTAGTACAACAATTCAGTAGTTCTACGATTCAGTACTACTGCGATTCAGTAGTACTACTATTCAGTAGTACACCGATTCAGTAGTACTACGATTCAGTAGTACTACGATTCAGTAGTACTACGATTCAGTAGTACTACGATTCAGTAGTACTACGATTCAGTAGTACTACGATTCAGTAGTACTACGATTCAGTAGTACTACGATTCAGTAGTACTACGATTCAGTAGTACTACGATTCAGTAGTACTACGATTCAGTAGTACTACGATTCAGTAGTACTACGATTCAGTAGTACTACGATTCAGTAGTACTACGATTCAGTAGTACTACGATTCAGTAGTACTACGATTTAGTAGTACTACGATTCAATACTACTACGATTCAGTAGTACCACGATTCAGTAGTACTACGATTCAGTTTTACTACGATTCAGTACTACTACGATTCAGTAGTACTACGATTCAGTACTACTACGATTCAGTACTACTACGATTCAGTAATACTACGATTCAGTAGTCCTACTCCTAAGTCTAAATCCTAAGGATTTCATATTAGGTACTTGCGCTGATTTGCTTCTTTGGAGTATCATAACCTGACAACGATAATATATTGTGAGGCATTATTTAAGGTATTGACACTGGACTGAAGTATCGTGTACGTCTACCAAGCAGTACAATTAAGGTAAAATAGCATATTTGAAGATAGCTCCAAGATATTTCCATGGTCTATAAATATGTGGATGTGCAAAATAACAGTTTTAAGCTGTTTAAATGAACATTGAAATATAAGATTCGCAGGGTAAAGATAAAAAGTTATATTTGCGGGCTGTGCCGGTGATGAGTGAGTGAGTGGTATCCTACATTAGTATTATAAATTCTGTCGGATGTCACACATAAAGTAATGACGTTGGGCATATTACTTACTCTCGTTAAATATTTCATACTTTGTTCTGCTAAAGACCAACTATGTAAAGTCCATTTTCAAAGGCTGAAAACTGAAAACTGCAAGTGTAGTTATCCTGTAGTTGCTAAGAGCAATCATAAATTCCATTGAAGTTTTCATTTTTGTATTTTGTTAAAAGTTTACTTTTAATCCTGGTTAAATTAAAACAAATGTGGCTTTTAGAAACTACCAGCTGCATTTAATGTAATTTATAAAATCTGGGTGTACTGTTGGTATGGTTCCCTTGTGGGATTTGCTATATTGTATATTCTATACGTGTTCGTGTAAGTAATAATTTTATGCTGTAGCTGTAAGTTATATACTTCTAATTCTTTATATACTTCACACAGCTCTTAAGTTGGACGCTTTTCTTAGCAGTACTAAAGTTTGAACTCTCCTTAAACCAACAATACTCTCAACTTGTCTTTAGTGCCTGCTAAATTGCGTAATTTTATTGTGCCTGTGTTAAAAACAACAACCTAAATCCATGTTTGTTTAAGAAAAATGTGTATTGAAGCGGATTATTTACATACTAGCAATTGCTTGACTGACTCTTTTGAGAACTTCCTCATGAATTTCCCTATTGCTTCAAATACTTAAAAGTAGCAGACTAAAACTATAAATACATGTGCTGTATGTGCGCGATGCAGATCATTTAATATGTATTTTTTAAACTGATTTGTGTGGCTGCTATTGATGATTTGTAGTGGGTTTTCCTGTTTCTGTCTCAGTCGCATGCATGCTTTGATATCAAAAGTATACATAAAATAGCAACATATTTTCTATTCAGCATATGACCCTAATTCTATCTCTATCACATACTAGAATCTCTTATCACGCCAATGCCATTTGCTATTTCTCTCTCCTCATATTACTATCTTGAGATGCTTCTTTGTTTCATACCTTTACCCCTCTGTTGGAAAAATATACTCCAACGTGATATCTTCTCTCTCCGCGATTCTATAGGGATGAAAATTCAATTCACCTTCTCATGCATATGAACATAGCATCAGAGAACTACGTAATACTAATGCAAGCCTGTGGAATGGGATGGTGGAAAGCTCAAACAACTGTGAATATTTAATGGAATGGCTCAGTGCATCTTTCCAGTCTCAATTCTCAATTCAACTTACTTTTAGAAAACCTAATACTGTCAATCTTTTGCACTCTATTTCACTTTCCATGTACGGTAACTTTACCTATCATTTTTTTATTTTTACTTCAAGCAGCACAATTTACAATCGGAGCAATTTCCACGTGAGCATCTGAATCCATCCAATGATTTTTGTTCAGGTAAGTAGGGAGGTTCCTTCATTACTATCTATCTATCTCCTATTACAAATGTTTCATTGGTAGCTGCTACGTAATTCTGTTTACATCGCAGCTAACGGATATTCTAATTTGGCATATTAAATTCAATACAAGATGCATAACGTCTTTGAAGAATGCAATACAAACTCATAAAGACTAATTTGGTGCTTTCCTTAAGTTTGATTTTTTATTTGATTATAAAGAACCATATAAAAATCAAAAAGTATTTTTAGAACTTGTTTTTGAAAACAAAAAAATTTTTAATTAAATATCTTTTTAAATTGCAAAAATATTTAATCACGAGTTGAGGGACTAAAATTTGTTGTGTGTCATTACACATATTCAAAACTCTGTATTGTGCAGTTGTTTACTCAAGCTATGCATTCAAGGCTGTCTACCGCTGCTTTTTCAATAATGCCATGTTCTTGAGCAACTGCCTAGATACACCTACACTTGCAGAGCAGTATATACTTCCAAGTCTTGCACAATTTACACTTGTACTGATATTGTCTTACGCACATACGCCTACACGTATCCATTTAATTCATCCATTGTACTTCCCGTGTGCTTGCAGTTGCCACACATAGATTGAGAGAAACAAGACCAGGACTATGACAGAATAATAGAAAGCGGATGACGGATGAGAAAATGTCGCGATGAGTACATATAGATTCGGAAATATAGTATTTAATTTTTCCGAGGACTTTCACTTTGCACTGGTAACTGGTTTTTACCTTCAATATTATATCAGTAGTACATATATCCCCCCTCACATGTTTTTTTTAATAAATGTTTTCAAACAAAATAGATAATGCAATCTTCAGTCTATGCAAAGGGATGGAACGGAAGTAAGTACTCCTTTATCTCTGCCTCCTTCCTTCTTCATGCTCACGTAAGCCCTAAGCTGTGTATCAGTATTTTAAGATTGTAAATACATAAGCTCCCTTTTCTATTTCCATCTCCGACTATTGACTATATTATGTCCCCACGTACGTTCCGCTTCATCTTGAGCAATCTGTAATTTCTTTGGTTGGACCTGGGCAGGAGCACAGGAGGATGATAGGGATTCTTGAGTATTAGTATGCAGATTGGAGATACACAGTAACCGAATATCCTCGTTTTAGATATCCGGGAAAAGCCTGGGAGACAATGCTGGTGCTGGGATGGTTAGTATAAATTTTTGTGATACAAGTAAAAGTTGTGTATAGATATACATATTTGGCCGCGTACATACCTAGGTATTTACCGCCTTTACATTTATGCCTTCCGTGCGTGAGTGTATGTACATTAGACTTGGAATCTGAACGTGGAGTTGGCAAGATTGCTAGATAGCAACATGAGGAAAAATTTGCACTTAAGCTTTCCATAGCTTACAAGGGAATGGTTTCACATGTAGCTCGTCGATTTCAATGAGTAATGTCAACAAAAATAAAAATCAAGCTACTTTTAAATAGTGGGGATCCAAAGTAACTCGAGTGCATTTTGCGTTGTTCGGTCACAATAGCCCGCCAAAGTTTTAAAAAATTCAAATTTTAATACTTTGCCGCCCTGTAGAATCTACAGTTCTCATCCGATTTCGACGAAATTTGACGTTTTCTAACGTTTAGACTATTTTCTGAAAAGGATTTCAGGATTTTTCAAAATTCAAAATTTTTCATTTTTTTGAAAAAAATGGTTTATGAAATTAAGCCTCAAAAATAATGTTTTCTCTAAAATTTTTCAATTTTAAAATTTAAATTTAAATTTTTTAAAACTTTGGCGGGCTATTGTGACCGAACAACGCAAAATGCACTCAAGTTACTTTGGATTCCCACTATTTAAAAGTAGCTTGATTTTTGTAGACATTACTCATTGAAATCGATGAGCTACATGTGAAACCATTCCCTTGTTAGAGTTAAAGAGTTTAGTCTTCTCCACTGTCGTTTTCATGGGCAGATGTAAGCTTTGAATTGGAAGATTGAAGCTTGGAAAAAAATTCTAACCCATGGAAATTTACATCACTGTCAGACATGCATCTGTTGTGCGAGACTCTTTCAAGACGATAGTTATATTAGATATTATTGCTCATTGCCGTTCCCGTTGACAATGTCAGCACCAGAGTCATGCATTGCAGTGACAGTAGGTACTGTAGAGCCATAACGTGAGAAAGGAACACCCACCTACCTACCAAAACCAGACCTACCTACCTAGTGCCTACTTATTTTTACTTTATTTTTACTCATTCCAGGAATAAACGCGTGCACGGGAGAGTGTGGATGGAGTATGTATGGGGAGTGTGTCCAGGATCTGGTGTTGGTGTTCTCTCTAATGTTAGATGAGTGGAGAGGACATAAGTACTTGAGTTTTTTCCCACGCCTAATACTCAATATTTATATCCATGGAACATGAACTACATTAGCTTTCATTCCTTGTTAGCATCCCATCTCACACTGTCTCTCCGTCTTCACTATCTCACATTGAGGAATTCCAAATTTCTAAAAACATAGCTTAGAGGAGACGTCGTCATGTTCAGTTGGATTCAGCATAGGATCGTCTGTAATCTCTGCTTCTGCTTTAGCCTGTCTTCTTCTTCTTTCTCTTTATCTTTCCCTTTCCCTTTTCTACAAATACGAATATGACGCGACGGAGATGTAGATGCGGCACTATCACTACTCTACCATACCCCATACACGCGGCTACCATATACATATATACAGGGCTAGGCCAGACTGGCACTGCATGGAATGATAGAATGTAGTAGTAGACTTTGACGTGGTAGGGACTTCTAGGATTTGGGTTTTATCAAAGTTTCTATCTACTTTTCCCTCCACTTTCCCAGAATATGTAGCAATGTAAACTCCATTGCTCCGTTTCTTGTGCTCCACTGTGTAAGGTGAATGAAGAGCTGTACAGGTGCTTTCGTGGAGTTGATAACGTGGATATCCCATTTCGTCTCTCGTCTCCCGTATTATGATGTGATGGGAGCGGGTATAGATGCAGAAATTCAAGTAGCCAATGAATGTTAGTTATGCTACGTCTCTGGAAATATATCACGTCGATCCTACGTCCGTATGCAGAGTACCAACCAACACACACACAATTGATGAGAATAGGACTTTTACCATTTTTGTCAGTGTCTCAACGTATCAGACATAGTTAAAGTGCGATTACGATAAGAGAAGAGTTCCGTATGTGTTTAGAGACGTGTAGGTGAGTAGGTAGGGACATATTTGGAGGAGCGTCGCTAGCGGCTGGAACTTCTCCTACTCCCTATGCTTTATACATGTCATGCTATGCCAGGCCATTGCCATAAAGTGAGATGGAGGGAGTGAGAGAGAGAGAGAAAGCGAGAAAAAGGGAAAAGAGGAGAGTCTGTGTGAGAGCGTACTGAGTGTGTTCCTTCTTTTGGTCGGGTTCTGGCCTAGTAGCAGTAGCAGTGGTGGTAGTCCGGGTTTAAGTTTCCACTGAAACGTGAGAGAAAGGGAAAAAAAGAGCGAGAGGGAACTTTCTCTCTTTTGACTTTCACTTGAGCATCGCTTTTAGTCTTACGGACTGACTGAACCAGAGAGCACAGTCAGTGAGCAAGGAGGAAGAAGGATCACATGAGCTCAACTCTCTCGTAGTCTCCCTCTCCCAAGAGCTGCACCAGTACCAGTCATATCATCTAATTCTCCGTCTACTTTCACTACTTTCTCCCATATTTTTCTCATTTTTTCCCCTCTAGGTCCTCCGTTCCTGCTTACCTTGTGTCTTGTTCCTTTGACGAAGGAGAGCCAGGACGACGAGGGTGACTAAGTTTCACACCGGGACCATAAAGGTTAACAGTAATGCTAACTTTAGCCTGAGTTGTAACTCCTAACCCCGGCTAGTCTCTCTCTCTCGCTCTCCAAGCTGCACATAGCGAAGGAAAGATAACTACAACAACAACAACAGCAACAACTACAACTACAAGAACCTAGTCACCTTGTCCAGAGTTCCAGAGTTCCAGAGTGCGGCCGTGTATCATACCATATCTCTCTATATCAGTCCACCACGGAACCAACTAAAGGCATCTAAATAGTCACAAGTTTCCTTGTAGCTTGTGGGTCTCTCCTATAGTTAGTGCCACATCAGTTCAAACCGTATTTATCAATACACGTATGTAGACAAATGTAGATAAGAGCCCATCCACATTCCCGTAAATCTCTCCGTGCTCTGGGTCTTGTCCTTGTCGTTTTCGTTGTCGTTGTCGGGATAAGCATAACGAGAAGGAAAGGAAAGGGTTTTCTTTCCTCAGTGTGTGAGTGCTTGTTCACGGCTGGGACTCGGACTCGGACTGGGACTAAGACTGAGATCCTGGGATGCGAAGAAATCTGAGAAAGTTAAAGAACCCTCCTTCCATTTCACTACAAGCCCAACTACTACAACTACAGCTCGAAATAGGAAAATGAAACAACAAGAACAACAAAGTGTACTCTTACAACGTGTAATGTTCTTCCCAATCTGAACATTTGTTTTCAAGTTGACATACATTCAACATACATTCACATATATATCTATGTGTAGTTACATTCCTACTGCACTACTCAACTGACGGAAGACACCACTGATGGTGGTACAGAGCTCCGTTTTTTCCCCTTCCGCCTTGTCATATGTTCTGAAGCTTAAGATACGAGATCTAAATCCGAATCCAATACTCATACTTTTTTTAACGTTAACCTAAGACCGAGACCGAGACCGGCACCCACACCACCCCAACTATAAAACAACTCCGTACGACTAAGTAAAGCTCAGACTACTATAATATTTCCATCTCTATTTCTACATACAACTATAAGCACTTTTCTCCTACAGCAAAATTCTAAGTGAAACACTGGAACTGGAACTGAAACTAAACATTCAGCAGGCCTGTATTTTTATTTGTTGTTTTGTATTTTTTTTAGTACTCTCCTTCCACATCGAACATCGACATGGACTGATTTTACGATTCGACTCGAGTTCCATCTCGTTCCTTGTTGTGTCCTTGTGAGTCCTATTTACTCACACAAAGCCCACACCAAACCATCCAGGGAACAGGACAAGAGACATCCCGTGTGAGACATTCCGTGAAGAATTGCATCCTGCGTCCAGGCTCTAGAGTGAAGAAACAAGATAAAGTACCTACTGAAACAAACAATCGCAAGAGAAAAGAAAGGTAATTCAATTTTGAAAGTTTGAATCGAAATACAATATTTAGCCTAGGTAGTTATTGCGAGTACTCACACTCCCACTTTTGACGTGAGGTTGAGCGTATATATTATTTTTTTAAATTCAATTCAAATTACTTGACACTCTCGTTGTCGTTCTTCGAGGCCATTTGAGTTCAAGCCACGAGAGTCCATGCTTGACTTTCACTATAGCAGTTTGACTTTGACATGTGGAGGAGGGGGGATAGGGAATTAGGGAAAATCTTTAGAGAAAGTTTCTACCACATTTACATGCCATTACACTCCAAGCGAAAAGACAGTGAGGATCGTTTCGGTGATGTCATATTTATATGAGCCGCACTATATGCATAACACTACGTATATAAGAATGTGTAATGTCGTGACATGTATAGGGCTGTACAGTATACACACTTGAGGGGACGTTGGACTTTATCTGACGAGGTCAGGGTGTGTGTGTATGTTGTGTTGTCATTTTCAATAAATACATGTCAGCTGAGTGGCATTAGGACTGGGAGAAAGGCGTTTTTTATTTGTGATTTGTGCACATTAAATTCCTCTATTCCGATCCTCGCCCATCTTTAGCACAGTCCTCTTTTTTAATAAAATAAAAATCAATCAATAATAATGGGGATATAAAAATCCGTTTAGAGCCCATCATGTCTGAGAGAATGTGGATGTAGGTTCGTGTGGGCATTTGAACAATGTGAAGGTTAGATGCGGTAGCTATAGCTCACCTATACTTTATTGATATACTGCTTGCGAAGGACATTTTTTCCAGTATACTGTAGAGATATTTATTGCATTTTTTTGCATTGTGGATACATTACTAAAACGACAATGACAACGACAACGAAAACGGGAAACGGCTACAGCACATTTCCCTGTCAAAGTCAGAGTCAGCGTCAGCTGGTCTTTTTTTAAGCACATCTTGATGTTTCCACGCGGTCACTTATTGACATTTACCCTGTAACCGTTTTTTTTTACATTTTTTTATTTTAGCTATTTTGGCACTGCTACTCTGTAATATTATCATTAAGTATAGGGAGTATAGGGATAGGAGAAAGTATTCGTGGACTTGGTGGAATTCGAATAGAAGAATCTTTATAGCATGGGAATGTGAGTTATTATTATAAACTTTTCTTAAGGTTTCTGTCTCCGTCTGCGTTAATTAATATGCGCGTAGTTTTGTAGGATTTAAATTAGCCTTAAGGTCAGGAGAGAAAGCAGGGAGAAAGTCGACAAAACTTGTAACTATTAATGAGCATAATTCTCGATTTTCTCTCTCTCTCTCTCTGTCTCTCCACTTAGGGGTCGTCCACAAAAAAAGTAATAAAAATCTTATTTCCAGAACATTTTGCACGTTTCAAAAAATTTTTTGAAAAGTGTAAAATGGTCTATTCACATGTTTCTCAAAAGTGTAAAATGTTCTATTCACATGTTTCTCAAAAGTGTAAAATGTTCTATTCACATGTTTCTCAAAAGCGCAAAATGATCTGGAAATGGAGTTTTTATTACGTGTTTTGTGGACGACCCCCAAGTCCAGAGAGATTCATGACTGTGATGAGTATGATGTGCGGTGTTTTTAAGCTTGGATAGACATACGTATGGCAGAGGTATGCTACTGCTTTTTGGTGTACACCAAAATTTAACAAAAATTCTATAATATTTATGATTGCATTTTTTAATGGGTTACAATTATGAGCTGCATGGTCATTGTTTGACATTATTTTATGGGGTGATACAGAAAGTAAAATTGTTGCAAGGATAGCTAAATAACTCTCATGTGTGTTGAATGCGAATAAATTCACGGCATAACTGCAGCGACTGAAACTGAAATATCGGTATAATATATTTATGTAATTCCATTTTACATTCCATGCATATCCTGCTGCAGCTATGTAGATAGGTGAAGATGCAATAATCTACATTTTTTGGTATGTACCTACTGCACATGCATATTTGCGGTTCACAAAATCAAACCCCTTTAATAGTTTAATTAATTCCCTTTACACATTTCACAAGTACGTAATTAAACATTTTTGCAATTCAAAGCACGTAGTTTGAGAAATTTGTGAATTTAAAAAGCACGTAATTACTAGAGAAAGTAGAAGTTTAGAAAGTCCCTAATTACACTATTTTGCACCTTACAAAAACATATGTCTAGTTTGAAAACTTTAAACTTTGAAAAAGTGATTAATTTCAAAATACATGTACATTTTCAAGAGCACATTATGAGAGCCTTCTTTTAAAAAACGTTTGTTTAGAAAACTTTTCAAAAATACGTAACAGCGTACATCATGTAACTTGTCTGAGCGCGAATTGAATAAGAACTCATTGATTTTTTAGAGGAAATAAAGTTTTAATAATTTTACCAGCCCCTCATAATGATAAAAACAAATCTCTCAATTAAAGCTGCCAAAATGTTTTACTTGCGTCTTGACACATAGCTCATTGATAAGGAAACACTGTATTTTGATTTGAGTAGCATAATTAAGATATCTCCTTTTGCACTCATTCATTTAAAGTAGGTAGTACCTACTATATTATAAGTTTTAACGTATCTTCTATTGCTACTTCAGCGAGAAGCTCATATATCTTGACTCGAGTCCTGTGGACTCACACTGACAATCACAAATGTGAGAGAGTACAAGTTCTGAATCGTCACTATCACAATTCTTTTCTGGCCTCACTTGACATTAGCTTACAAATAGTTCTCTCGGGGAATTCTCGAGTTTAAAATACTTCCACGTTCCCCACTTCTGAACCCAAACTTCTCTCTCTCTCTCTCGCTCTTCATTTTTTCCCCTTTTTCATTTGTGGCCTCCTCACTCCTTTCCCTTTCCTGGCTGACATGGAGAACTAAGAGTAAGTAAGAAGTGCACTGCTGCACAGTGTAGGCCACTGATAAAACTCATAAAATAAAGACGTGAAGGTGACTGGTAATTTGTTATTTTTTTATTGAAACTCAAATCTGGCTCTGGCTCTGGCTCTGGATTATTTTATTATATATAGTATAGGTATATATAGGCGTAGATATATAGCATATGTTCCGGTCTCTGATTATGGTACATAGGACGCGGACAAGTACGAAGTTCATGTACAATGTACAGCAAAGAAGAAGTCATATGTAGCTACGAGAGTGGGGTGGAATAGTAATCAAAGGCGGAGGCTAAAGTTTACATGCTCAACTTTGAGCGCCCCTATGTATTTTGTGTTGGTTCACTCGAGCATTTAAGCTGCATATTTCATATACTTTTTTTTAATAATGCTATGACATTGCCTTAGACTCTAGAATCTAGAATCTGGAATCTAGCATCTAACATCTAGAGGCTAGACTACTAGACTACACGACTCTAGCCTGCCTGCCTCAGTGAGTTGACTTTGATTTACAGAGGAACAAAAAAAAACCAAGAGAGAATTGAATTGTGGTCGGAGGATGTGTGGGGCGAAAATTCCCCGAGAATTTTCTCTGTTTGATTTTGATTCATTTAGTTTAAAAAAAGCGGATGCGGTCGTCCCAGTCGTCCCATATACTTTGAGCCTTGTCGACTCCATGGGGGTTGAATTTGCATCGTACATCGTAGTACCAGCACCAGTACGTCCTCCATGCTGCATGTACTCCGTCTGCATACATCATCATCATGCAAGGATATAGGCGCCCATATAAAATGTATGAAACTGAGGACTGCAGCAGAACGAGGAGCAGAAGCGCTGAAAAACAAATAATTCCTCCGAGTTTGTTGTAGCTTTTTCCGTAATGGATAAAGTAATTGCACAAATTCTTGTGAAGCCATATATTCATATTTTATAGTTTTTATTAATGTAGCGCACGGTTCTGGTTCTGGTTCTGAGTATGTGGGTATATGTGCAAAATTACAAAATTAGAGAAAGACGAAAGCAAAAAGTTTGGAGGCCAGGAGTTTAATGCAAAAAAGAGCTAAATCAAATTAGAAATTAGATTGAGGTAGGTACTTGGGACAAGAGCTATTTTGCAAGTTGTATTTAGCTCTGTTTAGATCTTTAGGTTGTGCTGTAGAAACCTTTGTAGTGCACGTTTGTAAAATATGCAACAGATCTTTAATATATATCTAACATGCAGTTTGGATAAAAACAGATACGTAAAATACCATACGACAATGTTTGTTTAACCTTCTCTGCAAAGTCTTTTTTTATTTTATGTAAAAGCTCTATATGCTTAAAAACCATTTAAAAAACTGTTCAAAATTATAGCAAACACGAGAGTATTTTAAACTTTTTAAAAACCATTGAGTGCCCCACACTTAAACAAAGAAAGGGGGGAAATTGCAAAGTTTTTTCTACTTAGCTAGATACATACATAATTAAGCCATAATTTTAAACGCGTTGTCAGATATTATGCACTACCTACATCATTTTAAAGAAAATATTTAAAAAATAAATATTGCCTTTCAAAATTAAAATGTATTAAGTATTTACACTAACAAGGGAATGGTTTCACATGTTACCCGTCGATTGCAAAAAGTTATATCTACAAAAATCAGGCTACTTTTGAATAGTGGGGATCCAAAGTAACTCGAGTGCATTTTGCGTTGTTCGGTCACAATAGCCCGCCAAAGTTTAAAAAAATTCAAATTTTAATATTTTGCCGCCCTGTAGCTTCTACAGTTCTCATCCGATTTTGATGAAATTTCGGTTTTTGTGATCCTTGGGGTTTATACTAAAAAGTTATTTCAGGATTTTAAAAAATTCAAAAATTTTCATTTTTTTGAAAAAACGGTGTTAAAAAATTGGGCCTGAAATATACTCTTTTCTTGGATTTTTTTCAAAAAAATGAAAATTTTCGAATTTTTCAAAATCCTGAAATTGCTTTTCAGTATAAAGCGTAAGGATCCCAAAAAACGAAATTTCATCAAAATCGGACAAGAACTGTAAAAGTACTAGGGTCGCAAAATATCAAAATTTGAATTTTTTTAAACTTTGGCGGGCTATTGTGACCGAACAACGCAAAATGCACTCGAGTTACTTTTGATCCCCACTATTCAAAAGTAGCCTGATTTTTGTAGATATAACTTTTTGAAATCGACGGGTAACATGTGAAACCATTCCCTTGTAAGTACATACTTGTTTTAGATGAAAAATGATTAAGAATTCTGTAAGACACTTAAAATAGAGTGCTCATAGTTAGCTCATAGTATCTTTAAGATTGTGTGGATTGCATAATAATATGGAAGAAAAAGGGATATAGTGTGGAGTTTATAATTTAATTAGGTAGGTACTTGTGTGCACTCTTGTAAGTTTGGAAATGTAAATGAAATGCCGAGAAAATTGGAGGAAATTGACGTAGTTACGTACTAGATGCAATAATTGACACACAGACTGAGTGACTCACGACAGACGACACTTTGTATTTTTAATGTTCTTAATAAAACTAAAAAAAATATAACCTTTGGGAAGGAATTGGGTCAAGTTGATGGAGAAATGATGGAGCTGTTTGATAAAATGACACGGAGTATTAGTTTGACATTGAAATATTTAGAGAGTTTCTTTTTCATTGAGTCGAGTGCTTTGAGATTGTACCTTGTTGTTGTTTTTGTTGTTGTTGGTGACTCAAAATTACCATGTACCTACCACAGAGGAGGTGAGGCATGATGAAAAACAGTATAGTAAAAGATAGTGCATATAGACGAAGGTGAAGGAAAGGTACACGGGTCCGGTTTCAGTTTCAGGTCTCATGAATGTTGTCGTTGTTGTTGTTGTTGTTGGTTGCGGAGAGTAAAGAAGTAAATGAATGGTATAATAATGAATACAAGTAATTAAGAGAGTCGTAAAATGGGATTGTATTTTCAGTGGAGATTAATAACAAGATAGCTGACGGGGTCTCATGTTCTTGGGTTGTACATTGTACGTCGTGAAGACGACAAGAGGGAGGCTAGAAAGGATCCATAAGGTCTTCCCTATGTGTTCCATGATGTGAAGGTTGACTCTTGAATTAGATTAGTGGAGCGAAAGAAAGAGACGTGTGAAAGGCGTGCCTTTTGTCCTCTCACCACGGTGTCTATTGTAATCATGCAAATATTTTGTGTTCACAGTCTTAATGTACACGGGCCCACCGTTCCCGTTCCCGCTACCGCTACCGTCTCCGTCACGATATCTCCTTTACAAGTCTGCTCCGTCTCCGTCTCCGTCTCTCTGACTTTTGAGTGTGTTGAATACTGAGTTGGGATCTGGATTTGGGACGACGGGAGCGAGAAGGAAATTTTGTGGTGTCTTCGTCGTCGTCGTTGTCGTCGTCGTCGTCGTTCTCATCGAGACGAGCTCGAAAGAAAGCAAATATTAACATTGGAACAATTTACATTGACAATACTCAGACCGCTGACACCGTGTGGACTGCTCTCCTCCAGTTCCAGCCCCCAGTGCCAAGTGCTTTCTCCTTTCCCTTTCCCTTTCCCTCTCCCTCTCCCATTCCTTACCTACTCCCAAGAGATAAAAGTGCACCTCAACTACAACCATAACCATCAAGCCACACATCAACTCTCCAAAATCCAAAGCGACTCTGACAATGACAAAAGCGACACTTCCCCCGCCGCCGTCTACCTGTCCTCAACCTCCGTTTTTTACACATACCTCGTCACCCTTCCGTATCCAGATGGTTCTGGACACCACTCTCTCATTTCAATTGGATCTTTAACAGTAGCAACACCCACAGGAGCAGCAGCAGAAAGCGAGAAGAGCGGAGTTGTCGTTGTCGTTCCTCAATAATATTTATTTGAAATTCGATATTATTATTATTATTAATATTACCATCACAATCCCTGTCGTTATCCCAGACCCAGAGCATCCTTTGTTTGTTTCCTTGTTTGTTTGTGTGTGCGGAGCACAAACACTTGCTTAGCATACATAACTATTGATGTATACTCTCCAAAGTACAATACCAATACATATCCCTCTATGAGAGTGAGTGTACACATGTGAAGAGCTGATACGAATAGGAATCCGAATCCGAATCCGAAAGCTATTGTTATTATTAGTGACAAATGGGAACATTTTTCAGCCGTACTCTCTCTCTCTCGCAATCACAATAAGTATTGAAAGGATAGTTTCTTTTTTGTGCACGGCTACAATCAATATCAAACCAAATACGAATTCCAATTCGAAACACACAAGCGAACGTAATACTATTGTAGTAGCTTTTTGGTTTCCAGACTCCAGTCGGTGTATGTAGTTCCTGATCCTGAATTCCACGACAAGGTGAAAAGTGTGAAAAGTAAAAAGACACTTTTATTAAGGAAGAACAGTTTATATGTAAAGTGTATGGGTGTGTTTATTGTTGTGTGTGATTGTGATTGTGTTTAAATGCTACGAAAATGACATCAAATGAAAATATGATAGTGAAAAGGAAAACCAATACGAGTACGAGAGCGAATACAACAAATTAAAATTTATAATTATTGAATATTGGATGCCGACATAGAGGAGAACGCGAGGATTTAAATTCCAAATAATAGAAGCCGCCAACATGTTTTGGATGTTAATGAAGAACCTGTCAAATAATTTCTCCTTTTCTAATAACAACCAGAAAGGAGGGAGCAATAATAGTGGTGAGTCTTTCTCTCTCGTATAAATTGTCCCCCTACTCCAAATGTAAATTTAAATTACAATAAAAATAATTTACTTATTTATAATCATTGCACACTCATAAATCTATCAGTACAGTACACACAATACAATGATACAGACAACAGTCACAATCAAATGGGAGTTCCAGTTTTCATATGGTAAATGTGAACTACCTACCTACGTGTAGCATTTTTGTTTTCGTATTTTATTTCTAGAAAATTCCGAAACATTTCCAATCAAATGCCACGGAACGAAAATGAAACGAACAGGGTACTGTATATATATGCCGCATGCTTTATGTATTTTAGTTATAATGTCGTGTCGTAGTCGTAAATTGTAATCGTCACCGGTACCGGTACCGGTACCGGTACCAGTCCCAGCACCAGAGACCAGAGGAGAAAA
Source organism: Dicyrtomina minuta (assembly GCA_949802685.1). Classification (NCBI taxonomy): domain Eukaryota; kingdom Metazoa; phylum Arthropoda; class Collembola; order Symphypleona; family Dicyrtomidae; genus Dicyrtomina; species Dicyrtomina minuta. Next base: position 10,557,025 of record OX461809.1, on the reverse strand, counting down.
AGTGTTGTCAGTACCATTAACTATTTAAATGTTTTTTTAAGTGTGTCATTATTCAGGAACGGGAAAGAATCCATGTGTAGTAGTAGTAGTAACTGATACGGGGAGCGACAGTTTGCATTCAAGTTTCGTGTGTACAGATTCGCAGATAGTGTACAGGATATAGCAAGTGTAATCATGTAAGAAGTAGGAGGTAATTTTTAAGCTGTCCCAGTGTGCAGTGCCGGTACCGGTACCGGTTCCGGTCCCTGTAGTAAATGGTCACTTAAAATTAAGTTAAATTGAGCTGAATTTAGGAAGGAAATGAAAGGAACTTAAGTTGGAGACAGCTACAGAGCTAAAGAGACGACAGAGAGGACATTGTATTAATTGGTGGTTAAAGTATTGATTATTTATTGTTGGACTCCGCAGGCAATAGGCTATATACGTAACAGGTCTCTCGACTCTCTCGCCTCGTTTCAGTAATAACTACCCAGTAGGTAGTAGTAGTAGTAGTAATCTATACCTTCACATTATACACAAAGAATGTGAACCAGAACCATAACCAGGGCCGAACGAAGGAATTACTTTTAGGCAGGAATTTGTTTCCATACAAAAACCACCATTTTGATTTTTTTTAAGGTTTTCTTTGGTAAAGCAAAATGTTGCATTTACATGTTTTAGAAAAGCGAAAAATGCTCTTTTTACTTGATTCAGAAAAGTGCTCAATGTTTTATTTACATGTTTTGGGAAAAGTGTAAAATGTTTTATTTCCATGTTTTTGAAATGTACAAAACTTTTTATTTTGCATGTTTTTGAAAAGTCTCAATATTCTTTTTACATATTTTTGAAAACTCCAAAATGTTCCATTTACACGTTTTTTTTGAAAATTCAAGCAGCGGGACTGCCTGCGCTGGCCGCATTTTCCGGCCCTGACCAGAACCAGGGAAATGAAATACGTGCCATGAGCTTTATCTTGAAAAATGCTCCAAGTACTTTCGTACCTTCAGTGTACTGTACTCCCTGTGTCTGTCTTTGTTAATGGTTATGGTTATTGTGGTCGTAATGGGAGGGAGAGGGACTGAGCCCCATGTGAAGTGTACCACGGACGGACTCGGGATAATAATGTATTATGCATGAAACATTTACTTGAGAATGAGTACATTGTATTGTATTTGCAAAACTCTAACTGCAATATTAAAATATATATCTCCTTCTCCCTTCTGTGCAAAGTCTGGTTCTGGTCCTGGTTTCTGGTCCTGGTTTCTGGTTTAGATATAGCGATAGCGTCATTGTCATATATAGTAAATAGTATAGTCGTCATTGGAGCGATAGCGACAGAGCCTCGTGCTTCTCGTCCTCGTTCCATGCATGAATAAAATCGATATATACATATTAGAGTAGCTCTCTCCTTTTTCTCTCCCTCTTTTTGGGATGGGATTCCCATTCGAATTGGAATTCTAAATTCTAATTCGAATCTTCCATTTCATTTGTGATGACTTGAATGGAGCGTTTAGCGTGTCATGTCATGAATTGAATTGTTCTAAATGAGTGTGCATTGACTGCATTGTAGAATTTAGTTTAGATAAAACAAAAAAGGGAAGGATTTCAATTTATTTATTCCATTTCACTACACCTTGTAGTATTGTGGTTTACTTGTGTCCTATTGTGTCTCCTCATGCCGTTTCTAAGAGGTTTTTCCTCGTCTCTCTCTCTGTAAAAAGTGGCCGAATTTTATAGATCGATGCATTGCAGGAAAATGTGCAACTTACAAGGAATGTAGTACATATGCACATGCACAAATAATGTTCCCCCATTAAATGCAGGAAAGAGGGAAATTCCATATTATGTTTTTGATATATCTAAATAGTTCGCTTAGAGTTTCCTTATTATTAGAGTCATATTGTCATTAGAACATATTGTGTACCTATTCCACCAGGCCAGGGGCGGGTTTAAAAATATTTTCTGGGGTGGGCCACACATATCGTGAAGGAAGAATCAAAATGGATCATTGAAAGTTTAAGCTACAATTAAGATGAACTATGCCAATTAAACTGCATGAGATTGATGCTCAAAATCTTAATTACGGGTTTTTGAAAAGTGTAAACAATTCTATTTACATGTGTTTCAAAAGTGCGAAATATTCTATTTACAGTTTTTTAAAAATACAAAATGTTCTTTATACATGTTTTTTGAAAGGTGCGAAATATTTATTTACATGTTTTTTTTAAAAGTGCGAAATATTTTTTTACATGTTTTTTTAAAAGTGCGAAATATTTTTTTACATGATTTTTTAAAAGTGCCAATTTTCTTTTTACATGTTTTTTGAAAAGTGCAAAATTTTCTATTTACATGCTTCTAGGATTATGAAATTTTAATTTTTTTTTGTAGACAGTGAATTTTAATTCTAGTTAAAAATCGATATGGACCATTTTGATTCTTCCCCACCCCCTGGATCCGCGTCTGTATTCCCTGCTAACTATAACCAAACAATTTTCAAAACTTTGTAATTACACACTTTTTCGGCAAAAAAAACGAAAAAAACTTTCAATAGACTACTAATTGTTACAACGATGTCGCGTGCGGACCACATATTAAGATACTGCATTTTATACCTTATTTGTAATGATGATTACAACACATAGGTACCCACTTGATAATTTAAGAAAAATAATTGGAATTGAACTTGTTACAGGCTCCTCAAATAATGGACGGGAACGAATCTCCTACAACCTTCTGAATATGACAGATAATGAGGATGGTGATGACTCAGACGGTGGACTGGGCTACCTCACCAATGAAATCTCCTTGAGTCAAGAGGATAATAAAACTCTCAATCCGGGTCAAGGCTACGGTCAGACTTGGTCCAAGAAAACATCCTCAAATTCTTTCAACTCCATCCCCGCCAATAATTATTATGACACTTCAAATGATCCTAATAAATCTCTGTCCTCAGTAAGTGGAGGCTTCGGAGTGAGTAATTCCAATTCGAACTCTAGTTTATTCTACACCAATACGGACATGAACAAGGACAAGGACAAAAGTAAAAGTATGAGTAATAGTGCTGGTCGAGTAATTAGTGGTGGTGGGGGTGGTAGTAGTTTTAGTTGTAGTGGGAGTAATTACACGAGTAATGTGAGTAGTGGTGGTGGTAGCAATGTCGTGGGCTCAATGTCTATCTTTGGAAAATCAAACGGGCTCAGTAATAGTATTTGTAAAACAATTTCACTCGGAAAGGGGAAAACAAAAGAAATTACACAGTTAGCCCCCAAGTTGAGCAGTGGCGTGGGAGCTGCGACGAAAACAACCACAATCACGACGACGAGCAGCACAGGTAAAACTAGTGAGACTAAGAAAGAGACGCTCACCGCCCTCAAATTCACATTCGAGGATTTCTCGGATGACAGTGACTACTTGGATGAGGATGATGAGGATGATGACGAGGACGAGGATGAGGAAGAGGAGGAAGATGAGACGGATGAAGATGCGGATGTGGAGGAAGTTGAGGAGGCTGACGAGGAAGATTTTGAGAAGGACCAAGCAATCCCGGCCATTGATGTTCTTGACGGACTTGACGGCACTTCCTCCGTTGCCCTGTCCTCAGCCCTTCCCGAGGATGATGAATCGTCTTCCGATTTCGGTGAGAATTGACAACAAAAAATTCTATTTTCTCTCACAATTTAACGTAAGCCATCAACACAAACAAAATCACTCACACATTTTACCAACATGTTTTTTCATTCCTTTTTTTTCTGTTTCCTCTTTTCTATCTTCTTGTCCAGACTTTCACCGGCAACAATAACACAATACACATATCGTCTGTGGAGAACCAAACTGACCCATATGCAATTCAGGCTAGATTCAAAACGAGCTGTGTCTTAAAAATTAAATTAAAAACATTCGTAAAATGTTAATTAGGAGTTTTTGAAAAACGTAAAATGTTCTATTTTCATGTTTTTCAACAATTTGCCCTATTTACATGTTTTTGAAAAATTGCAAAGATTTTTAATTCCATATTTCAGAAAATCTGCAAAATGTTCTAATTCCATGTTTTTTAAAAGGTGCAAAAATTTCTAATTCCATATTTTCGAAGAGCTGCAAAATGTTCTAATTCCATGTTTTCAAAAAGGTGCAAAATGCTCTAATTCCATGTGTTTGAACAGTGTAAAATTTTGTATTTACATATTTTTGAAAAGTGGAAAATGTCCTATTTAAATGCTCTCTACACATACAGTAAACTTCATATATTAGCAACCCGGTTAAAGGGAATAACCGCTATTAGCAAGAAAAATAGACCATTTGGTTGGCCGGCTATGCTAGCAATGTTATAATTTTCCGGTTGAAAGGTATTCGATATAAGGAATAAACCGTTGTAAGGAATTGATTTTGTACCATATTATGGTATTTTTGATCATTTAAAAGAAATTTTTTCTTAAATTGAGGGACGAAGTATCAGGGATAACACTGTAACTGCATTTGTACCTGACCAATACCTACCTAATTTCCTTGTCTTATTTACTTTTTTAAGTGCATTTAAGTAGGTCATGTTATTTATAGAATACACAGCATACTTGGTGACTGTTGACTGCTCGAAACTACTGTCAGTAGTTCATCAGTCCATCAGCATTAATATTTTGTTTAAAATGTCGGCGAAGAGAAAAAGAAATTCACTTAACACTGAGCAAAAGTATGAACTTTTGCAAAAACTAAGCTTGCACAAGCAAATAGACGTATCCAAAGAAACAGGCATTAGTGCGAGTGTGTTGTGTAGAATTAAAAAAGACGGTGAGAAGAGATTACAGAAACAGAAGACCCATCTCCGTCAATTCCTACTTCTTCTGAGATGTCAGAAATGTTGCAGAAATTTCAGCAATTCTTTCTAGCACGGGATAATACTGATGAAACTGTATTTTCCAATCTCCATAACCTAAGCCTACATTTAAGTTCCAACCAAACTAATGCAAAGCAAACTAATATAACAGACTATTTTAAAAAATCAACATAAGTACTTAAAATATTTACCTTTTAATTCACACAACTGTAAAAAATATCTTGACTTTGTTTTAACTTACAACTAATAAGAAAAACTTCAACTGTATATCTGTAAATATTTATATCGTTCCGCACACAAGGAAAATTCCTTAAACGGTTAAAAGGAATAACCGCTAAAAGGCACTGATTTGGCCGGTCCCACGGAGTTGCTTATGTACGAAGTTTACTGTATTTTGAATATTTTTGTAGATAGCTGATATTAGCTTTAGCTAAAAATGGATATGGGTCATTTTGGTTCTTCACAGACGATATGGTCTGTAGTGTCCTTTTTAAAGTGATTGACGCGCGTTCTCATGGTATACAGCTAGAAAATACAATTTTCTTTAGTGTAAACTAATGGCACTGTTTTAAAGTTCTATCCCTTGATGTTGATTGCTCACTGAAAAGAGGAGGGCAAAGGTGATGTAAAACATTACATTGTATTTGTTTTTAGATTTTTTTAGTACAATGTGCTATGCATTTTTTAATAACGCCCACAACACGTTCTTTTCATCGCCATATATTTTGTAACTTCCTGCAACTATAATAATAGTGTCTACAACTATTAACAAAAGTTCACAAAAAATGTAAGTTATTTAAAAACAAAATTGAATTAGCTTTGATTTTGTTTGGCTTGGTCGGTTGGTTATTCTGTTCGAGTTTTGGATCCAAATTGCACAAAGAGAAAAAGTCTCTAAATCAAAAATCTAAAGTAAAAATAAAAGTTGAAAGTCTTCCCACTCCAACTCCAGTTTCTGTCACACACAAAATCAGCATGGAGTATGTATCTATACATACGAATCTAAATACATGCATTAAATCCAAATCTAAAAAACGAAAACGGGAAGAACTCTAAAAAAAGTCAATGTAAAATTGATTGTGTGCTCAATATGCGTAGATTTGGATTTGGATTTAGAATTTGTAGAAAAAGGAAATCGAAAGTTGAATTATTTGTCTTTCTTGGAGTGTGTGTGGCTGATCTTATACATTTAGTATAGTGACATCTTTTCTTTCCCAATACTGCCACTGCCTCTGTCACTATATATCCTATGGCCTATGGAACAGGTATCTTATCTTTCCAAGTTCCTCTACAAGGGAACTTAAAGTTGAAAGTTGTTACACTGAGACAGACCGAGTTTAGGTTTAGCCTTTTGGATTTAGATTTTCTTTTCATGAAAGTCAGAGCATTTGTATTTGTATGTAGGTACATACAACGGTATAGAAAATAGACGGCTGTGTGTTTGTGGTTGTGGTAGTACTGTAGCTATGGTGGACTATACACAGTGGATATGTAAGACTGTCAGCCCGTGAGAGAGAATAATATAATATAAGGAAATCCGTAATGCAAGCTCAACCCGTTTTTCTTTGTTGACAACTTGTTGACTTCTTATAGCTTTCTCTCTCGCTCGCTCTGTCTCCTTTCTCCTTATTTCCCCCCGTCTCTTCTCTCACATTCAGTCCTACATTTCAATTCGATACTTTTTTTCATCCTGTGTTTCCCTTCTCATAACTTATTTGTGTACGTGAATGGATCGTAAATCGCATTTATTTTTTTTAACACCCGGCCCTTCTCCTACTCCACCACCACCGCAGTAACCCTCATGTTTTCTCTATCAAACTGAACATTCCTCAATATCTTTGATGGATCACCATTTTACACACAAGTGCATAGCTTGTAGTGTGCGTATTTATTGGCTTGGGAAAGGATGAAATATCAAAGCTACAAATAATCCAGTTTTATTACTGTTTGCAGTACAGATTAGGTGTGGCAGTTGAGGAACTTTATATTTTTATTGGCATTAAATTACCTTATGTATATACATGCCAATATTCCAACCAAATTAAACAAATATTTAAACGTCACCATTCAAAAGTTGATTTTGGCGTAAATGAAATTCAATTTCTGTTAGGGGTGGTCCATAAATGATGTCACCCAAATTGTTACTCTAAAAAGACCCCACACCCACAGAACAGATGACATTATGCATGGATAATCCCTTATGGTTGCTGCAACAAAATTTGGAGGCTTATGTACATATATATAGAGCGTCATTTTAGGTATAGATTTCGTGGTGACAAAGGGTAAAGTTATTTATATCTATAGGCTGTATTCCGGTTCCGGTCCAGTGACAGTTACGGCACGGTTTTGTGTGAGTTTTTGTGAAATGCGTAATTTTTTTTTTTCAAAGTCGTTCCTGTCACATGTCACCCGTTTATTACTCCTATATTGAAATTCAATGTTTTTGATTTTTCTCCCATCTGTTTTTTTTGTCTGCGCTGTCAAATTCTTTTTTTTCTGAGGGTATACTATATGATTTGACTGGCAGGGATGTGATAAGTATGACGAGAAGGATGAGGCATGAAGGAAGTGACAGTTTGGTGGCAGTTTTAGAGCCCATGCAACGGTAACACCTGTCACAGCATAGAATATCAGTGGACGCTGCAGTGCAGTGATCTTCCGTTCCACTGAACGCGGAATATTTTGCACATTACATACATAAGAAACTTGTTTTGACAGCTTTCTGCGTGTGTGCTAGTTTCTATGTATGTACTTTTCCATTCTCAGAATTTCCTCAAAAAAACTACTATAATTGCACTTGTCAGTTGTCAGTAATGGAGGCTATTGACGCGCTCAGATTTAAAGGGTTTAAGCTTTTATATAGTTTTAAACAATTTTATTTTATTCCTATAAAGCTGTGTATATCGCACGTTTTTATGAAAGTATAAAAATTTCCACGATTCTCTCAATACAAGAAAAAGTATTACGTCGTAATAAAAAAATTTAAATATTATTTAATAATCGTTTTCAAAATTTAAAAATGTATTTTACGCCATTCTTGAAAAATATTTGAAATTTGAATGGTTTACTTACGTCAGTACGAAATTCGGAACGTCAATATATCAAATGATTAGCATTAGCGTCCCCATTCAGCGAGCCGCAAAGGGGCTGATCGTGAGAGTGAGAGAGTGTGGCTTTCTAATGTGACATAAATGTAGACAGCTGCATATGGTGTGAAAGGCAGGAGGAGGACAGACGTCACCTAAATCTCCGTCTGATTATCACTCATCCGAAAGACAAATCCCCGACTAAAGATTTAGTGCATTTTCATCTTCAAGCTGCGCCGTGACGGTCAGTTGTGATTTTGAGAACCAACTACACGAACAAAGATTTAATTATCGACATTGTATACTCTGATTGAATTAGGCTTTGACTTGGGGATCCACTGCCACATTCACAAGGGTATCGTCTGTGAAGAACCAAAATGACCCATATCCATTTTTAGTTTTAAAAAAATGCACTCACTATCTACAGAAAAAATTAAAATGACATGTTCTTGAAAGCATGTAAATAAAACTTTGTGCATTTTTCCAAAAACAAGTAAATAGAATTTTTTGCACTTTTCAAAATGCATGTAAATAGGACATTTTACACTTTTAAAAAACACTTAAATAGAATATTTTGCACTTTTCAAAAATATGTAAATAGGACATTTTACACTTGTAAAAAACACTTACATAGAATATTTTGCACTTTTCAAAAATATGTAAATAGGACATTTTACACTTTAAAAAAACACTTAAATAGAATATTTTGCACTTTTGAAAAATATGTAAATAGGACATTTTACACTTGTAAAAAACACTTCATAGAATATTTTGAACTTTTCAAAAATATTTAAATAGGACATTTTACACTTTTAAAAAACACTTAAATTGAATATTTTGCACTTTTCAAAAAGCATGTAAATAGGACATTTTACACTTGTAAAAAACACTTTAATAGAATATTTTGCACTTTTGAAAAATATGTAAATAGGACATTTTACACTTTTAAAAAACACTTAAATAGAATATTTTGCACTTTTAAAAAATATGTAAATAGGACATTTTACACTTGTAAAAAACACTTAAATAGAATATTTTACACTTTTCAAAAAGCATGTAAATTGGACATTGTTACCTTTTTAAAAACATGTAAATAGAACAGTTTGATCATTTTAGAAACTGGTGATTAGCATTGTAAGCATGTATCTTATTTACTGTATTTAGTATTTTGTTGACATAGCTCATTTTAATTCTAACATAAATTGGAAATGGGTCATTTTGGTTCTTCACAGACGATACATAGCATTGTATGCGAAAGAGACAAGGGAGCGACGGCGACAGTCTAAGCTTGGATGTCTATATGTGTTTAATTATACCTGAACTACCATAGTTGCGAGTGCAGATTTATTTGGGTTATAATTTATATGGGAAGAGGAGATGTGGGAGATTGAACCAAGAAAAGGCAATATTGTAAATTATACTCTGAGCGTCTATCAGGATGAGGATCAGGGGGAGTTTGAGTCTGGATTCTATACCGTACTTAGCTTCACGTGCGAGTCTGAGTGAGTATCGACATTCACATCCAGTTCGACAACATGGAGCGTTGAGAGACGTGTCATAAGGATGAGCAGAGGGAAAGGAACAACTTTCATTTAATTCCGTGGTTTACACTTTGTAGGAAAATGGGGAAGTGAGTGATGAGAGTTGCCCTAAATTATTTTAATTAGTTGTTCTTTACATGGGAACATTAGTTACTCCACTGCACTGCACTCCTCACTATTTCTATTATCATCCGTCTGAGGTTTACTTTACTTTATTTTAGACGAGAGAGACGATCGAATTTCCCAAATTTCGTCTTCTTTTTGAGAGCTCTATATAGGCGTAGTATACGGACCAAGACTCACACCCACGCATATGTAGACTGGAACTGGAAGGCACCCCATGGGTTCCTCGCCCGTGAACCCTTCCCTACCCGCATCCCGCATTTTCTCGTCAGTTCCTTCGGTTTTTTGGGTTTGAAGAATTTGAATTCTCGAACTAACTCGATATTCCCAAAAACAAAGTTACTTCGTTAGCTATATGCTATGGCAGGGCATCCTCCTGGTCCTGGTACGGTTACGGTGGTGGAGCACAGGGCAGAGACCCAGCATGGTACTGGCACTGTGGACCCATGACGGTGACGGTGACGGTGACAGCGACCGGAGCGCTGTGTGGGATTCTAAGCTCTGAAAAAGAATCCGAGAATGGGTACGGCATAATTAATTAAACAATTTTATGGTGAACTGACAGCTGAAGCTAAAGCGTAAGAAAATGCAATTTAATTTTTTTTCGGGAAAGAGCGTGTGGAAGTCTACTGATAGGAATAAGGGAAGATGGAAATCAGAGTCATGAGAGTCCCTTAACATTTTCTAATAGTTTCCTCCATTCAAATTCAACGTCAAACTCAAACCCAATTAAAGGCAAATGAAAAGAAGTAGGTCTATGTTATATTTCGGAATTTTCAGGGATATGCATCTAAAGCGATAGCCATATCATGGAGGTTTTTGCCATACCATACCAGACCATACAATACCATACCAGGCCTCCCGACTCGACCTCCACTGAGGGGGAAAATGCAGATAATTTTCAAATTTTTGTCAACAACTATAGGCTTTTTATTTGTACTAATAAATTTACTATACGGTATAGGCTGATCGAAGGCAGACAGCTAGAATCAGGCCTGATGCCTTTACAGATAGTAGATCTTTTAGTGGGGCTCCGCTCCGGCTTCGGCTCCGGCTCCGGTATCATGAGAAAATTTAGACAGATATCAGTAATCAAAATCCATCCCAAAATCTTTTTATCTCTTGCAGACGACTTTCACCGATGCATCAGATTAAAGTTCAGTGGAGTCAAAGTAAAAGTCAAGTATGAAGTGAGCTAGAATATTCCAATATTCTGATACACATGACAGAGAAAATATCCGATCCGCACAAAGTAATTTCAGTGTCAGTGTGTGTTCACCATTTTTTTAGAGCTTCAAAGGCATGGTATAACAACCAAGAATTCCTGGCTTAGAGCCTTAGTAGTAGACAGCGAAGATCGTGCCGGCGTCGGTTCCGGTACATGTACCGGTAACGGTAACGGTACCGGTACCGGCATTGGTATCGACACCGACACCGACACCGGTGCGGTTCGGTGCGGTGTGGCGTAGAGTCGAGACCGGTACCGGCACCGGCATCGGCACCGGTTCCTCCCCTGCTTTGACTCTGATTCTGACGGGACTGACTGACAGTTGTAAAAGCTCCTGTTAAAGACTGTCTGAGGTTATGAATTGGATTCTCAATTTCAATAGCTCCCGTAAATGAAACTCTCTTGAATGAAAGGCCTTGTAATTAATGTTATATCCACTTCCACCTCAGCTGGATCCGGAGTCTTGGATCGTTGGGTCGTCGTCGTCGTCGTCGTCGTCATCGTCTTCGGATGCTGGATGTTGGATTTTCGATGTAGTAGTGATCTGTCTCATCTGATCTGTATATGTACCTTTAAGCCCAAAATAGGTTTGCGTACATAGAGTTGGATGATCTTTCTTTATATGGGAAATCCATTTCATGATCCGGATCATGGGACTAGAGTACATAGGCCAAGCCATCACAATGACTATACTAAAACCAACTCTATGGGCAGGCCATACATCCTTCCAGCTTTGTTCAAAGACGAGAACGAGACGGAGAACGACGGGGAACAAAAGAGATGCGATACTTTAGAAATAGAAATAGAGAATGTATATGGAAATCCATGCATTTGTATACGAGACCACAAAGTTATTGCTCCAGCCCCAGCCATGACCATCATCGAGATCAAGACCGACTACATAATATAGCTGTGTGGCTACATGGCCACGACTACGACTATGTACACCTATTGGCATTGACTCAGTATGCATTATGCACACACATAATATACTGTGTGGGGATGAGGGGGGGGGGAGGAGGTGGGTAGGTGTAGGTGTTTCGTACAGAATGAGAATGTGGAAGTATCTTGGAAACGTGAATGATGTCAGCACCGCAGGAACACGCTTGTAAAATTCCTTTTATGTCCAGCAGCAGTAGCAGCAGCAGCAGCCCTCCTTTCCATTCTCATCTCTTGAGAGAGAGAGAGACTAGAGCTGGAGAGTGTGGCAGTGGCTTGACTCGTGTGAGTTAGTGTGTATGTAACCTTTCGTCCTTTTCCTATAGGACACACTGCACACAATCTTAACGCTACAGTTAAGGTATCCATCCACCGACAGTACATACAGCTACAAAAAGCACAACAGGGATACAGAAGAGTACAAGTATAGAGATGAGCGGTGGGTCACACACACACTGAGGTTTGGTAGTCGCAGGACGAGATTGGTAGTGGGAAGCTCTGTCTTGTGTCTCCTGCCTGAGTTATATATAGGCATGGACATGAGATGAGCTTGTGAATGGAAATGGGATCTACCTTTTCATGGGGGCGGCTCCGAATAATACTAATATTATTAGGTATATCGCATCAGCCCACTTTGAGATACTTACCTATGTACTGGTTTAGCTGGAGGCCCTCCGCTTTGTAGGCAATAATGGGTTCAGCTCTAGTAACTTGGATTTATATCGGAGAGACTGACTGAATGAGAGAGGAAAGTAGGAAACCAGTAACCAGGCCGAAACCTACTATTTACAATACATACACGGCCGAAGCCGAAGGTCTCTCCTATTTTCAAATAACACGGACACAAAGGTATCTATGGGTATAGGTAAGTAGTTTTGTAATTACTACGTCTGGATATGCATACCCTAACTGTGATATAATGTGGACTCGTGCTGGTGCTGGTGCTGGTGCTGGGTGTATGTACAGGGTGAGATATGGGAAGACACATACAGGATGAAATAGTAGACTGCGACTGGAATTGTGAGTCTCATCGGCAGTAACTCTCATGAGTTGTTAGCTCGAGTGTACATAGGTATGGAGTTGGTGTGTGAGTAGTTTGGGTTGAGTTGGTAGTTTGTGTCCTGAGGATTGGCATTCGCATGGGGAAAGGAATTCCTATTTCCAATAAAAATGGATCTCGAATCATCATCAAAGTCTCGGCAGGCATTTGATGATGGTGGTGGTGGTGGTGGTGGTTGCTGGCGCTGGCTCCGATGAAGAAGCCAGAATCCGGATCCGGATCCGAGTTGTGTGTGACGTAGCATTCTGTGAGACGAACACAGAAGCAGCAGCAGCTGAAGGAAAAGTTATGTTTGAAGAAATAGAAACTGCGTATGGTATAAGGAATGGGGCAGGGATTGGTACTGGTACTGGTCTGTAGGAGTCTTATAGTTATGACGTTGGGCCTTGGTTGGATTTGGATTTGGTTTTAGTTTTGGGAGAGAGGAATTGAAGCCATTGCCACATGATGATTGCACTGACTCTGCTTTCACTTTGATTGTGAGGAAGAGAAATTGAAGAAGACATGATACGGAGAATGAGAAGGGACTCATGCGGTTAGTTTTTGTGTTTTCCTATTTTCACTTTCACTCTCATCCCCGTACTTCATTCCTTCACTCACAGCTTTCCTTTTCCTCTCCCTTTGTTTCCCCCTGTATCCCAACACCAACACCATATCGGCCCGGACCCGGACCCGAGCCGGGCCCAACACCCGCCTCATTGAATTGAATGGTTTAGGTTGTACAACATAGGAGAGGATATGGGAGCTAAGGTTATGGAGTTGGTGGATGCGGAGTCTAATATTCCCTATAGAGATATTCCAAAGGAACTTTCACATTCTCGAGTCTCGAGTGCTATGTACATATTCCTTGGGTCGTAATGTCTTTGAGGGAGCAATAGTAGACTGTGTAGACGGGGAAGGGACTCTTTCATTACTGAATCATATTATATATATACAAATAATGCAGATTATCCTCATTTATTTTGTGTAGGCTCAACCATTGAAATCAAAAAATGTTTGAGGGGCTTCAAGATTTTTGAAAGCATTTTAGTGTATTTCGAACACTTTTGTTTAGGCTTAATGGCAAATTTTTGTTTTTGGAAAAAATGTTTCAATCCCATTTTATTTTACGTTTACTTTGTTAGAATGTTTGAAACATTTTTAAAATTTAACAGTTGGAATTTTATGATTATACCTTTTTGAAAAACGTTGAATTTGAACTTTTTTCATTTTTTAAAACATTTAATTTGAATAATGCAGTGTTTTTGAAAAACATTGAATTTGAACTTTTTTCATTTTTTAAAACGTTTAATTTGAATATAATGCAGTGTTTTTGAAAAAAAGGCTTACTCGTTAAAACCTTTTTTGTTCTTGAAAACGTTTAAAAAGGAAAATGCACAAACTATTAAAAATGTTTAGTACAATAATATGATGCCTTTGGCACATGTTTAGTTGAAAAATTGTTAAGTTTAAAAGCGTTTAATTACAATCAATCCTTTTTGAAAAATGTTAATTAGAAAAATGTCTTTTTTTCGAAAAACTTTTAACTAAAAAAAGTAAGAAAATACTGTGAATTTTAAACGTAATAATTCTTGTATTTTATCAGCATTTTTCTAGCGTTTTTGCATTTAAAAATACTGCCAACGACTGAGACTGGTATTATATCTCCGCGGTCTTAGGAAGCCTATTTACGAGTACACAGCCCTCCTATGGACACTACTAACAACTAAGGTGTTCTGTTTCTCTCTCGAGCAGAATGTATTTATGAATTAAACGCCTTGAAAATAGAATTGATATTCATAGCGCCTCGCCTGAGTAAATATAAATTCAAGTGATGAATATTGGTCCTGTAGATTAGTTGTGTAGTTTGTAGTGTAGTTGTTGAATAAGTGAGAGAGAGAGAGACTGAGTTAGCTATATGGTTCTCGTTCTCGCTCTCGCTCTCTCGTTCTCGTTCTCGGGTTCGAGGAATTTGAATTGGAATCGGAGCTGGAGCTGAAACTGGCATGTGTATAGATAGACATGTACAGCTCCTCGTAGACTCGTACTCACGGTGGCTGGTTAATGGCTAATGGTTCTTGGGGTGGTTCTCTTGTATTGTTTATTGTCATAGCCTCAAGTGGATAGAGTGGAGATGGGTAGAATAAAGTGGGCATCATGTTGTCTACAATGAATTTGAATGCATATTGCCTCAAACCAGATGTCCATATCTTTTCCCTTTTCCCTCACCTCTAAAATCATTCACAAGAATCACTATGTACATGTAGTAGGGAAAGTTGTGAAAGTGGAGAAAGTGGACTCGAAGGAGAAGTAATAATCTCACGTTCCGTGTAATCGCACGTCATGTAGAGAAGTACGTAGGTATGGGATCTGACAGCATAATCTGCATTCTACGTCTCTCCAGGCTTCTTACTTTCCTACTTTGCCAAACCCAAAAAAAATATACTTGTTTTCTTTCTTTCATTGTCTTGTCTCGTCTCCTCTTATCCTGTGCTTCCTCCTTTGACTCGACCTTCACGTCTCCCTCTGTGTCTTGTCTGTCAATGGATAAATTTCCGTTTCTATTTGATTCTCTCTCTCACTACGCTATATACTTTCCTAGCTTTTTTGTTTCTGTCTTTGAAAGTCTCAAAGTTGCCTTTTTTGCCTCCTTATTCTCAAAAGTCACAAGTCACAAAAGTGGATACTTGAGCAGATATGTCTCCCCTTTGTACTTTGTATAAGAATGCCTGTGTCGGGTAAAACTGCATGTGAAAAATAGCTCCCTTCTTACTCACTTAAAACATCCGACTTAAAATTGCCACTTTCAAAGCATCAAACTTGTACTCAGGTAACTTGTAGACTCCCAGAGAGACCCGTCTGTACGGTATAAGCAAATCTAGAATCTAGGCATCTGGGTAATCTAATATAGATAACGTGCAAGAAGAAGTAGCCAGGTATTCGACTCCATATTCTGTAGGTAGGTAGAGTATGGTGAAAGGAGAAAGGAGATATGCCCTGTGGTGAGCTGTGAAGGTGAAGCGTCGGCGGGGGATGGGGAGTGAGCACGAGAATGAGAGTAATTATGATTTGATTATCCTATTCACACATCACACGTGTAAACGAGTGACTTTTAAGGATCATTTTCATAACACAACACCAACAAAATCTCTCTCTCTCTCGCTCTTTCTAGTTCCTCGTATGAATAACACTGGTGAAAGTGGTGAAAGTAAAATCAAGGATATCTTTTCTTTCAGCCAAAGCTCAACGCTAGGCCTAAGCAAAAACTAACAAAAGCAGTGAATAGTGTAAATAGGGACTCTCTAATAGACTAATAGTATGCAAATGCCATGGGATCGGAATCGAGATCCTCGGCTGAAGAGCAATCCGCGATTTGTTTTTTGTATTGGGATTTTGTAATGGAAACAACTTACAAGAGAAATAGTGAGGAGAGGCGGAAGGCATAGAAGTCAATGGGCATTTCTCACTCTCCCTCATGTCATTTTACATTCCCAATAAAATTAATGTGAAAACTAATTTTCGAAAATAATTTCCAACCAACAAGAATAACTCTTGGAGGAGCTCTTAAGTCGTTTTAGTTTTGGATTTTGTTTGTTCTGTACACAGTTTTTTGTGCCATTTTGTGTAGGTTTTACTGATGGTTTTTGAAGGGTCTTTTCTCATACTTTGTTAGACCGGTAACGGTACCGGCACCGGACCGGCATACTTAATACTGTGGTTCAGTGGTTTGCTTTGGTTTGTTTTGAGTGTTGGGTTTGGTGATCTATGAAAAGCATTTATCAATGACAAAAGTCTATCGATTAATTACGTTGAGACTACAACTCGCTACTCCTCTTGAGTTTTTTTTCTTATTAGCACATATCAGGACCGGGATCGGATCGGATCGGCACTGCTGCTGTAGAATGGAGACATGAGTGGCATTCCCTTTTTTACGTGTGTATTGATTTCAATATAAAATAGAAATTAATATTTTATACAGTTAGGCACTGTACGTATAGGCATCTATATCATTTAGTATTTGTTCACTTCCTCGCATATTCTGTAGAGTTCTAGATTTCTAGAATTCTAGATTTGTAGTGTTCTAGAAATTCTAGAAATTCTGAGAAAGTTAGAAATATCTATACGTTGACATGGTGCAGCGTGAGACTATAGGAAATATTGATATTGATACTGGATTCTGTCTGGATATGGCTCTGCGGTGCTGGTGTTGGATTGAGGATTCGGATCCATAAAAAAAAGTTAGTGTGCCATCGTTTGTAGTTTTGTAGGTTATTGATTTTGGTGGCGGAAAACAAAAAAAAATAACATTGTGTGGAGGAATATATGTAGAGACAACATGTAAAGATGGGAGGTTATGGGAAGTGCTGGAGCTGGAAGTGCTAAATTTTGATTTGAATTTCCACCTTGAATGAGCCACTCGACTAAAATATAAATACAATACCCCTCTTTAGTTGGTTGCTTTAGCTACAACTCCACTCACTCATAAGGTACTTTTAATCCACGTCTATATATTTTATTGCTTCTACTTCTACATTTGATAGTATCAAGTATGAAGGTCTCAAGTGGAGCACTCGTAAATTTCATCCGTAGTACAAAGTACAAAGTACACACACAATCCCAATCCAGAATCCAGGAAAGTAATGAAACTATCTGTATATATATTATATATACATGGAATTTGTTTCAATTATTTCTATTGAATTGAGGTGAAGCACGCACGAATCCGGATCGACATCAGATTCCCTTTTCTATACTCACTCAGTCAGAGTGGGTTTTATTTGGAAACTATCTGTGTATTTAAGGATGAAGGGTGAGGGGGCAGGGGTCGTCCATAAATAAAGTACCTACCTAGTCAAATTATCCGATTTTGATAGTGTTAGGGAAGGCTATTTCTATTCATACTATTGATGACATCATTAGTAGAAGGTCCCTAATATTTAGGGTTAGAATTTATACTTGCAATCAAGTCCATAATATGTTCCGTCCTTCCAAGTTGGAATCAAAATGGAAATTCATAAGCAGTAATATAGGTAGGTATGTGCGTACATGGAAGTTGTGTGAGTTTGTGACTGTAGTAGAATTTGAAGCGGTAGGATAGAGACAGTACTAATATTAGTATGAGTGTCTTTGTGGAGAAATGTCAACAGAGTTGTGGCTGAGTAATCAGTATAATAGTCAATAGACAGATCACAGAGATAGAAGAGAGAAAAGTCAGTGTCCCTTATGTACGTAAGTAGGTACATGTAATAAAACAAAACTAAAGGAAATTGGAGTGGACAGTATAATGCCGCAATAAATAAATCGGATCAGTCAGTCGTTTTTCATTTTGCTAATAAACGAATTTGTAGTGGTAGGGGACATAACTTCATTTTAATGACGAGTTCCCTTTGATGAGGATGAAATGTGAATGGTAATTGAAATGGTAAGCAGTCAATATTTTGCGACCACACAAGATACACACATAGAGGAGAGACAATATTTTTCTAAAGGGATGAATGTATTTTAATGGGCTCGTTTAATATTGGAGATCAATAACATGAACTTTCTGTTTTATCTGTTTGTTTCTCTTTTAAATTTGCAAGTTTGAAAAGAAAATTGTCAATATTGAGTATAGGTTTATTTGCATGGGTGGCCGTGTTGCTTGCAATTATTGCAATTTTATAGAATAGAAAAACAATTTTTTTCTAGTTTTATTTTTCGAAAATTCGAAATAATTCAAACTTTCCTCCATACAGGGATACAGGAGATTTCCTTGTAAGTACAAGTATAAAAACGAACTGAGAGATCTTAAATTTACTGATGACAAAAAAATATGTATTAAAAATCCGTGGGTTCTAAAGGTAAGATTCCAGTCTGAGGGTTTTATGATTAACTTCCTTTTTGATGTGTGTACATACGTAGGGGAGAGAGAAGAGAAAGGTAGTAGTAAAGTAGTCAAGTAGTGCAACTAACCAGCCTACAGTACCAGTACCAGAACCAGTAAAAGAGCTACAACCAATTCCAAGTCAATCCCTTCCTTCAAATTGAGAAATAAAATGCGGTCCTGTCTGTTTGATGTTGATATTTGTGCTCTGTACATACAACTTTATGATCCGCTAAACTTGAGATTGAGTTTGAGGATGTGAAAACTTGACTTGTTCAATTTCAATATAACTCCTCTAAACTACACAGCACCACACATCACCTCAAAGAGCTCCGATAAAAATAAAATTAACTTCTGTAATACTCCCCTATAAAGTCTAAACCTATGTATATACCTATAACCTTCTCCAATGCGGAGATGGATGGCAATATTCCCATTCAGTGGCTTAATATCCCGGGCAACTTATTGAGTGTTGCCAAACTTTCCCCCTTTTGTAATACTCTGGTAATTCCCAATTTATTCCTACAGGCAATAAATGGGGACTATTGGGATGGGAAGCTTATAAAATAATCAAAGTATTTTTTTTTAAGAAGTAGAACACACACACAAAACACGTGCTTTTAATAATAGTTATTTATACAATGCAACATGCTATAATAAAAAAAAAGATTTTATCCGTTTAAACTGACTCCCATTTTCAAACTCCCATCTTTAGCTACAGGCCTGGCCTAGGCATGAACTTCCATGTCCATATCTCGTCACTGTGATAGATTTAAAATTTTATTCAATAAGGGAATACTATGCTGCAGATATGCGACTATTCAACTCAACACCAACACCAACATCAACAACAGCAAACAAAAAAGTAGATTTTCTATACTCTCCCATCCTGTTGCGTCCATAAATATTTACTTTTACATTATGCAAATGACAAATACCATCACCAGTACCCGTACGAGTACGAGGGCGAGGACGGACAGAAAATTCAAAGTTCACATGGTTACACATAAAAAAAGCTAAAACCTTAGCGACTGAGGAGGCAAAATTCGTGAATGAATTGAATAAGAATTTACAAAATCGATAATACCATTTATTTGAGCTCTCAATCGTATTTCATATTTTATTCATATCATATATCCTATAATAGTATATAATCAAGTCGTACTGAGGGCAAGAAAGCGGGTTATAAGTGCACATATTACAGTCAAATTCATCGGAGAGTAGTATTATTAACGTAGCTATAGTGTAGGAGTCGGTGTGGTATAGGTATATAGGTAGGTGTCTAAAACCGATTTACATATATAACTGTCTCACTCTCATCTACGTGCGATCCTATTTACTGGTGGGTTGACATTCCCTGGGGAAAATCTCTTTATTACTTCTCCCACCACAACTGAGCATTGTGAGTGAGCAGCTCGAACAACAAATACAAATACGAAGACGAAGATGAAAAATCAAAGGCTCACAGTCTTGATCCCTGATGTGATGTGGAGTGCTGAGAGGGAAAACGATGGGAAATGATGGGATGTGATATGATAATAATCATTTTAGTCTCCACATTTCCGCATCCTCACGCAGAATCCCATCGGAATGTAGACATCTCAGCAGCAGCAGCAGTAGCAGTGTTGTTAAAATTCCAATTCACTAAACAGAGCAGAATAGATACTGCTCTGAGGGCAAAATATATAACGGCAAAATTTGGGACTGTACAAGTCAGGTAGGTAGTAATTTAATGTAATGAAAACGAAAGTCAAGATACGGTTTAAGATTATGACGACGACGACTCAGTCAGGCAGGATGAGATGAGAATATGAAAGAGGCTTAACTTATCGCTACACGATGCTGGAGGTCAATTTCAATTCTTCGTATAAAATACAAATCCGAGTATTTTGCAACAGTTCATATACTCACATGTCTACTACTGTTATAGGCAGGTAGCTAGATATATCGTCTGTGAAGAACCAAAATGACCCATATCCATTTGTAGCTAAAAACAATATCAACTATCTACAAAAATATTTAAACATGTCTTGAAAGCATTTACATAGAATATTTTGCACTTTTGAAAACTATGTAAATACAACAGTTTACAGTTTTCAAAAACGTGTAAATAAAACATTTTGCACTTTTCAAAAACATGTACATAAATAGAACATTTTGGTCTTTTAAAAAACGTGTAAATAAAACGTTTTAAACTTTTCAAAAACTCTTAATTAGCATTTGACGCATGTATTTCATTTTGTTTTCATGACATAGCTCATTTTGATTCCAGCTTAAATTGGATATGGGTCATTTTGGTTCTTCACAGACGATATCTGTATTATTGCATTATGCCCTCCTCCCATACAAACTCAGTGTCAGTATCAGCCTTTTGTTTTGAGTTCTCGTCTTCTCGTCTCTGAAATGTGATATTCGGATTCGGATATTCCTACAGTCAGCCTTATATAGGGCTAGCAACTGAAAATCCAACACTTTTTCGATTTTCCATAACCAAGAATTTTGAAAAGTCTACCTGTAAAAGCAAATATTTTTACATATTAAATCAAGAAATGACATTTTTATGGGAAAATTTGAAAAATTTTAGTCAAAACTCTTAACATTTTCAAGATTTTTAAAGTCAGCACTTTTGGAAGCCCTAATCGTAAATGATAGTTACAAGTCAAAATTGAGCCTGTCTACAACAGCAACAGCGCCGCTCTTAAATTTCGATCTCAAGCAAAGTCAAGCTCGTCTAAATAAATACACCATTATGTTAAAGAAATCGACTGAGTGTTATTTCGATTGATTTGTTAGTGCGATCAAAAGGTTTGAAATCAGAATCAGAATAAAACATGCATAATTTATAAAGACGTAAGGTAGTTCAAATTCTTAGGTACTTGAATCCTATTTTGATTATTTAGCAAATGCATAAAATATAGCAATTATTTTGAGATAGATTGATCATAAAAAGCAGCATGGGTCATAGAATAGGAAAAATTATAGCTTTTTTAAGTATGTATGTGCCTGAATGTACCTCCACCTGAAAAATACCCAGGTATGTTTATGCATAAATCCATTATATCAAGTAGTTCATGTCAACATCGAGAATCTAGATATTCAAAATATATTGAGAATCCTCGGAGATTTCCATTAGCTTTTCTGGCCTGAGGATTTACGAGGAAATGGAGTTGGAAGAGATTACTGTGAGTTCTAAGATTTCCAATTCTATTTCTAAGTAAGTCGGATTCACTCCACGTCCACGACCCACGACTCCATAGGATACAACGTGAACGTGAACGGGGACGACACTTCCTTATCTGTCTGTACAGTAATGCAGTGAATGTGAATAAAACTGGCAAAACAACAAATTTCAATCTACAAGAAATAAACTACTGAACCCAATTGACGATGAAGTGACAATATCATAGTTGTACACATTTTTAAAGCAATTTCAATGCATAGTTGTTTAAAATTAAATTTGAACTTAATTGATACCTTTTCAGCCTTTAATAAAATCTCCAGAATTTTTACCATTGATTTTCATATTTGGGGCAACGGGAATCGAAAGCGTTTTGAGTAATAAAACTAATCACACACACACACGCTGTATTGCATCTTCAACTTAGAAAAATTTTGCTGATCTCCTACATAAAATGTACGTACCTACATAGGTAGGTGGATTGGATGGAGAAAGTATTTAGTATTTTCGAGTAATCAAATACTACGTAGGTACCTACCTAGATTTCCTTTCCCACGTCCTCACACAGCATTCCCTTCCGCGCCTTGTAGATTAATTAGGATTAAGTCTCAGAAAAAATTAGACGGCTGTTAAGGTAGATTAAATGGACTGAGAAAAGTCCATGAGTGAGAATTACACCAAGACATTCCCATAGGCACGGGATCGGGCTTTCCTAGAATTTGGATTTAGATCGAAAACAAAAAAGAGAATGAAAAATACTGCTACTATTGTTTCCTTGTTCCCTTTATTTTTTTTTCTGCCACGTGTGCAGGAGCATTACAATACAAACACAGAGTAGGAGTAGGGCATTGGATTGCGTGGCGTGGTAAGTTGGCGGGGTTAGTGTACTGGCGTGACACGGCAACGGCAGGGAAAAATGGCCAAATGGCTCAGAGCGTAAAAGGGGAATATGAACTGGAACTGGAACTGGGAAAGAAGCTTTGCTTGACGCTAATTGTACTCGTCAGCTGTAAGTTAATGCTGATCCAGAGTCATCATCATCAGCGCCATCATCCCCTCGCACGAAAGAAAAGAAATGAAAGAAATGTGTGGGGAAAGTAGTAGAAATTTTTGGAGATTTTAAAACAAAATTATCATGAGGAAGGGAAGAAAAGTCTACTAAGGTAAAGTAAGTCACACAATGACTTACTTTCAAGGAAATACGAAATAAGGCAGGTTCATACTGTCAAATGTAATAAATTTTAATACACAGAGAATTTCAAACCGGAAAATTTGGATTAATCAGATCAAATTATTTAATACATACCTAGTAACTTCGTACAGTAAATGCAAATAAAATACTGATGGTTATACAGTAGAAATATAGCGAAAATAATTCAGATAATTTATTTTTCTAAAATCGGAAAAAAAATTCAGAATTCGAAGAATATTTTGTAAAAACAACTTAATTTGTAAACAGGGCAAAACTCCGGAAATATCAGGAATTTCAAAAGGACAAAATCCGGAAATTTTAAATTTAAATTCCGGAAATGTGAAACATCCTGGAAATCCCCCCTATTTGCCACCTTCAATTTTGTCATGCCATTAATAATCCTGTCCTGGCCTGGCCTGGCGTCTGGTTTGGCTTCCTTCCCTGGTATAGGTATAGGTAATTCAGATACTATATAATGTAGGTTAATAACTACTTGGCTGCTGATGACTCATACTAATGCACCACGTCCAAGTGACAAAACAGAGCATAAAACCAACCTACTGTTTTTAAATATAATAACGATTACGATTCCCACTCATGAGCAAAACATGCAACCAAATTTTCAAAAACTGTAAAATTTGTCAATACAAATAATAGAAAAATTGCTACATTTAATTCAATTAATTATTTACCAGATAATTGCCAGATAATTGCGCCCATGTAAAATGAGGCCATACAAATTTATAAATGTGTCAGTTTGAGATATTTTTACAAAATTAGAACAATACTAATTTTGCAATTTGTTTGTGTACTATAGGTATTGCAAAAAAAAGCATGAGCATTTGAGCCTCGAAACAATACCGTACCGTACATAATGCATCCCTTCTCATTGGGCAACGAAGTACGCATAGTGACAGAGGAGAGTGGATATTAAATTAAATTGTGATGTGATAATGTGTATAGCTGCGTATGGCGTATGCTAGCTACGTCAACTTTGAGTTAATTTGTGGTCTATTTCCTATTTTTTTTTGTGTCTAGAGGATCGCCCATCGACCCAGAACCAGAACCAGAACCAGTCCCAAAACCAACACCGGAGCCAGATCCGGAGTCAGATCACGAGCCATCCATGAGGACGCGAAGAGATTAGTTTGTAGGAAGTCTCTAAAACAATACGTGACATTTGAGGGGAAAGGATCTGAACATTCCCGGAAGTACGTTCACTGAGTAGACCGAGTAAAGTACGAAGCATTATGGAACTCGTGAAAGTAACTATTACGTTAATTATGTACTACACACACACCCCACCGATATACATAGTTACTTGTTACTTCTGTACAAGGCATATCCGAAAACGAAAACCAATATACTAAATATACTACGTATAAATACGCAACATAATGGAAACGCTCATATTCTTGTGTGTCTCGTAGAAGATCATGTGTACTCAGAATTTCAACAGACTATAAACTGTGTACTTGAGAGGGAGAGAGAAAAATCATTAGTGAAAGTGTGTGCTAACTATAACGATCTGTACCTGGATAGATATTTACAATAAATTACAATGACAATGTCCGAAGACAACATCATAATTTTCTGGGTTTTTTTTACATTTGATTGATTAATTTTAATTAATTATTTTGTATAATGTGTAATCCTATTCTTTATTATTACAGCCTTTTGTACTTGGTTGTAGGCAGTAGCAGTAGTAGTAAATGCTATATAGCTGAAAGGGCATTTTAACATTTGTATTTGAGTTTATTTTGACCCCAAGTAAAATTGTTTCAAATCATTCAATGAATAATGCATATGTCAATAATAGGTATTTCAATTAATTTAACGTCCTTTCCTAATTTTATTTCCCATGAGAAAAGGTGGAATCTATAAAAGAAAGAACAACAAAAGTTGCAGAGTAACTATAAAAATAATAAATTCAGTTGCCTCAATGTTTTAAATTACCTATATGTTAGCTATAGCGATTAGGATTTACGATTACGATTACGATTACGATTAGTATGTACACACGATAGTGATAACAATTTACTTTCTACCTACTATACCTACCTACATTGTACTTATATATAACTGTAACTCACTGAGGTATGTACACCGTGTACACACTACACTATCAAGTGAGTTAAATATTAACATATATAAATAGGTGTATGGTGTACGTACGATTAGCTCATAAATATAAAGTAGGACTAAAAAGGAAAGGAGGAAGGAAATAAAATGTACATAATACGTACTAATGCATCCTCAAACCCCCAACGTGAACCATCATTTGTAACTATATATGTAAATAAATAAATGTAGAAAAAGTGTACACTATATTGTAGCGTATAGTATAGTAGATTAGGTCTGTATATCTAATGTAAACTTGTATACTTAATCGTAAAGTAAATGAAAATTCTTGTAAAGGTCAAACTAGAGACGAGGAGTACGCAGTTGACAGTAGACGGTTACCGTTAGACAGACTAGATTACTACACGACATGACTATGACTTGGAATTAGAAATATTCGAATTATTTCGACAACGACGACGATGACTGAGGAAATCCTATAAATCTTGTACTGAGTAAATAAATTTACAAAGCTGTCGTTTCTCAACTGTGACTGACCTATATATAACTTACAATTATATACCAAAGGTACTTTTAGCCTTACATTACAGGTAGAGAGTAGATACGTGTGTGGTCTTTCCCCTCATCACTTTACACATAGCGTCGTTCTCAGTTCAAAATATGCTAACTGCCTACTGTATAACTAGACAACCAATATACCAATATGCAGAAATAGAGACACGTAAACAACTTTTATGAATTTTGTTTTAAACTTTTATTGTTTTGTCTTTTTTGTTGAAGAGTATAAGAACTTGACACGTATTAGATTCTGGCATTTTCTAAATTGGCCTGCAGATAGTATATAATGTACTCTGAACGACGCTATATCCATATTATATCGTATTTGTATTTCGTATATATAGGAATAATAATTATAATAGGTGTAGGTACAGGTAGATTGTACATGGAGAAAGTAGTCAGCTCCGTTTAGTGGAGAACTGAATCTCGTATCGGAAACACACTACTATTTTTCCTCTCGAATCATCCAATCCAACTTTTATACATTGTACAAAAAATAATGTCAAACTTTCCCCTGTGTCTATACGTAGTAGTCTCTCTCTCATCGTCAGTCAGTCAGTCAGTTTGTGTGTTAGTTTAGGGAGTAATGTATATATGTAATCCTGCATGTCTTTGTGTGTCCAAGAGGCTCGAGATACAAAGTACATAAATGTAATATCTAGTTTAGTACCACAAAACCACAATGCCATGAGGCCACAAAAGGAGGGGAGGCGAAGAACAAGACGAAGAACAAGGCGAAGACGAAGACGAAGAAGAGAAAGTGAAACTCGTTTTTATTTCGAAACTAAAATTGGATAGTAGTACAGTGGTAGTGCATAGCCTGTGGTACAGTAGTACTTATGGTGATTTTCACGTTACATACGTACGTACACCAAAGCGGAAAAGGAGACTATGACTTTCTCCCTTGAACAACCAACTCAGCATCATGAGCCTCAAGTCATAGAAAAGGAAGAGGAACGGGAGGAGGAGAGCCATAAAAGAAATGAAAGGGAAGCAAGTATAATAACTGGTACATATGTACGCTCCTTACATATGGACAAGCTCCAATGCTATAAGCGTGTAACTCACTCACATACATAGTACTACTCGTCAGCACTCCTGGTCTCTCGGTCTCGGTCTGGCTCTTTTTGGTTTCGGAACAATTCCAGTTTCCTTTGACTTACAAAATATCCGTTTCCATTAGAAATGATTAACTATTTATCTCATATCCGGAATTGAATTACAGAATTACGTCAACATTTCAACTTCAACTTACTTTCCCCTTTCCCCTTTCACTTATCCACACAAATCTTTCTTTCTCCCTCTATTTTTTCCCCCTTTCCCTGAGTAAATGATAACAATTTTGAAATAATAATCATCTTTCCCTCTGTTAATCTTTCTTCTTCGTCTTCTTCTTCTTCTTCTTACAGATAATCTTCTATATATCTTTTATCTGCCTTATTTATTTTATTTATAGTACGTACCAATCTAATTGTAAGCCAGATTCCTATTTGAGAACCGTGAAATAATTAATTGTAAGTTGATTATTATTAATTATTAATAAAATAATACTGTACATAAATGTAGTCTACGTTTAAAAAATTCTGTAGATTTTATTTATTTCGTTGTATAGTAATTTATTCGGAAAAAAATTATAGAATGTAATTTGTAAATAATAAAATTGAAATTATGAGTATTCATATGTATATGTATGTAGCTTATTAGATTTTATACATGTATCAGTTATGGACCAACGATAACAATAAAATAATGCTTGACTCCCATGTGTCAAGGCTTCGGAGTGTAGTACGTGCTATATTATATATGTGAACATGAACATATTATGTTTCTATGTATTTACTAAGATTTTCCTAGTGTTAACGTTACAACAACTTCCTATATACTAATATAGGAAAAAGGACAAGAATATTTATCCGTATGTCTTGGATAATACAATGATGGCTGTATGGTTTTGAGAATTAGGAAAACAAAATCAAAAAAATATCAAAAACGAATTATGAAATAAACATAATGGAATTTATTCACTGTTCACCTTTAACATTAGTTCTAGTTCTGGTTACTACAGTTATTTCTAGAACTCATTGGATTATATAAGCTTATTTTGAAAAAAGGTGCATCATATTTTATATAATTTTGAAAAATCGTTGGCTTTAAAATGAAAGGTATGCCCAGAAATATTGTATTTTTCATGAAAAAGTTGTTTAAGGATACAAAAAAATACGAATGAAATTATATACACTTAGCTAGGTAATAATATAGTGAAAATATACAGAAATATAACTGAGTAATATGTTACGGTGATGTACGTAAGTGTCTCGAGGTCAGGGCTATTCGATTTGTGGCTTGAGAATTTTCTGTGTCGCCACTCACTCTCTCTCTCTCTCTCTCTCTCTCTCCATCCAATTTTTTCGCAAATTACATTGCACTTTATTCCAATGGGGAAACTCTCTATAAATAAGAGCAATGATTTCTCCTTTTATTCCCTCAGCTTATAAATGCAATGGAATACGAATACGTCATTTTTGCCCATGAAAAAAGTCCCTCGACGTATAACAGCTACAAGTGAAGAGTTGTTTGGCAAAACGAGTCAAGTCAATTTTTTTCAAAACTGAGATTATTTGCTTTATGTGAGATGTTCAACTGGATACGTTACTGTGTTGAATGGCAAAGGTCAAAGTTCAACCAAAGCAATTTATTTTAATTGTCAAAATTTTGATTTTTGGCAAAATGGGAATGGGATACGTCCACCTAAAATATGCATTTCTGATTTAAATTTGGTTTTTGAGTGTTTTCGTAGTTTGCAGAAGACAATAATTGCCGTGCGTAATTTTTTTATGCAAGAAAAAGTCTAAAAGTAAAACAAAAGTTTGGTTTCACTCAAAACGATTAAAATTTCATCTCACGGACCTTTGACTCCATGTTAAGTTAATAATTTTGAGGCAAAACGGAAAAAGTCCACAAATTAAAATGATTGAAATTCTAGAGTCAGTCTAGATTTGTGAAACTGTTTGTAATAATGTTTCCACAGTTGCAGTGCAGTGCCTGTAGAAAAAAATTGAGCTCAAGAAAATAACCTTGTAACCTTTTTTATTCATTATTCGTTGTTCCTGTGCTTTGATGGACTTGACTCGTTTTGCAAAAAACTTCTTCAATAGTAAAGATCATACATGTACACATATGAGGACTTGTGTGCAGCGTGTACATATAGCATGTACGTAATGTGACAGAGCCCTTTGGAAAGTTGAGAGAAATAGAGAGAAAGTCTACGCTGGGAGAGTGTGTAGCAGCGTGTAAAACTGGGGAAATTGAGTTAGCTGTGGCTGTGGCTCTGTTGTTGGTGATGGTATTCAGTTGAAAACTGACGATGTTAAACTCTCTATTAGAGTGTCTAATGGTGAAGGATTGCTCTGGAATTGCTATCGTTTCCCTCCATGTCTCCAATTCTAAGAGAGGGAAAGGGGGAAAGAGCGGAAGTTAGGAAATAAGTTAACGAAGACAGGAAATCGTATTTTCTTTTCCTATGAAACCAATTCAACAATTTCTACCAATGCCATACATAGTACTTATGACGATTTTCTTCCCAATAACTTGCTCTCTTCACGTAGTGGTAGTAGTAGTCGTAGTAGTGTAAACCACTCGGCCCCCAATAATACACTACATCACATCACAGAGAATATTACATGGCTGCATTGTGACAGATGAATGCACACATAATGTCCAGAGCTCCATCGGGGGTCGTACATATTATCGCCCTTATTGAAGCACGAAAACCAGCCAAAAGTTGAAGAGTGAAGGGTAAGTAGTACAAGTCCTGGTAGTTTTCAGTAAGCCTACTTATAAAATTAAAAGTTAAGGCATAGTAGAAAGTTTAAATACTTTACATTTAAAATAAGGTGCGTACATAATCATAACATTAAAGTGTAGTACATTCATAAAACGTAAGTACCCGGAATTTCGAATTTCTGCGGAACTAAAAACTAGTGTGATTTTTTAAATTGAACAACATTCAACATTTTTAAGGAGCATATAATAAGCTCCTAAAAAAATATTTTTGCATAATTTTAACAAAAACGGTAAATTGTACATTTAACACTGCTCAAAAATTGTTTATAGTATATTTTGCATCTCAGAGAGCTGTAAATAGCATATAATGGCTTTCTCAAAACTTTGTAAATAACAAATTTAAATTTTTCAAAAACGTCTACATTGACTTTATTTCATGCAAATTTTATATTTTCCACTCTATAAAAAGTTTGAATATACATAGTAGTTCCCGCCGTTCAAAAATATTGTAAACTCTTTTATCATTCAAGTATTTGACTTACGGCCATTAAAATAAGGTCATTAAAAATCCGATCAGCAATAACTGTTAGCTAGGGCGATTGGGTGTTATAAAATACGCAAAATATAAAATATTGCAAAAAAAAAGCTTTGAGCTTATATTTATGCTTCAAAAGCATATATAGCGTTCCAATATAATATGTATCGATATCCATTGATTTCCTATTGGTAAACCCATAAAAAACTGCTTCATAAATTGGAAACGATAAATTCATAACAGTCAACTGCTAACTGCATTTTATTTCATTTATATTTTATTTCCCTCTAAAAATTTTGTTCGATTTTTCATCTATCACTTTTTATGCACTTAAACCAACGCCAATAGATCTTCAGTCGGTCTCGATATCTCTCTCACTCCTCACTCCTCGTTCTCTTCCATTGAGTTTCCTTTTCTGAGTCCTTGAGCATTTTAAAGAAATGTCTGCTAGATTTGGATTCTTAGGATACAACTAGACTGAAGTAGAAATTATATTCAAAGCAGCATCTCCTCCTCCGTTTGCCCCACTCAATGTTACATTAATATTTGAAATCCAATCAAATGCGTCATAAGCAAAATAACATTACCACTCTACGACCACCCCTATACTTAACTCAGCAATTGTAAACTGGTTCAATGTGTACACAGAGGCAGCAAACGCTGTTGTACGCGGCTGTGAAGTAGCTATTAGGTACTTTGGATATTGTTTTAATTTATTTTTAGAAATTTTTGAGCTCAAACAACACACACAAAAAAAAGATTACGCAATTTCTAATTCGGCATTCAAAAGGAGCCCTTGAGAAGCTTGAAAATTCAATGAGACTAAATTTAGGAAAGAAAAAGAATAAATATACATATATGTATATGTATATACAGGAAAAATTTCATTTCCGTACAACGTCACGGTGTCCTGCTCTTCCTTCCTTTCACTATCAGCTATATAGTCCCGTATTTTTTGTACACGAAGTATTTTTGTTTTCTTTCGTATCTGTTTGTACCGTATTATTATTATAGAGATGTACAAGGAGATCCTCGCGTCCTCAAGTATTCTCCATTCCAGAAGATTTTTGAAGTGATTTTGAGATGTGGATGAAATCGGGACGGGGAAATGGAGAGAGAGAGAGAGGGAAAAGCGCAAGAGAAAGGAGGGGAAAGTACTACGTACTACGTACGTCCTGTTACAATTTCACTGGTAGACATCCGGCATTCTACTCCGCTATATACTACACTGCTGCTATACACACACTCCGCATAAGCATTTTAGGCATTCAGCATTTGAATGAGGAGTCTAAAGAGAACAAAACAAAGAGTAGGAAGGAGACGGAGCGCGGCATGTAAAACGATAGGAATTTATGAAGAGGGAGACGCTCCGAGCTTTGAGCTGGAACTGGAACTGGAGAAGATCGAGATCTAGATTCTAGATTGAATTGTCCACGAGAAGAGATGAGAACAATGCAATGCAATTGAATGCAGCTCCCTCATTGTTCTTGGTCTGTTTGTCCAAGATTGAGCAGAGAGCGAGAGAAAGTGCCCAAGAGCCTCGGATCTCTGCATGTACGTGTATAATAGAGGACGCGTAGTGTACAATTGTGTAGGTGTGGACTTGATCTGGAGGAGATGGACGGAGTCCCCTTTCTATTAGTTTCTATTGCGACAGTCCCTCTGTAAAATAAAAGACTCTAAAACTCTATTTTGCAATGCACTCCTTTTACGCAAACACAAAGGCGAGAAAGATACACACACACAGAAAAAAGATGAGAGCGAACAGCCTGGGGAGTTATTTTTTATGTCTGTACCTACCTACCTACCTACTGGATCTGTAGAATTTTTTCAGCAACTTTTTTCTGCTCCACCCTGCTGCCGGGTTCGGGTAATTTACGAGGAGATGTGCCGGAAATTCGCATTTCTATCTCAAATAGCTTTATCCCACTCTTCTGACCTGTCCTCCCATTTCATGTCTTCTCGTCCATAGTAGTTGCAGTACAACGCAGTACATAACACCCATACGAGGGTATTTACATCAACAGCAGCTTTGCAATAGCGTCACACTACCTATAGGAACTTACAGGCCCCGGATCGTTTTCCTTTCTCCCACATATTACACATTATCCAAATCCAAATGGAAAGTCAACGCAGTGGAAAGTGCAATGCAATGAGCCCTTGATGACACTTTTTGTACTCGAATTCCGTTTTTAATTTCCCCTATTATCGCTACCACTATTTCTATAGAGATCTTTTGTGGGAAGAGCGCGGTGAGCCAAATTTGTAACGCTAAGTGAATTACTGATAATGCTCTGAGCTTTTCCAAATTCCAAGGTGGCTAGTCTCGTATTTTATTTGGACGTAGTCATAGTCATAGTCGTAGTCGTGGTGCGAAGCTCAGTTCATAGAAGAAGGACATTTACATTTTAGTGTACCTACTTTCACTCAATTGCTGAAAGCGACGGAAGGCGGAAACATAGCTGCCATTATAAGTCCTCCAACCAGCACTGCTGGCTTCATCCTGATTCCTGATTTTACAAGCGTACTGGTCCGGCCTGAGGCACGAACCCATCTCTGTGTGTGCTTCTCTGTCCCTGCCCGTGATAGCCCTGGCCCATGCTTTGGAACCTGGTAAAGTGGAAGCGGTTGGGGGGATATAGTGGTAAGGTGTGCTAATCTCGAGTCTAGAGATCTATCTTTTCCAGATGGATTCGGAATGCAATTTGGGAATTTAAATGAATGTTGTAGATAGGAGACTGACGATTATATGATTTCAAATTGTAACGTAACAAGTGTTGGATGTTCACCATTCACGCAGATTTACGTCGTCGTTCCGATCGTGAGGACAAAGTAGATTTCCGAGTGAGATTTGAGATTTTGAAACGCTTTTAGCCCCAATGTGTACATTTGAGATAAGCTGATTTCATATTGACGATCCACGCAGAGTAGACATAGTAGTAGTAGTACATAGATAGGCGGTAGCAATGTCCCTCAGGATATCATCATCAGCACAGCTTTAGTACAGTACCCTCACACTAGAATGTAGAGTCGCTTAGTATACTTGAACTATACCAGTACCAGTTACCACTGTACTTCCGTAGTTCTAAGAACGTTTACGTATGTAGGTAGTCAATATCAGGAAACGGACTTGGCAGATAATTCAATCGAAATCGAGATAATTCATTAGATGTGAGGAGCAAGGATGAACTGCTATGTAATGTGTATGGACTATTTGGCATTTGGGTCGGGCTGGGACTGGGACTGAGTTGCCACTATTGCGAAGCAGTAACTTCAGCTACAGTTCCATTCACATCCGTTTTCACACAGAAAAGAATAACTAAAAAATTGAGAGAGAGAAGAAAAAAGATTTTTGTACAGAGACATGAGCTTTCATTTTACATGGCGCCCTACGTATGTTTTATTTTTTATTGCATCACGTAGTTGGTACTACTGTAGTTCTCCTTCTCCTTTCCCTTCGCACTGTACAATTGTCCTGCGTCCGTATCACATATATCAGCCTCATTCACAACACGCAGTAGTACATACGCAGATATTACGTATACACAAGCTTCTTTTTCTTTGGCAATTTGAATTTTGAATGGAATCATAAGGCTTGAATCTTGAGCGTCGGAGCCGTGTAAAACGTAAAAATATTTTCTATATTTATAGTTATGGTTAAAAGTGAATGCTGTTTGGCATACTAAGTATTGATGATGAATAGACTGGGGATAGACAGGGGTTGGCTGTACAGTGTACAGGAGTCAAGTCAGAGCAGAGCAGAGTAGAGTGGACCGAGACGGGCGACCGATACCGATGCCGATACTTTTAGGTGCGAGTGTTGTATGAGAGTATGAAAATGGGGATGGAAATGGACTCGGACCCATTTCCATATAGAGAACTACATATATGGAGTGAGTCCATTCTTCGCTCTCATGAATTATGGATACAGAGAGTATGTAATGTTAATGGGACGAGAGAGATAAAGAGAGTGAGAGAAAGCTCGGTGGGAAGAGTCACCCATCTGGTAAAATTAGCTCAATTTGTATTCCTTACGAGAAGCCGGATTGCTGGATTTTGAAGATAAAAATATTTAATGGTTATGCTATCCTTTTTAATCCTCCTCAACTCTATCATCTCTCTCTCCCCCTCCCCCTCCCCCTCCTCACACTCACACTCAGTCACACTCTCGCTTTACATCCCATTATAATTTTAAATACTGTCATCGCGTCATCCATTTATTTAGCCACCCACTCACACAGTCCCTCACTCACATGTCTCATTTTAATATCTAATAATATATTCTCCTTTGTTTTTTTTTCTCAATGAAAATGAAAGAGGAGTAGCTCCAATACTTGAGACAAATAATGAGGGAGCGTGTGAGTTGACGCGACGGAGAAAGCATGCGGAGAAAGCAACAGGGAAGTGTGGGCCGATGCGGATGGTTATTATTGTGACTGGGACTGTCGATACTCTCGTAAAAACTAATACAGACTTGTATATGCTACTAGGTTCAACGTACCTACATGTATGTGGACCATCCATTTGTGTGTAATCATCATTAGTTTAATGAGAATGAAAGGAAATAAGCACACCGTCTGTTGTCTCCTGCCTGTTCGTTTTGTAATACAGCTGTTTTTATTTTATTTTTGTCCTTCGTTTTGGTTTTGGTTTTGCTTAGGCTCCGCTACTGAGTTCCCTGTTGCTGTTGTTGCTCTGTTCGCTCTCACTATTAAATATTGCTTTTCCTATTGTTCTAATTGAAATTGAAAGAGCTTCCGTCCCAATTCTCTTCATTGTGCGTGTGTCTACTACTCTCCACCCAAACCTTTCTACTCCAAAATGTCCTTTTCTAGAATGCTTGTGGGCATTCATTGTTGTTGTTAGTTATGGCATGGCGTTGCTACTATATGTTATTGGCATTTGCGTCAACTTTAGTGCTAGTTTCAATTTGGATGGATTTTGTAGAGACGAAGACGAAAATTGGAAATGAAATTGAAGGGAATAGAAAGTTTTGTGTGTGTGTGCTTGTTCCAAATAGGAGGAATTTTAAGGGTGGGTGAAAGTATTGAAAGTGGTAAAAGTTTTCGTGGGAGCAGAGTACACTACTACCAGTGCAATGCTGGCAGGAGGTACGACCTTTAATAACTCCTGTCGTCCCCACTGATAATTGTATTTGTATCCCATCTTTGCTTTAACGCTTTCGTGTCTCTGAAGCATTCCTATATTGCTTCTCGGTTTTGGTGAATAGGAAAGGTAGTGTTTATCTCCCAGTCTTCCTTTTGTGTCTTTGAATATATTTGAATGCGAATATTTATTTACCATAGAAATCAAATGGTGGACAGGTCCCATCAAAAACTACCTACCTATGTTTATTAAGGTACTTCATAGAAGGTAAAAGTTGTAGTTTTTATGGCAAGGGAAGATTCAAAATTGGCCATGTCTATTTTCAGCGAAAATTAAAATGTCTTAAGTAAAATTTAAATTATACGTTTTTGAGTGTGGTTATTTAATTTTATGTGTACGTAACTTCAAACAAATATACTGCAATCTTCAAATATTATAAAAACAGTATACTTAAACAATCTACATGTCTTGAATATGATACATAAGATTGCAAACACTTTAAAAATCATGTAATTAAAATGTTTTACACTTTATTGAAACAGTTGTAATTAGATTTTTTTCAATTTTTTAAGGATGCAAGGCAATTGTCGGTGGAGAGAAAGAAAATATGCACTTAGTTATCAATTAACATTTTAGCAGTAGAGATGTTTGAATAACTAGTAGTAGGTACTAAATGTGTCCTTTGGGCAGTTTTAAAGCAACTATACTTTTAGAATCGTCAGAAACCATATTTTTTAATTACAATATTTGACATTTGACACTACCGCCTTTAAGCCTATACTTAATTACCAGCTAATATAAAATATTCTACAGCCAATATGCTTTATAAGTACCGCCAATTGCCTTTTTGCCCTTTTTTATTAAGGAAATTAAACTATTTCCTGAATTTCAAAAATTCACATTTCAGATTTTGCATATATGTAAATATTATTTTTTCATCAAGTTGTATATACAGTGTGTATCAAAATTTTAAACGCACTAGTTTTTGGGGGGTTTCTCCCCCCCCCCCCAGAACACACACTTCAACGAAATAATTATTTTCGGATGACATACCACTAAAAACTGTACTTCAACTTGAATTTACCCCGGGGGGTCGCTCCGTTCTCATGTAATTAATTTAAACCTGAAAAAGGGGTGTATCAAAATTTTAAACGCACTCCACGGATTTCGCACTTCAATGATTAATATTTTCAGACTTAACCAATGAAAAAAATTAATATTTGGCGTGCACATACTCAAATACATGGATCATGACTAAAAACATTCATTTTGACTATAGGATCACAGTAGCACTAGTAGCACCCACGAAAGATGGGTCAAAGTGATGTCAACTTTTTTCACCGTT
Source organism: Dicyrtomina minuta (assembly GCA_949802685.1). Lineage (NCBI taxonomy): Eukaryota > Metazoa > Arthropoda > Collembola > Symphypleona > Dicyrtomidae > Dicyrtomina > Dicyrtomina minuta. The sequence continues at coordinate 10,520,620 of OX461809.1, read as the reverse complement.
GCTTAACATGCAAAAGTCACTACTTGTTTCACTCTATCCTGCCTTACATGCACAAATGTCAACTGATAGCAATATACAAATGTCGGACATAAGCACCATAAAATTGCCTACAAAACCATATAACACTTAACTCTCAGGTCACGCGGGGTCACGAAACAGCTGAACATTAACATAACGTCGCCCATAGCCGACTAAACTCGCACATCGCCGCTGGTGCTTGCATTGCATATTTTTCCAACAGTGTTAATGTTCGGGTGTTTCGTGACACCCGAACCATTTCCAAATAGACCTAGGTCCAAATAGACCTATAATAGAATTGTGTAAATCTCTATTTGTATATATCTAAACAATGTTGTATGGGCTGCGGCCAAATCGACAAAATGAATAAATTATTATTATTATTATTAAATAGACCTATGTCCAAATAGACCTATGTCCAAATAGACCTATTATTATTATTATTATATGACAGGGGTTCGGTCCCAAAGAGACCAACGCCACCGAGGCCTTTATAATTATGGCCTATTGCAGACTCCCCCTCAAAAACTAGCAGAAGAAACAAGATCAAATCGCAAGCCTGCCAGTAGAGCGCGAAAACGCCACTAACTGAGCCACCGACGCCTGACCCAACATATCCAACGATATAAGACACCCCCCAAGATAGAGGTTTCTCACAAGTACAAAGGCAGGGCACACAGTCAAATAGTGAATTGGTGTATCATCCTCCTCCCCACAGTGCACGCACGTAGGGGAGTCCAACACTCCAATCCTCCAACCGTGAGCTCCCCAAGCCCCATGCCCCGTCACTAGCCCAATCAACCATCTTAATTGATCTCTGGGATAACGCACCAATGACTCATTGCCGTAAAGCGGTGCCGATATCCAGAGCTTGGCCTGTCTACAGTTGCGTAGTCCAGTCCATTGTCTTTCATGCTCACGTCTAGCCCAATGCGCAATTGCGCAGTGGACAGCGGAGAGTGGGACTGGAACGATTGGTCTCGGACCAAACTGCCTAACGCAACTCCCATCATGCGAAGCCTTTGCCAGCCTATCCGCCTCTTTATTACCCCTGAAACCCGAGTGCGCAGGGATCCATACTAACACAACCTCACAACCCCTCTCAGCGAGTCTGTTGAGGTTAGTGTGACAGTCCCACACGACACTCAAGACAGTGTACGGCCTGGACAAAGACCTAGGTCCAAATAGACCTAGGTCGAAATAGACCTAGATCACAAATATTAGACTGAATGCAACCTAAGCTGACGAGAACAGGTTGTTGCTGGGTACATTTGAAACTACGGTTTCTTGTTTTATTTGCTGACGTTTCAATAAAGGTGATTAGGGTTGAGAAAATGTGAGTAATTCTTTTATAACTTTATTGTTGCAAGCTTTGTAAGTGGAGCAAAGCAATGGATTGCAAATTCATATTGTCAAATGTTTATAGTTATGACTTTAGTGAAACTACTGTGACTTTTAAAAGCAACGCAAAATAACGCAGGAGATTTTAAAAGAAGCGCACAGCACACACTGCTGGTTTCGGTTACGAAAAAATGAATTAAAGTTAGCCTATGACAGAATTGCTTTCGCAATTCTTAACTTCCAATTTTCTGGGCTGCATTGCTAATCATAATATGTGACTGCAGGAGCATTGGCGGTAAGGGGGGACGATATGCTGGTAATTATCGCGTAACTTATTAGCAGTAGTGGTTTTTGGACCGCCAGTTGCCTTTTTGCTGTTATATGCCTGCCGTAGGAAGGGTCTAATCACTAGTGCACACATAATAAAGTCAGTTGTGGGTATTTGTGTCAGTTGCTGAATGCAGTGTACTGTTAAGTATACTTTTACTGCGACTCTCCAGTTGTTCCCCCGTTTGAATTGGACACTGTTGTTTGAATTGGCGAGAAATTCATGGAAAGAATATATCTTCGTCTTCTTTTCCTTCTTCCAGATCTTCCACTATGCAGATGCTGTATTGTTTAGTGCGTAGTATGTAGTCTGTACCATGTGTCCCTCCAGATTGTAGATAGTTGCATGAGTAGATGGGGGGAAAACAGATGTTAATACATGCTCAGATTTTGTATCTGTACCATTCAAATTAAAATATATCATTATCATTGCCAAGATAGGAGATGGAGATTGTAGTTTGATGTCAAATGATGGAGAGATAATACATTGCTATCTCTCTGCACTCGGCACTCGGCAGGATTGTTCTTACTTGTCCATTGTCTCCATTTGAATTTTGAGAGAGACGCTTTTTGAGTTTTGAGAATTTACTTGGAGAAAGCAGTTTGTCTTCCTCTTGTTTTCCCTTGTCAGATTCAGATTGGAAATGACTGCAGTGGGGATGGGGAAGCGTCATCTTTTAGTTTAGCACTCGCTCACTTTTACTTTGGCATCTGCTTCTTCTTCGTCTTCACTTTGTTTCTCTATGTTATGTACATTACTTTGTATGCATGTAGCTATGTCGCATCACTTTAATTTGAAGCAGACTACTTGTGAGATTATACACTTGTATGTAGTATGTCTATGGCTATATCGTATGCACAGACTATGTAATTTCTGCATTTCACATCTCCATTTTATTACTATATTATTATAATTATTAATTTCATACATGTGTCCTTACGTGCAGCCAGCTGCTCCAATCTCCAATGCTAAACTTTCGAACGTGATGAAGATGAAAGCAACAGCAGACGCAAGAAGAAGAAGAAGGAGAGTGAGGAGCCCAATGGTGAAAGTGCCTACAAAGAATAAAACTTATTTTCTATCTCTGCTAAAATTATTACACGTATACCTTCCATATAATTTTGCCCATCCCATTCTTACTAATATGCAATTGTTTGAATAACAAGATGACTGTGTATCCCTCGAAGATACAATAACAGCACCAGTCATTTGGACAATTTTTAATTGGGATTTATTCAGTTCATATTTAGTTAATTTCTAAATGAAGAACTCTGACTGATTTTCCTACCCACAACAAATCAACAAATCAACCTCATACACTTACTACATTTTGATTCAATTAAGAAATTGAAGGGGTCTTTAGAGCTTTTTTGATAAAGCATTGATAAGCATATTGAGTGAGTCAATAAAATAAAAATTATTAACTGCTCACTCATTTCCCATATTTCCCATGGAAATAAGTGAGTGTTTGTATTTATTAAGCTTGTGACAAAAGTTTCAAGTTTGGAAAGGCTGGAAGTGAGATTCGTTGGTACATTTTGACAAGTCGGAGAATATCACGGTCACGACAAGACTCATATATAAGAGAGAGAGAGGGAGACGCGGGGACGAAGATGAGTATTTGTTCTTGTCTTCATTTCATAACAGGAGCAGAACCACAGACAACTTTCAGCTCCCCAACTTTTACATACAATGTTCTCTGAAAAGAATAAATTACCTACTTTTAAGCTGGGGAATTTGCTTTGTGTGAGTACTAATGTAAACTTTAGCCAGGAGTGTGGAGCATGAACATTGTGATAAGGGAGGAAGGACAAGTTTTTTGTAAAACAATAATACACAACAAGCTTCTGCTACTTGTACTAACTAACCTACTCGTATTCTTTAGTGGGGAGTACGTAGTATATGAGAACGGATGTAACATTAAAATACATGCTTCGTTATACATAATTATATCACATCCTTCTTAATATGACTACGGCTACGGCCTACTTTTACATAGGTAGGTGGGTACCTCCGTTGTAACTCCCCACCGGCACCGTTACATCTTGTAGGGACTGGGGCAGAGGAAACTAAAATATAAATATTCCCTCGAAACTGTCTCTCAACATGCATAATAGAATATGTTGTTTTAGTTTTGTAATTCCAGGAAATTAAATTTCTATTCTACTTTGTGCTAGAAAATGAAAGGGAGTCCCTTCACAATAGGGACCCTGAGAGTGTATATCAATTTCAGTCTATCAGCCTCAGCAACTTAATGAGTTGGAAGGATGGAAGGAAGATGGAAACTTTTGAAGGAATTTCGTGGAAAAGTTTCTTTTGTTCCAAACATCAATATTTTTCATGTCAAGTACTAAAGGTGGAGGGGCTCATTCTACTGTTATTAGTAGTACCTATCATAATATTATTATTTACGCATAATATGCTTCCCTTGAAAGTTAGTTTGTCGCTTTGGGCTCGGAAGTGAAAATACATTACATGGCCATGGCCATGGCCATACAATCGTCCTATAGAACCTTCAGATTTTTTATTTTTTCTATAGCTTCCTTATATTACTATGTAGGTAATTTAATTTAAATTAGATTAATTTAAACGGAAAAAATGAATTTAAAAGTCATCAAATATACACTTACGCACACACTTGCTCTTAAAATATAAGGTATCTATAGATGAAGACATTCTACGAAATTTTGTGTGGGGCAGATGAGTGGGATTGAACTCATTGAATTTGAATACAATATTTTTATTTGAATTTATTATAACATTCTTTTAATATATTTTAAGCTGTTAAGTTCTTATTCTAGGAAATATTTATTGTACAAAAGACTTTTTAATTTATTTTTGGTTCACATGCCTAAATAGATTATTTTGTTTTGGAGGCAAACAAAATTTAAGCCAATTACGATTACCGTATATCCTGTGATAATGCGCGGGTCTGTAATAGTACGTGGGTTGGATTTAGATAGGTCTTTAAATAGGATAGGCGGGGCGTACTATTACAAGATATACGGTACTTATAATATGTGTACTAAAATAATTGGAAGTAAGAACCAATTACCTCTATTTTCCCAGTTCGTGGAGGAGAAAAAAAGGAAAGACGGAATGGGAGGACGACGAAGGATCATCATTCAGTTTCAGTTATTGTTCCCATAGCTCCTAGAACGCATTTATGACTTCATCATGTAGGTACATATTATACAGTATTCCCTGTCCCAATTATAACTCATAAGCGTAGGTAATACATAAGAAGATATGTGCACATAAAGTGGACGTGTGTGTGTGTTTCGAGATTTGGTATATATACTAAATATATCAAAAGAACCACAGACGAGCAGTTTCGATTTTAGATAGCATTCTGCCAACTACCAACACAGTGAATATGTTTCTACATTGTGCAATCGATTATCTCTTGTATAACAGGATACGCATTAGGAATTAGCTCAAACTATATACCTATATCGACATGTAATATTGTGAAAATAATATTTGTGGGTGAACGATTGAGAGAGTGCACTCTGTGTACCTTTTACACTGCAGTGAACTTATTTTAGGTGCGAACCTGTTAGTATTTTGCCTTTATGCAACATGACTGATGAGGTTTTCAGGACGATATGTGATGATCATGCTTTCAGGGCCGGATAATGGGACCAGCTCAGGCAGCCCCTGCTGCTTGAATTTACAAAAAACAGGTAAATAGAACATTTTGCAGTTTTTAAAATATGCAAAAAAGAATATTTTGACTTTTGAAAAACACGGAAAATTAAAATGTTTGTACATTTCAAAAACATGGAAATAAAACATTTAACACATTTCTCAAAACATGTAAATAGAACATTGAGCACTTCTCTGATTCAAGTAAAAAGAACATTTTGTACTTTTCTAAAACATGTAAATACAACATGTTGCTTTACTAAAGAAAACCATCAATAAAATCTAAATGGTGGTTTTTCTATGAAAACAAAGTGCTGCCTAAAATTAATTCCTTCGTCCGGCCCTGCATGCTTTCATTAAAACAAAAGCAATAAGCACCTTGTTTAAATACTAAAATACTTCCTTTGGAGTTTTGACATGCTGTCATGAATTTATTAATTAAACACATTCAATAAGTCAATTTAATGGTTTATTCAAATGCTTAAAAAGTCAACGAAGGTAAACACGCAAAATTCTATGTTGCATAATTAACAAACTTGCCACAATAATTCAATACCCAGTATAGTTTCTAGTACACACTCTTATCACCTACGCCACGTGTATGTATGTATGATTATTGAGAGAATTTGAACCTGAGCGGTTATGTCTCTATTAATCAGTTGCTCTACGATGTGGTCCTTGGTGGGCATGTATAAACATGTCACTCAAGTTCCGTATCGTATATACTTTATCTTATCTCTGGACATTGTTAGTGTATACTTAATTACGACCGAATGTAAGCGAGTAGATTATACTCCTCGACAGGAGATAACATTTCAAGGATTCCTGCAACTGCAGAGGGATCGAGCACTGGTAACTCCACTAAATCATCTTGAGCCGCCAAGTCAAGAAGAGAAAGGGATCCGCCAGTACTCAACACCCACCAGCCACAACTCAAATGCGAAAGTTATTGGGTAATGACCCCTGTAGCACAGAGTAGAGAGAGTGGGAATGCATATCTTGAACTATATGAATCATACAGTGAGAGGCAGTAGGTACCTACATTAAGCCATCCAACATCTCTGTCTCAGACAGTAGAACTGTCACAGATAAATGTACGGAAAGCACCCACTCACCTTAGTTCTCCACAGCACCCCGTTTCTTCTCCCCACCCATCAGCCAGGAAAATCACCAACACCAACTCCAATCCTGAGCGTGACTGGCTGGCCCGACTCAGTGGTGTGACCATGCCGTAGCATCGTCAAACCACCAAGCCGGGTTCACCTACGCCACGTGTAGCTCAATCAAATTAATTAAGACAGTACATACTTGCTTTTGGAAGATCAAAAAGAATTCCCCACAAAAACGTATACAACCGAGAAAAGTACCTGAGGTACATGCATTCCCATTAAGTTACAATTAATTCTGCTTACGATTAGCCTCATTGCGTTGGTTTCTTTAGCTTGTTTATAAACAATTATTACGGAACATATATCTAATTAATAAAATCATCACAAACTAATATCAAAACCCAAAAGGCTTAAAAAAAAAAGCCGTTTGTTACGGTGTTTTTCTTTTAACAAAGACCAATTGTGGATTCGTCCACAAAACCACATGAGAAAACAAGTTACATAAAGGTATAAAATATAAATAGGTTGATACCTATAGGTACACTGGAGTGCAATAAAGCAAACAAGTTTATGAGTATGAGATTACACTTTAAGCCTATTGTATTCCAAGTTTTAGCCAATTATTGGAGGACGGAGCCGACGTCGACGTCGACGACTCAGCTGATAAGCTTATAGCTTTCTGCTCTACAAATAATTGGCTATCCATATTATCATATGAGATCAGAACAACCTCCACATGTCTACCGTGTCTAACGTAAGCTCGTCAACTGCAGCACTTCCTGTCAATTTATTTCCTTCCCAGTTTATATTTCAAACACACAGGATTCTATATATAATTCTAATAAATGTGGCAGGGGCAGAAAGAAGATAGTGCAGGGAGATATAACTATAACAGAAACCGAGCACGTCACGATGAAAGACAAAGAAAGGCCTCTTCTACGTTGAAAGACGTATCTACCTATCATAGTATATAGTATAGCAAACTGCACACACAACATACCTAGGTAGGGACATTGGTATATAGCTCATGGAAAAAAATTAATCGGAGTGAAAACGAGAGGGAAAAGGGAGCGAGAATAATGGTTGTTGGAGAAAGGAAGGTAAAATTCATGGGATAAGAGAAGAAAATGATTTATTTATTTTTTCCCGGGCTGACTAAAAATATATACAGACATGTAGAATGCATAAAGCACTGGTAAAAAATCCAGAGACTCTCAAAGTTTTTCTCCAGAGTACATTCATAATCTATCCATCTGTTCCCTGGTTTTTTATGTGTGTGTGTATATAAGAACAGAGACTTCTTGCGGTTACGATGACGATGATGACGGCGGTGAGAGGATGATCTGTTTCTCCCTCGTTAATGCCATATTCCCTATCACGAGACCAACTGCCACTATCGCCGTCGTTCTCGTTATCGGCATCGGCATCGGCATCGGCATCGGCATCGGCATCGGCATCGGTATCGGTACCGGTACCGGCCCGGTATCGGTCCCAGTAAGAGGAGGTGTGAAAAATGAAGTAATCTCTCCTCCATCCAGGTTCGTTACTTGACAATATTGTTGACATGGTTGTATAATCTTTGGGGATTTCATCCTCCACACTCTCCACATGTACAATGGGAGGACAAAGTAGGGAACACCTACAAATACACACAAGCGACCAGAGAGCTCACCTCTTCATCTTGACAACGAGAACGAGAACGAGAACGAGAACGTCGACGAGGAGTTTACTTTACGGCTGAGTAGTGTAGTGTTCCTCGTGATAAAGGTTCCAAGTTAATATTTTATGAGAGGCAGGAGTGTAGGTAGACAGTTGAAGGGAAGGGGCTATATGTGTAGTCGTAGTGGCCAAACTTCTTCGTATATTTAGATGGTACAGTGAGGATTTTGAGGTAGGGATAAAATATATAACTAACTCTCGACGCGGAGCGAAACAACTACAGTTACAGTCTCTGTAGAAGTGTAGAACTGTAGACAGTCAAAAGTAGACAGTAGGCAAATCCACACAGAGACAACAACAGACAATACAGATATCAGTATCGTTACCGTTACCGTAACCGTTCCCGTTCCCGTTCCCGTCCCCGTTACCACTCACAAACTTGTAACAAGATGGTGCTTGGCTTTTGTTGTTCCATGTATATTTGATGGGATGTGTTTATGTGTTGTGTGCGTTCGGGCTCGGTAGTTCGTGGATCCTTCGTACGCTCTGTCTCCTCTATAGTCTATAGCACGGGATACATGGAGAATTTAAGTCGAAGAGACACTGCACTGGCAATGAGACGGGAGGATAAAGGGAGATGTACTCGTTGGTGTCGGTGTTGGTGTCGGTGTCGTGCATCTTGAGCCAGGTAGCTATATACAGTAGTACCTACTCAGAATGGATTATGGCTCTGATCCTATACTACTTGTACTAGGCTTGTGTATGTACATAATTGCATTTTTTATCTACTCGCACTACAGTGTAGTACAGAGAAAGTTAGCGGGGATTTAGATTCCCTGCTGGAGCGAGTAGTTTTTTTTGCTCAGTCAAGGAAAGCGAAGCAACAAGACAGATGGATTTGGATAGGGAAAGTATGGATGAATATATGGAGATGATATATGCACATGAAGTGGAGAAAGGTGTAACTATATGCATTTATAGATGAAGAATTCACAGATAACGAACCTGTGGCTGGAGCTGGAACTGGATCTGGATCTGGGACGGGATCTGGAACCGGTGCGGGTGGTAATGACTACGATGGTGGTGGTGGTAGTAGTGGTGGTGGTGGTGGTGGTGATGGTCGGTGGTGGCGGGAAACTCATCCCGTTCCCGTTCCAGTCATGCAGTTGACTCCAGTAAATAACGTAATTTATCTCTTCACCTTATTTATAAGTCTCTTGTGGCTTTCAATTTGATATGGTGGATGGTGAGAATGGAAAACTCTTGAAAATTTCAACTAGCTTCACTAGCTTAGTAGACTCAACTTACCACCACCACACTCTTCTCCTCCATCCTCATCTCTCCACCAAACGCAGCCATACCTCCCTTCAAGAATCAAAAGCAACCATATTGAGCGTCGAGCCGGACAAGATATAAATGGTGTGACTTGTGAGTCCAATGGTAACGGTAACGCTAACGGCATAACGACAACAGTAGTCCAGGTGGTTTACATGAGTCAAATTCCTTGTTCTCTAAGGATGAGCAACTTTTCACATGTCGAAAACTGTGGACACGTGTGCCCTCTAAATATCCCTACAAAAGACTCTGTACTCGGCGAAATTTGAGCCGGTGACTGTATTTGAGGGATTTTAGTGCTTTGCCAGCACATAAATTAGGACTTTTTGAATTTTTTTTTACATTAAAATAGGTACTACAGTAGAAAATACTACGCATTTTTAAATCAACCAATTAAAACATTTTGCACTGTTTTTTTTATTAATATGGAAATATCTCTATGCAATGCAGATAGTACAATTTTCTTTATTAATTTGAACACAGTTGATATTGAACCTTCAACAATATTTATGTAACAGAAGAAACCGAGTTAGTGTCTAACTTTCATCCATTTGCTTGTATAATATTTTAATATGTGCTGTGTACAGCAGTTGTTTTTGTAAGTGCCTACCTCCTGCATACAATAGACGAAGCATGGGATCGCATCACTCCTGCCTCTGCTTAGAAATACAACGTATAAGGCTTATGACATGACGTGCAAATGCACAGTGCTGGCTGAGAGTACAGTGCAATTCTGTATCAGTAGTCATATCGCAGCCACTCATGGATGGATTCTTGTTTCTATAGTTCTTGTGTGTCTGGTCTGAATTCACAATTCATTTTTACTAAACCCATACCAAACTAAGGAAAGTAACGTAGGTAGGTACCTGCGTTCCCACTCCTCGTCTTTACAACAACAACAAAACTCTCAAAATCCAAGTGGAAAAATTAAACTGAAACAGAAACGGGAGCGCTCTTCTGGCTCTCCTCATCAGCTTCGCATCTTTACCTCATCAATTTCATTCTTCATTTCACGTGACTATATTATACGCATATAGCAACGGAGAAAGTTCAATTCTCCAGTGAATCAGAAAAAAGAATTGAATTTGTGTGTCTGTCTGTGTCTCTCTCCGGGTACTACACCTATATACTATAGAACTTCCCTCTCTTTCCCCCTTTCCCCTGTTCTCGTTACACGCTCTAATTATTTTTGATTATCATTTCAGGAGGATCAAGATCTGGATCGAGTCTTTAGTCAGAGTAGTAATTTTAAGAGTAATTCCTAATTCCAACATTATTCTGTATTTCCAGGAGGAGTTGCTCTCCAATTAACTATATGAATGAAAAATATCATGGAAGAGTATGAAAATGCTGCTCCCTGGACTCCTCGATCACATAGGTGGATGTGCTTCCAGTCTTATTGATTAAAAGGATGCTATATAGATGCTATATAGCTACGGGGAATTATGAGTAGTGTGTAGCAACTTCATTCATAGGGAGTCATTCAAGGAGAATCTTTCAACTGACTAAACGCGGATTGAATATTCAACTTTTTATATGATTGAGCAATTCTGTGGGGTTTTTTCATGCTATAAATAGTTATTCTATGAAAGGGAAAAATCTAACAATAAAGATACATTTCTTTAAAGTATTGTAGTATTTAGTATACACCCACCACCATACTACACTAAGGAGGGACACTTGTCACCCTACTAACCGTAATCGTACATAGGTGAGTTATAGAATACGGGAAAAAAACTTTTTTTGTAAAAACAAAAGGGGTAAAAGTAATACAACTTTTTGCGTCTATGCGCATAGATGAAAAAAGTGATATTGTTAAAAATTAATAAAAAATCAACCCAATTTTGGAAATTTTCTTATGTGATTTTCCACACTATTTTAATTCCCTTACCATATTTTACAAAGTCAAAGTTTCAAAAATATTTTTAAAATTAATGAGGTAAGATTGCATTCAGCTGCATTGCTTTGCATATGCGTGGAAAGTATCCCTCGTAAGAAGACAATAGAAAATAGCTGTACAAGTACCGGACCGGCAACGGTACTGATAAGTTCATTCATGCAGCTTTTAACTGTAACCTACATACACATTAACTTCTTTCCGTAAACTCTGCGTACCATGAAATTTCTTACATCTGGGAGTGTGTGTGTGGGCTTGTTGAGCTTGTAATTTTATTTTGACTCTAACTATATATGAATACAAACAACTGAGGTATAGGTAAGTAGGTAGGTAGGTAGGTAAACATGGAACTATAGTATAGACAGTCAAAGTCTAACTGAGCAGACGAGAGAAAGATGGCAAGTTTTGGAATTTTTGAAATAAATTGCAAAAACAGAGGATTCTTCATAAATTTATTATTTCTTCGAAACATTACTCTGTGAAGCCTCCGTCTGTCTCTGTCTCTGTCTCTGTGCTCTTCTGCTTCATGTAATCTCTAATCTATATATCTATAGGGCTCGTCATTGCATGAATCATGGTAATGCTAATATCCTTCCCATGCTATGTGTTGTGCTTGTCCTGTATAAACATGAAGAAAGCATACATTACCATGTACCTTGCATGAAGTACAGTAGAAGCTACCTACACTACTTAGGACTACAGATAGGACTTTACTGAGAAAGTAAAAAGCTGCTTTAATTTTCCCCCGACGGAAGCCAAAACTTTTAAACATAAAACTGCAAGGCAGCAGCAGCAGCAGGAGCAGTACCAGTGCAGTACATCAACATGGAGGATGAAAATCAGCATTATTGTGTCTCTCAGTGTGTGTGTGTACATGCACAAAAAGATAGAAACAACAAAAGAACTTTCAGAGTAAAAGTCCAAAGCTACTCATATGTAGCCAAGAAGACCCAAGTAGTAAGTATCTAGGTAGGTAGGTACATATAGCAGTAGCAGTACAATAACCATACAACCATAAACAATCCATATCTCACATGAATATCATTCCGTTGTAAGTAATACTTCACCAAGCTGTTCTCAGTCAGTCCATTTTTTTTTTCAGATCCAGACTCGTCTACTTTTATAATATATTTGGCTTCAATAATATCATATAGCATGTATTTACCATAGAATTCCAGCCACAGCCACCATCCGTCGCATTGCATCTAAAACGAGTGTATGTAGTAGGTACCTGTATATGTAGCTGATGGGTACCGGTACCGGTATCGGTACCTATGTGTGGTATTATCTCTGTTGGTTCATTGGAGTTGGAGTTGGACTTGGATTGAGTAGACATATAAAAGGGGAAAATATACAGAAGGAGAGAAATAAAAAAAACTCTTTTACGTATGATTGAACTTTAGTTTCAAAAAAAGTACACTCACTTTCTCCCCGCTTTCTCTGTTCCTCGTCCTTTAAAAGTTTACTGTCTTCCTCTATTTCTTTTCTTGTATTTCTGTTTCTTTCTTAACCTCCTCTTCATTTTCCCTCACATTCCATCAGCTCGGTCTCTGTCTCGGTCTCGGAGTCAGTCATACTCGCATACGGATAGATAGGCATAGCTCAGTATAAGACAGTTTTCTCTGGTTTGTTCGTCTGTCTGCTTTTGCACTGTGTACCTGCTGTTCCAAATCCGAATGTATACAGCAGCTCAGGTAGATAAGGCGTATGTACGTACATATAAAATATGAGAAGGGAAAAGAAATAAAACACTCCATTTTTCACTAGGCTATCATATCATAGCATATAGGCATATCCGTATCTTCCAATTGCTACTTTCGTATGAATTCCTATTTACATAGAGATTGTTGAACAAGGTGGAAGAAGGAAAAGACACGACAGAGCTCTGTATACTGTTGGCATAATTCTTTATCTGTAGATTGTACATTAAGCCAGAACCAGAAGCAGAACCAGAAACCGGAACCAGAAAAAAAAGAAAGCAAATACTGACATGTGTGTATTTACTTGGGTCCCTTCATCTTTTGTGTTTTCTCGATAATATTTGTATTTTATATATATGTATATTTGTTTGAGAAATAACCGCAGAATCTGTAAGGATTTGAGGCTGAAGATCTGATGTAATGTACACTTTGGGTAAAAAAAGATAAAAGGAGGATGGAAAATGAAAAATGAAAATGGCACCTATACCTATTGACGTGGAAGTGGAATCTAGATCGGCCATGGGTACTATATTATGCCCATGTATGTATATAGTCTGATTATGCAGGGACTGAGATCGTTTCATGTAAGGCGAAAGCATTATTTGAGTACATAATAAATCAGTAGGTATATTATTTTCCATAGCAATCTTCTGGCAGACCTTAAAAAATATCTATCGAAACAGATGCTCAACTACATCTGAAATATGAAACCGAAACCGAAACCGACACAAACATTATTCAAATTCGATTATTCGTGTGGCAGTATGATTATTTATGCATACTATATACAGGATATAGGAATGCAGAATGCACCATCTACAAAAATATTGAAATATTATGGTCCTGAAAATATGTAAATGTAACACTTTGTACGTTTCAAAAACATGTAGGTAAATAGAATATGTTGCACTTTTCAAAACATTTAAATAGAACATTTTGCACATTTTAAGATCATGCACACAGAATATTTTGCCTTTTTCAAAAACATTCAAATAGAACATTTTGCACATTTTAAGATCATGCACATATTGTATTTTGCACTTTTCAAAAATATGTAACATTAAATATTTTGCCCCTTTAAAAAACATGCAAATAGAAAAATTTGCAATTTTTAATTACATATCTAAGTCGAACATTTTACACATTCTAAAAATTTTTAATTAGCATATTACGCATCTATCCTATTTAGTTATTTTCGTCATAGCTCATTTTGATTCTTAAATTGGATATGGTTCATTTGAATTCCTCTTTCACGGTATGTAATATCAATAGTAGACAAATTAACTTATTAAGTAGCGTTTTGTCGTTAAATAAAATTCTAGCTAATTCCGTTATTTTCCTCTTTTAAATATCCCCAATTGCAAACAAGTACATACTAAAAAATAAGCCTTTCTATATTCACCTGCAATTTTACACATTGGAAGTTGGAAGTCATTGGTTTTGGTGCTGGATCGTACTGGCACTGGTATGTCAAAACATTATAATATCCTATGCTGCATAATTATTTGTATGTTTAAGCCCTGAGCTTAGTTGATTATTGGAGCTAAACCTATCATCCTTGAGTCTTTACTCACTGTTTTTATTCGTTTCATGTCGTATTTGCATTTCTTTTAGATTCCGGAATCCATAACGTGAGAGCGTGAGCCTTTGCCCAAATAATAATTGTCTACAACACAAAATTATTTCCCACCCACCTTTTGTCTACCTTTGTATAAATCCAGAATTCAGAGGAACTATAACTAAATTGCATTAGTAGATGGCTCGGTTGGAAGTACATATAATGTATTCCATGGTTGTTTTGTTAACATTCCATTTCCAGAATTTCCATACTTATATGATTCGACTGAATTCATTCGCGCTTGGATGCTTTGATCACAAGTGAACTAAAAAATTGCACTAACAATAAAATAACAACTCTCAAAAAGTTAAATAAAATTTAGGCCCAAGTGCCTCTATTAATATAAAAAAATAACAACTACAAACGAACTTAAAAACACGTGTGGGAATTGAAGGTATGTAGTCTACATTTCTACATGCAGGGCCGGTTAATGCGGCTAGCGCAGGCAGCCTTCGCTGCTTGAAATTTTAAAAAACATGTAAATGGAACATTTTGCAGTTTTGAAAAGTGTGTAAAAAGAATATTTTGACTTTTCAAAAACATGGAAATAAATTTTTTTGCACATTTAAAAAAAAATGTAAATAAAAAAATTTGCACATTTCCAAACCATGCAAATAAAAAATTTTACACATTTAAAAAAATGCAAATAAAAAATTTTTGCACATTTTAAAAACATGCAAATAAATTTTTTTGTACATTTCAAAAAAATTCAAATACCAAATTTTGTACCTTTCAAAAACATGCAAATAAAACACTTAACACTTTTCTCAAAACATGTAAAAAGAAAATTTTAAACTCTTCTAAAACGTGTAAATACTATATTTTGCTTTACCAAAGAAAACTATCAACAAAATCAAAACGGTGGTTTTTGTATGGAAACAAATTCCTGCTTAAAAGCAATTCCTTCGTCCGCCCCTGTCTATATGGATCTGACGATGAGTATGTAGGGCCCACTTAGGCATTTCAATTTATTATCGCAGGTGTTTCTCTCACACATAAGTAAACATCTCTTCGCAGAAGTATCTATTAAAGTATGTGCAGTAGGAAGCAGTATTCTAATGGGTATATAGCATATTATTACACGTGGCGATACTTTTCTGTCAGTTATTAATAATTCTGCTGCTATCACTCTCATTCTCATTCATATCTGTACAATTTAAATTGCAACCGGTCATTCAAATATTTTAAATTTTAATAATCCCACCTACCTTCGTGTGTATATTAAAAAAACCATTTGATAAATAGGTATACCTGTATACGCTTACTAGTTAGTGTTAGAGAGCACATGTGGGAGTGGTGGGAGTAATGTACTAAACTATAGAATCTAAAATCAATAAAACAATACACACATATAGAGTTTGTAATGTTGGCATATTTTTTTTTTAAATTATTATTGCCTATAGAATCTATATTATTTTCTATTGTGCACAAGCAAAAAAAGTATGCTTGAAGAGACAAAGAGTTCCGGGAGAAAACTTCAAAGGCGGGCATTACACAGATACACACACCGACGACCGACTCCGACTCCGGACGCTATTAAAGCTTATTAAGAGGCGAGGAGAACGTGAGTAAAAATGACATTGAAGCATTAAATAAAAAACGACGGATGGAATTGGTAGTGAGGGACGAGGGAGACTTTAAGTGGAGAGAGTATTGATGACGCAAGTTTTGATGAAATGAAGAATGACTTATCAAAGTCACTCTCTCTATTTCTCTTCTTTTTTTTCAACTTTTACTTTTAATTTGGCCAACATACTTTTTCTATGCTATTTTTCGCATCATCGATTGTCTACGCACTTAACGTAGGTATATGACTATTGTCTCTTCTGTCCCCTGTATACATTGCACAGTTTTTATTCTGTTGAGTGTGTATTTTGGATATGTGTAAAGTAGAAGCTATACCAAGCAGGGCCGGATAATTCGGCCAGCGCATGCATAGCCCCCGCAGCTTTAATTTTCAAAAAAACATGTACCTAAATGGAACATTTTGCAATTTTAAAAAATATGTAAAAAGAATATTTTGGCTTTTAAAAACATGCAAATAAAAAGTTTTGTACATTTCAATAACATTCAAATGCAACATTTAACACTTTTCAAAAAACGTTGTAAATAAAAATTTTTGCACTTTTCTGAATCAAGTAAAAAGAACATATTAAATTTTTCTAAAACATGTAAATACAACATTTTGCTTTACCAAAGAAAAAACCATCAGCAAAATTAAAATAGTGGTTTTTGTATAAAAACAAATTGTTGCCTAAAAGTAAAAGCAATTCTTTCGTCCGGCCCTGATACCGAGGAAACCGAATGGTACTACTTACAGCCGCGGATCCAGAGGGCGAGTTTTGCCGACAAGCTCCTCACATAATGCTGTAGTGCTCATACAGGACAGGGTGTACAAAGACGTAGATTTTCAAATTTTAATTATATTTCTTAATTTTCGGGACACTTTGTTCTTTTGTGCCTAATCTACTTATACGTATAGATACCGACCGAACATTAATTATGTGGTGGAGTATGGTGTGTATGGTATATGATGGAGTTTCTCTATAGAAATTATGATAAAAGAGGATTACCCACCGTTACCAAGATGAAACCGAAAACGAAACTACCAAAACCCAAAACCAAAGCCGAAGCCAAAGCCAAGCTACAGTGAAACGCACTGCCGTGTGGCCGTTCCAATTGCCGTCCCAGCTTGAAATGTGAAAGAGCTCAGGCACCTACATTACATAGGTAATACATACCACCTACAGGCTGAGCCTCAAAAAGCTCGTGCTATGAAAGACAACAAAAGAATACATCACTAATGAAGAGACTCTGTTCTGTATGGACCAAACGGGAACAATTTGTTTCCATTAAAATAAAGTAAAACATGGATACAAAAAACCAAACTTGAGACTTTAGACACTATACTACTCGTACAGCCTAGACATGGATGTAGAGGCCTTACATAAAAACTTGAGTACTCGACCCATGGAGAAAGTGCTTGGGAAGACCTGCCGTTACCGTTGCCGTTATGGCAGGTACACCTCCAAACTTTTCTCGGTACACTTGATGATTTTGTAAAGACCAAGAGAACAGAGTACAAGAAAAGGAGAAGCATAGAGGGCCACGGCCACACACACACGCTCAAAATCTTCCAGGAGAGAATTCATAAAAAACATGAAGGAAAATGAAGGAAGGCAGAAAGTCGAGTTTTTTGGCTTTTGCTTTCACTCTCACTTTGGCTTTTGGCTCTGGATGCCTGCCTGGCTGACGTATTTCTTTCCCCGTTACTAAACTATGTAAAGTCACATTTTTTTAAAGAAAAAAATAAGTGCCCCATGGCATGAGGCATGGCACACTAACTAACAGACTGGCATCCCAAAGTCCAAAGTAGACGTAGAAGTACAAGTAGTAGCCATCCACCTTCTTTCACTCTTCCCCATTTCTATATGCATCAAAAAGTAAGATTCGCATATCTCCCTCGCTCACATTTCCCACGGCCAAAACTTCACAGAAGAATATGTTGAGTTTTACTTTTTATGCTTATGACTTTATGGCTCCCATGCAAATCTAATTTTCTCCAGACTCGAGTTCTCGAGGTATAAGTCTGTCGGAGGGAGTAGGTACCTTACGATGCATTACGGACACCATCCATTCCCATTTGTCCCAGTAACCTATGTGCGTGCATTTAGAAATGTGTATGAATGTATACACGTATATTAATGCTGATGCACTAATTAGGGATGCTTGGAAAGTCGTGGAAACTTTGACTTACACTCTCGTCAGCAAAAATTACACGGGTTGTGTGCACAATACAGAATACAGGGAAAGGATGGAAGAGATTCTAAAATAATTCTCGAAGCACTTTGACGTTCGCCCTCGTTCCTCGTTCCTCGTCCTTCTATCGCTCCTAATCGTATCGTGGAAGATGTAGCTGTAGTTTCCTAGTTTGTGGGATATTAGTGAAGATAATCGAGTAAAAAAAGTCAACTTTTGTTGAGGGCAGAAGTGGAGCAGTGTGCCAAACACTGGATTGGTTTGGTCTTGGTCTTGGTCCTAGTCCTGGTGCGGCTCTTGGCTCTAGAAACGTGGACGTGAATGGAACGTATCTAAAGAATCTTTTAGCCGGGAGTGGGAGTGAAAGTCGAAGTTGAGGTGGAAGAATGGGATTGAGAGCTTGGCTTGATTTTACTATAGGTAGGTACATAGATGTGCAGTATAGGAACCTACTTGGAGTTCTTTTGATTAGCCCAGGAACTATGTGCATTTTAAAGAATCTGTTACAGTTTATATCTATAACCGAAGCACAAGAGTAGAATGCGAATGGAATACAGAGGGGCAAAGATAAAACCGATCAGAGGGAAGAAGAAGGAGAAGATGAAGGGAAGATGTGGAGGTAAGCAGATTGTAATAAAATTAAGTTGAACTCGACCGTGACCGGAACAAGCGTACACATACACTTACATGTTATTGAGACAGACTCGACGTGAGGCTGAGGATCAGCTGAGGGTGAACGGGAGCGGGAGCATAAGAGGAAGAACAAGGCTCGAGCAGGAAGCGGGAGCAGGAGCAGATACGACACGATAGATGAGATACATGTAGGAGATGAGGTTAAGGAAAACAGATGGCAAAAGCCGGATATCGTCTGTGAAGAAGAAGCAAAATGGGCCACAGGGAATTTAAGCTGGAATTACTGATAAAATGAGCTGAGTCGAACAACAGGATAGATGTGTAATGTGTTAATGTTAATTACGAGTTTTTGAAAAGTGCAAATTGTTCTACTAGAATATTTTTTAAAAGTGCAAATTCTTCTAACTACATACATTTATCTGAAAAGTGTATAATGTTCTATTTTCATGTATTTTGAAAAACGCAAATTCTTTTATTTTCATGTTTTTGAAAATTGCAAATTCTTTTATTTGCATGTTTTTTGAAAATTGCAAATTCGTTCATTTGCATGTTTTTTAAAAATTGCAAATTCTTTCATTTGCATGTTTTTTGAAAATTGCAAATTCTTTCATTTTCATGTTTTTTGAAAATTGCAAATTCTTTCATTTGCATGTTTTTTGAAAATTGCAAATTCTTTCATTTTCATGTTTTTGAAAATTTCAAATTCTTTCATTTTCATGTTTTTTGAAAATTGCAAATTCTTTCATTTTCGTGTTTTTTGAAAAGTGCAAATTCTTTCATTTTCATGTTTTTGAAAATTTAAAACTCTTTTATTTGCATGTTTTTTGAAAATTGCAAATTCGTTCATTTGCATGTTTTTTGAAAATTGCAAATTCTTTCATTTGCATGTTTTTTGAAAATTGCAAATTCTTTCATTTTCATGTTTTTTGAAAATTGCAAATTCTTTCATTTGCATGTTTTTTGAAAATTGCAAATTCTTTCATTTTCATGTTTTTGAAAATTTCAAATTCTTTCATTTTCATGTTTTTTGAAAATTGCAAATTCTTTCATTTTCGTGTTTTTTGAAAAGTGCAAATTCTTTCATTTTCATGTTTTTGAAAATTTAAAACTCTTTTATTTGCATGTTTTTTGAAAATTGCAAATTCTTTCATTTGCATATTTTTTGAAAAGTGCAAATTCTTTCATTTGCACGTTTTTGATAAGTGTAATTTTTTGTATTTACATATGTCTGAAGTCTACAATGATTTAATTGCTGTTTTTGAAATTTGTAAAATATTCTATTTACAATTGCCGGGCTCTCCACATGTGTGGCGATCTATACCATTAAAACGCTTACTTGGCTCTGTGTTAGTACGGGGTAAGCTATTCACACGGGGGTCTGTGTTGGGAGACCAGATCTTAAGCGATTTGAAACGCCTGACCCCTCAAAAACTAAACATTTTTCAAACATTTTTCAAATTTTTTTTTTCTATTTGCATGTTTTTGCAATGTACAAAATGTTCTTTATTTACGTGCTTTCATGATTATGATGATATTATAATTTTTTGTATGTAGATAGTGCATTTTGTCTTTAGCTAAACATAAATGCGAATCATTTCGATTCTTCACAGACAATATAATTTCCCTATGTATGTTACCCATGCACGCTGCATCAAATGTTACTAATAATCTGCGCTATATACAGTAAGTAAGAATATTCGGTTATCCCACAGATATGAATACTACAATTCTGAATTCTGTCAGGCTGAATCTCACTGACTCACTCACTCACTCCATGTGGAGGCTACTATGACAAATTTCTGCTTCTTATGCAATATATCTCACGTAAATCTGAAAACCTAGCATGGTACTACAACTAAAAGTGGAAGTATCCAAGTATCTGTATCTGTAGATGCAGGCATGCGAAACAATTTGAGGTATGGCATTTTCCAGATTATGTTTTAAGGCCGTTGATCTCCAATCAAATCCCTCAAAAGAGAATCAAATGAAATTTAGCAGTTTGTACTCTTCCCACAATTCCAGAATTTATTCCAATTTTCTCCAATTTTCTCTAATTTCTGTACAGTATTATGTTTGACTCTGGGGTTTAAAAGTACTAATTTTATATTTTTAATCATATTTGTATCGAAGTGATTGAAATCCTTTCTAATGTTTTTTTTAAAATTGTTGCACTGATGTACATATTGCAATTAAGGTAGTACATATGCACATACGGGTCACAGCTAAGTTGACAATGGGAGGGGAGAGGAGTGCAAAGGGTTAATGGAACTTTCATTTTCATTTGCTTTCTCTCCATAAGCTTTCCCCACATAAACTTTTAGACGAGTTGAGTACTACAAGTTTATTAGGAAGTGCGCCTTGTCATGTCATAGGTATCCGCATGTTTAAGGGGCCAACATGTAGTTTGTAGATTTGTAGATTTGTAGTCCATCTGTAGCCTGTGTAGTTTCCAGTTTCTCGTATCAAAGTTATTTATGCTGTTGTAAAACTGTGAGTAGTGGGATCAAGTACATAAAATATATTAGTTTTGCATTCGCCTGTAGGAGAAAGTGAAAGTACCTACCCACCAAAGTGAAAGTGCATTTTTTTCTAGCTTGCCTTTTGTATGGTATGGACATGGTTGACTGCACATAGTATAGGCTCAAGGTTTCGTAGTGTTAGTGTTGGATTTTGAGTAGGATTATTCCCACCCGCCGACACGGACTCCAACACCCACACCCACACCCAGAAAATTCCACTTACATTCGCTCACACTAAAAGAAAAACAAAAAAAAGTGTTCATTCTTTTTTTTTAGAAATTTCTTTGTACTCGTTGTAACATAATGTGCATGTTATTAAGTGTGACAGAAGAAATATCGAAATCGGATCGAAAATAACAATCTCCGTATAATATGTAATATTTTATAGTATATAGGAATTTGGGAATCTAAATTTCAAGAGAAAAGCCAAAGCCAAAGCCAAGCAAAAATGGATTTGAAGGAAATACAATAAGCTATATGTACTACCTCTACATTGCAGGTACGGGAGATACACACTCCAAAACTGTACTGACAACAGCAGAAAAAGCAAAAGCAGCACAGCAACAAACCAAACGATCTTCTCGCCATATCAGCAGCTGCTACCTTTCAGGAAGGATCTACACAGAAAAAATCCCCCGTCTGTAAATAGAATGTTTCAAATTTCAAACAAGTCGATTACGTAATCCACAGAAATTTCGTGAGGAAAAAATATGTATCGTAATAAAAAAAACATCATAAAAGGTGCTTTATACACACACACACACATAGACTAAGGGAATCCCTTTGACTTTCTACTTAAAGTTAGCTTTGACTTTGAGGATTGCTTTGAGTCTATACGTACCCATACATGCGGTATGTATGTATTTCCATATAGGTACATATTTGAATTTGGCATAAAAGGTGCAAAATATTTTAGGGGCATTTTGAGAAAGAGGCAAACGACTTACTATTATGTATGTTACTGGGAAATGGTAAATGGTAGTTGTTTAAACGTATGCAAAACTTCTATGTAATTATAATTTTTATTTTAAAAAATCTTTTTTCATAACTGATTGGTATTATTTTAATACACTGAAAAAGTCTCTTCAACTTTGTTCCAGTTCCAGTTCCAGCTCCAGCTCCAGTCTAAAAAATACAAAGTTTGGTTTCTTTTCTTAAGAAGGAAACTGACAGATATCCCGATTTGGACTTTAAATGACGAGGGACGACAGATAATACAAATATGTCTGGAGGATGAGATGTGAGAGAAAAGTACTTAAAAGTCAATACAAAGTTATGTATTTAGTATTTATGTCACACAAGAGTCGCAACGTGGAGGCTGAAGCTCATCTTCTGACGCAGGGCCGGATAATGCGGCCAGGGCAGGCAGCCCCCGAATTTAAAAAAAGCATGTAAGTAAATAAAACGTTCAGTTTTCAAAAATACGCAAGTAAAAATTTTTGTACATTTCAAAAACATGCAAATAAAATTTTTTGTACATTTCAAAAATAGGCACATAAAACTTTTTGTACATTTCAAAAACATGCAAATACAAATTTTTATACATTTCAAAAATAGGCAAATAAAACTTTTTGTACATTTCAAAAACATGCAAATACAAATTTTTATACATTTCAAAAATAGGCACATAAAACTTTTTGTACATTTCAAAAACATGCAAATACAAATTTTTATACATTTCAAAAATAGGCACATAAAACTTTTTGTACATTTCAAAAACATGCAAATACAAATTTTTATACATTTCAAAAATAGGCACATAAAACTTTTTGTACATTTCAAAAACATGCAAATACAAATTTTTATACATTTCAAAAATAGGCAAATAAAACTTTTTGTACATTTCAAAAAAATGCAAACACAAAATTTTGTACATTTCAAAAACATGAAAATAAAATTCGTTGTACATTTCAAAAACATGCAAATAAAATTTTTTGTGCATTTCAAAAACTTGCAAATAAAGCATTTAACACTTTTCTCAAAATATGTAAATAGAACATTTTGCACTTTTCTGAATCAATTAACAAGAAAATTTTAAACTCATCTAAAACGTGTAAATACAAAATTTTGCTATACCAAAGAAAACCATAAATAAAATCAAAAGGGTGGTTATTGTATGGAAACAAATTGCTGCCTAAAAGCAATTGCATCGTCCGGCCCTGTTCTGACGTCTTCTTGACTCCTGCTCTATGCTAGCCGTTGGACTTCAAAGGGAAGTTGAGGATTTTCCAATGTTCCCATCATCCCCCATCATCATCCTCCTCATATTGTTTGAAATGTCAGTCCGTCGGTTTCTTCAACTCGACGGCCCAAACCGACGGCAGACGATACCATGGCTCAAGTTTGGAATTTTTTGGTGAACCGGAGGCCGGCAGAATCTTAAATGCTTGTACCTACCTACCTACATAAGATGCACACGTTGTTTACTGATACATAATATGATACAAGGAGCATTGCCATTACAAATATTTTGGAGGACTTTGTACTTTGCAGGTTGCTGTAGACAGGAGGGTACATACCTTGGCGCACGTAGAAAAATTGAAAATTCACTGGAGAAGAAAACTTTTAGAACAGTAGTTCACATAAGACACCATAGATATGGCGAAAACATGGGGGCAATGTGCTCAAACAAAAAGATCTTACGGTAATCTTATTGAAAGTACCCACCTACCTAACCTACTACCTAATTCGAATAACGATATTATAATTTTATACAGCCCGAGAATGTAATTTCATTATTTTCATTTCCAGCCGCGTTGGGTGACAATATTAATGTCCGTAAAATATTTTGAAATACAGAGGGTAGTTCTTGTATAACTTCTTGCGTGTAGTAGGTACTAACCTTACCCTATAGGTATCTAGGTCCTCTACGTGTGGACTAGTGTGTGACTAATTGTGAACATGAAATTTGGCATAAATTAAATAGGATTGCCCACTAACACTAAATTTATATAATTTGTAGGCCAGACTGCTGTATTATGTACTCGAGTTTTTCCAGTAGAGTTCACCATTACCATCCTCCTACGTCCTACAGCCAAGGCTCGAGTCCTCCTTTTTCTTGGTCTGGTGTCTGGTTACAATATGTTTTATGATAAATAGCTCTTCCAACCATGTGTGAAGCACATCGTAAGTATCTACGTATCCACAAAGATACCTTTATGGCCTCACATTACATGCAACTGGAACTGGGGACGCGGAGTCTCTGGTCTCCGGGATGAGGATGATCATCTGTATCAGATGAACCACGGGGAGAGAACCGAGAGGCCGGGTGCCGGCGCCGGGTATTTAATCATGGCACAATCTACAAATATCTACTACATTCTGCACAGTGTATGCGAAGCAGTACCGATACCGACACCGACACCGATACCGATACCGGTACCGGTACCGGTACCGGTACCGGTCCTGCTGAGACTTCTAGACTCTAACGGACAGGGAACTGGAGTCGAAGAAATAATTTTTTTTTCAAAAAAAAGCGCAAAACATATATAGGCAACGAGGGCGGAAAACGAAAAGAAGACCGGGACTTGGATTTGGCTCGTGAAATTTAGAACCAGTAACTCCATCCACACATCTTGCCGTGAGGCGTGAGGGACGTCGGACGTCAGGGAGTGAGGCCCGGTATTCAGTAGCATACATCCTCATATGTTATTATTACATGGCATCTCGTATGAGCTATGATTATGAGATATCAGGACTGTTTCACTGTAACTATTACGATACCCCATACTAAGGGGCTACCAGCATAGCAGTAGCAGTAGCAGTGTATAAATCGTTCCAACTATGAGGGAGAGGCAGAGAGAGAGAGAGAGTTACGAGATAGTTTTTTGACGTTTTTGAGATCTCAAAAATGATTTACGTCATTTAATAATTAAATTTCTTTTTTGGCTGAGCAGACTGAAAAATAAATCTAATGCCTATAGCTCACATAGTTCCCTATATGCTTTCGCGGTCCTCTTGCTGAGTAGCCATTTCGTACCAACCAAGGCCAAGCCAAGATGGACCTTCAAACTTCATACTTACAGATAGCTATATTCGCTTTCAATGTATTTTTTTTTAAAATTAAGATTTTACAGAATCTGAATAAAATAAAGGCTATGCGCTCACATTCATTTGACGTTCTTAATTAAATTTCGATCTTATGATGGCAGAGCAATATGTATAGTATAATACAACGGTAGAATGTAGTATGTAGCAACTCAAACCCAAAACCTTAACTTTTACTTGCACGTTTCCATTGAGATGGGAAAGAATAAAGCGGTCGTAAAATATATCATATAACTTGATCGATTCTCCTTCTAATGCTAATTTTAATGACAACTTCAGTCGCAAATGGCAATGGACAATGACCAATGACCAATATCCATAGTGCCAGTGCCAGTGCCAGTGACTCAAAGGCCTGTGACGTGTGTTATAGTAATATAGAAGTAGTAATGAAATGCTCCTCTTTTTTTTCCATTTTTCTAGTAAAGCAATAATACCTGCCTCAGAGTATGGATAAAATTCCAGTAAAAAGTAAATATGTGCATGGGAGAAAATATGTGTGGGCCAATATGCCAAAATGGTAAGGAATGATGAGGGTCAGGGTGTAAGAGAATGACCGGAATTTTACTCCACTCTGCACTTTTCATTTTCGACCATGTTCCAGGTTCCAGAGCTCTGTTCTATTTTCTATTCAGTCCTCCACAAAATGTCTACAGAATATTAAGTACCTACAGCAATGTATGGATATGTATGTGTGTTATTTACGCCTTCTTTCATGTCATTTGGAATTTGGAATTTGCAGCATTGGCATTAGAATTGGGATGCATACATGCTGCCTGTATATTAGTGGGACAGGAGCGCAGTGGCTGTATATCATATGACACGTATATCTATCAAGAAAAAAATGTAAAGATCACCTGGACAGTATTTTAGTGCACCATTACCGTTACTAGAACCTTTCCTTTGATCTTCGTGTCGACGTCGACGGTGGGAACCAATTCAATGCCATGGATGTAGTTATTTTATGCAGTTAGATTTAGTCTGGCTTTTCTGGGGCGGGTGTGCATATATAGTGTACATAATATCGTCTGAGAAGAATCAAAATGGGCCGTATCCATTTTCAGCTAAAAAAATGCACTATCTACAAACAAAAATTAGCATATGATCATGAAAGCATGTACCTAAATATATAGCACATTTAAAAATTTTCAAATCAAGTATATCAATTTGCACTTTTCAAAAGCATGTAAATAAAAGAATTTGCACTTTTCAAAAGCATGTAAATAGAACAATTTGCACTTTTCAAAAGCATGTGAATAAAAGAATTTGCACTTGTCAAAAGCATGTGAATAAAAGAATTTGCACTTGTCAAAAGCATGTGAATAAAAAAATTTGCACTTTTCAAAAGCATGTGAATAAAAGAATTTGCACTTTTCAAAAGCATGTGAATAAAAGAATTTGCACTTTTCAAAAGCATGTGAATAAAAGAATTTGCACTTTTCAAAAGCATGTAATTATTACTGTGCACATCTATCCTGTTGTTTGACATAGCTCATTTTAATTCCAGCTTAAATTAGCTCAATAATAAATTATCAAAAAAACATGTAAATAAAATATATTACAAATTTCAAAAACATGTAAATAGAACATTTTACACTTCAAAAAACATACAAAATAAAAAATTTGCGCTTTCAAAAATTAGTAATTAACATTTTAAGTATACATCTCATTTAACA
The DNA here is from genome assembly GCA_949802685.1 of Dicyrtomina minuta. NCBI lineage: Eukaryota > Metazoa > Arthropoda > Collembola > Symphypleona > Dicyrtomidae > Dicyrtomina > Dicyrtomina minuta. The sequence continues at coordinate 10,493,336 of OX461809.1, read as the reverse complement.
TTGTTCTTTTTGACGTAGGTACCTAGCTTATTTTGACTCTAGCCTAAATTTTAAATTGGATATGCGTCATTTTGATTCTTCCCAGATAAAATATTTCCATTATGTATGTACGTTGGACTTGGACAGATGTAAGGTCCTTTATGTCCATACCTACCTACTTGGGTAGCCAAGATAGGATCGCGTATGAAATCATGGCAATGGAATATAACTCTCGTAAAATAGTGATATAAAAAAAGTCAGACATTTTGATGAGGTATGTGGACAAAAAGATGTCATTAGAGGACTCTGCTGCTCCCCGTATCTTCCCTCATCTGTCTCCCTTTCACACCCATTCTTTTCGACTTTAGTTGTAGGAATGTAGCATGTAGTGCACACCACCCACTTTTTCAAAATTCCAATGCAGTCCATGTAAAATGTGTAATTCAATAATGCAAGGCAGTCTCCTTATTTTGTTTGGAGAAATAACCACGAAACCAAACCAAAAGCCGTGTGCCATGTAGAACTGTAGAAGTGGAGTCCTGGATTTTAGATGGAATTATCTGGAATGCCCCTGAGTCATTATACAAATAATAAAATTTGAAAATATACCCCAGTATGTACCTCCCTACGTATTTAGGACCAGGACCAGAACCATAGTGCATATCTAATCCGCTTATGACGCAATATTGGTATCAGCTTCAGTTATCGCAATCAGTATATTTTACCTATCCCATTTTTAGAGGCAAGAAAATGGCTGCTCTCAAGAATAACACTGCCAGATATATGGACAGGCCGGAAGCGGAGCCGGATCCGGAATGGAGGGAGTCAGGGCCGGACGAAGGAATTGGTTTTAGGCAGCAATTTGTTTCCATACAAAAACCACCATTTTGATTTTATTGATGGTTTTCTTTGGTAAAGCAAAATGTTGTATTTACATGTTTTAGAAAAGTTTAAAAGGTTCTTTTTACTTGATTCAGAAAAGTGCAAAATGTTCTATTTACGTGTTTTGAAAAAAGTGTTAAATGCTGTATTTGAATGTTTTTGAAGTGTACAAAAATTTGATTGTTGCATGTTTTTGAAAAGTCAAAATATTCTTTTTACATATTTTTGAAAACTATACAAAATGTTCTATTTACATGTTTTGAGAAAATTCAAGCAACGGGGGCTGCCTGCGCTGGCCGCAGTATCCGGTCCTGGAGGGAGTGATAAGAGTTTATTAAGGATGTCGCTAAGTGCAATTTATATGTAATACCTAGTGCAGTAATATATGTAGGTATGTACGACCAAATCGAAAATGAAATCAAGATGGAGACGCATTTTAAATCACAATGGGAGTGCAGTGGTTGTAAATGAAACGTGGTTTTAGTGTAGGTGTATAGTATAGGAAGTAGAATAATTCTATATTATTTGTGTAGCTAGGGATATGAATGTATGTATACGCATATCCTTAGAAATATAAAACACATGGATGACTTTGAACTGATTTTATTAAGAGATCATAATACCAGAACCAAATCTGGAATCAGAATCAGAAAAGTCAGACTCACTCAGATGTAGGGGATATATATCATGTATAGTCAATAGTATAGTAGTGGTACGGGGTACGGGAACGGATTCAAGAGAACCGGTAACCGATGCCGGTAACCGGTAACCGGTAACCGGAATCAGAGTCGGAATAGAATCAATTCAGATAATTCAATGGATGCATAGTGGAATAGCAGACCACCAATTTAGAGATATAGTCTTGAACGGAACTTAAACTTTTCCCCCCTCCTCTTCCCATTCCCGCCTTCATCCTCACATTCTTCATCGTTTTTTTTTTATTTTCTCTCATTCTCTCTCAAGCCAAAAAGTTCCCAAGTTGACAAGTTGGGATTTCTAAAATTCCAACTTATTCAAGTTGGAGGCTTAGAAAACATAGTATAATGGGGACGCATTGACGCATCCAATGATGATGATAATAATTGTAGATGTGACTATGGGCATGGCCATGCGGGGATGGGGATGTTGGGTTTTGGGCTAATGGCGGTGACGGGACTTTGATCAGCGATCATTTCTACATCACGACTGATTAAATGATTCACTATATACGACATCATGGGAGTACACTATCAGAGCGACAGGAGTAGCTTTCACTTTACTTCAAATTGCCTCTTCCAATAGTTATGCCTTGAACACTTCCTTGCGTGTTAGGTGCGCTCCATTAAGTAGGTTCAGTTACCGTATTTGACGGAATGAGCGGGAGGACGGATATTAATGTTTTTGGACTGACCGCAAATATTAATTTCATTTTAAGTTTACGATAAAAAAAATTAATGTTTGCAAAATTATGCTTAAAATCCCTTTTTTAAAATCAAATTTGACCAAAATGTGTTACTTGTATCATTCAGCAGTATTTGAGCCCCGGGAATTATTCGAAAAAATACGGTACATCTTAAAGTAAAGTATGTGGCTAGGTATAGGCATATACTATATACACATAGGCATATACATATATCTCATGTTTATCCTCAAGGCTAACTATCAGTAATCGGAAGCTTTGACTTTATAAGGTAAAAATATGTGTGTGTGATTGTAAGAAAAATAAATGAACTTTATCAATAGCTACGCTATGGCATTAAAAATGTCCAAAGTCATTCATAAATCACACTACTTTTTTAACAACCATTTTTATAGTTGTAGTAGGGCATTTGCTACTCAGACATTTTCTAACCGGAGGTGAGATTCCCACTTCAAATATACTAAATGTTGCAAGTAAAATTGTAAATGATTAGTGGAATAGGCTCCTGAATGCTTCTATCTTATTAGCAAATACAACTGTTGCAGTGTCACTTATTATTTTTCAACGAGTTTCATTAACTTTCATATTCCGTAAACCAGAGCAGAAAAGCAAATATTTAATTCATGGGTTTGTGAATAGGTATCAAATTTATGGAAAGTTGCCCGAGTAGCAAATTTCCGGTTTCAATTCTAATGTGTTAATTTTTGAAAAGCAATAAATGTGTTTTTAAAAAGACACAAAATCTCCTAACCGCGTATTTTTGAAAAGTGCCACCATGTTCTAACTGCGAATTTTTGAAAGGTTCAAAATGGTCCCACGATGTATTTTTGAGCAATGCAAAATTTTATAACCAACTATTTTTGAGCAACGCAAAATGTTCTAACTACCTATTTTTGAACAGTGTAAAATGTTCTAACTGCGAATTTTTGAAATGTTCAAAATAGTCCGACGATGTATTTTTGAGCAATGCAAAATGTTATAACTAACTATTTTTGAGCAACGCAAAATGTTCTAACTACCTATTTTTGAACAGTGTAAAATGTTCTAACTGCGAATTTTTGAAATGTTCAAAATAGTCCGACGATGTATTTTTGAGCAATGCAAAATGTTATAACTAACTATTTTTGAACAGTGTAAAATGTTTTAACTGCGAATTTTTGAAGCGTTCAAAATGTTATAACTACGTTTTTTTTAATTCAAAATTTCAAACCGCATGTTTTTTAAAAGCACAAAATTTGTTTTTTAAACAGTAATTTAATAATAAGTTGCTTTCAACTGTCCTTGAAAAATGTCCTGAGCACATAATTGCATATAGAACCGTCTAGATGATGTACCTAGTCTCAATTTCAATGAATCAACTTTAAACTTTTAACTTAAGGTATTTTCCACTTTTGCAAAACCTCATGTCTGAACTTGATTTAGTGTTGTTGGGTTCATGTAGTTCTTACATTGTCAATTATATAGTTCTAACCGCGAAAGCAAGTTTTGATTTTCCGAGTACATGTGTAGTGAACTGTAATGTAAAAAGTTCATAATTGAGTATGTATGTATTTGTAATTTTCCATGCACATGACAGGCGTACCTACATATTAATACGGAATAAATATGCACTATTTTAAATAGAAGCTATTCAGATACACAGTAAAAAAATATTCGAGAAATTTTCTTTACGGATACAAAAGCACTAATGTATTAAGCAATCTGCGAGTTTCCAAAAAACAATCGAAAAGCTACCAATTTTTTTGTTGTAATAATATAAAATAATTATTATTAAATAAAAGGAATTATTTTTGTGTTTTGCATTAATTAAATTTTGCTGACTCATTGAAATTAATAGTTAATTTTTCAAATTAGCATATTCCTCTGGTAGGAATTAAAATGCTGATTCTGTTAAAAAATTGTATCTACTTAAAAAATCACGCTGCGTGTTCCATCTCTGACACCCGCCATAGTTAAGAAAAAATCTGAGTAAAAGTTTTCCGAGCACATATCACACATTTTGGCGGATAGAAAACGTTCCAAATGTATTATCGGAGTTGCGAAGCAGGAAAATAAAATCACACATTTTACAGTGTATCCCAATCAGTATAAAAGTAATGAAAATGAAATATATTTGAGGCTTTTGGGACGAACGCCTATGGGTTTAGCCACAGTCATAAATTGAAAACTTTCGTTTGGAATGAGTGCATATAGTATTTTATTATGTATATGTATACAGTATATGTCATGTATTTGAATTGTGAGCTATCTTTTATACATTCCGTTAAAAACTTTTAGAGGACTCTCATGAACTATTTTGACTATTTCCTTGTCATTTTATTACTTTCAAAATTAATGTGAAATCTTATGACAGGATATTTTATTGGCTATATGATTCAAACCGAAAAAATAAAGGTCATGGCAGAATGTCAAATGTCGTGTACCTGAACCTGAACACAGAATTTTGTGGGATCTACATGTTGAATAGAATTGAAGATGTAATACTCGTCCCTCCATTTCAAATTATTCAAGTATAATAATTATGTACTTTTCAAAAAGTTTAATTTCTTTAATACCTTTCAATCATAAAATAGTTGCCCGTCTGGTCCTGCGAAAAGTTAAATCACACAAGTTCATTCACACTAAAATTCTGACAGATCTGGTGGATAACTTCGATTTCAATTCCATCACAAAACTCCCAAAAAAAGGAAATGTTTTTTATTCTTAAGTGCAATCTCCTATGGTTCTATGGTCCGGGTGGAATCGGAATCAATAAAAGGGGACTACTACTACACAAGAGGTAAGAAAATTAATTTTGTAAGAAAAGTCTTGGAAGATTTTTTTTTGTGGACGGCAACGAGAGGATGTCATTGTATTGTGTAGCGTCCTGAGTGGTTCCGAGTGCGTATATATTTTTGTATGAACTTGACATATGCGTGCACTTGATCTGTTGGCGTTGGCTAGTCTCCTGTGACTGTCGCTCCTTCGGCTTCCGCGTCGTCCTGCATGGACCCCTCGTACTTTTTGACTTGGGTGACAACGACGAAGACGACGACGACGACGAAGGGAATTCGAATTTTCGAAAAGGACCATAAGACCAAAGTCAAAGTCAAAGACCAACAGAGTCAAAGTCAAACCATGTAGATAAATTCCAAACAAAATTCCTTCACGTCCTTCACATTCGTACATGTCAACTTTTCCAATTTAGTATTGAGAGAGAGAGAATAACATGTTAACGGATGCTATAATAATGGGAATGGGACTGTTGGCTCCGGTTCTTAGCTCATCTACTCTCTCAGCTGCCTCTAAAATCGTCCTGAGTTGAGGGAAGCTTCTCTTCTCCAGTCAAAGTCAAGTAGTCAAGAATTTGAAGAAGGGAAGAAAAAAAACTCCATACATCTCTCTGAACTGTGAACTCGAAAAGTCTGTCAAATGATCTTAGCTAATTTGAACGGACTAACTTCTTTATATATTTTGCGCTTTAACGGATTTTCTATAGTGAATAAAAATGGAACTTCTAGTCCAACTTTAACTCAAGGAACAACTTGAGACTCGGTATTGGCAGCGGCATCGGCAGTGGCAGTGGCATTGCCGGCATCGGGATGAGTTCAATGGCAAAATCGCATTCAAGAAATCCTATACTTTCTCTCTCACTCTCTCAATTCGTTTTCTCTACAGTCTACATACAAATAATATTCTCTGGAATAACAAAGGGCCTCTAACCTCCATGTGCTGTTCAAAACATTTTCTGTATTTTTATATTAAATTGTTCGACTGATTTCCTCCTCCTCCTCCTCCTCCTCCTTCCTACTTTCATCTTTGAAAATTTTTGCGAACGGTATTCAGAATGGAAATAAAAAAAAATAGAATGAGTGGTGTCTACGGAATTTAGGTAGGTACTTGAAGCACACAGTGCGTGCAGAACTTGAGCGCTCTAGTTTCTCTCTTTTTCTTTCACCCGGACCAGAACCCGGACCAGAACCAGAACCAGGATCAGGGGAACATTTCTATAGTCAATAATAAGGGCAAAATGGAACTTTTCCCAGCTGGTGTAAACTTTTGGGAAGAAGTTACTACTTGGATTATGTTCTAATAGTACGGTGTGTGTATGGGCATAGGCACAGTGTAGAGGCTATAAGATTCACTACAGAATTAATTGAAAAAGGCCAAACTATAATAATGTAATCATGTTTTTTTAAAAAGCAAAATGTACTATGTACTTACGCATAATAAGTATTGATAGTCAAAATGAGAAATATGCAGTTATGTTGTAGGTGTTTTGACTTAACTTGACTTTAATTTTTTTTTAACGCTACAGTTCATTGTGCATTTTGTGAGTAAAGAACCTAAATGACCCATTTCTATTTTATGAGGAAAGCGAAATGTACTATATACAAAAAAAACCATGTCAAGGTACTAAAAACATGTAAGTACTGTAAATAGAACATCTTGCAACTTTCAAAAACATGTACCTACCTACATGGAACATTTGGTAATTTTCAAAACCGTAAATAGAACATTTTGCAATTTTCAAAAACATGTAAATAGAGCATTTTGAAATTTTCAAAAACATTCAAATAGAACATTTTGCAATTTTCAAAAACATGTAAATAGAGCATTTTGCAATTTTCAAAAACATGTCAATAGAGCATTTTGAACTTTTCAAAAACATTCAAATAGAACATTTTGCAATTTTCAAAAACATGTAACTAGAGCATTTTGAACTTTTGACAAACATGCAAATATGTAGAACATTTTGCAATTTTCAAGAACATGTAACTAGAGCATTTTGAACTTTTCAAAAACATGCAAATAGAGCATTTTGCAATTAGACCATTTTGCACTTTTCAGCACCAAGAAAATAGAAAAATTTACACTTTTTAAAAACTCGCAGCAGTTTTACACATCAATTCCCTTATTTAGTGTTCTCTCTCATAGCTCAATTTAATCCTAGCTTAAAGTGGATATGAGCCATTTTGATTCTTCACTCAATATATTTTAGCCACCCTCCTATACGTATTTTTTTTAATACATTCAGAAACACGTGATAGATATACCTGCCCTACCTCCACAATACTATAACCTAACCCACAAAATAAATTATGTCCATAATTTGCCTTACTTACCTTAACTTCCACATGAAAACGGATACGGAGTACGACCCAACAACACAGGAAAATCAAAACTAATCCAATATCTCCCAGAAAATGAAAAAAAATAAAGCTATATAAAAAAGAAAGAAGAAATTACGAAAAATAAAATATCATTGTAAAAGTAGTGAACTTTAATATTTTTATTAAAATTACAACTTTTTTCATCAACCCAATTAAGTTTGAGGACTCACAAAAAAATTCTTTACGTTCACTACATACATGCATAATGAATGACAAAATTGGACGCATGGAGACGTTCTAAACCTCAACGCCGTAAACTCAAGGCCTTCTAACTTTAATACTATTAATATAAGAAAATAATAAAAATGGTGAATATTTAATTGCTAAAATTCTAATTCTAATCGTAAGAAGATTTGTTTGAGATAAACTCCTAAAGGAAAAGTCCAACACAGTCACTGACTCTGAAAATAATTTTGACTATATCCCTATAGCCTATAGACCGTAAATTCTCTATAATAATAGTACCAACACCAGAACCAGAACCAGACCAGTGCCGGCTGCCGGCTCTATATAGTACAGATTTTTTTGTGCCCCGCGTAATAATTCAATTATTGAAATCTCCTGAGAATGGATAAGGATGAGGATTGCGATTGAGGGAGAGAGACTTGAAGGGGGGGAAGGGAAGACATAGCGGACATGGAGTCACCCAAGGGTATGAATTAATTATTATCTTGCGAATGTACATAACAAAGCTTTTCATCCTTGAACACATGGTCTTGTAGGTGTAGGTACTTTGACTCGGGAATTTCTCTCTCTCTCTTCATTTGTTATGGGGCTTCTTTATTAGAGAATGGGGACTCGGGATGGGTATAAAAGGAGAGGGCTGAGGACGCGAACCAGATTTCTCACAATTAACTCAGCACTTTCAAAACTTACTTTCATCTCTTTTAATTACATTCTCTCGATCTGACTCAAGCAAATGAAGTTCTTCAACTTTCTTTCCTCTCCTCTCTCCATTTTATCCACATCTCCAAATAATAAGTAGTTTCTGTGTGTCTCTACGGAGTCAGTATTGGAGCATGTGGGAAGAGTAGAATAGTATATCAGTATAACTCTCTGTACTTAAAGAAATAGCGTCGGCATAGGCAGATGATCCAGAAGGAAAAACTTATTTAGGAGCATAACAATATGCAAAATGTAATGTCCAGATAATTTTTAATTTTCACAGTTTTACTTGCATGTTAGTATTTGGTTACTAATAAATCAATTTATTTTAAATTATTATAATAATTATATTCAATTAGTGTTAAGCACAATGGTTCAAAGTTTGATTTAATTTTAATTTTTTGGAAACATTGAAGTAGATGTAGTGTAAGATACGATGTGGTCAGAGCTCACATAGGTGTTACTGGTCTGACTTCAATCCATGATTTAATTTGTGGGAGATTATGTACATTGGATTTGTGAACTTTGAGAGCTGGGTAGCTCCCATCTAAATTAAGATTGAGAAAACTCTCCAGGAAGTCCACATAGTGAGCAACGAAGAAATCAATCCAGGTGTACTTCTTCCCTACAATGTACATCCCACCATTCGCCTCCACATCTTTGCTGAACGTCCCGAAATATTTTGGGATTTGAACGTTGACAAAATTCTCTCGAACCTCAGCTTTCCTTGCCTCGTCCGTCTCCACAAATAATGGACGGCATTCTATGGAATTAAAAAAAAAGATAATTATTGACATTAAAGAAGAATGTCAGTGTACTATGCTGATCATTAAGGGTAATATAAATGTACAAAGCCAACGCACCATACTGTAAGTGTATACTAATTTCGTACGTAGGTAGATACTGAGATTAGCAAATTAATCTATAAAAATTTCGAAACAATTTATACTGTACCATTTAGTAAGTCTTTAAGTGCGTCTCCATACTCATCACACTTGGCTGACTCAAAATTATCTGAGCCTGCTAACTGAAATTTCTTTCCAAGGTAGCGCCCGATGGCAAAGGACTGACTTAGTTTCAAACCATTCTCCTCTAACAGTGGCAATGTACCCCATGGATAATCTAGAATAAATATATTTTTGTAATAATTAAATATTTTTCAACTACGCCTGGGACTCAACTGTGTGGCTTTAGAAAAATTAGAAATCGTACGCATTTTGAATTTTTATATTTTTTGTATACCGTACCGTCACACTGTAGTGTCTTTAAGGAAATTACCGAGAGTATAATATGAAGAGGCTTTTTTAAACGATTTAATTAAGAAAAAAACATTATAAATTGTAGTTTGTTTTAATTGACATTAGAAAAATTACTTACTGTTTTTGACAGCAGGCCAGTTAGCTCTGTCCAAGCGCTCATCCTCAAACTCTACATTTGCGTAGTGAAAAATATACCGAATGGGCTCAGCAATCCCTTTCAGATTGAAATAAATTAGTTTGTAGTTGGATGACATAGTATTTCCAGCTTTGTGTTATTTTAAAATTTGACACGTAGAGGAAGTTACTTACACCGACACGGGAAAGGGAGACGTCCTAAGGAAAAATGTGACTTTTGCTTATGTTTGAATGAAGAGCCGAAGCCAAAGAGAGATTAATATAGATTACTTTGCGAGATTAGCGTGTGCGGAGGTGGACGGTATCCTCACAACTGACTGTGATTAGAGTATTAGAGAGTCAGAGTCAGATGTGTCAGTGTACTAAAAAAAATATTATCGTACTCTTTTGTACAAATAACACTATCTCACGATGGTCCATAAACGACGTCTTCAATTCACGACCATATTATGTAATTAATTACGATATTTTTACTGTAAAGGACCACTGTCCTGAATTGGAAAAAAAGTCCGACCCCCTGTCCATTAACGACGTGAGTAATGGAAGGCTCCTCAAGTGCTGAATACAAATAAAAACATTTTATTATTCCTGATAAACAAAGTCCTCATACATTCACATGATCGTGACGTCAGAGGGGCGAGACAGGTGAGACTACCAACTACCAAATCCAAATCCAACGCGTGACAAGATGACAATTGAATACTGAATATATTGACATTGACAGTACCAAAAGGCAATGCATAGTAATATTATCATTCATTAATTCATTTCATTATCTACTTACTCATGACGATTCCATAATCCGTAGTACCCCATAATATCATCATGTACTTAACTATCAACGGCAATTATTGTTTACCTAACTATAATATAATCTTATGTAATTAAGTTGCTTCCAAAGCAAGTGAAACGTGAGCATGGAAATTTCTTGTTCATGGGAGATTGTGATATTTAATAATACATTATAATGTACAGGAGTAGTAAGATTTAACACGGTTTTAAGTTCCTTGAAAATACCACAAAATTGAAATAAATTATTCTTACTTAGCAAAGTACTTAAAATCTGTGAAAAGAACTAATTAACCACGAAATAATAATATTATACCATTTTTGCCCTATATATTACTATGTACTACTAGTCGATTGCCTGGTGGAAGGTGGTTTTTGCTTCAGCAGCTGATTGACTCGGTTTCTATCATAAGCAACACAGTACTGTCATTCCACATTCAGTCATCGTACAGTACACAGTGTGGAATTTGCTGCTGTTCCCAAATTATTTATTTTTGTGTGGTGTTTGACACCGTTGGGGTTGGGAAGAACTGATAGCTGGGTGAGATGGAGAAAAATCTGGACATTCTGATGCAGGTGGTCTGAATCTCAGGTAAAGTGTCCATCTTCCCCATTTTACTGGATTCTTTTTGTCCTGATAATTTTTGACAAAAATATTCTTTATCTGTAGGTAAGGGGGAAGGCGTGGCTTGAGCATATCTCAGTGGTACTCTCTCTTATGGGCTACACTGCAAAAATGTACATTTTTAGTACGTGGGGTAGATACTGGAGAGGGCAGCGCTCGCTTTTCCCTTACTACAAGGACTTAAACCCGTATTTGTTATTAGTGTTGGTGGTACTGGTAGGGCTGAGCAGTGGATGGTTCAAAATGTTTTCAAATTCAGGCTGAAGCACGAATTTTTTTGATGATCTTATTGTTTGTATTCCATTAATTATTAGTTAATTATCCTACGAATTTAATTAAATACAATTTTGTTTTGAGGCATTTTATTAACTACCTCAAAATAAAAGAGGATTTATTTACAATGCACTCATTACAAGTTTCAGTTTCAATTTCAATTCTGCATGGGAATTGTTGACATAAAGATAATAATAATATGTAGTACTTACATGCGTTTTGAGGAAATCGACTTAAAAAAGGCCAACATATCAAGATCAAATAGAATTCAAGGGTACCTAAAAAATTCTAGTTTACAGTTTTGAGATCGTCTGTTATTGAGATGTGCGTGACCTTTTTTAAACCTATTTTATTGAGGCGGAACAACGTCCTTAAATAAGTCAAAAAATAAATCACAAATGAATTTGAATTTGCAATTTGCAATGTTGTATAAGGAATAATCTGTTTCCTACACAAGGCGGCCTGTTATCATCATTATGCACAGCAAACATCTGCTCCCATCTTACTTCTTTTTCTTTTATTATTCAAAATTGCTGAATTTTAGATTGGGACCTTGAATGGCTCCGTTTTATAAAGAATATTTAAATAATTAATAATCAGCAGTTAGGTAATTTCTATTCCATATAATATGGAGACTTTGGAATTGCCAGTGTCAGTGCTTCGTGATTCAAATAGTCAATATTGTGCAATATTTGGGTTTTTTAAATTACAGAATACTAAGTAGGCTGTATCCTCAAGTACAGGACAGCATTGTAATGAAGTAACGAAGTCGTCAAATACCCACCACCGGAATGCGAGTTCCGGATTTGCAGATATGATTAATGTAAGTGTAATTACTAAGGTATTATCTTACCTTTCCCCGAATGAATGCATGTATTAAAAGTTAGACAGCAGCAGATGGCTGTCAAAGGCTGATTGAAAATGTGTCGTAAACTTATAGTATGTTATATTTGGAATGTGGAACTTGACTGTACTGCTAGACCCTAATTACGTTGACCATTTGAAGTATAATTGTAACGGTACCTACTTGAGTTTTGACAGTTAAGTAAAATTGAAACAGCAATAATTGTGAAACCAGGATAATAGAGAAGTGGATTAAGACAAGGAAGTTTGAAGTTGAATTATGTAATTGTCCAAGTGCTGTTCCAGTCTCAATCTTAACGGTGTTTCCTTCTATTCCTCATTTTTTTATTAGAAATAAAAGCACCAGCACATTTTTTGATCAACGTTGCTGGGTCGCACCTCCTTCTACGTTCAAAAATGAGAGAAGGAATCTGAAAATTGTAGTTTACGACAAAGTGTGATATAGACAAGCAATGCAATGATGTTTCGGAAATGCTGGTTCCTATGGTGGGCCACCGTGACAAGTAAGCTCTCAGCTGGGGTTGGACAATGCTTTCTTTATCTACCTACTTACTCCATGTAATACTAAGTATAACACTTCTAATGTATTTGAATTAGGTTGCGTCTTAACTGTAGCTGGCTTGCTGCCCCAAGTTAGTCAAGAAGGTTTACTACGGCCATACAAAAACTATGCAGATGTTACTTTGTTTCACTACTATGTACCCACTGAAGTTACCCGAGCTACATTTGAATTTGCGGCATTTATGGACAGTCAAGATTGTACCATAAAAGATGTTTACATGTAATCAAATAAATGTTTTAATGCTCTCTAACTATCTTTCTCGTTTTCTTGCTTTTTAGTAATTTTAGTCAGCTGTGCGTTTGAAGGTGTTATTATGCTGGGATTTTTCAAATGCTATTGTAAATATTTTACTAACAAATTGATATTCTCTAATATATAGATATCTTCAGCATGGGAGTTATCCTGTCATGTCTGCAGACAATTCAACATTTCCTCCTAAAATGTACGTCAACAGAACATCAATGTTCAATTTAAAACTAAAGTCAGCGTATCAACCGCAAGATACTACTATATTCCCAGTGTATGATCCATTGCCTGGAAGTTGGTTTGCTGCTGCTTATTTGCCAAACTGGGATCAGCATGTACAGCAGGAGGTGAGAATAAATTGTATTAACTCTTTGGATTGTATTGGAATGTCACGAAAGGCTTCACAGAAATTTGAGATTAAATGTTTTCACACGTGTTTTGTATGTTTTTTTTAAACAGGGAATCGGACACAAATGCCAGTATAGTTTAGGCTCTATAGCTCTGTGGACACAGGTTTCTAATGTGGAGACCATTCCATTAGAAAGTACTACAAGACTGAGTAGTGAAGAAAGATTCACGTACTTGAAGTAAGTATTTGCCAGAGTCAAACTAATAACAGTTACGCATGTTTTCATGTTTCTATTAATTGTGGAAATTATGTCGTATGATCACTAGCTACGACCGATAAATTAGTAGTAATAAATCATTATTTACCAAATATTAATTTATGCATTGTATGTTTGACTTTTTTTTAGATTTTATATTCCATCTGGGATTTGGGAATTCACCCTAAATATAAATGACTGTATATTCAGATCTCCATTATACCGTTTAGTAGAGAATCAGTTTGCTACGAATGAGCACAACAGAGTACAAACTAACAATTCCACCATAAGAAATGAAACAGCGACGGACGCCGTGTGTGTGCAGAATATATTTTTACGCGCCAGAGCACTTCCAACTTATAAAACGAATCCTAATACTAGTGTACTTTATGAACGGAATGGTTCATTTTTTTTACATCAGGAAAGCTTGCCTTTCACTGATTCGTATTACTATCTTCTCATAGAAGCTAATACTAAAGTATCCTATAATATCAACATCATCACCAGAGGTTTGTTCTTAGTACATTTTAGAACAGCATTTTAAAGTAAAATTATTAAATATTATTATTATCCATGTCATTTTTTTGAATTTGTAAATTGTACAGAGTGTCCCATGCAAATTTTGGGCAAAAGATTTATTCAGCATTTCGCTGGGGTCACAATGCCTGCTAATATGAAAGAGCAAGCCGTTCGCATGAATTTTACAAACGGAACCAAAGAAGCAAGTGATCTTGTTAAACCTGGTTGTGACTGTGTCTCTATCTTTCGACTAAATCGTATTAAACACGCACAAGATTTTTCTGATACATTTTTACTGGAGGTAAGAACATAATTTTCTTTATTCTTTAATATTCTTAAGCTCTTGTGATCCCTGCTTACAAGAAAACATGGCCGTATTTCATAGTTTAAAAAGAAATAAGAAATCATAATAATCTAATCGGACTCATTCATATTTTCCCCAGGGAAAAGAATATTTTACCACTTGGCTAGCGCTAACAGATACGAAACCAGTAGGAACGTCATTAAAAATTCTCCCATATGTTGACATTGGAGGAACATTATCAATCAGCATTCACATGGATGAACTTCTTCTTGTAAGAATTTAATCACGTATACAGAAACATTGTACTTCTTTATTAATTTTTTGAAGTTACTGTAATTATTTTACTTTGCGATCCCAAATTTCAGAATGCAACAAACCAAGAACTTCATGTTACGGCCTGTGTACGAAAATCTCGTGCGCCTCAAACACTATGCTGCGCTTCTGACCCAGCAAACATATCGGACTGCTGCGAGGATGGACTAACTCTGCACATTACGTCAGAAAATGTGACCACGGTGGATGACATCATTCTCATTCCGTACCCCGAACCTGATATTTGGTTTATTTCATTTACGACTGTTTGCTTTTTGGAAGGGTAAGATATTCTTTATTTTATATCAATGGGCTTCGGTCAAATCTACTTGGGTATAAATTTTTATTATGGAATTCATTGTCATTACCATCAAGTGCAGTTATATAATAACATAAAAATTAATATTCCTGGGAAGTATAGTATCAATAATATGTAATTTTTAAATGTTAACAGTAATAGGGTCCCATGCGTAGTGGAAGAAGCACTTGTGTCTTTAGACGTACGCACACAACCTTGTGTTTTTACTAAACCAAGCTCTACAGGGTCAACAATTTACCCATGTGGTCAATACGGTCTATGCCAAGAAGTGCACAAGGGTCAATTTTTCTATACTACTTGCCATTGTATTGGAGGTATGATAATAATTTTGTACATTATGTATATCAGCTTATGCCTGTATTTAAAATCTGTTCTGTAAGTGTGTAAGGTATGGACTAAAGGTATATGGAATTAGGTATTTGAAGTTATTTAACAATCCTTTCTTACAGGAGATCGAGGATGGGCTTGCAGTGATGACTCCAAGGCTACTCCAGAGTATTTGCTAATCACGACAACACTGTTGCTCACCCTGAGCAATTTATTTTTCATACCTGCTATAATCTTAGCAATTCGACGAAGAATGTTCACACAAGTATTAGTTTATTTAGCAACAATGGTTTCATCAACTTTGTACCATGCATGTGACCAGGATATTTATGGATATTGTCTCACCCGGTATCAGGTAAGCAATCTTGATATTTTTGAGCCAGACCATCTTGCTTAGTATAAATAATAAATAAATTGAAATTAAAATGTGCTATTTTTTTATCCCAATAGGTGTTACAATTTTGTGACTTTTTCTGCTCAATTCTGGCTTTTTGGGTAACATTGATTGCTCTAGCGAAGAGTCCGCCCAAGTACGACTCAGTTTTGTACTTGTTGGGGGCAATGGTGATAGCTATCGGAGTTGAGTACAATCGAACGGGACTGATGGTTTTTGTTGTTCCATTTTGTCTTGGAATCGGTATTCCTATAAGTGTATGGACTTACAGAAGTATACAGAATAAAAGTATACTAACCCCGTCGTTGAATTCTGTACTTTTATTTTTACCGGGAGTCCTTCTGGGAGGTGCAGGACTGATCCTATTTGCATTTGTCGAAACAGAGGATAACTATAGGGTAATTTATTTTTTTGGTTTTTGTAATCAATTTAAATTTTGCGTATTCTCGCTGTTTTAAAAACCCTTTCAAATATAACATTATTAATTATTTTATTTGTACAGTACACACATAGCGCATGGCACGTTATCATTGCACTCTCCCTTGTGTACTTGCTCCCAAAAGTCGAGAAGAAAAAGGAAGAAGTAATCATGAATGGATATTTTGAACCAAATAATTCGTCTGAGCTTGCAGCTGTCAATGATATACAAGCACCGTCGTCCTCGAGTCCGGTTTTCTTTATCACCTCCGACTTGGATCACTTAGTTCAAGATCAATGTCAATAATTGTTTTAACTATTTTTTTAAACTCCGAAAAACGAATCATTGAATTTTAATTAATCCAAACAAATACTAAAGATAAAGCTTATTTGTAGCATAGTATTGTGTACCGTAGTCTAACGTTATAAACTTAAGATACTAATTATACGTTTTGCATGATGTCCACGATTAACATGCCATAAAACCATACGACAATGTCGATTGTACCCGTGACCCATATATTTAAGATAACGACTTACATAACATGTTTTAACTAATGATCCTGTTCGTAATAAAAACAGAAATTACAATTTTTAAACTTGTCAAGAATTATGATCTGAAATTATTCTCAAACATAGTGTGACTTTATGCCAACTTTTTTTGTACTGAACAATTGATATTGAATCATGCCTTTTAATCCTCTTAAAATTTGATTTCGATAATTTAATTGGAGCACTACTGCATATTGAGTTAGTTATTATTTAGCGTCATATAAGTCGACAAAACTTCCCCATACTCGATGTCCGATGTAATCTAAAAATTAAACCAACTGAGTTGCTGCGGGTTTTTAATCATTTCACTACTATGAAAAAAACTACAGGTATCATTTTGAGTAATCAATAGTTTCTTTCTAGTTCAGCAAAAAAAATCTTTTATTAATTTATTTTTTGTTTCAGATTTTATTTTTCTTGGCCTCAAGTTTCTTATCAAATTTATTTTGAAGTTAATTAATTACTAATTATCATTAAAAAAGAGGTCTGAATCTGAATTTGGCATTTTCATTTAGTATTAGTTCAGTCATCCGTCAACTACCATCATATTTCTGAAGAATGTGCATAATTTATAAAATTATGTAAATGGTGATATAAATCATAGAAATCTGGATGGATTCTCAAAGAGTAAGTATTAGAGTATCGTCCAAGTCGACCACTGTTCGTGTTAAATCAAAAGAGAGAACAAAATTTTCAAGAAATTGGCAAATATAAATCTGTCGAAGGATATAGAGGTTACTCGTGTGTGGGAGTATATAGCATATATACATAGTTAGCTGTAAGGATGGACGCAGAGTCCAAGAGAGCTTTACTTGACAGTGAGGATGGGGGAGAAGGACATGAGAAGAAGATGAGATTAAATACTAAAGTGGAGCCATTCAAGGACGATGGGGCTGACAACTGGGATGACAGTTTGATCCCAGACTCCCTTGTCCAAGAAATATGGGCAGAAACATTCTCTCCAGATGCATCCGACTCCTCGTCAGATGAGCCATACGAGTTCATCACAGACTCTGGGACAGCCATTACCCTCCTCAGAAAGAAAGACCGGAAGAACCGGGGTCAGCGACGGGCTCCTGAAGGGTCTTCAGAAGAGGAGGAAGATGAAGTGGAAACTGTCCCTTCCGTCCAAGATGTTGAGGGCGGGGTTCCAAAGTCTCAACTTAAAGGTTTGTGTATTTGTGTGTATCTTGTGGTCCGTCTCCACGTTTAAAATTTGCTGCACATTATGGCACAATTTGAATCTAATACATAAATTCGAAATGTTTTTATTCTTTTCTAAACGCGCCTTCCTTGCGTGTAGACATGTCAATCGAAGAGATCCAGCAATGCCTTGCGGACATGGACGAAGCAATGAATTTCATACTAGCGGAGAACATCGTTTTCGAGAGGACTATAGGGAGAATGGAGCAAAGGGATCGTGAGATCGAGGCGGCCATGCCAATATTCAAGTATAAGTATCCTTGGGAATTAGAGGATGACTCTGAGGGGAGCGATAAGGAAGATTCGAGTCAGAGTGGGAGCGACGATGACGATTGCTATGACGAAAGTGTGGATGGGAGTACTACGATCGTGGGTGGGGGAGGGGGTGGAGGAGGGGGCGGTGCGAGTGGTGCTGGTGCAGGGAGCCAAGAGGGCTTGAAGGAGAGCAGTGCAGGGAGCAGTAAGAGTAGTTATAGTGGGAGTAGTGGAGGTGATGACGACGATGACGATGGAGGGTTGACTATGGGGAGTGAAATAGAAAAAGAGCCAGAGGAATCCCAAGGGCAGCCACAAGAGGATGAAGAGGGTGAGATGATGGACTCACTCGCTGACGCTAAAAGACGGAAAAGTATGAAAAAATTGAAGAAAAAGAAGGAGAAGAAACAAAATCCTATGATTGGGCCGGATGGGAAAATCCGGGAGATTTGCGAGTGGGAAGATTCGGATGATGAAGAGTTTCAAGGGACATATGAAGCTATTCAACCCGCCAAAGAGATCTCTGTGTCGAGAGATAAATTCTTTGAAGGGATGCCCTTTGCTGACCGATATGCTATTCGAATGTACATTCAGTCCTTTGGGGAAATTGCCCCACCATATTTTGACTACATGCGCCACAAATATGGAAAACTCATTAATACCACGTACATGGGCAAGGACAGCGTCACTAGTGTGAGTCCCTATGTAGCACTATTATTTTTAGTTTTCTCACACAAAATTCGCATTAATTATTTCTGTTTCGAAATAGTTAATTAAGGTTATTTATGTGGTGTATATACGTATTCAAAATATTATATACTTCTTTTCAAGGAAGCCATTCAAGAAGATAATGACGATGAAATTAGGGAGCACCAGAAAATATTTGATGAGGTTGAAGGACTTGGGGATGAGGATCCAGATTTCCCGGGGTTTTTTCCTAGAAGTGCAAAAAGGTAGAATAAAACCCGGAAAAACAACTCTGTGTTTAACTGGAGTAGAATTTTATATATAGAATATCGTTTATAATTTCTGTAGATGCAATCATCACTGCAAAATGTAATTTCAAAAACTGTTACCAAATTTCAAAGTGTTTCTTTCAAAAAGTTTGAGCGAGAAATGTTTTTACTATTGTAATGCCTCCTTTTTTAACAACTTTCCAAAGCTATTAAACGTTTCATTTGGAAATATTATGCTTTCGAAAAAGTTGACTGTCACCACACTGCTACCCCTAAATGTTTCTCAGGAATGTAACATCAGATAGTCTGTTATGCATATTTTAAAATATATACGTTCCTGTCTGTCTGGTATTGCTTTGCTAGCGGCAATGGCGGTGTTGTGTTAAAAAACTAACGATCCTGAGAAAATGACACATCGTAAATTGAAGTTCTTTGGTGTCGCTTTTATTTATAATTGTGCGCAGTGGAATTTGGAATGGTACGGGTAATTCAACATATTCAAAATCGTCAATCGTCACACATGTGGTAGTTACAAAAAATCTTTAAACTTCTTTTAAGGTTGCCGTTAGAATACAAGTACAAGTATGCTGAAGAGGAAGATGAAATTCTTGAAAAAGAAATAGTAATGGAACAAACAAAAGCGTACCGTAAAGAAAATTCAATTCAAGTTTTAATTGACACTAACATTGATGCTTTCGAACTGCTCACAAATTTAAATGAAGAATTCACTGAAATTCTAAAACATGCTCATCACCCCCTCACCAAAAAACTTATGGCTGAAAGGATTCTAAAGTAAATCAGAAATGAGATTTATAATGAATTTTAAATGTATAATTTTTCATAATTTTCAATGACCATATAGAAATTATAACACAGCCAGCTTGGTTTCTTACAACTAATTAAATAAGAGGAAATATAGAAGCTATAAATACAAAACTTGAATTAGAGTTGTAAAAAGCGTAAAATTTAATGTACCAAACTTTAATCAAATGTACAGATTTCGAAAATCATTAAGAAGTAAAATCTTGGCAGAGGAAACAAAGATTACTATGAGTTTAGTAGAATTACAAAAAGTACGTAAGAAAGTAAATGAGCAATTAAAGACTCAGCAGGAAATGGGATTTAAGCTTCAAAAAATTGACTTTGAACAAATCCGGATTCGGAATAATGAGTTTACTACCCGAATTGAGAGCGCTCATACAGAGCTCAAAGGACTGAAACTTCTTACAGGTTAGAGATTTCCTCTATAAAATCTTGTAAAATAATTGTAATTTTCGCACGCATAATCATTATAATATAATACAGATCTAGAATAGATTGTTATTGTTGCGTTCAATACAATGAAAAAGTAAAAACAAAACTCCTTAAAACTTTTGTACAACATGTTTAATTCCTTGAATTATATAGCTGGTTGCTTCCAAGTATTAAAGGAGCAAAGACAAAAATTGAATCGTAAAATAAAAATGCATGCTCGTATGGTGGACGACATTGATTTACGAGAAACCCTTATGGTTGCCTTCCAAGCTGACTTGCAAAAATATACACAAATCTTGGATGAAGTTCAAAATCGGAATAATTTTATGAGGAAAAGAATTCGAGCATTCAAGGTTTTAGTTTTCCATATATAAATAAACATTTATTACTTTTCAAATGCAATGGTAATTTTTTAAAATTCTGTGTATCAACTTGAGATTAAAAAAGATTAGAGTATGCCGTCAATTGGTAAAAAGTACAGTTGCTAAAAAAAACTGATAAGGAAAAATATATTGCTAAGCTGCTATTTAGTTAAAGACTTATATTATGTATTATGTAATGTGTATGTTAACAGGTTCCAAATTCCATGGAGTACATTCGATTCAAAGCTATCCTGTACGGGTTAGAAGAGGAAGTGTCCTCCATGAAAAAACGTTTGCGCTCCACGGAGCTCAATAAGACAACACACCAGCTCCAACTAGAGAATCTGGCCAAAGGCGTCCCCATTAGCTCTCTACAGACTCTGAATGACAACGATGAGTGGTTAGAAAAAATTAAGAAGGAAGTCGCTCAAAAAGGCCTACTTTGCCTCCTGACCGAGGACGAGATGAACAATAGTAAAAAACCGGAAGAGAAAAAATCCAGAGTTCTAGGCTCAAAGCGGAGATATGTCAAAAATCCACTTCTCAAAGGGGTAGAGGGAGCGAAATCCCAGTTTGTCACCGCACCCAAACACATCCGCGACAACTTTGATCCGGAGGGGGATGAAAAGGATACTATGGACATTGCCCGTCTTCAAAACAACCAGTCCAAGGCACGACGCCAAACATTTAATCGTTTGTATGAGTACGGTGCAAAGGACAAAACTCAGGTGGCTCCTACCAAGCTTGATCATTTAGAAGCAAGACGAAAAAAATGTGGCGATGTCAAATTTCGAAGGGGAATCCGAGGAAATCTCGTCATTGAAACAAGAGATAAAACCAAACTTAATTTTTTGGCCAAATGCTAATGAGTAATAAAACGGTCATATAATGGCTTCTTTCTCCCATTACCTACTCCTCCATTACTTTCATTACAACTCACAATAGGTTTTTACTTTATATTACAAAAAACTGACGACCCTCTTGCCCAAAGAAGAGCTGAACTTTGGAGTTCCTATCAATAATAATAATAATAATAATAATAATCTTGTTTTTTAAACTTAAAAGTATATTCCATTTTCTCACTTTTATTAGAACCCTGCGGCAAAATGATCCTTGTGATATATGATTGTGAAAAAAAAATCTAGATAAAGTAAAACTGATTTTCAAAACCTAGGTTTAATATTACTAGGAATTAAGTGAAATCATTATAACAAGACAGGGGGGATTTTGATAATATTCTGAATAATCAGATAATATATATTTAATAATATTTATTACATAATAATAATATTAATAATAATAATAATATAGCCCATACAAAGCTAACAGAAGTAGTACAATATTAACTTTATTGCAAATAAATACGATAAGACTTAACAGACGCTAGAAATCAAGCGACTTTTTTCACGGTATTTATTAACAGAATGAGGGAACCCGGTAAGGTAATAGTATCATCTTATACTAGTATGTAAATTTAATGATGACATGGTGCTTTTCGTTTGACTTTTGCTAAAGATATTCCAGAATCTCAAAGTTTCATCCCCAGCTCCGGTAACAATTGCAGCACCGTCTGGTGACATAGCTAGGTAGAGGACTCTGTAGGAATGTCCAGTCAACTTGGCAACTTGCTGAAGTGAAGGGTACTTCCACACCAATATCTGATTCTGAGAATATCCATGCGTACTCACCTACATATACAGAAAAACTCATCATGTAAAACTGTCACTACACTAAGCAGGGTGAAAGATGTCCCGTTTACAATTTTAGAAACAAATTTTAGTTATTATTAAATGAATAATTTCATACCAGTTCTGACGAATGCTTCGACCAGGCCAAATTGCACACTTGTGAGCCGGTATCTATACACTGCATTGGCTGATTCGTTAAAGTATTCCAAAAACGTATGCAACGATCGGCTGTACCGCCTCCACTAGCTAATAAGCCATGATGATGAGGAGACCAAGCGATTGCTGGGACATAGATAAAACTATTTATTAGAATGTGCAAACACAAGGAAATGTGTACTTACGTAATACAATTTATAAAATATGTTTACCTTTGACAGCTGCTAAATGCTCTGTGTAAGATTGAATTGGGGACGTTGAATGAAGGTTCCAGACATACAGACGATTGTCGTTGCCACCAGATGCGAGATACTGATTATCTGGAGACCATTTGAGACCACAAACCTGTAAAACAATTAAAAGTAAGTAAGTAAAGCTCGAATAGAGTTTTGTGTTCTTACATCCGCTATTTTTCAAAAATAAAACGCCAATTCCATGAACAATCATTGTGTTTATTATGTACAAGCACGTTTAAAAACTGTGATTCACTAACTTCCTGACGATGACCAACTAGCTGCCGTTCTTGTATTGCTGGTGAGGTCCGAATATCTTTTTGATTAATGAATCGGTCCCGAGAGCCACTGGACAGGAGATCACCGTTCCAAGCAATAGCTCCCACACGGGCTGTATGACCATGAAGGGTAGAGACTTGCTTTCCAGCAGCCGCATCCCATACTTGTACCAACCCTGCTTGAGTTCCTACAGCTACTAAACTCCCCTAGAAAGTTATGAGAATACCACAATATTATTATTAATTTTGCTGCAAGTTTTCGTCACTCACATTCGGCAATCCATCAGCAAAGAAGCTATGATATGATTATATGGAACAATTAATAATATTTAACAAAAGTGTGGTCAGTGTCACACACCATCCTACGAATATCAAAGCCTGCCATTTAGTCTGAAGAGACAACTTAGAGGGTGGTTAAAACGAAATTAAAAGAAAACTGTCATTAAAAGACAAAATGTCAACGCATACACTGAAGTAGATTCACTCATTCTAAATCAGCAAATTTTGTAGCGGTGGTGAGATTTTAACGTTTGAAGATAACTGTTCCAGCCGTCCTACTGAGTGAAAAATTTTCTATAGCTAAGAATGATTACAGCAAACATAACGGGCCTGGAATAGTACACGGACCTGTAATAGTACACGGGCCTGTAATAGTACACGGGTATGTAATAGTACAAGGGTCTGTAGTAGTACACAGGCTTGTAATAGTACACGGGCCTGTAGTAGTACAACGGTCTGTAGTAGTACACGGGTCTGTAATAGTATACGGACCTGTAATAGTACAAGGACTTGTAATAGTACACGGACATGTAATAGTACACGGACCTGTAATAGTACACGGACCTGTAATAGTACACGGACCTGTAATAGTACACGGACCTACAATAGTACACGGATCTAAGAGGTCAAAATTTGAATAGTATACGGGGATTACAGGAAATACGGTATGTGTTTATAATTGCATATAGGTTAACTGAATTAGCATATCATAACTTACCCTCTCATTCCAAGCAACTGAAGTGACTGTATCATCCGTTTGAGCTAAATCACATAATCGTGTAACTTGTGATGTGCAGGCTGACCATAAGTACACACAAGTACCAAGACCTACACTCAGTACATTTTGTGAGGACCAGTCTACAAGATTTAGGTAGAAATCATCTTGTAACTCAGGGGCATCTAGCACCTGGGAAAATATTATTTAAAGTTAAGCTCATTTTTTAATTTAAAAAATACATGACTCACAATGTAGCGTCGTTCTAATTTTATATAACAAACATTCTAGTACATAAAGCAGGGAAAAGCGTGCTCTTGATTACCTATGAATTAAAAGTGGAAATACCTTAATACAAAAGTTATTTAGCACGAGAAATGGAATGGTCGAGAAAGTTAACAATTAACAAAACTAAAGAACTTCCACCTTAGGGAATTGCAATTACACATGCATAAATTATGGAAATCAATGGACGGATTAAATGGAGTGAATGAAAGCTTAGGAAATTAAATGAATACCGATCTACTAGTAAGACAAATTTGGTGTATTGCGAATTACATTAAACATATTATTACTCATGTTATTTGGGCCTTGGGGACTGATTGCCGGGGTATTGTAAGCCAATAGACAATAAGAATATAAATAAAATGTAGCGGAAGAGGACAATAGAATTTCATGCAATGCGAAACTATCAAATTGTATAAGAACGACCATTCAAATAATCAAATTAATCACCATCTTCTTCACACGTAATTAAATATAAGGGAAAACTTAAAGTGACACATGATATATACCTTGAATGGGACTTTGGAAATACGCCGAGTAGGTTTCTTTGGAGATCGTAAGAGCTTCTCCGATTTACTGCTGATAGGAGATAAGGAGTAAGAAGACCACGCTTCATTCATAATTACGGATCTTTCAGAAGCGTCAAACTGTAATAATACATAGCATATAATTACATTTTTTTAATTTAATTTAGATAAACTTCAGGTTTCTTTATAATAAACAAAAATTACTGCAACGGATTTGGTTAGTAATGTTTTCTACATTCTCAGAATTGACTTTTAAACACACTACTGTCATCAACCTCAACCACCAAATAAAATGTAATTGTAAGATCATTGCTTACGTGAAACAATTTTCTGTTTGGTGATAATTTACGTTCAGAAGGATTAATCTCTTTGTTATCTTCAAACTGGTATCCAAGAACTTCGTTTTTGAGTAGCGATGAGTACACGATCGAGCCATCCTTATTGTTTTCTGTATTATCTCTAGATTTTTTATGGGCATATGAGGTTACAGGACGGTTTGATTCCTGAAATAAAAAATATTATCTTTGGTTTTATTATCGAAATAGTTAAAACGTATGTGCTTCACTGTAAACACTAATTAGTCCAATTTTCTAAAATAGAACAGTAACCTGGTTAATGAAACCATTAGGCATGCGCTTCATGAGATTACGATTTTACAATTAGAATGTCACATCATGAAATAATAAATGATTCGATGATATTTAAGCAAATAAATCCTATACAACGCGTTCGTAACAAAAATCAATAGAACATGTCCCGTAATCACATTTTAAATATATATATGCTATCTAATTATTGCATTAGCCGGTGCATTATGCTATATTATCATAGCTATCAAAAAAGAGTTATCTGCATTAATTGAGCTTCTGGGAAAATACAATGACATGGCATAATTATTTTACGGAGTATTTACAGTCCTTCAACTGATATAAGATAACTAATATTTACACCAACAAAACCTACATAGGTACCTGTATATGAATACTGATTTCAGAATCACACAATACTAATACGACTACTAACTTTAATACTTTGAACTATGTAGATGTAATGGTTGGTTTAGGTACATTTAAATCCTTGGAAAAATTAAACTGGCTTTAACCGTTATTTGGTTTGATTATTAAAATGTGGAGCCTTTCGACGCTTAAAAAACTTCCTGACTCGTAACTCGCAACATTTGAATGTTCAAAGCTTGAAGTCTGGGAATTATTAATGACTAATGCATGTTACAAAAACGACGTCCTTTCATAAATATGCTAACGTTACTGCCTACAACCGCACTTGCTAAATCTGAGCTTTGCATTTCTATGCTCGCTAATTTGCTTCATCTGCACTTTAAGACTTTAACAGAAGTTTTAATTGTACTTAAGAGCACAGAAACAAGCAGTTTCTACCGTTTATAAAAAAGTTCCCGAAGGTTGATATTACACATTAAAAAACTGCAATGTTGAAGTCCCTTTAACAGTTTAACTACCATTGCTTTAAGGTTTTCAACTTCTTATTTTCTATTCAACTGGAATAAAAAAATTCCACAAAAATTATCAATGCCAACGGTTTCATTTAGATCTTAGATAAATTTTTTAAAAAATACATTAATGTCAAACGAATCAAATACTTTATATCACAGGCAATCTTTCATTCAATGAGCAACGCGAGACCCAATTTAGCAATTCTATCAATATGATAAATCCCGTATTCGCACCATGCTCAAAATCAAATCCGAGAAATAAATCCTACTACATACATTGGCAAGTGATGACTCATTTAAAAGGACCACTAGACTGCGAATTCGTGAATTACTATCTTTACAACCTGTTTAAAATGACACTGTTGACTATTTACAATATACATGTCTCCTATACTAATCCACGGTATACTTAAAACTAATAGAATTTTAGTTAATGCTGCTAAATATTTTAAAAAAATAACATAAACCTATTTAGGTTGTTTTAACAGATATATACATCAATAAAATTAAAAATTTCCAGGCTCAGTTTAGAAAATGATAAGAATCTACGAAGCCGCAACTATCTAAATCCTGTAATTTTAGACTATGACTATGACTACTATTGCGAAATCATTAAATCCCGTTTTATTAATCTTAAGCTTGTCTTTTTTCTGTTTCTGTAAATCAAATTTCAAAATTTTCATTACGTTCCTCACTTAAATGTCAAACGTATGCCTCGACGATTAAATGCTATCAAGTTTATTTCTTTTGAACTACTTTTAACAGTTCATTCTAATAAGAGTAGCTTAAAAACCTTTAAAAATAAAAATTAATTAATCGAATGCGAACAATGTAAAGATAAATACAATTTGGTAATTTTCCTAGGTTGTAAGTATGACACCATTAAAATACATATTCATAAAATTATATAAATCAAAATCAAAATGTGAAATGTTGTAAAAATAAGTCAGAACTTACGCTAGTTTGATTAGTGGGGGAAGTAGGGTAGGTTAAATGCCATGTATTTCCTGCTCGGGCTGGTATAAATCTGTCTCCATAACGGGGTTTTAAAGGAGAAGTTGAAGGACTACTGGTGGGGTTTGGATTTGAAGTTCGAACTGGACTCAAAGGTTGCATATTCACCATATTCTCCATGATTATAATAAATTATTTTGTGGACGACTTTGAAGTGAGTACGTATAAATTAAAATTTTAATTCCAGCCTTCAATATTGGATGCGACGGTGGCACATGTAAATTCAAATTTAGTGTTCTTGGTTCTTCTTCCTTAATATGCCTTTTGTCTTCTGAATTGACTACTTCCAACTTCCGTGTGAATTACTCTAATCAGATTTGGGCTTTAGCTAAAATTTAGTGTGGCTGGAGACGCAGACTGACTCTTAACGAAGTTAGCTGTTAGTCACTCGTAGATTTGATGAGATGACTGATCTGAGACTGAATCTGGCAATTGAATGTTGGATGTGAAGATTACAGATTACACTTCTTATCTCGTTTGTCGTATTATAGCTGTATTCTGGTCAACTATTCCTGCTGTTCTGCACATTAATAATATTATTATTATTATTATACTCGTCCTTGGTTCTGGTTGTTAATGATTTCGTATTGTTTATCTTCCTGAGTCTCAATACTGAATACTCATTTTTTTACTTTTAAATATGTTCATGATCATCTGGGAGACGAGACGAGACGAGAGGGGCAGCAGGCAGTCTTGTTAAGTCTTTAAAAAGTTTGAAGAATGTTGAATGTTGATTTTCCCAATATCTCAAATGCCAATCCCAATCAATGAACGATAATATTATTGCAAATATTGGAATAATAATTAAACAGCACTCGAATGAATTTAGTTGAGGTTCCCAATTTATTCTATAGTTGAAAGATTCAATTTACTAACCAAAAAATCCAAATATATTGATGATATTTTGACTGAGCTAAGTAGTCGACGAATGTCTGCCCATTTTGCTACAAAAATCTTCGTTTTTTTCTCTTTTTCACTCAAAAAGATTAATAAGAAAATGACAAAAACAATGGGGACGATGGAGTATTTGCCTATTGATGGTTGGTAGTGTGTAGCTGAGCTGAGAAGCTGCTACCTGAACTGCACTCGACTGTCTGACCACAGCACACAACCAGCAAATTCGTCTCTTCTCTTCCTTTAACTTGTTACTTTACTATGAAAGGCGATATTGGATCAGTAGAGTTTTTTGCTTCCTCTAGAGTTTTTGCTGTCTGTATTTAATGTGCCTGTCCTATCCTGCCACAAATTCTACAACGTCACGAATACGACTCACTGACGATCAGCATCAACGCCACATATTCTACGACGTGATAGATACGACTCAGTGACGATCTCGGCCCCAAAATTCAAATCACAATTCATTCTCACATGTGCCTTCATGAGTGATCTACTCTGCTCCGAGTTCCAAGTGATTTATGGAAGTGTAAACTCTAGTTTGTAAACTATAATTAACTAGTAATATCTTCAGTAGTTTCAAATTATAAAGGCTAGATTCACAAAGATAATTACACACACTAAAGTGAAAAATTGGGGAAGTTTATTAAGTACTTTGAGAATCATCAATTACGTTTCTTGAATGATGAGAATAAGTTGTGCTTCATTAAAGTTCGAAATCATTTTCGAGTATTGGCTCTACGATTGATTAATTCTCTCAGCTAAAGTTAAAAGTTGAAGTAGTTGTTTAAACTTTCAAAATATCTCTGTACTTTAAACTTTGATTGCTAGCCTTCAACTTCCATTTTTTAAACGGCAGTCATCAGTTAAAAGGTGACAGCGTTAAGTGTGATTTCTTTTAATTGTTGGAACTTGCTCAAATTGAACTAGCTCTAAGATTACTAATAACAGGATCATTACCATTCGAGGTAAGGTATTAAAACGACTTAACCTTTAACAAGTTTATATTTTGAAAGTGTATTTGTGCTGGATCTTTGGTTGTTCGTAATTATTGTTTGAATTAGCAAGCGGTAGATATTTGTTTGAAATAGTAAGCTTAATAATATTTATAATTTTCGTAGGCTGCTTTTTCATGAAAAACTGATTTTGATTGTCTTAAATGGTAATTAGTGAGTGCTCGAAGCATAGTTTCTACGCTCGCTTAATATGTAGGAACTAAAAAAGATGTCATATAATTTATTAACTTTAAATTATTTTCAATCCAGCTAGCTGTTAATGATGAAGCTAGATAGATATTGTTCCTGCTTAAATTAGGTATTCCGATTCATTTTATTATTGTTAATGTTAAAAATTGTGCTTGCTCATCAGTTGTTACTAATGATTTATGGAATTTGTTATTAGCAGATCTGTATTGAACTAGTATCGTGAATAATGCAAGCTGCAATCCGCTGTAATTAATTTAGCTGCTCAGATGTCGATAAAAGCAGTTACATCATAGTGTAATTTTAATTTAGTTTTAATTTTAACTCTTTCAATTTATTGCAGGACGGAATTTGGATATACTTATAAAAAATTTCTGAAGTTTTATTCTCACTAAGTAGTGAGTGTTTCAATCGTATTAGCTTTCATCCTTCAAAAGGTACGAATTGTTATTGTTTGTCGTGCATATACCATATATTTTGATTCAAGCTAGGTGTTGATTATTAGATTTGGCTGTTTGAATTATTTAATTAATGCTCCTATAGGGATAACGTAACACAAATTATGTTTACACTTCTTAAGTTATAAAATGAACTAGCTTATATGTTTTCAGTAACACTTTATTGTATACGTTATTTTTGGTTATTATGCCTGAATTATTATTGTATGAAATAAATTCAATTTTTGTAACGTTTAAATTATTTTGCTACTTATATGTATGTATAAATTAAAATAGGTTTTTCTACCTATTTTTTTGAATTTATTTATGATGAGCTAGCTGTTAACTGCAATTTAAGGTTGTTTTGAATCAATTAATCGCGTCGATATAGTTTAATAGGTATGATTGAAGTACATTTAACTTCGTTAAATGTGTAAACTGGCTGAAATCGTCAGTTTTAATTATTTAATGAATTAAAATTGGACCATACTATTCATAAAAAATTATTGACTGTATTTTATTGCAGACTAGTCTAAAATGCAGCCTGCTCCGAAAAGGCAAAAGACGCAGGTGTACTTTGAAAAAGTCAAACAGATCAAAAAAAGAAATAATGAGATGGGACTCCCTCGGGTGCAAGACGTGTCTAAAGCTATTCAGATTCGCACCCGACAAAATAATTTTGGTATGTCTAACTATCAAATGCCGAGTTCACGTGCAGCTAGCTGGAGTCCGACAACCGAAATGTTTGTTTCCAAGAGATCCTGGAACTGCTACGTGCCTGATGAAAACGGAAATCAGCGACGTCGGTGGATAAGGAATACTAAAGATCTAATGGAGTTGAAGAAACGTCTTTTGTTGTGCTCTGAGTTCGCTTTAGATACTGAAGCGAATTTATATGATTCCAGGCTTGGTAAGTTTTGCCACATTCGTTTTTGTAATAACTGCTGTATTTGAGTTAAGTGAGAAAATTAACAGTTTGATTGTATCAACTAGTATCAAGTAATATGCACGTTTTTAATTATGTATTCACTTTTGCGTTCGTATTATTTTAGGTTTCATATGTCTGATTCAGATAAGTACATGGAAGTACGGGGACTTTCTCATTGGAGCTATTGAATTACATGACGAGATAATGAAGAATCTTAAAGATGTTTTAGAGGATCCATCAATCTTAAAGATTATGCACGGCGGTGCAAATGATATTTTGTGGTTTCAAAAAGATTTTGAAATATATATCAATGGCGTCGCCGATACACAAGAATTTGTTTGGATGTGGAAAGGGAATAGTTTTAGGTCGATTGCATACTCTGAGTTGTGTCACAAATTCTACCCGCAGTTCGACCACTTCAGCAACTCATCAACTATTTCTAATTGGGCTCTTCGTCCGGAGATGGGGATGACCACAGAGCAGGAGGACTATGCAGTCAACGACACTCATCTTTTACTGAGAATTTTTGATCAAATTAGATACTATGTGAGTGAATCGCTTTGAATTTCTATCATATCAGCTAGCTTTTTTATATTATTACTGAATCATAAATCACTCTTTTATTAGCTAGCTATTTGATTGAAATACAATACATTGAATTTCCATTGTATTAGCTAGCTATTTCAAAATAATAATGTAATAGCAGTAACCGTTACTAACTCTTAATACTGTTTTGTTATGTAATACTTTACAGATGCGAAATGACAAGAATGGAATGAAGGAGGCGTTTCTAAAATCAAACAGAAAAACGAGGAGAGTTTATGATTTCCCTGAAAAGGAATTTCAAGATCCTGCGGACGTTTTTTATGATTTCATCGAATTTCTTCAGAAAAAGGGTGTTAGGACTAAGCACGGCCATTCTGCTTATCAAATGGATGAAGCGCAAAAAAAAACGGTCCGGGCCTTAATTGAATGGAGAAACTTGTTTGCTCGCATTGTGGATCAGAAGGATGACAGTCTGCTTAGTCCCTTCAAATTATTTCGGCTCTCAGAAATTAAAAATCCTACTCTTCGGGACGTGCACAGAATTGTTGGGGATGTGGGGCTCATTGCTGAATTTCAGAAACCAATTATTTTGAAGATTCTTACCCGAGAGGACAAACCACGATATATTCGGCACCTAAAAACTCTTGAGTGTCACAATTGCTTGACGTGTGGTCATGGTCCAGCTTCATTTTGCCCTTTGCCCCGTAACCCAAATTCAATCTATATCTGGCTTCTTCGAAAAGAGAACGAATATTATCTGCATCAGCGCTTTGATAATCAAAATCAAACTCGAAAGAATAATAACCAACCTGAATGGACGTGGGCAGAGTACATGAAGTTGATCAAGCACTTAGCTTCACGTTCAAACTAGTTTGCTATGTGTGACACTTGAGATATTATTGTTATAATTCTGGTTTCTTTCAATGAACTAGTTCCAGAGATTATAACTTATTTTAAGGTACATCTAATTCTTAATTTTTCTATCGTTAACTTTAGTTCTTAGTACACAAGATTGATTACATAATATGAAATATTTCTGTTTACTCCTAATTGGATTTGATTGTATTTTGAAGTGCGTTTGTTGAATTTTGAATCGTGGGTACTGCGTATGAAATAATTAGGAAATATAAAATAGTTTCAGTTATTAATAATTAGGCATTAATTTAGGATGGTGTGAATTTCATATTTTGTTTCCTTTGTTGGATAAATAATTTTAATGAATTAGTCTTCACTTAATGAGTATAAAATAATTATTATTGTCTTTTCTTTATAGCCTAGGTTTAGTATGAAGTTATTAGTGAATATGGATTGGCTGAAATTGCCTTACATTATATTGTATTAATACTTGAAGGAAATCAAAAACAAATCTGTCTTGTTTTCTAGAGTTAGTAACTACTTGTAAATTGCTAATGAAAGTTGAACTAATTCTGTTGAGAACTAGTCACTGCATTTTTTAATTGTAAAATACACATGATATCTTTAGTATTCATCAATATTGCGTTCCTAGCTCCATAAAATAATAAGTAGGTACACGTACGTAATATAGGTTTTACTATCTTTTTTCACTTTACTAATCTTAAGTACTACGTTAAAAGCGTCATCACATATGACCTAGTTTAATTTTTCATTATAAATGTATTTAGCTACGTTGGAATGAATTGATTATTTTGTTAGATACATGATGTACCTATGCGCTGTAAGGTTCTGTTGGGGTAAAAATTTAGCAATGTGTATAACGTATTCCCTGGGGTTACTGTAAATTGATTATGTGTTGATTTGGTTAGGATTTTGGTCTGCGTTTTTGTTTCTTGAGTAGCTGCGTATTATAAACTAATTCATGTAAGGTAGGTATTATAGTTAAGTACGTTAATGTTTGAATGCTAAAAGTTGTTTGTGATTAGTCTATGAATACTGGGTATGAAACATTTATTATTAGCTAGCTTAAACGATTTGCATTTATTAGGCGAGAAAATTCTATTTCTTATTTTGATGATGATGTAAATGGTGTTTAATACTGCGTGTGGCATAATGAATTAATTTAAGCTACCTCTACGTTTGCGTGTCTACTTAATTTGTTGATTGAATTATCTTTCAATTATCTACTTATTGTCCTTGATGTTTTTGTATGAAATATAGTATACCCTAATCAATAAGTTGTACATGAATTCTCCGTTTGTTTTTTGGTAATAAAGTGTTCGTATAAAAATAGTTAAATGTGAACGAAAGTGATTTATTGTGTTTCATTTTGAAACAACAGGCAATTTCATATAACAAATTTTTATTTACTTTGTTTAAGTTAGTGTTATGAGTACCTGTAATATTATCCAGTCAAAAATTTCTATCAACTGCTGTTCTTGACAGTAGTTTGTATTTTTAGTTTAGTTTAGTTATTGCTATAAAGTGATCAGTAGGCACTCAGTTGCATTGCATTGTTTACTGCGAGCTAAATGCTTCAGCTCCTATTTTATCCAAGCACTACCGTCGTCTCTGATTGAAGATATTGTTACGACCGTCCTAAAGAAATCGGTACAAATATGCCAGCATCATTTGTTTTCCACAGTACCTAATCCGTAGATATAGAAATCAAATTACACAACCTTACTCTGTAATAATTAGCATAAACTAGAGCCAAAACATTTTTGATACCGTATACTGAGTCCATGGGGCTATCCTTATTGAAGGACAGTGTCAACTTTTATTTGTATGAATAAAATTGTCTTTATATATACATAAATATATAAGTATTGTAGTTACAGCAAGAAAATGATAGTTTTGATTCGTAAAAACAGAGACTAAGCTAGCTTTAATCAATATAATGAATAAAATAATTTTCAAATATATTTTGACAAGTCTGATCAGGAGTATACAACAATTAGTATACAAGTTAAAAATTAACAAGTCTTTAAATAAAACATTTCGATTCAGGTTGGCCTAGAGTTTGTTATCTATTAAGTCCTGTATGCATGAATAAACTTATTACATAATTTATCGAATATTTGCATCTTAAGTAATTTAGCAAGCTACTTTTTTTAGAACGTCATAAAGTCCCATGAAGTACCGTTTTATGCATAGATTTTTGGCATATACTATTTAAGGATTAGGTATAACTATAAACTGGTCAGTATACTACCATTTAAGGTTCATTTGAGCTACAGACTTCATTTCAGTCTTTATCTTCATAACTTGAATAAATACGTATTGCAGTTTAAACGGGAATGTGATTGCTCTGCTCCTTCAAGAAAGTATTGGAAGCTAGCTTTGGTTATAATCCTCATAAATAAATTAATAATAATTCATAAATATATTTGTATGTGTAAGCAGCAGTATAAAAGTTTCTTTGTTTGAGTTCATTTTGAAGTTAATAATCTGACAAAAATAGTTTGAGTTGGTCCAGGGTTCGTGGTGCATAAAATTGTTTCTGCATAAACTAACTCAACATTTTTTATAGTGGGTACTTCGATGCTCCTGGACATGAATGAGGTGTAGGATGTAAAATTGTGTTATAGCTAAGCATGGGTCATCACTTGATCTTAATGTTTAACTAGTTACCTATTAATTTCAATATACTAAACCTGTACTTTATATTTGAATAGAATACCCGAGCTTTAGCTAATTAGGTCATTTCTAGTACAGTTTGCCTTGACGTAGGAAAGTATGGAATACAACAATCAATAAATAAGTAAATAATTTTAAGTAACTTCTTTTGTTTTATTTGAAACAAAACCGTGCAGTTCTTAAACATTTGAGATATTTTTAGGGTGTATTTTGAATAAAATATGCCTGAAGTTTTGAATTGCAGGTAGGTTTACACGGTAATACTTCTCAATAACTAGTTATTACTGTTTGTCTAATGATCAGTTTTGAACTGTTAGAATACTATGATTAAAATGCTTATGTAAATTTTGTTATTAACATACCTGCACAGAGTTCTTTCAGTCTTATACAAAGCTTGACCAAAACTAAAAACTCTATACTTACTACTACTACTTACTCTATACTCACTGAGTGAAAGCTGGAAAATCTAATACAAAGCTTTTGAAGATTTTTTTTATTTTGCTGTGGACAATAATCTAGGTAAATTCAGTTCTACTTGATTCCAGACCTTACCAAAATAATTTAACTAATCATAACCTAATTCCGATTTCTTTTTTAACTGGTTAGTACGTACTGCTTCTCATTGTGAATTATAATAGGTTCACGAAGCTCAACCAAAAATTTTTTGAATATGAAAGAAGTTCAACTTCGTACCTTACATCAAACCTACTTTTTATTTCAGATTTAGACAACGCTTAGAATTTAGTTTTGCATAAAAAGATAGCCTATATATACCAGTGCTTTTTGAAATTCCAATTATTCGCTGTTTTATTTTGTAGTGGTAATTTTGTGCGAGAAGTTGTAGTCACCGTCCTGTCCAAATATTTGAAACTCCGAATTACTACGATTAAAAGTCGTGTGCACTTTTTTATTTTATTATATAGCGGTAATAACTAGTTAATAATTCTTATAAATCATAAAATTTTGTGTAATAATTTTGTTTTGCAAATTACCCCAAATCTTTTACATTTAGAGTTTCTACAAGACGGCAACGTACATTAAACATTTTGTATAACTTTTTATTATATTTGGTTTTTCAGAAATCTTCTATTGACAATAAGGATGGAAGCAGCGCGTGTCGAAGCTCTTCAATCCCAACTTCAAAATGCCTGCAACTTTATCCATGAACAACAGGCTGTTATTAGGGCTTACCATCGAGCTCTAATTGCGAATTCTCGAGGAAGAAATTTGGCATTTATTTCGCAAGGCGGATCAAGAATCCATGTTCAGCAACGTATGATCTTCACCAGCTCACGGTGTGTGAACTGCGAAAGCAAATTCCATACCACCAGAAATTGCGAGTCCCATCCAATCCTTCGGTAAGACATATATTTTTACTTTTTTTATCATGTACACAAATTATATCATTATTGTTAACTAGTTAGTTTTTTACTACTTTGTTGTTGACTTATTTTTGACTTTTGGTATTTCACCCAAGTTATTATAATATTTTTAGCTAGATAATTGGTACTAATAATTGTCTTTGTGGTATTTGTTAGCATAATACTAGTAACGCTTTTTGTTTTTAATACTTACAGTAACACGGATTGGACACCGTCCTCTGCGACGGCTGAAACGTCGTATCAATATTCGTACCTTCGTTTTGTGGAAAATATTTCAGCTGGAGAAGTGATCACGTTTTGGCACAACGTCTTACATTGGGACCGAAACTTCACCCGCAATGAAGTTCATTGTCTTTTTTCGGTCTTTTTTTTCAACCGAGTTTGCTGGCACTGCCATGGAAGCCACCCAGATAGGCATTGTCCCAGTCTTCTGGCAGGGTTGTTAGCTGGTGAACCGTACCCTGATATGGACAATTGCGTTCTTCTACGGCAGTCACTGGATCGATTTATTCATCGAAATCCTACTTTGAGGAGTCTCAATCATGAATAGTTAAAACAAAGGTTCGTATGCACAAGGCAGTCTGTACTAATGCTATGTTCTCAAACTTTCTTGCTGGAGCTAGCTCTTATTGTATATTATATTCATTTTTTTGTTATTGCAACGGTTTTTATTTTAATTACAACTACAGTAAAACAACCTTATAATACCGTGTTACATTTTTAACATTTTACCCTTATTTATTTACTTTGTGTTTAACTAGTTAGATTATTTCTCACTTTTTGCGTATTCATTTTATATTTACTATTACTGACGTTGTATTTACTTGTTCTAACAGTTTTCTACATTCATTACTATGTACAGTTTCTATCTAATTTATGTTATACTTTATACTTGTGAAATTATGAGTGTTTCAGTTCAATATTATTTGTTCATTTCATTTAATAATTATTTTTTTAGGCTAGCCCTTATTTATTCTGAATGTATGTCTTGCTAAAGCCGAATATTATATTCATTTTTTGCTATTGGAACAGTTTGAAACTATAGTCGAACAACTTTATGATAACGTGGTATATTTTCAACATTTTACCATTCTTTATTTACTTTAACTAGTTAGATTATTACTAACTTTTTGTGTATTCATTTTATATTTACTATTTTTGACGTCGTACTCACTTGTTTCTACAGTTTGTTACATTTATTACTATGTACAGTTTTTATCTAGCTATGTATTTATTGATATTGTGGATTGTGATTTCTTATTTTATACTAGTATATAACATTTGACAGTTTACAGTGAATCAAATAATAATTTCTGTTATACTTTATACTTGTGAAATTATTAGTGTTACAGTTCAAGATTATTTGTAATTTGTTCATTTTATTCAATAATTACTTTAGGCTAGCCTTTATTTTGTCTAAAAGGTCGTTTCTTTAATTTATAATTATTTAATAGTCATAGTAATATTAACAAAAAAAACAATAAAATTAAGGTCATGTAATGCAAGCGGCAACCTGGATAGGCATAGCGGGAAAAGTAGGTAGCTGCCAACTGCAACTTTTCCCAGGTTAGAACTCAGGTATGGTTTTTGCCTTCATGTGGCACTCCTATGCCACTTCAACCTACAGTGACCACTGAAAACATGCAGTGCTATATTAATATGATGTGCCTATACTTAAATAAAACACTGAACAAAATTTGTAAGTTGAGTATTTATACGCCGAAATTGCATTATTTTTTTCATTTATATGTTGCTACATAACATGCATATTTTTATAGCATATTTTTTATAATTATACAACTCTTAAAATGATCAATCAGATAATATATAGACTAGCCTTCTTATTTTGAAGTTTCATTGAAAAAAAGTATTATACAATACTATAATACTGGTAATAAATTCTGGTGCTGAGTTCTTTTTACGGCTGTAGTGTATTTGTACCAGGTAACTAGTTATATGTATGTATTTAAAAAAGCCATCAGTGACTTCATCATTTTTATTGGATACCTTTACTGGAGCCATTATTAGATTATAATGTATCACAACAAACGAACCATTGCATAGGTACGGTTTGATATAATGCAAGAGTGTAGTCTCAAGGGGGTCAGAAATTAAATATCACGGTTTTAACGTAATGCCAATTCGACTCAATTAGCACGTATTATATTTTCAACAGAGCACGGGTTACTTGTGCTTTTAATAATTTGTTAGATGTAAGATGAACTTTGCATAAAAACTACAGGTTGAATTTGGATGTAAAAGCTGAAATGCATTTAACACAGACAAGTTCCAAAAAGCAATCCCATACTATAGCTACTTTAAGCTACTATAGCTACTATATATAGTAGCTGCTATATACTATAGCTACTACTATAGCCTGCAAGTAAGATACTTCCAACACACATACATAGTTATAGTTAATGCTTTATTTAAGTAGACCAGCATTTAACTTCCAAAATATTCATGTTAAATTTTAATGCCTTTAACAATCCATCTGATGCAAGTATAACTAATTACAGTTTGAAAATGCGGTATAACGCTGTAGCACCAACTACTGGTAGGATCAAACATTTATTCATTTGTCTATTTGCATTGACTTGGAGTGAACTGCAAAAATAATAAAATATACATAATGCCATGTACTAATTTAGTTAAGACTGATAATATTTAGGCAATAATTTTACTATGTTAGGAACTGCATTGAATTTATAAAACCAGTTATGATAAGGTAGGTAGATTAGTGGAAGATAGTGTATACTTAAACTACAGTAAATTCTTATAAGCGACGTAGAATGAATTGCCATGAAACGGCGTCAATTTACCCCAAGGCAATTTAAACAGCTTATGTATTTATTAACTAGTTATAAGTGTTATTATTAAACAAACTTCTAATACATTTCAACATTAAAATATTTTTGTTAAATGTATGCAAACATTAAAATATTTTTTTTACATTACGCATAAAATAGCTAGCTACATGTTCCTATAAAGGTATTGAAATTAATAGTATAGAGTAGACGATACTGTTGAAAGTATAGCGACGATACAATACACAAATGCACATTCTTAAATAGTATTTATGTTCAACCAAGAGCTCTTGCATTCACGTAACTACACACCTATTTTAAGTCCTTACCTACTGGAAATAGTACAGTAATAGTATCACTTTTTTCAACCTGCAACTAAAGCATCATTGTTACCTTCTTTCTTTTGCCTACTAATGTTAAAACAAGTTTCGGGTTGTTGTAAGTCGTTTTGCTTGTAGTTACTATTTTTTTGTTTTCACGTTATACGTTTTTATTTCGGAAGTTATTTCTATGTTTCAAGAATTAAAGACTTAAATTGTAATTAGTCTTGTTTTCAGTAATTTCTGTAGACCGTGGTGCTTGCAAAAATGGAAGCTGAAACTATCCGACGACTTCAACGACAATTACTGCGTGCCTCAGACATAATCGAAAATCAAGTCACTCTAATAAATAATTACAAAGACGCGTTGAAGGCAAAAGCTCGTCCACAAGACGAGCTTTGTGCACACGAAGGAAGTCCTAGAATTCGGGAGCAAATTCAGTTGATTTTTGAAAATTCACTTTGTTTTAACTGCGAAAGCCGGTATCACCTAACCAGGGAATGTCAAGCGCGTCCTATTCTTCGGTGAGCATTTTTAACAGTTATTGTGTTACGTATAAAATACTTTAAATAATTTATAATTAACTAGTTAAACGAATTATACATAAGTTGGAAGTATGTCCTAATTCAACCTAAGTTTTAATATATTTAACGTAATTCAAACAGAAACTTTGACTGGACACCAACATCATCAGTAGCAGGAACTTCGTACCTGCACAACTATGTAAAGTTTATGGACAACATCGAAGCTGGAGAAGTTCTTAATTACTGGCACGATGTTTTAGAGTGGGAACGAAACTTTACTAGAAATGAAACTCAGTGTTTGTTTTCCGTTTATTTCTTCAACCGAGTTTGCTGGTTTTGTTGTGGAAGTCATGAAAACCGACACTGTCCAAGTCTCATTTCAGGTCTTTTGAGTGGATCACCATACCCATGCCTAGATAATTGCGTTGAGCTGCGTGAAAAGCTGTGGAACTTTATACGCAAAATTCCCAGTTTAAAAAAACTTAACAGCAGATAAGTATTACGGTTGAGAAAATTTAAAAAAGGCTACGTTTCAGTTTAAGTTTTGTTCAGTTTGTATAAAAAATGAACTAGTTCTTTCAAAGAGCAATTTAGTTGTTCACAGCTTTTTGATGGAGCTAAGTATTATTTTGTATATATTTAATTCTAATTAACACGTACTCAATTCATTTATTACTTTACCGTTTTTTTGAATGTTAAAATTACTAAATTGTTAAAATTGTAACTTTGCATTTTGGCTAGGTATTATAATTTGTATCACAATAACAATTACACTGGACTGCTGCATTCCTTTTGTTCTATTTGTGTCCTATACACTGTGTTTTTTGATTTTGTAGTCTGTACTTACAGTTAAACATTATTTTTGTTAAGCATGAATGCAAACTACGTAATTTGAAATCAATTTAATGCCTTATATTATATTCTTATTGTAAGTAATTTTGGTAAGTTACAATAATTGCTGCTGTCGTTTTCAATAATATTTAATGTTTTTATTTAATATTAGCTGTAACATGTATTTATTTCAATTTTTAGTAAATAAGTACCTACTCATGATATGAACAGCATTCACTGTAAATAATATCTTACCTAAACTAGTTTCATGCTCAAAGAAAATTATATTGGCCATTGTTTTAAAGATCAAAGTGTCAGTATCAATAAACCGTAATACAATAACATCTTAAGCAGTTAATTACATATACTACTTTTGAATACAATTTTCTTAACTGTTATAGGTACCACTAAAAATGCTTTAAGTTAATTTGTTTACATTTTTGTATTTATATGTCAACATAAATACAAGGCCAAATAATTGTATTACACTTACAATACGCAATGTTGCATTCCAATCCTGTATTGCATATAAATCTACTGACTGGCATAAACGACAATTTATTTCATTTGCCTTAACTGCCTAAAAAATGGCATCACCGAAATGAGGCTAGCCTTTTTATTTAACTATATAATTATTAGGCACAAATATAAAAGACATCTGTACTACTATGCTCAACCACGTACTAAACATCATGTAGAACTGAATAATAAAAAAGTACATTGTTAACGAAGAAGCTGAAGAAAACATTGGCAGTATATATCGATACCATAAGTTGCAGATTCTTGTAAGACATCTATGCCGGCTAGCCGTTGAATCTGGGATTCAGAGAAAGAAAACCTCGGAGGGACGGGTTGCGTTATCGGAGATTCTTCGTTAAAAAATTCCGCGTCAGTAAGATTATTGCATGAAAAAATAGTCGCCTCTTGTATTTCCTGCAAGTTAAATATTTACAAATAAAACGATGAATGTAAGCCCAGAGTAACTAGTTACACACGCCAAACTTTTTGTATAGTACATTATTTAAGAGTTACCGTCGGAATACAAAGATCTCTATTGCTAGGTGGTAAATGCATCATCATCAACTGGGTAGGAGTTTTGGAGTTCGCAGTTGATAAACTGTGCTCGTTCCAGCCTTTTCGAAAACCTTGAAGATGATTTTGGATTCTTGGTAAAAACACGTAGTGTAAAAGCTTCATATGGAACTCGTTGTTGATGTCCAGCAAATTATTTCTCTCCATATGTCCGAACGTAATGATGTACTGTAGAATGACTTTGTCGTAGACGTCCACCCAAAGACGCTCAATTCGCTGGTTGTGAACTGATCTGT
The DNA here is from genome assembly GCA_949802685.1 of Dicyrtomina minuta. Taxonomy (NCBI): domain Eukaryota; kingdom Metazoa; phylum Arthropoda; class Collembola; order Symphypleona; family Dicyrtomidae; genus Dicyrtomina; species Dicyrtomina minuta. The sequence goes on along the minus strand of OX461809.1, from coordinate 10,451,109 downwards.
TTATTTTTATTACAAGGGTGGTAGACATTACAAGAATTAATTTAAATTAATGAAAACAGAAACTAGTTTTATTATTGACTTTAATACACCGACAAATCATACCTGCCACATATATGAGATGCACGATTCAACCCCCTATTTCGAAGCATAAACTCTGCTATTCCTCGATTTTCAGAACCTTTATCACTTCGACTACGCAGAGGTACTCCATAATCACGAACACCTTGAGTGAATGATTCAAGTTGAGAATCAGATCGATTATTATCAGCTACATCAAGATAAATTGCTGTTCGGCTCTTCCCATCGATGCATCCTTTTATGACAAATTTGTACCTAGGTATAAAAGATAAAAACAATTACAATTAGTTTATCACTAGTGAGTTGAAGAAGCAATTTCCAAAACTTGTAAAAATCAAATTGTTACATACTTCAACACAGTATTGGCCATGTCACATTTTAAGCTAGCTAGCATTTTACTTGGTTAACGTTCAAAGAGGAAGCGTTAAGAAACAAAATAGTGAAACAAATTTTTGATTACCTAACAAGTTTAAGGTTGGTATCCAGGTGCCAAATCTCATTGCTGAACTGTACATAATACATGCGACGTGAAATTAGCCTGCTACTATTGCGTCTGCAAGCTACCCCAATGGAATCAACGGCACGAAGGGAATCCCGGACTCGCTGACGGGTTACTCTAATATCCATAGCTCTTAAAAATCCAGTCATCATTCGCCACCCCGTATTGGGGTGATTTTCTAAAACATTCGTCACTGCTTCATTCAGATCGGCATCACTTATGACTGTGTATTGTTCCCGAACCTTTAAAACAACCAATCTTCACATTAATTTTTAGGCTTAACACAATAAGCACACAATAATAAAATCTTTATCAAAACAACATACGTCTAACTAGTTACTTACTTTAATTCCATCCTCTTTCATCCGTCTCTTTAAAGTGATTTCAGATACCCCTAACAATGAAGCTACTTCCTTGCATTTAAATTTATCTCTAATTAGCTGAGTTACTACCTCAGGTGGAATTAGTTTTTTAGGAACCATGTCACTGACGTACACAAAAATTAGTAACTAGTTATATGATTGAATTACGATTTCAAGATTTACTTTTCATTCAAGTCCTGCAAAAAAAGACTACAGTGCTAACTGCTTGCATAAAAATATTACTCAATTCAAAAAAGGCAGCAAAAATCGCTGTACAACTTTGCATGGCACGTTTTAGTTTCCCGTTGCATTGGGTGAAACACAATTTTAGTTTAATTACAAGAAAGTAGCTTTATTATACAACAATCTTAACTCAATATATTGTAGTAGTATCATAGTTTAAAATTTAATAGCTGCAACTTTGAATAAAATTATTTAATAGTATTTTGTGTTGTGAAACCTATATATGACTACAATTTGCTATTTCATAAATTAATTATAAACTTGTTGTTATACTTTGTACTTGGCACACTTTTAAAAAAATCACAGACTAATCCAGCCATAACAAACTTCAGAGCTCAAAATATTGGGTTTTCTATTTGGGATGAACTTACTAATGACATTAGTTGAATTTTACTTAGTGCTTGTACAACAGACTCTAACGTTATGACGTCATAACGGCTACAGAAAAATGAACTTTTTTTGACCCTGTATTCTTTCTTCTATTGTCGTTTTTGTATTAAAAAGTATACCGCGACTATTTTAAAGTAATACAAATAATAAAGTTATTTCATTTGACGTATTGAACTGTAGAAATGAGTAAATATTGCTACAAAAAATAATATTTATTGTAATAATACTAATCATGATTAGCTAGCTAAGAAATATAAATTGAAATACATTCAGATTTGATATGAGGATTAAACTATTACCTGTATTACTTAAAAAAGATGCTAATTGTATGCCGTAATGCAAATACGAATGGGAAGTTGATTTATGTCTAGAAACTTTTGGGCCCGTTTGCTGTGTAGGTACATTATTTACGCATGTGAAATGTTGATTTTGTGCTTTAAATAAATAAGCCAGCGTAACACTGAATTAATTTTTAAACCCTAGGTCGACCGGCATCAAAAAGCTGCAATGTACTTAAGCCATCTTTATAACATACAATTTAACTGACAAATATTCGGGAAACTGGAACGTATATTATTTTTAATGTCAATGCTAGACCCAATTGCTGCTATAATTAATTTTTTAAAAAAAAAACTACACTAATGATGTTTTTTAAAATGCTAAAAGTTGTCGCTTCAACTTACATAAAATTAAAGTATTTTTTCTGTATTTCTTTAGCACCGTTTGAATAAGGTTGAAACCTAACGCAATGGTAATGCATGGAAAAACGCAGTAAACATAGAAGCTAGCTCTTCCATTTAAACCAGTTTCATAGTGAGGCAATAGCTTACATGGTGCAAGGATCGACAAAATATTCTGTTATATACTGTGTGTAATATCTAATACAATGAAAAATAGGAAGAAAAGAAACCAACTTATGAAATTATGTCATTATATACTAATAAGCGTACATATTGAAGGAGAACTGTATGCTTTATTATGCTCTCAAGTAAATAAATAATGCAAAAATAGACCTGCCAAATAAAAAATTGAATAATAAAATGCAACACAGCATGTTTCAGAATGACCACTTTTAATTTCTTGTCATTTCAATTCAGTAACTAGTTATCCCACAACTACATTCAGAAATTAATTTATAAATGTGTATTGTAGGTAATAGTCTCGCCATTTTATCGCATATATCCAACACTATCCACGATTAAAGTCCAATTCTAACCCAATTGCTAGTGCGAAATACTCCACAGTGCATAAAACTGGTACCGCTATCGTTTTTGCGCAGGATGAAATTTTGACTTGTTCATTTACAGGATCGAATTGAGGCTCAACAAAAATTTTGCCAGGGGTAATAACATCAAATCCGGTTACACACATTAAGAAGTGTCTTAGTTTTGACCCATCTGGAATTCAAAATAACAATCAAAAAAATGCAATATTTAGATTTAAAAGTCACAACATAAAATAACTTGTCAACAAATTGGTTGTTTGCAAATACATGTATTAGTTTTAACTAGTTTTCAATGTGGTGTAATTGTTACCTCCTGCAATATTGCTGATATATTGCCGCACAATACTTTCAAAATTTTCAGGTTCGTGGCCATCATCATCAGACAGAAGGGCGCCATCAGCATCTCTAAATTCAATATTTTCCATAATTTCTTCTGCAGTAACAGTCAGGCTCCCTTTTCGGGGAAAAAGCAATTCCCATTTGTCAGGATACAAATTTAGGTAATCCATTACTCCTCCAGCCTTGAGACCTTCAAACAGATCCCACAAAGCCGAGAAGCGACTTTTAACAAAATAACTCTGCACAACCGAATTTCTTTTCTGTAGGGCCGACCGATAATTTAAATCGTCCGGAATTGTTACATTCCATTCCATCAAAAGCAATTGTAAACGATCCAAGAAAGTAGCAGGGTTGTGTTCTTTATTTGCAATTCCAGTGAGCTGCAAAAATTTTTTTTCATAAATGCATATTCCGTTAAGACTAAGGTAAACATTAAATTTAAAACGTATTTATTAAAAGAGACTAGTCTAATAAGTGTTCTACTTACAATTTCAAAAGCTTCCTCAATGTCATCATCCAGTAATTCTGATTGTGTAACATTTTCCACGTAAAGGTGAATACCATTATTCATCTTCTTTAGTAACGATATTACGTGTGGTGACATTCCGTCAATACTAGCACCGGAATTAAAGAAAAGGTCAGCAAAGGCTAGCCCAACCGCGAAAAAAGTCCGAGTATTCGCCACCGCGTCGACTCTTGTTGGCAATATGCCGTTATCACCATAATCGAACAGGGGTAAGCCCTGCCAGAACCCATTCTGGAGCTGCTGCCGGAGCATACCAATGTACTCTCCTCGAGGGCCTCCCGCGTCCGCAGCTAGACAAAATAAATGCAAATACTCTTAAGGTTGACTGCTTAAATTTTAAGTTAACGCACGTTATATGTAACTAGTTATAATTTTAATACCTGGCTCGTCCTCGCCGTCATCGCGGATAAACGCAACACGCAATGCACGCTTTAAATTAACGTTTTCGGTGCCTACATTAATGTAATACCGAAGGAACGTATCTTTAAATGACTTGCGTCTGATGCGAATGCGCCTTCGGCCCGCATCTCGATCAAGTAAGTGAAGATAGTACCCCTGAGGGGTTTCCGGTTCGTATCCATCAAGTCTATCTAGTAATTAAAAAAAATTGCTCTCCTACAATGTACGTCATTACTTAACGTTGGTGCCAATTATAACTTTTCGAATGAAATAAAGAAAATATTTACCGTCTATTAGATCAAAGAAGACACTTCTTCCGAGTCGGAGATTTAACGCCCTCACAGGTGTTAATGGTGGATGTAAAGAATTTTCGGCCCCAGTATTACGCCTCGCAACATTACATTCAGATTGAGCTGCAAATGCAAACAAAATTACAAAGTTGTACGTAACAAATTTTATTTAGAGTAAAGTTGTTGACTTTATTTTTTGTGGTATTTTACCCTCTGGGGAAGAATTCGGTGTGGGTGCAGAACTAGTTCCTACAAACTCTAATCCTTGGTTTAATCGTGCAGAAGGATGAAATCTTGGATATTGAAGAACGCTTGGTCTTCTGCATGCAACTCCTTCATGATACGGGGAAGTCAGCCTCGAATTAAAGCGAAATAGACCTTTGAAAGTACAGTTTTAAGAAATATTTATTGTATTTGTTAAGATAAAATGGTAATGATTTGCATGTTTAAAAAGGTGAGATTATGCAATGATTAAATTACATGTATTACTTGGGGTACGTGCTGAGGTTGAACTAGTTCTTTGCAATTCCCCGGCAATATTTTCCTGTGACGAGTTTGCAGCATCCCTTTGGGTCTCCTGAATCCGTTGTGCATAATAAGTTGTATTTCTGCTTGCATTTGCTAGGATTTCCAGAGCTTGACTTTCCAAATTATCCACAATGTTAGACGTACCAGCCGAATTTTCTGACAGAGGTTGAGAGGTCTGTGCAAATGCCATTTGCGGAGACGACGTCAAATTCGAATGATTGGGTGCTACAAATTAACGCCAAATTAGTATTTGCCACAGTTGAACGAAATATAACAGTTGTAACTTTTAAAGTTAAATAAATGAATAAATTACACCCAATAAATGCTGCAATACCTTGTAGGCAATTATCATAATTATTTCTCAAACTAGTTTCTTCAGTGTCAGAAGGTGCAACTGCTTGTTGCAAAGAGCTAATTCCAGGATACTCATGTGCTCCAAGGACTCTACTGACGCTATTGTCTCGATGGAGTCTATCCAGTGCTGGATTTAATTCAAAGCCACCTTGGAAAAAATATGAAATGAGCGGACTATATAAACGACTACATACAAAGCAAATTTTAAATAAGGTTTAATTACGTATTATTCTTACTCGTAATATTTTCAGTAGAATTCGTCATCAAACTAGTTGGCATAGCTTCGTTCGAGTCTACGTTTAATGCAACAGAAATTGGATTCTGGGGGGAAGACAAGTCATTTACAGCATTGTCGTTACCGTTCAAAGAACTTGAGCTTCCTAGAATTGAATAATCTAAAGCAACCTCGGAGCTACTTGACGATCCCATAACACCTAGTGGTCCAGATTCTGACGGCATTGCCAGTTGCACCGAGGATAAAGGTGTCAAGTCATGAGCAGCATCTTCTGCAATTGTATAATGGAATGATTTAGTAACTTCTACACGGCAGTTTTATGCAATTTTTGGAGAAGAGCTAGCTCACTTTATTGCGCTTTTATTGTGCATAATTTAGAATTGAAGCAAACTGAACGGAATTTATGCAAATAAAAGTAAAAAAATGCAATCATTTAAACAATTAAGAAAATGTACTTACCAATATTTGTTGTTTTTGGGGCAGTTGGTTTGTATCGCCAAATAACTTGCGGAATAGGAGCGTTTGAAACCGTACGAACAACTGACCCAGAGAGGGTGACGTGGGGTTGAATATATAGAATTAGGCCGCGGAGGGGGGCAGAGTGCACCTGAATGCCAGATGGTGGACCTTCTTTTTGGAATACAAACTGTCGTGCTCCTGCTTGATGACTTCGCTCGGTGACAATATTAAAGGGATGTCCAACAAGAACAGGAAAAGCCTGATCTAATATTACTCCAACTATTCCTTCTGTATCCAGTCTACCTGTAAAATCAGTATTTAGTTAGTGTACAATCCATACACGTATTTAGCTAGCTATTGTAAGTGGAATAAGTTCAATAAGTTCAATATTATGTAGTTATAATTACCTATTTGAAGAACCTTTGCTCCAAATCCATCTTTATTGTAAAGGCGGACATCGGACAACGGAAAAGGCTTTTCAACATTCGATGGAAGCATGTGAAAAGTAACATTTTTTGGCAGCAATTTTTTTGGAGACAATGGCATCTTTATTGGAAGTCCAACATTACCAACTACTGGGGTGTTGGCAGGCCTAATATTATTTACCAAATGTGGATTGCTACTTTCTTCATTAAGTCCAGTTTGGGTTGTTGTGGTCAAATCCAAAGGAGAGCTAGCGCTATTTGATAAGTAACGTGATGAAACTGAAGTCGCCTGAGACGACGAAATAAAAACTGGCCTTGCAGGATACTCAAACACTTGTGGCTGGGGGGACGCAGACCAAGTATTAGTGCACGGAATCGACAGTACAGAAACCGGAAATCTAGAACCGGCAGGATAATTCTGAGGTGTCAAATTTTGACCTTGAGGCGTCCAACTTGGCAAAGACGACTGATTTTGAATAACGAGATTGGTTGCGTTAGCTTGAGCGGCCGGACTCTGCAAAGATGAATGCGAAGACAAAAATGCTAGCAGTTCATGTAGATCCATATTCGGGGCTAGTTGAGACGTTGCTACAGTTGTGAGAGGAGCTAGCTCGTTTGAATCATGTACAAACTGGCTGTTGATACCCGGAGACGAAACAATATTTAATGCATTGGAACTCCCAGCCACAGGCTGCAATGGAACCCCTTGATGACTGGAGATTCCTGAATGATGGACTAGGGCTGCCATCATAGAGCCTGGATTTCTGTCCTGACCAACTGCAAACGCAATAAATAAAACAAAACGAAAATATAAAGCCATGAAATGCAAGTTAAGGCAACCGTAAGTTTGTTGTATTTTAAGCTAGCTAATTCTATATTGCCTCATAATTCGTCTGTAAAAGTTGAGGTCTTGTACCAAAATTAGGTAGCGTTTAAACCTATGCAAAGGCTAATTTATTAAAGTATGTAATTGGTTTACAAATCAGGTAAATTGATCACGCTAGCACATACAAATTTTGAATGCAGTAGAATATTTTACAGAAGAAATAATTTGTGTCAAAAAATTAGTGCTTGAAACTAACCTGACGCCAAAATACCTCCTAGCCAACAATATGTCCTAGCACTTTTGCCTCTTACTTTTCTCTTTCTAAGGATTTAACTACAGTAATTTCTGAAGCCTATTTTTCTCTTAAGCCTCAGTCTACATTTGTCCTACCTACGCTAGGATGATGACGAAAATTACAGAATGTATTTTAAATATCGAATGCATGCAATTTTACTGTAGGTTTTGATAACTTTGCACTTCAGAAAATCAAAATGTATCCTGCGTGCTCTACATCAGTGTTTTTTATGATATTATGATTGTATATTTGCAAATTCATTCAACTTAATTAAGCAGCGAATCGTGTTAACTACTTAATTAGTACGCGTAAAGTATATGCACTTATGATGACTTACGTGGATTCCCCCATGCTGGAGTTTTCTTATTTTTTCCTCTTCCGTTGCCTCGGGGCATTGTAAGTGCAAAAAAACTTACCACAAGAAACTAGCTTATTAACTTTTTCCAAACTACTATTTCAAAATTTTCATAAAATGTTTTGAGACAAAAAAATGTAGGTGTTGCTTTGGAGTCAGTTGAAGGTTGAATGAAAGCTTTCAGAAGCTAACGGCTAAATTTTAACTGACTAAAAGCGTTTTAGTATGCATACATAACTTCCGTTTCATTTATGCCAGTAATCAACTTCCCCACTTTCTTTGTCTTGGCGTTATATTATACCAGGCAAGCACGCCGTACTTTAAAAGTACCGATTTTACGACATTATGCATTGAGAACGCCCGCAAGTAGCTTCATCATACGACTATGCCGTCGTGTGTATTCTGGGTGGTCTTTTCGGCGACGTGTGACTGGTATGAAGATATTTTACGTGTTAATCTCTTATGATACAAATTTAATTCAAAAACTGAAGATAGAGTTCGGGACAATCAACAATGTGAACTGTGTACCCGGCAAAAAACCGAATTAGAATATGTATTATAATGAACCATGAACCTGTTAACAGCTAGCTCCTTTTTTATGCATTAAAATAATATTATAAAAAACTAATTCTTTTTATTTTTCTTTGCTGAGTTACAACATCAGGTGGAATTAATTTATTAAGAACCACGTCACTGACCTACACAAAATGAGTAACTAGTTATACGATTTTACTGAAATTGCAAGTTTTAGTTTCCCGTCGCATTGGGTGAAACTCCATATTAATCTAGTTCTTTAAATTAGCATTTTATGAAATATAGCAGCTGGGTAACTGTTGTGTTTTAATAAATAATAAATATTTTATTTCGGTTTTTTGTCGGAGAATCGTTTCCCATTGTTGATTGTCCCGAACTCTATCGTCAATGTTACGAGGTATATTAGCATTATAGGAAATTAACACATTTCATTTCCTAATACCAGTCACACGTCGCCGAAAAGACCACCCAGAATACACACGACGGCAAAGTCGTATGATGAAGCTACTTGCGGGAGTTCTCAATGCATAATGTCGTAAAATCGGTACTTTTAAAGTACGGCGTGCTTGCCTGGTCTAATATAACGCCAACACAAAGAAAGTGGGGAAGTTGATTACTGCATAAATGAAACGGAAGTTATGTATGCATACTAAAACGCTTTTAGTTAGTTAAAATTTAGCCGTTAGCTTCTGAAAGCTTTCATTCAACCTTCTACTGACTCCAAAGCAACACCTACATTTTTTTGTCTCAAAACATTTTATGAAAATTTTAAAACAGTATTTTGGAAATAGTTAATAAACTAGTTTCTTGTGGTAAGTTTTTTTGCAATTACAATGCCCCGAGGCAACGGAAGAGGAAAAAATAAGAAAACTCTGGAATGTGGAAATCCACGTAAGTTGTTATTAAATACTGATTTCATAATTAACTAGATAGCTTAATTAGCTGTCTTATTTAGTAGAATAAATTTGCAAATGTACTGTTATAATATCATAAAATACACCAATGCAGAGCATCTAGGATACATTGTTTATTATAGAAAGTGAAAAATTATCAAAATCTGCGGTTGAATAGCATGCCTTCATATTTTAAATACAGTCAGTAATTTTGGTCGTCATGCAAGCGTAGGTAGGACAGAGGTGGATTGAGGCTAGAAAAGTAAAATTGGCACGAGAAAGTACTGTAGGTACCTCCTTACAAAAAGAAAAGTAAAGGGCAAAAGTGCTATAACATTATGTTGGCTGAGAGGTACTTTTGAATCACCCTAATTTCAAGCAATAATTTTTTGACACAACTTATTTCTTCTGTAAACTATTCTGCTACATTTAAAATTTATATGTGCTGGCGTGATAAATTTACCCTATTTGCAAAACAAGTGCATACTTTAATGAATTAGCGTTTGCATAGGTTTAGACGCTACCTAATTTTGGTACAAGACCTTAACTGTTTACGGACCGATTATGAGGAATTACGAAATTAGCTAGCTTAAAACACTACAAACGTACGGTTGCCTTAACTTGCATTTCATAGCTTTATATTTTTGTTTCGTTCATTATGTTCGCAGTTGGTCAGGACAGTGACCAAAGCTCCATGATAGCAGCTTTAGTTCATCATTCAGGGATCTCTAGTCATCAAGGGGTTCCATTGCAGCCTGTGGCTGAAAATGCGAATGCATTGACTATGGTTCCACCTCCGGGTAACAACAGCCAGCTGGAACCTGATTTAAACGAGCTAGCTCCATCCACAACTGTAGAAACTTCTCAACTTGCCCCAAACATGCCTCTTCATCAACTGCTAGCCCTAATGGCGTCACATCCAGCATTGCAGAATCCAGCAGCTCAAGCTTACGCAACCAATCTGGTTATTCAAAATCACTCATCGTTGCCAACCTTGACGCCTGAAGGTCAAAATGTGACCCCTCAGAATTCTCCTGCTGGTCCCAGATTTTCGGTTCCTGTACTGCCAATAGCAACTCCCAATGCATTGTCTGCGTCCCCTCAGCCACCACGGTCAGAATATGCAGCAGGGCCAGACTCTATTTCTTCGTCTCAGGCGACTTCAGTGTCATTAAGTTCCATATCAAATAGCGCTAGCTCTCCTTTAGACTTGACCAGAACAACCCAAACCAGACAAAATGAACAAAGTCGCAATCCACACCAAAACAGCATAGGTGAGACTTACAATCCTGTCGGCGCTGCAGGACGAGTGGACTTGTTCAATGCCCGACATTTGATTAACAATATTAGGACTGCTAACACCCCCCCAGTTGTTAGTGTTGGACTTCCAATAAAGATTCCATTGTCTCCAAAAAAATTGCTGCCAAAGAACGTAACTTTTCATATGCTGCCATCCAATGTTGAAAAGCCATTTCCGTTGTCTGACGTCCTTCTTTACAAAAAAGATGGATTCGGAGCAAAGATTCTTCAAATAGGTAATCATAACGACATATTATTGAACTTATTTTACTTAAAATAGCTAGCTAAATGGAATTGAATTGTATGGATTGTACATTAACTAACTACTGAATTTACAGGTAGACTGGACACAGCAGGAAGAGTTGGAGTAATAATTGATCAAGCTTTCCCTGTCCTTGTTGGACACCTCTTCAATATTGTCACCGAGCGAAGTCATCAAGCAGGAGCACGTAAGTTCGTGTTCCAAAAAGAAGGTCCACCATCTGGCAGTGAGGTGCACTCTGCCCCCCTTCGCGGCCTTATTCTATACATACAACCCCACGTCACCCTCTCTGGGTCAGTTGTTCGCACGGTTACAAACGGACCAACTCCAGAAGTTGTGTCCCGATATGTGCCACGCGCCTCTGCAATACCACAAATTGGTTAGTGCGTTTCCTGTATTATTTACTCAATTTTAATTTACTTTTTGTCATTTGAGTTGTTGTTTCTGTATAGTTTGCTTTAATTCTAAATGACGCATTAAACAAGTTTTATGTAATTAGCTAGCTATTTCACAACAATTCTATTTTTTATTTTTAGAAGGCGCTTCTCATGGATTGACACCTTTATCCTCGGTGCAACTGGCAATGCCGTCGGCATCTGGACCATTAGCAGTTATCGGATCGTCCAGTAGCTCCCAGGTTGCTTTAGATTATTCAATTTTGGGAAGCTCAAGTTCTTCGAACGGTAACGACAATGCTGTAAATGACGTGTCTCCCCTGCAGAATCCAATTTCTGTTGCATTGAACGTGGAATTGAACGAAGCTATTCCAACTAGTTTGACGACGAATTCTACTGAAAATATTAGAAGTAAGTATGATACGTAATTTAACCTTATTAAAAATTTGCTTTGTATGTAGTCGTTTATACAGTCCGCTCATTTCATATTTTTTCCAAGGCGGATTTGAGTTTAATCCAGCACTGCATAGACTCCATGAAGACAATAGTGTCAGTAGAGTCCTTGGAGCACATGAGTATCCTGAAATTAGCTCTTTGCAACAAGCAGTTGCACCTTCTGGCACTGAAGAAACTAGTTTGAGAAATAATGATGATATTTCCTCACAAGGTATTGCAGCATTTATTGGGTGTAATTTATTTATTTATTTAACTTTAAAAGTTATAACTGTTATATTTCGTTAAAACTGTGGCAAATACTAATTTGGCGTTACTTTGTAGCACCAAATCATTCGGATTTGACATCGTCTCCGCAAATGGCAGTTGCACAGACCTCTCCACCTCTGTCAGAAACTTTGGCTGGTACGTCGAACATTATGGCTAATTTGGGAACCAGAGCTCTTGAAATTATAGCAAATGCAAGCAGAAATACTACTAATGCACAACGGACTCAGGAGACCCAACCGATTGCTTCAAACTCGTCACAGGAAAATGTTGCAGGGGAATTGCAGAGAACTAGTTCAACACCAGCATTTACCCCAAGTAATACATGTAATTTAATTATTGAATAATGTAACCTTTTTAAACGTGCTATTCATTACTATTTCTTCATTTTTTAAGTGTACTTTAAAAATCTATTTCGCTTTAATTCAGGGCTGACCCCACCGTATCATGACGGAGTTGCATGCCAAAGACCAAGCGGTCTTCAATATCCAGGATTTCATCCTTCAAATCCACCAAACGGCGCAGGAGCGATATTGCGAACTAGTTCTTCAATTGCATCGACTTCTAGACCACAAGGTATAATACTACTAAAAATAGCGTCATTAACTATATTCTACTTAACATGTTTTACGTGCTACTGAATATGTGTGTATGTATTTTCAGCTGCATTTGAATCCAATGTTGCGGGGCGTAGTACTCGGGTCCAAAATTCGGTACAAATACCAGTAGCACCTGCGAGGGCGTTACATCTTCGACTCGGAAGAGGTGTTTTCCATGATCCAGCGGACGGTACTTTTAACTTTTTTGTAATTTAAAAGCGTACTTTTGACACCATTGTTATTAGATAAGGTACATTGAAGGGGAACCCTGATTTATTATTACTAGATACACTCAATGGATATGAATTTGATACCCCTCAAGGGTATTATCTTCGTTTAAGTAATCGGCAGGCAGGTCGCAGGAACGTACGTGTGAAGCGCACGTTATTTAGGGATACCTTTCTTCGCCACTATATTGATTTGGGCAAAGATAATGTTAATTTGCAGCGTTTGCTACAAGTAAAATTCATCGGTGAGGACGGCGAGGACGAGCCAGGTACTACAATTATAACTAGTTACATATCACATGCGTAAAATGAAAGCAGTAAACCTTACAAGTACTTGCATTTATTTTGTGTAGCTGCGGACGCGGGTGGACCTCGAGGAGAGTACATTGGCATGCTCCGGCAGCAGCTCCGGAATGGGTTTTGGGAGGGATTACCGCTGTTCGACTACGGAGACGATGGGTTGTTGCCAAGCAGATGTAGCGAGTTTAGGGATCATGAAACCTTCTTTGCTGTAGGCCTTGCATTTGCTGACCTTTTTTTCAACTCCGGTGCTAGTATTGACGGAATTTCGCCACACGTTATATCATTACTGAAGAAGATGAATAGTGGTATTCCCCCCTATGTAGAAAATGTTACAAAATCAGATTTACTGGACGAGGAGGTTGCAGAAGCATTTGAAATTGTAAGTATTACACTCATTAGACTAGTGTACTCACATTTCTATGTTAGTAATGTTGTGTTGACGTCAGTCAAAACCTAACTTTTAACACTTATTTTGTTTTCAGCTGACTGCTATAGCTACTAAGGAAAAAAGTCCTGGAATTTACGTAGATCGGCTACAGTTGTTATTGGCAGAATGGAAAGTTACTATTCCGGATAATTTAAATTATCGGTCCGCCCTGCAAAAATGTAATTCCGTCGTGCAGAGTTATTTCTTTAAAAGTCGCTTTTCAGCTCTGTGGGATTTCTTCGAAGGCCTCAAGGCTGGAGGAGTTATGGAGTTCCTAGATGTGTATCCACAGAAATGGGAGTCACTTTTTCCAAGAAAAGGAAGCCTCATCGTCACCGCAGAGGAGCTTATGCACACCATAGAATTTCGGGACAGTAATGGCATGATACTCTCAGATAATGATGGACACGAACTAGCTAGCTTTGAGATTATGATGCGACAGTACATCACTGATATCGCAGGAGGTAACAATTACACCTCATTCGTAACTAGTTATAACTTTTACATTCATTTCCAAACAACCATTTTTTAACTATTCATTTCATTTGTGTAAATTAAATCAAAAAACAAAACTTTTTTGTTATTTTAAATACCAGATACAGCAAAAGTCCGAAATTTCTTAATGTGCGCGACTGGGTTCGACGTAATTACGCCTGGCAAGATTTTTGTTGAGCCCCACCCTGATCCTGAAAACGAGCAAGTAAAATTCTCAGCCTGCGGGAAGAAAATCATAGTACCAATAGCATGCAATATGGAGTATTTCGCGGAAGCCGTTGGGTTGGAATTAGACTTCAATCGTGGCTAGTGTTAGATATATACGATAAAATGGCGTAACTATATTACCTACTACACATTTATAAATTAATTTCTTAATGATGTTGTTGGATAACTAGTTACTAGATTGAAATGACAAGAAATTAAAAGTTGTCATACTGAAACATGCTGTGTTGCATTTCATTATTCAGACTTTTTTATTTGGCAGGTCCATTTTTGCATTATTTATGTACTTGAGAGCATAATCAAGCATACAGTTCCCCTTCAATATGTACGCTCATTAGTATTTAATGGCATAATTTGATAAGTTGGTTTCTTTTCTTCCCATTTTTCATTGCAGAAGATACGACAAACAGTATTCAACAGAATATTTCATCACTTTTTGCACCATATAGGCCATTGCCCCACTATGGAACTGGTTTTAATGGAAGAGCTAGCTTTTATGTGTACTACGTTCCTTCATACATAACAATACCCCTAGCTTTGGATCTTGCTCAAACGCTACCAAAGGGATACGGAAGAAAGAGTTTAATTGTCTGTAAGTTGAAACGACAACATATTTCTAGCATTAAAATCAACATTAGTAGTATAATTTGTTAACCATTTAATTTTTAGCAGTTAATGGGTCTAGCGTTGACGTCCAGGATAATATACGTTCTTTGTTCCCCAATTTTCGTCACGCTTGTAATATTTATGTCGCTGCAAATGAAGACGGCTTGAACACATTGCAGCGAGTTGATGACGGTCAACCTGATGTTCAAACTTTAATTCAGTTCTACGCCGGGCTATTTTATTTAAAACACGATTGAGACCCTTTGTATGTGGTAATTATTTTCCCTACAAGGCTAATTTCAAAGTGAATAAAAGCGAACGAAACGAAACTTGTCTAGGAATAACTCAACTTTCCATTCATATTTGTATTAATACTGTGTTTAATTTTAATTCGTCATAACTTAAAAAATGAAGCATAATTCTATCAACTTCACAAATCAAAATGTCTTTGCATTTATATTTCTTAGCTAGCTAATTATTATTACTACGAAATACTACTGTTTAGATACCACGTAAAGATAGTCAGGTAACATAAGCAAGGCTAGTAAGAGTTGTAACTGCGAGCTACACTTTCTTTAGTTAATCCTGAGGTTCACTATTTTAAAATATCTAAATGATCAGTAATTTTAATTATCAATATGGACTTATTTGGACAGTGCAATAGGTCAAACAAAGTAACTATATCATTTTGTTTAGTTGTAGCAGTAGCAGTATTTTTTTTAATAAATGAAAATAATAATAAAACGAAAATAAAAGAAACAAGATAGTCAAGGTCTACACGAGTTCATTTTCCTGCAGCCGTTATGGCGTGTTCGTTTATCTAAAAACAGGAAACCCAATATTGGGAACCCTGTACTTTTCTATGGCCAAATTAGTGATTGTCATTTTTAACTTCTGCCTAGTATTACAACTAGTTTATAGATAATTTAATTATTAACAGACTGTGGTGCTTTACGGCTACTACATAAGTTTCACAACACAAAGTCGTAATAATTAATGTTATTAAATCTTGTAGCGAGCTGTTGCATTTTTTATTTCGCTATTATTAAAATTAATTGTGTGACTGTTGTTGTAGTTTGCAAACAGGGTTTAAATTGTTACTTGTCCTGAACCCTATCGTCATCGTTAGTATATTACCCACTGGACTAAAATTATATGTTTAAGACTCTATAGCGTCGTTCTCAATGCATTATCTAGTAACATTCGAAAATGTAATCGTGCATATTAATGTAATACAACGATAACAGCAATAACCTTAGGAATTCGATCATACCTGAATGCAACGACTCGTATGCGGGCATGCTTCAACGTTCATTTTCCGTTTAGCTTAAGTCCTTACGATTTTAGCTGGTTTTGTTATACTGCTATCTATTTGAAGGCAACACATACACATTATTATCTTTACCAAAGTTTCGTGCAACCTTAATATAAAAAGCTTGAAATTTTAAATAAAACTAGTTCAAAATTTTCATTAGCCTGGCAATCAAAATGAGCGCAGAAAAAGTGCCCAAATTGTTAGACAAACAGAAACACCTATACAAATTACACTCACGTAAGTCTGATACTAGGTTTGTGCATAAAAACTTGTTACTATTTAATTATCTTTTATATAACTAGTTAGTTATCCATAAATATGTCATTAGAATTGTAATACCTTCACTACACGTACCCTATTAGCGTGTTTTGTTTGTTTATATCGCAGCTGATGGTGAGTGGAATGAAAACTCCAGGTTAACGGCTTTACTGAACTATTCGGGCGTTAGCAGTTTCTTAGGGTTTTCGTGGCAGCCCGTGCATGGCAATTCAAGTACACCTAATATTTCGCAGTCCTTAGGTTATAGAAACAAGTTCGTTTGCAATGCCTATTCATCATATCCTTCTTATGGAATTGCTAATTCCCAAACTGCCCCAAACTTTCGCCTACACGAACTCTTAACAGTCTTGTCATCTCATAAAGCACTGCAAAATCCGGTCACTCAAGGCTACTTAACAAAGCTTGCAAATTCAAAGAGATATTTACATCCCGTGAATGAAGCAATTGTCCAGAAAATCACTACTGCGGCACAAAACAACAAAAAGAAAGAATCACATGGAACTAGTTCTATTACACCGTGTATCCAGGGTAGCACTGTTAAAACTTTAAGATTAAAATTCATTTCATTTTTATATTGTGTAATCTTTCTTTACATATTGTACGGCGATACAACTTATTTAATTTTGCGTTAACAGGTTTGTTTCGATTTAACTCGGTTGTAACTCAACACTTCCATGCAGGTCCGTTATACAGCAGGCGTAGTTTTTGGCAGTTTTCTGGAGTTTATCCTTCGAGGGGAGTAATGACTGCAGCTGCTGCTGCGACAGGAATTAGTTCAATATTTGCTGATCGTACCAGCCCAGAAGGTATGTTGACCTTGTGAAATACGTTATTATACATTAATTGTAACTGATGCAGTTTATAGTAATTGTATTATACTACAATCATAATTGTCTTTGCAGCCATGTCTCTATCGTCGCCTGACCTTTCTACCCAATGGCATGAAATTACTTCTGAGCAAGCTTTGTCACCCTCACAACAAATTAATAGTCCAGTAAGCACTATCAATGGATACACAGTACAGAGCCCTCAAGGGTATGCTCTTATGTTCGGCCGAAGAGCAAACGGTCGCAGGGATGTACGGATTCAAAGGAGTGAATTTTCCAAAACATTTTTGCAATACTACATTAATTTGGGTACTTCTCGCGTTAATTTAAGTCGGCAGCTTCGTGTGTTTTTCACTAGTGACGACGGCGAATTTGAGCCAGGTAAACATGAAATAACTAGTTAGACATTTTCTAGTTTTTATTTGTCTAAACTACGACTAATATTGTTTATTTTTTAGCTGCAGATGCTGGAGGTCCTCGTGGAGAGTATATTGGGATGCTACGGGAACAGATAAAGTATGGTGTTTGGGATGGTTTACCTTTGTTTGACTACGGTGGCAATGGTATACTGCCATCCCAAGACTCATTTCTTGGAGATGCTAGTATTTTTTTCGCCGTAGGACTGGCCTTCAGTGATCTAATTTTTAATTCCGGCTCTTCAATTGATGGACTTTCTGTGCATTGTATTTCAGCACTAAAACAAATGCATGCCGGCAACTATCCATGCATACACAATGTGAAGAAATCGGAAATATTAGACGAAGACGTAAAAGACGCGTTTGAAATGGTAAACTTAAGCATTATTAGACTAGTCTGTTCGCGTAAACCATGCTATATAATTTATTCCTGATTAACAAAATGACGTATTTTAGCAATACATTTGAATTTAATTTTAACTAACAGCTTTCATTGATTGGAAATAAATCTATTTATTCCTGTCCTGACTTACAAAAGTTGCAAAGACTGTGTGCCGAGTGGAAAGTGGATATACCAGATGATTTAAATTATCGTTCAGCTCTAAGAAAGCGAAATTCGCTGGTCCAGGCGTATTTTATTCGCAGTCGAATTTCCGCATTGTGGGATTTATTCGAGGGGCTACGCGCCGGAGGGATCATGCTTTACCTAAAAATGAATCCTAAAAAATGGGAGTCATTGTTTCCGCGACAGGGAAGCATTGTAGTAACTGCTCAAGATTTAATGAACAACCTCATATTCCAGGATATTGTTGGCAATATCCTTAATGATCACGATGGCCATGAGATGGAAAATTATGAACTAACTGTGAGGCAATACATAACTGATATAGCAGGAGGTATTTATTAAATAACTTTTAAAACATTATTTTGGTACTTATTTCTGTATATAACTAGTTATTTTACTGAAATATATAAATTACAGTAATGTGCCATTCTTTTTAATTTGCAGATGCTACTAAGATTAAACAATTCCTGATGTGTTGCACTGGATTCGATGTCTTGACACCTGGGAAAATATTTGTGGCACCGCAATCTGATCCCGGAAGCGAGCAAGTCCAAATATCGGCGTGTGCTAAATTAATTGTAGTTCCAATTAGATGCACAGTAGAATATTTTGCTGAAGCTATGAGTTTAGCTCTTGACTATAATCGAGGTTGATGTTGCATATTGCACCTATCCAGCTATTGTATTATTCGTGTTTCAAGTATTTAAATTAACGTGTAACCCTTTATCCACCTACGTCCTAATTTTGCTTCGTTAACAAGCTCTAGTACTTTTATGCGTTCACCTAACTAGTTATATTTACATTCAAACTTCTAGTAATTTTTCCACTTTTATAAACATGTAATTGGTAGCTACCTACATCATAAAATTACACAATCACTAATTACCATTTGAAGTTATCATAAAGAATCAGATTTGTATGCCATGGTGTTACACTGCTTGATGCGTATAAATACAAGTCACAAGGTACCAATTAGCTTAAATTGTTGATTTGTATGAGAGATTTATTACCGTATTTACCAAAATTTTGCAGAAAAAAATAACGTTATTGCCAAACTTCGTCGTTTATGATGTACTGTAGTTAATAGTGGAATAAAAATTATTATAATGTAGTACAAAAAAATGAAATATATTATGAAGTGTGTACAATTTACGACATAAATAATAAACTAGTTCCAAACGTGAAAATCTTAAGAAGACCAAACAAAATGCAGTAGTGTTGTATCTTTTTCTGAACAAAAAACTCTTAATTATTAACATACACTACCAATGAACTTCAAACGACTTTGCATAACAGGTTCTAGGTTGTAGTCATGTAAGAATCATATAATTTGTAGAATAGTTACTGAATATTTTAAATGATATTAATAATTCGAAATACGTTAACCTAAGTTAACAAAAACTGCTAAGGCAAGGGTGCTTGACATAGCTCGTTACACAAACAACACATATTGTACAGCACAAAAAGAAAAACTTGTTTACAAAAGTTGCCCTGTAAATGAAGTGCACACAACAATAAACAGCCTTACTTTATCGAACACTGTTAAAATATACATAGCATAGAAGAGGAAGGTGTAATTATAATTAGTATAATTATACATCTTTTACCTAAATTCTATTATCCGCATTCTATATAATTTGAACAGGATATTGTGCAATAATGGTGATCTCATATTATTGTGAATATTGAAGATCGACCATTCCATTGCGGTAATTATTACATTGGAAATTTAATATGTTGCATTCTACAGAGAGAAGTATGTAGAGACTTCCTCTCTAGTTTATTTATTAATTGGTTATAATAAGGAATAATGTACACGATGCATTCCACTGCAATGTCATCGTTCATTCCGGTTGCATAGTGAAGGATCTTCAATCCTACTATTGCATTAGATGTTTTTGCCACTCAGCTCATTATGATGTGAGTAGGCCACCACATCCTTCTGTTTCCCAGGATGCAGTCATTGCCACAGTGCAATGATGCACATTGCTTTATAATTAGAATTATTTGTAATTCGGAAATTATCATGTATAAGCATACAGCTCAGCATGAGCTCATAACTATTTGGAATATATTATTGGATTAATATTCTTTTACAGAAGGAAACTACAATTTCACACATACTCAAGGATGTTGAAATTGACATCATTCGATCAACAATTATATTATTTATATTGTACAAATTACGTTGTTAAAGTTGAAGTCAAAGAACCAGTATTAAATAAATTAACAGTTGTCTTAGAAAACTCATCCGAGTAGCAGTTGAATCTTATCTCCTCTCTAGTCCTTCGACTATAGAGCACTTTATTATTCATCCTTTCTATGGCACTGCCACCATACATAAATAGATATTTTAGACATCTCTAGATATCATATTTTAATACGTTATCAGCACGGCTGAGACAAGCGGTCACAATTGACCCCGTAGGTCAAGCCATTTCCTAACACGGCACGAAGTAGCAATACCAGCTCTTCGTGACTATTTTATTTTAACTTTTACACTGTAGTAACTAAGGTAGAAGTAGTGTGATTTCAAGCCGGCCGGCACCCAGGAAATCACTCAGTTTTTAGAAGTGTTAGGAAGATTTTCAGAGTTGTTAAAGTTCAGTCTGAAATCTTTAGAAATCTCAAACTTACCTATTTAATCCTCTGGACAAGGTACTAAAAGTATTGAGTAAATTCCCTTGCTAAACAAAATCAAACAATTCATCACTAACCGTTGTGTTTCTGTTTGCATTTTACCTGTCGAATTAATAAAACCGGTAACCAGCCCTAACAAGGTTGACTTATTGGTAAAGAAAATTTGACGAAGTAGAACAGTCCGTTCTCTCCCAAGGATATTAGGCACCTAGACGTATAAGAGTAGGGCCGTAAGGTAGGATTGAAATTTTACAAATCCGTAACCGAAGAGAAGAGGCACTACCGCCGAACCTCATCTAAACCGTAGTCAACGAGAAGAGACAATACCGTCGTACCTCCAGCTACGTACCCGAAGCGAAGAGGCTACCGAGCCGAACCGCCCCGAATTACTGCAACCGTGAAGAGGCAATACCGCCGAACTTCCCGCAGTAACACATTACCCGAAGCGAAGAGGCTACCGAGCCGAACCGCCCCGAATTACTGCACCAGTGAAGAGGCAATACCGCCGAACTTCCCGCAGTAATATACTTTCCCGAAGAGAAGAGGCAAAACAGCCGAACTTCTTACTAATTGAAGATAATAGGCAGACAAAGGCCGAAATTATCGAAAGAAGAGGCAATACAGCCGAACTTCTCATTTACTCAAGATATCAGGCAAACGAGGCCGAAAATATCGAAAGAAGAGGCAATACTGCCGAACTTCTTATCAATTGAAGATAACAGGCGAACAAAGGCCGAAATTATCGAGTGAAGAGGCAATATCGCCGAACCACACACATACGAAGAGAACAGGCACTCCTGCCGAAAATTCTCAAGAGAACAGGCACACTTGCCGAATTCTCAGCGAAGAGGCAATATCGCCGAACTTCCTATTTTTTCGTACTCAACGTGAAGAGGCAATACCGCCGCACCACCAAGTACTTACTGAATCGAACAGGCACTCCTGCCGAAATTTACAAGAGAACAGGCACACTTGCCGAATTCTCAGCGAAGAGGCAATATCGCCGAACTTCCCATCTCATACTCGAAGTGAAGAGGCAATACTGCCGTACCACAGAGTACTCAACAGAGACGAAGAGGCAATACAGCCGTACTTCCTATTTTTCGTACCCGAAGTGACGAGGCAATATCGCCGTACCACAGGGCAGATACCAAATTGAAGAGGCAATATCGCCGAACTTCACCAAAATTAATAGACGAGACGAGGCCACATCGCCGTACCTCCTATTAAAAGAAATCCTAAACTCAAAGAAGAGGCAATACTGCCGAAATTCCCACATCAAGCTCATAGAAGTTGATGTCAGACGATCAGAAACCAAATCTCGCTGAATTATTTGACAGTTTCGAGATCCTAGAAGGTTGTGAAGAATTAATCGCTCATCACGAGCAAGTACTCACTCTCAGAGCAACCGAAGAACTTCCCCGATATAACGGCGAAGAAATTACCCAGAGAGTTGTTAATACTCAGACTGGTGAAAATAAACTCAAGTTTAGAAGAGGTGTCAAAATCACTGATATTTTTGACAGAGCCTATTTATTTTACGAAGTACAATTTACTACACAAATTCGGAAATTTCAAGATAGAATCCTAGACGCCTACGGATTACTGAACATTTCCCAGGACATCAAACCCATGTCCGGTAATAACGGCCAACCGCCGCCAGTGAACAATAATACAGGACCAGGTCCGAATAATATTGAAAACCCCGACGCACGAAGTCCGGGAGGAAACAATCGACAACAAGATCGACAAGAAGACGAACAGGTCATTATGGCACCTGCAGCGTCTACCGTGTTGCCGGTATTTTACCAAACACCGAAAATTACTTTTGAGAAGCTCACACCATACAATGTGTATGCGTTGTGGAAATCAAAACTCCAAATGACCCTAGAACAATTAGGAATTTGGGGAATAGCAACTGGAGATCTAGAGAACATTGAAATTGGAACCAACGATGCTACCATCAATACGAACACTCAGATCTCCAACAATTGGAAAGCCGGGGATGCCTGCTGTCGAGCAACGATAACCGCAGCAGTGGACAAAATTATTGAACCCCGAATCTCAAATTTCAAGTCATCTCTTGAAATGTTAGGGCAACTTGATACCCTATACGGAACTGCCAAGACAGATCTCCGAGCCGATTTAATGGTGAAGCTATTTGCACTTAAAGTCACCACAACAGGGACAGATTATGTCACCGAAGTATTGAATCTCAACGTGAAGATTACTGAGACTGGACCAGCAGTACCCCAAGACATGTTGGTCAGTTTAACTGTTCATCATCTGAAAGAGACGAACAGATATGTACATTTCCTCGACACATGGTATATGAACACAGATGATAACAAGATACTCATGAGTGTAATTCAGAAAAGTCTGAAACATCATGACGACAATGCAACGAAGAGTCCCCGAGTCGGAGCAAGTCAAACTGGAAATGCATTCCAAGCTCAGCGACAAGGGCCTCCAAAGGGATCAGTCCGAGAACAAATCCTGACCCGAAGAAACGCACACAAGAGTGCCAAGCATTCACAAGCCGGGAATGAATTACATCCCGCCGCTCCAGGAGGAAACCGAAGGAGACAACCTGGAGAATATGAATTCCAGGGAAGATGCAACTGGTGTCGATACAGATTTCACAAAGAAATAAATTGCCAAAAGAAAGCTCGTGGTGACCCTAAAGCCACGGAAGATCCACCAGAAAAGGCCTTCTACAACCCTTCCCCAATGCGAGGAAGAGGACGAGGTAGAATGGCTGGAAGAGGGAGAACAGCTCCCGTATATCAAGCAGCTAACACAGCTCAACATACCCCAGGCGCACAGTCAGCCGCCGCGAACGGGAACGGAGGACAGAATACTACACAGAATAATTCTCCTCCACATAACTCGCCTTCACAGCAAGGAGGGAGTCCGAATAATACAACTGGAGGAAACAGAGCAAGAATTGCTATTCCTTACTCAGATTTGATGTTGGACTACAGATATTCACAGTCACATCCAAAACTCTATCGCGATGCCGTGTTCACTCCGACACAGGCAATCAGAATTCAAGCTGGAGGACATGCACATATGATCCGACCATGCACAGCTCTCGAAATGAGACAGAAAAAAGGAATTGAAGAAAATTCCGGGGAGGTCGCAATACCAGCTACTCCAACTGAAAAGCTTTACAATGCAGTAACATTTTTCCCCATTACGGACTGCTACATGGTTTCTGAAGCTCCATGCACACTTGAGAAAATTCTGGAATTATTACCAGTCAATTTTACTCATCATGACTGCGCATCAACGCCGCAATGCTATCCAGCAGAAACAAAATTGAGAAGAGAATTTCTCGAACAGAAAAAGGATACAGATCCGAAAGTCAGGCAAGCCAAGACTACCTGCACTGAAAAAGCCCTCAACATAGGCAACAAGACCGAAATAGACAGGTCAGAACTGGATACAATTATCAAGTACAATCCTACTACGGATTGTTATCTCATCAATGAACTTCCCTACGCACGGGAAACTATCAAGTGGATTGAAGGAGGCAAATCAAGCTCCCTCATTCCAGTGCATATCAGTCGCACTCAAGCCTTGGACGCCCCAAGCACTGAAATTGAATTGGAAGTTGAAAACCCAACAATTGGAAACAACAATGAAGAGGCATCACTCAGTGAAGATAAGCCCTCAGAATCTATAAGCCCTATCACAGGCACTATCCAGGAGGCAACCACAGATAAGCCCTCAGAACCTTTAAGTCCTATCAAAGGCACAATACAGGAGGCAACAACAGATAAGCCCTCAGAAACAATAAGCCCATTCATTGGCACAGATCAAGAGGCAGAAACTCAACTTGAAGTTATTAAGCCCTCGAAGGTAGAAGCTCTCAACCTACCCCATGCATTCATGGTCAGAACTCAGGCGGACTCAGAAAATTATAAGATTGACAGCCTGAAGAGACATTTCCTCAGAAACGAATGGAAACATGTACAGACTTTACTTGTACCGAATATGGAGACAGGATGTCTCATGCTAGGTCACAGTCACCTACCCTTACAGCCGACAAGTGGACCACTTACCTATAGAACCACTTGGCATGATTGCAAAACAAATCCTTTTTGCATTCGATATGACGATACCCTTCAACTTATGCAAGTGAAGGAGGGGAACATTTTTCGCTCAACAAGAGATTCATCAGAAAGCAGTACTGATTCGGAATGGGATATGATAGATCCGAGAACCGGAGAATCAGTCGACATGGACAACGATTGGTCCATCTGTAGAGCCCACGGTCCAAGAAAGCAAGGACGAAGAGCTCGACGCGCATTGGAATTATTCTCACTCAGCGCTACAAGACAGAGTATGGAAGACTGGAATTGTCAACTACTCGACCCAAGAAAAATGTACCCGGGCATCACTGAAGACATTGAATTCGCCCCACAAGAAACAAAAGAAGAGTACGATAGACATCTACTCAATTTCCTACGACAGGAATGGAAGCCTACATCAGGCAAATATTATCTAGACAAGATAAAGAATAAGCCTCAAGCAACATTGAGCAAAGTCACCATTGACAGGTCAATACAGACGACCAGGAAGCACACTCCTCATACCAAAGTCACCCTTCAAGGGGTGGGAGGGGCAGCTGCGCTAGCCTACACAACTGTAGCACACAGACAACCAGACCCACCGATGACACAGTCAGGAGGGCAGAGCGTCACTCAGAATTCTCATTCGCAGAGGACGGCTCCACAGTCGCAGGCACGGTGGAAGGAATCGGCTTATAAACCGAATCCGTTCACTCGTGATCGACGGTCAACACAGAAACCGAAATTAGAAGAATGTTTCTACAGTCCACCAACTAAGAAGGAAAGAAGAAAGGGAGCAGTTGGATATTGCCCCACCAAGCATAACATATGCACTACCAAATGTGGACACGATTACTACATCAAGAGATGTGAAGATTGCACTCGAAATTATCAAGAATGTATGGATCGAAATTGTCATCCATTCCCGAGGGAAGATATGGATAGAAAAGACATAGATCCGAGAAACATGGATCGAAGAAGGGACCTCCCCTCCAGCCTAAGCATATCAAAGCAACCTGGAGGCTCTCAGAGTGTTCAAAATTTACGATCATGTCAACGGGAGGACACACGTCCAAAACCCAAGAAGAACGCGAATCAGCCTGGATCGTCAAGTCAGACTCCAGCCCGCTCTCATCAAAGAATTGAAATACAACAGCCTACCCCAGGGGGTAGCCACATCAGAAACAGAGTTTTCTTAGCTAATTACAAGTACATTCGAGCAGCAACAGACAAGTCAGAAACCGAACATGACGATTATACCCCAGTCAAGGAGCACTTCGTTTGGCCCTGTGATACTGGAGCTTCCATGCATTTATGCGGAAGGAAAGAATGGTTTACATCATATGAACCATTTCCCGATGGACCGAAAGGGATTCGACTCGCAGATAATTCAAGTGTAGAATCGCCAGGATCCGGGACAGTGGTAGTCTCAGCCTTTAATGGTCACAGCTGGGAACCACAAGAACTGAATGACGTTTGGTACTTACCAAGGTCAGCAAATCTATTTTCAGTCTCCTCAGCATGCAAGGACAGGAATTTAGAATTCATGGGTGGAAATGAGGACATCAATTTCTATCAAAGTTACAATGAGAATGGAGAGCCTCTCAAGAAAAAGAGACTAATATTCCGAGGAATCATGGTTCGACAAGAGAATGAAAATTCTGGACAACTCACCATGATGTTCAAGCCTGTTAACAAATTACCCCAAGCTATGTTAGCCAGAGGGATGGTGCTAGGCGCAGTTCAACGCTGGCACGAGAAAATGGGACACATTAGTCATCCATACATTGCGAAGACAGTCAACACTGAAGCGGCTTCACTAGGAAAAAGAGGAAAACTTGAACCTCCACACGATTGCGTTGTATGCAATAAAGCGAAAGCAACACGTCAGCCTTTCCCAGATCAAGACGATCAAGACACATTCGAAAACGGAGAATGTATCCATGCAGATCTAGTTCATGCCCGAGTTTACTCAAATCAAGGAAACAGATACTTCCTACTCATGAAAGACGATCACTCCGACTACAGGAGAATTACATTTCACTCAAACAAGAATGGAGTTGAAATAGTACAGAAAATTATAGATTTCGCCACATGGCTCGAAACACAGACTGGAAACAAAGTCAAATTTATCAAGACGGATTCTGGAACAGAATTCGACAATCACTGGATGCATGACTATGTCAGAGAAAAAGGAATTACGTATGTTCCGACCCCTGTGGAATGCCCACAATCAAATGGGAAATTAGAAAGAGAAGTCCGCACTATCAAAGAAACCGCAACAGCAATGCTCATTGAAGCAGATTTACAAAATAAATTTTGGGAAGATGCAGTGGATACAGCAGCATATCTACACAATCGCATCCTACACAAAGGGAAGACACAGACACCCTTCACTATGATCCATAAGAAACCTACAAATTTGGGACACATCCATATTTTCGGATGCAACGCAGGCGTTAAAATTATGAAAGGTCAAATTTGGGAGGGGAAGACATGGATCGGGATATTCGTCGGATATGTGGAACACAACCGAGAATACAAGTTTTACGATGTCGAAACCAAGAGATACTTTTATGGTAGACATGCTGATTTCTTCGACGCCCGTTTTCCGGATCAACCACCCCCGTCACACTTAAACCGGGATGATGAGTGGTATGTAGGACACAAATACAAGAATAACAAAAATAAGACAAAGGGCGCTCACATTGGAGAATTCAGAAGGACCCTCGTCCACAAGAGAGATATCAATGGAGATATAATAAAAGACAAAAATCAATCGGTTCACTCGGAACGAGTACCGAATTATACGAGCTATGATACGGACGAAGACGACAACGAAGTCACTACCGTCATACAGCCAAGCCTCAGACAGACACAGCCTGGAGAAAATAATCCAGACCTTTCAGACTCCGATGGGCAAGATACAGAAGCCTCATTCATGAACGAAGGACCTGAAGGTACGCTTGAAGATTATTTAATCCCAGAGATTATAGAAACTGACAGCCAAAGCGAGCCAGTACCTATACCTGAGCAATCTCAAACCGAATCAAGAGATAACAAGAATGTACCGCACAGAGAGCAACTCGATACGACATTCTTAGAGCAAAACGCTATTAATTGGAGATTACCAAAGGATGGCCCGGCAGCACCCACAGACGTTATGGAGTGCATCGTAGGAGACGAGCCGCCAATTCCTATAATAAAGAAGAGAGGCAGACCCGCTGGAACTACAGTAAAGCGGAAGGCCCCTCCACAGCCTACTGATCGAACATTGCGATCAGATACAAAGAAATCAAAAATTGAAACTCCAGAAGTTATAGACCTGGACTCTAAAGCCTCGGAACAGACCATGTTCGCAGCAAGCAAGCTACCTGGATCAATCCAGAAAACACGCTTACCAGAAGCATCAGAAAAGGTACCTATACCTCACAGAAGGCCAGTACTCATACCTGCCAATTACGAGCAAGCATTAGCCTCAGTGGACAGAAATTACTGGATAGAAGCTATGAATGAAGAATTCAATGCACTCATCAGCACTGGAACTTGGAAGCTAGTAGAGAGACCCAAGACAAGATACATAATCCCCTGCATGTGGATTTATGGTTATAAGCCTGATGGAGACCGATACAAAGCCCGACTTGTAGTACTCGGCAACAAACAAATCAAAGGAATTGATTATACTGATACGTTCGCCCCGACCGCAAGATATGAGCTCTTTAGACTCATGCTCAGCGACGCCGGAATGAATAAGAAGTTCATCACACAGTTAGATGTGAAGACTGCTTTTCTACACGCCGAACTGGAAGAAGAAGTCTATATGCACCAGCCTCAAGGTTTCAAGGAAGGCAACAATAAGGTGTGCAGACTCATCAAGTCACTGTATGGACTATGTCAAAGTCCAAGAAACTTTTACAAGAAAGTACGGAAATTCATGCTATCCATTGGATACAGACAGAGTGACTATGATAAATGCCTCTACATCCTCAGATACAAGGATACGAATGGAGAGGAACACACTACATACATTTGTTGGTATGTAGATGACAGTCTAGCCACATCCACTCACAGATACGACATGGATAAACTAATACGGCTACTGAAAACTGGATTCAACATCACTGAATCAAGCGACGTTTCCAAATTCTTAGGAATGGACATTCGCATTACGGACAAGTACGTCCAGATCAATCAAGTGACCAAGATCACAGAATTGAAATTGAAATTCCAACAGAAAGGGAATTACAGCAAGGTTACCACACCTATGAGAAGAGATTACAACCCACAGAAGAATATTGTGGAGGAATTACATGAAGATCTACCATTTCAGTCATTGGTAGGATCTCTATTGTTTATTAGTCGCCTTAGCCGACCCGACATCTCATTCGCCGTACAGAAACTTACGCAGAGATTCGCTAACTATGATCAGAAGGACTATGAAGCAGCCCTGCACGTCCTTCATTATCTCATCAATACGATCTATCAATCGATCAGGTATTTATACTCAGAAGACGGAGTACTTGAATTTGAAGTACAGTCAGACGCAAGTTTTGCGGACGCACCAGGAGCAAAATCAATTATGGGAGGATGCATATTACTGAACGGAGTAGTATGGCTTTGGACCTCAAAACAAGAAAACCTGGTAGCACACTCAACATGCATAGCAGAAGTCTATGGCATCAACAGCATGGCAAGATCAGCCATCTGGGCACACTATTTATTGTGTGACATGGGATTAAGAGAATGGAATGAGCCAATCCACCAGTTCACAGATTCAGAAGCTGGATGGAAATTGATTGCGAATATGGAAGGCAATCACGAAAGGACCAAGCACGTACGCACACGAATATTTTGGGTCCGGGAGCTAATTGAAACTGATCAATTAATACTAGCTCATAAGCGCTCAGAAGAACTACAAGCTGACATGCTTACGAAATCCCTACCGCAACCGAGACATGGAGACCTCATGAAGGCCATGGGTATGGTTGACATCAACAAGCCGACTCGAATTGAAGCAGTCGCAGGCTACATACGCCCCGAATCGAAATTTGAAAGATTCACGAGAAAGAAAACCACTGGATTTTCTACACTATGGACTACTATGAAAATGGCATTATTCCTCATCGCCGTGCTCCTGTCAGGAGGGCTGAGTTCGAAAATTGACGATGGACCACCGATTATTTGGAGAAGGTCAGACCATCCAGCCATTAGCGGATACAACACTGTGAAGCTAAAGATACAGTTATTATCCCCCTGCCGATTAATGATACCGGACAGACTAGTAGCCACTGAAAGCTCATTACTATCGCTCAGAAAGAGATGCGATCTAGAATACCGAAGGACGTTCCTGACGGAACTTAAACATATTTGCCCACCGAAGGAGGTGTCCACCGCACCGCACCGGGAAAAGAGATTTGTATTCACAGCTCTGGCAATTACAGCTATGTTCGTGATGACCAGCGCAGGACTAGGTATGTCCATGCACGCCACACATCAAGCCCAAATAAATCAGAAGCACACGTACGATTTGGCCCATCATTTTAACTCACTTGAATCGAAAGTTCGAGTTCTCACAAACAATCAAGAATTATTGAAAGAACATATGGCGATATTGGCATCAGAAATGAACAACATAGTAGCTGAGGTGAACGGACTACCGAATGTTCTCACCGATATGGAATTTGATATAGCATTCCTAGCAAGCAGACTCTCCTCCAGCGTAAGCATATTGAAGCAGACTGGAAAGTTGTGGAGAAATTTCAAGATGGACGAACACTTTTTCGAGTACCTTAATTTCACCCTACCTTGTGGAGACCATTGCCCCATGATTATGGCAGACTTCAGATCGTGCCGTACGGATTTTGATGTAGAAAACATTTACATGGAATTCATCATTCCCCTCATCAATCCGAATCTGACAGTAGTAGAAGCTGACCCATTCACTCTACTTACGAAGCAGAAGAATCAGACTTGCAATCTCGAATATATTGGACCGAGAAATGCACTGATATCAACAGTTGAAGACTGTGTATATGATACAGGTTTAGAATTCAAATATAAAAACCGAGTATCTGCCACGACAAGGCAAACCTGCAGACCACGCAGTAGTTTCAAAGGCGGAAAAGATTTTTACGCACTTACAAATTGTCACCCGTCTACCCTTCATGATGAAGAGGATGCCGTACAAGTAAAGGCATATGATGGCAAGTACTATATTTACTGCCCCGGACTGGAACTAACAGTCAATGATAGACGGAAAATAAAATGTCCAAACAATGTCATTACGCTACCGATTAGCACGACCTTCCGAATTCTGAATAATACTTACCAGGGAAGCGTCATGGACCTCATCTTTATTGATAGAGAGGATCCGACATTTGTTGAGAAAATAAGCTGGCATTTAACGCCACAACTGGACATGAATCAGCTGAATGTAACATTTCCTATACGGAACAGCGACATAGACCAGATACACTGGGATGACCCAATTGACACGGGAGGAAATTTATCAGCCTGGACTGGAATCGCCGTTGCAGCGATCATCTGCTCAGCTCTCATTACCCTCTACTGGAAGTTTGGAGGAGGAGCCAACATGCTCAGAAAGAAGCATTGTAGCCGCAGTCGTAAGCCGGACACCAAGCAGACCGAGCCAGCATTCGAGGAAGAAATGAATACCCTCACTTTGAAACGAGAATCCAAGCTAATGGATCCTGAAGATATGTACATTACTCTCCCACCGATTCCACTCGCCCGAGTGATGCCCGGCCAACTAGACCCGGAGGATTACCGAAACTCAAGACTCAATCTGGACCAGCACCGAAGCGCAGCAGATTTACGAGCATGATTATTGATTTGGCATTATATGATTGGTTTTATTAATTGAATGAATATGTATTTGGCTATATGAACTTTGATACCTATCTATGTATCTTCCGTATTGGATCAGTAATTTTTAGATTCCTTATCCAAAGGAGGGTGTTAAAATATACATAGCATAGAAGAGGAAGGTGTAATTATAATTAGTATAATTATACATCTTTTACCTAAATTCTATTATCCGCATTCTATATAATTTGAACAGGATATTGTGCAATAATGGTGATCTCATATTATTGTGAATATTGAAGATCGACCATTCCATTGCGGTAATTATTACATTGGAAATTTAATATGTTGCATTCTACAGAGAGAAGTATGTAGAGACTTCCTCTCTAGTTTATTTATTAATTGGTTATAATAAGGAATAATGTACACGATGCATTCCACTGCAATGTCATCGTTCATTCCGGTTGCATAGTGAAGGATCTTCAATCCTACTATTGCATTAGATGTTTTTGCCACTCAGCTCATTATGATGTGAGTAGGCCACCACATCCTTCTGTTTCCCAGGATGCAGTCATTGCCACAGTGCAATGATGCACATTGCTTTATAATTAGAATTATTTGTAATTCGGAAATTATCATGTATAAGCATACAGCTCAGCATGAGCTCATAACTATTTGGAATATATTATTGGATTAATATTCTTTTACAGAAGGAAACTACAATTTCACACATACTCAAGGATGTTGAAATTGACATCATTCGATCAACAATTATATTATTTATATTGTACAAATTACGTTGTTAAAGTTGAAGTCAAAGAACCAGTATTAAATAAATTAACAGTTGTCTTAGAAAACTCATCCGAGTAGCAGTTGAATCTTATCTCCTCTCTAGTCCTTCGACTATAGAGCACTTTATTATTCATCCTTTCTATGGCACTGCCACCATACATAAATAGATATTTTAGACATCTCTAGATATCATATTTTAATAAACACATATAATTACCAAATTACCAAACAAATTCATCTAACTGCTGCACTGCCAGTTCAACTTCTTCTTCTCTCTTTTGTTGCCGGTCAAGTAACAGTTGCAAATGAAGATCGTATACTTTTTTCAATTCTCTATTTTCAGGCAAATTCATGTGTTCCTCGAAAGTCTTAATCCCCGTGGGCTTTGGGAAAATGCACAAATCAATAGATCCGTGCCCTGCAGTGTGGCAATTCTGGCATTCGTGGACTCTTAGTTCGGTCATTACCGCCTTAGGGTTTGTTGAACACAGTAAATCAAGTAAATTATTTTGCTGTGGACCGTCAAAATAGTGAAGATTTTCTACAGATTTTAAAACAGAGGGGCGGCTTGTGTTTTGAGAAAGGCAAACTAAAAGGAGTTTCAAGTCCGGCATAATTGCTTTTGCAGATATGTTCTTAGCTTTAGACAGCATCTCCCTGAATTCAACAACAGCCACAAGTTTGCCTTTGTTTTCTTCAAAGTCTTCTTTGCGAAGGTTTCGGATCCATAACTTGTGATGCATTCTGAAATTTTTGATGAACTTTGATGTAGCCATCAGTGGAGAAACACGTGACTTGTCTGGGCTTACATTCCGAAGATAACGTTCAGCAAATATTCTGGACTTCTCAAAACATTGAACTAGTTCTTCTTGTTCGGCCTGCAAATACACAAATCAAAAATGAAATCACACATTTGGATTTCCTTAGAACAGACAACAAAAGAGGAACAATTTACAAACAAAATTATTAGAATTCGGTATGCAATGGCAAATACAGAAATACAAAAATAATTAACCTACCTCATCACGCATTTTGTTAAATTTCCGAAGTATGAAATGCACTTGGTGTGCTACATAGTGAATGATATCGTCATGTGAAGATTTTGTAATCAATACCTCACTAGAAGGAAAGACCAGTCGTGCACATCGGGCTGGAGAACTATCCTTACAAAGCATATAATAATGGTTAATAGCAGGATTGTACAGTTTCACCAACTCCATAATGTCCGCTATTCCATATATATAGATGTGATAATCCTGTTGTAGAGCCAGTATTTGTTGGGGGGCACTGCACATTATTTTGAGAACTTTTGGATTTTCCAACACTGATTTGCATGTCCGTTCAATTGCTTCCCGTAGCGCCATTGCACTAATCAAATAGTCTCCTCTTTGCCAAGTGGCGATCTGGATCAGGGTTGTGTATGCTTTAAAAAACAAAACAATGTGTATTTGAAAATACTTTTACTAACCTAATGTACTCAAGTGTTACAGTAGCTAGCTAATTATGTTAATTTGACACTTACGAACAACGGCGTTATATATACAAGTCCGCACGTGAATACAAAATTCGTCTTCCAGTTCTAGCCATTCAAACAGATCCTTTAATTCTTGCTCAGTGTGAATCCATCTTGGATTGGGGTTACAACCATTTCCAGTAAAAATAATTTCCCATGACCTCAGCTTGGCCTCCTTCATGCTTGCTGTTGCTTCCCAGGGCGGTCGTTGCGGGTCATTGAATGGAACAACACCAAAATTTATTTGAGCTGACCGATGTAATGATGGCTTGCACTCAAATTGCTGAGGTGGCATATCAACTGCTGCCATTTCAAGTTACTGAAAACAAACATGTCAAAACAAGTGTTAATATCAAAATCTCAATGTTGCACACGTAACTTGGTTAAGTGTTAACTAGTTATCGTAAGCAAAAATTAATTAAAATTATGACTAGTTCAATTAAAAAACTACATGATATATGCTATCATATTAATAAGAGTAAACTGTTTTTATGTAAGCTAATTGTATTAAATATTTATTAACATGCACGCATTACATACTTCACTTAATAGTTTCGAGACAATACCTTGTAAACGCTAGAATTGGTTACCAAGAATGACCCAAATGATAAGCAAAGACAGTTCCTGAAAAACGACAAGTTACACAAAGTAGTTAGTATTTAAAATAATAAGGATTTACAAATAAACTAGTTCATTGTGTCTGCACATAGAATGGCAAAAAATTTCTTATTGTTAAAATGAAGCAATAAACTTTGAACTTGTTTTATTATTACAAAAATCGAAACTTTTATGTTAGCTGGCTTCACAAAAATGGCATTAACTAAAACATGGTAGGTTCAAAACAAGCGGCACACACCTACAAATTATTAAACTAGTTCATAGTTATACAGTATTAGGACTCACTTAACTTGGATTCAGTGGCATAAGTAAAATCTGCTGAGGCCGTTCAAGGTGTTATGCCTACACAAATGACAAACGGTAACTTTTTCTGGAGCTCCAGAAATTTAATGTTGAATGTTATGATGAAGCAAGTGAAACATTGACTGACTAATTGGAGGTATACAAAAGTCAATCCAACAAGAACAAGGACAAGTAACTAGTTAATTTTTATGGGAAACAACTTGAACTCAATACAAAGTACTAAGACGTACTTAAATACTTGCGTCGACATTGAAGAACCTATTTCACTTTTTGTAGGTCAACATACCTATAATTACCTTCTGCTAGGTTATGTAAATACAGTTTTAGTTGACGCAGGTTTAATCACAAAGTTCGTCACTCATATATAACTTAGGTATTCAGTATTAGGCACACGAATAAATTCATATGCATGAATGATTTATACAAACTTGAAGGTATTACTGACTGTGACACTGAAACCACTGACTGATAACTACGTTTTCATATATCCATGTTTTGTTAGCCTCAGCGAAACAGCTTTTTGTAAAATTAGGTTAATAAAGCTGTTGCATATTGAACTGGGTTGATCATATCTTCAAACCCCAGTAAAACAGTAACTAGTTAAATAAGTAAATGCTTAAAATGAGGTCACACTTATGACTTATAATACTGAATGCTGAATACTGGGCACTGGGAAATTGTAATAATTCAGAATTTGAATATTGGCGCCTATTAGACCAAAAAATTAGAAAAAAGTTGAAAAAAAATTACAAAATGCTTTTTCGCATAGTAATTACTGCAGCAGCTCTATGAAGAAGGACTTACCCCAGCTCAGGAATTAATTCCTGAGCTGAGGTTTTGGCTTCAACTGCGACTGCCGGTCCAGACGGTGGTCTCGACCCGCGGCCCTAGTTTACCAAGGCACAGTGTTTGTACCTTGCAGCCAGCCTGCCTTCATAGATAGTAGCATGAGTTTACTGGGGGTTTTATATTCTACGCTACATAAGACCAACATGTTGGGAGTATGTGGCAGCCGGGATGGTCCACAGAAGATCTCAACAGTATTAAAACTTACTTATTATGCATCCACCCTGCTCTCACTACCTTAAAATTTCATGTTAACATAATGGCATGGCAGCAGTACCTAATTATACCCGCTGACTCCATTCATGACATAATGGATGGCCGATGTCTAACTAGTTAACTGGAGTCTGTATAAATTGCAAAAATTATGTAAAGTACCTAGGTAATTCTTATTTATGATGCGACAGTTAAATGCATATTTGAACAGAACAGATGTTCAAAATAACAAGATACTGAAGCTGCAATCAACAGAATTTTTATAAAGTATAATTATTTTTATCTAAGCTGCAAAAACTCAAAACAAATCATTACTACATTTTCAAACACTCCTCTGACATACAACCTATAAGATGTTGTAATTATGCAAAATATCACTACAATGAAGACCTGTCACATAAGCTACGAAACAAAAATGGCAAAAATTTTGCATGTGTTCTTTTTTCTAGATTTTCAACACGTGTTTCACATTTTAAAGAATTTTTTGTATTAGTAGCTAGCTAGTTTATAAAGGCGGAAAAATGCCTGCAAAAAACATTAAAATTAAAATTACGCAATCAAAATTTTTGTCCCCCGTTTAGTTTAGGCACCGAACCCACTAAAGGACAGACTGATTCTGCAGCTCGAGGTCCCGTCTCAAGCAGCAGCGTCAGTCTTTTTGCCATGGCTTACTCAGATCCAGAATTCAACCCGTGTCCGGTAGCACTCTGGCGCAGTGCATACACCACACAGGTAAAAGTATAGGGAAATTTTTGCCATTTATAGCTACATGGGTCTATTCCAAAAATGAACTAGTACTTTGTAGTGTCCTTTGAAACACTGCTGCTTATTGATGCCCTATATAACCTAATTTGAAATACAATTTTTCAAACGCAACACATAGGTTTAATTAGCATTTTTTAACATTTCCTTTAAAATACACAATACAAATGAAGTTTACTATTACGTTTTAGTTATTTTAGATACATACGTAAAATGAATAATTTAGGTTAGAATTTCCAAGCTAGCTTTTTAAAAACAAAAACGAAGGCGCATTTTACCCTGAACAACGTAATTTTACCATTACGGCTTTTATAGTCTGCGTTGTACAGAAACTACATACCGTTGTTCTTTTCATTTAACTAGTTAACTCGATTTTTTAAAATGTACCTTTAATCTTTACTAGCTTCCTGTACACATCATGGCTACACTGCGAAGCTTAAAAATATTGCCTAAAATAACTTTACATTTCATGCTGCATTTGCAAGTAAAAAATGCAAATAAAAGTAACATTGTGTACATTAAAACTCATACATTTACTACTCGTACATTAAAGTTGTAAACAAACCTAATACGTATATCACAATAAAAACAATTTGAGACTTCTTTTAATGCTACTTACTAACACATGGTAGAGAAGGTCACGCGGTATTTCTAACATTATGTGTATAGTTATAGCTAGCTATCACATCTGTGAACAATACTCTTAAAATATCATTTCGAGCAACTGAATAGTATGTTCCAACTCCATTATTAAAAAGCTCTCCTGTGTGACATCGGTTGCTGTTACTATTGGGTCTGTAATGACCTTAGGGTGTGTGTACGCCTACCGTCTGTAGTGCCGCATGGGTCGTTAGCATGTGTACCGTATCTTAATGAATCTGTAATGAATTTTGGGTCTCTTGTTTCTGTGGCACTTGAAGTACTGCTAGGGTCTCTAGTACTACTGCGGTGTGGCGTAGTGGGTCTTTGTAGCAATGTGTACTGTAACTACTGGGTCTGTAATGACATTTGCGTCTTTGGTACCTCTGTGGCCTGAAGGACTGCTAGGGTCTCTGGTACTACTGCTGTGTAGCGTAGTGTGTTTTGGTGGACATGTGTACTGTACCTCCTGGGTCTGTAATGACATTTGCGTCTCTGGTACTTCTGTAGCCTAAAGAACTGCTAGGGTCTCTAGTACTACTGCTGTGTGGCGTAGTGGGTCTTTGTAGCAATGTGTACCGTACCTCCTGGGTCTGTTATGACATTTGGGTCTGTAGTATCTGTACGGGCTGAAGTACTGCTGAATTACTTCTGAAATATTGTAAAAAAGATTGCATGTTTGCCAGTGGCGACATTGATAAGGAACTAGTTCAAATATAATAAACGATCTGTAATGAATTTTGGGTCTCTTGTTTCTGTGGCACTTAAAGTACTGCTAGGGTCTCTAGTACTACTGCGGTGTAGAGCTGTGCGTCTCCGTGGCAATGTGTACCGTAACTCCTGGGTCTGTAATGACATTTGCGTCTCTGGTACCTCTGTGGCCTGAAGGACTGCTAGGGTCTCTAGTACTACTGCTGTGTGGCGTAGTGGGTCTTTGTGGCAATGTGTACCGTACCTTCTGGGTCTGTAATCACATTTGGGTCTCTGGTACCTTTGTGGCCTGAAGGACTGCTAGGGTCTCTAGTACTACTGCGGTGTGGCGTAGTGGGTCTTTGTAGCAATGTGTACTGTAACTACTGGGTCTGTAATGACATTTGCGTCTTTGGTACCTCTGTGGCCTGAAGGACTGCTAGGGTCTCTGGTACTACTGCTGTGTAGCGTAGTGTGTTTTGGTGGACATGTGTACTGTACCTCCTGGGTCTGTAATGACATTTGCGTCTCTGGTACTTCTGTGGCCTAAAGAACTGCTAGGGTCTCTAGTACTACTGCTGTGTGGCGTAGTGGGTCTTTGTAGCAATGTGTACCGTACCTCCTGGGTCTGTTATGACATTTGGGTCTGTAGTATCTGTACGGGCTGAAGTACTGCTGAATTACTTCTGAAATATTGTAAAAAAGATTGCATGTTTGCCAGTGGCGACATTGATAAGGAACTAGTTCAAATATAATGAACGATCTGTAATGAATTTTGGGTCTCTTGTTTCTGTGGCACGTAAAGTACTGCTAGGGTCTCTAGTACTACTGCGGTGTAGAGCTGTGCGTCTCCGTGGCAATGTGTACTGTAACTCCTGGGTCTGTAATGACATTTGCGTCTCTGGTACCTCTGTGGCCTGAAGGACTGCTAGGGTCTCTAGTACTACTGCTGTGTGGCGTAGTGGGTCTTTGTGGCAATGTGTACCGTACCTTCTGGGTCTGTAATCACATTTGGGTCTCTGGTACCTTTGTGGCCTGAAGGACTGCTAGGGTCTCTAGTACTACTGCTGTGTGGCGTAGTGGGTCTTTGTGGCAATGTGTACCGTACCTACTGGGTCTGTAATGACATTTGGGTCTGTAGTACCTGTACGGCCTGAAGTACTGCTGAATTACTTCGGCAATATTAGGTAAAAGATTGCATGTTTGCTAGTGGCGACATTATTGAGGAACTAGTTCAAATATAATGAAAGATTGCACTTGCGAATAGAAAAACTTGTACTCAAAGGCTACGGATACACTAACGAAAGTTTGGGAATCTACAGTTTTTTGCTGAAACTTTATTAGTGTTTTTAGTGCGAATAAATTATTATTGCACACATTCTGAATAAAGAAAATGCGAATGCAGAAAAAAATAACAAATAAAAATAAAGCTGTAGTTTTGAAATTGAAACATAGCTAGCTAATTCTATTTGTTCCAGGTTAGGCCACAAGTAATTAAAGCTCTGTTGGCATACAAGTATAAGTACCTGAGATAAATCACTACGTTTGCCCCAGCCATATTGGCTGAGTGGCACATGAATCATGAATCAATCAATCCAGTGACTAGGCATGCAACATCAGGGGCCGGGGTTCGATACTGCAATGTTGTGCTCCGACTGCTGACACGGTATGTCTACAAACGCAGGCGGTGGAGCTCGAGTCTATGGGCTTGAGCTTTAGTGGCTGCAAGGTCCTCCCAGTGGGTTTAGTGTCACGCTAAACGGGGGACAAAATTTTTGCAAGTTTCGGATTTTGGCATATTTAGTTTTAACAGCGGGTGAAAGACGTTATGTAATTACGTTTTTTTAAAAAGTTTAAAATGTTCTACTTGCATATTTTTGTACAGTACAGGTGGCCTACGGGCTAAAGCCCAGCAACTGCTATTGGCCACTACCCCCTACACAGGGTAGTCCACCTCGCCTACGGGCTAAAGCCCAGCAACTGCCATTGGCCACTGCCCCCCACACGAGGTAGTACGGGTGGCCTACATGTTAAAGCCCAGCAACTGCCATTGGCCACTACCCCCTACACAGGGTAGTACACCTCGCCTACGGGCTAAAGCCCAGCAACTGCCATTGGCCACTGCCCCCCACACGGGGTAGTACGGGTGGCCTACATGTTAAAGCCCAGCAACTGCTATTGGCCACTACCCCCTACACAGGGTAGTCCACCTCGCCTACGGGCTAAAGCCCAGCAACTGCCATTGGCCACTGCCCCCCACACGAGGTAGTACGGGTGGCCTACATGTTAAAGCCCAGCAACTGCCATTGGCCACTACCCCCTACACAGGGTAGTACACCTCGCCTACGGGCTAAAGCCCAGCAACTGCCATTGGCCACTGCCCCCCACACGGGGTAGTACGGGTGGCCTACATGTTAAAGCCCAGCAACTGCCATTGGCCACTACCCCCTACACAGGGTAGTACACCTCGCCTACGGGCTAAAGCCCAGCAACTGCCATTGGCCACTGCTTCCCACACGGGGTAGTACGGGTGGCCTACGGGCTAAAGCCCAGCAACTGCCATTGGTCACTGCCCCCCACACGGGGTAGTACAGCTGGCATACGGGCTAAAGCATTCTCTTTGCGTGCGCAACTTTTGCAGAGGATAGGAAAAAATACTCAAAGGAATATGTAAGTAACTAGTTATAGAGATGAAGACGCTAAGCTGAACCACTTATTACTAAGAGATGATGAATTTTTGTTGCATAATATATTTAATTTTATGTAATCGATACGTAATACGAAATTGGAATCCCCAAGCTAAGATGGTATTATATACTTTGTTCAAATAAGAATGTAAACAAAAGAATCTGATTTGTGTTTGTAAATGCAATAAATCTATCTCTATACTACTACTACTGCTACTACTACATACAGACTTTTTCCTAAGGTAATATTTGTGAGTGAAAAATGAACATAAACCGGTAATTAGTCATAGCGCTGTAAATATCTATTGATTGTAAATGTACGTTTGACTGCTACAGTGACTAATAACTAGATAAAAGCGTACCAACTTTATGATAGTATGTACGTGTAACCAGGGACTTTTGCAAGTTAGGAGGGGGGGGGGGCAAACACTGCGAAAACATTATCCAAGGGGAGCAGGCCTGAACTATAACATTATGCATCCGTTTTTGCATCCTTTTTTCAACGGGGGCACTCTGGTTTCCAGGTTCCGACGTCATTGCGTGTTACCAGAAGCTATAATTTCTTTAAACAATGTCATTGTTATAAAAAGCTTTTCACTTATAAAATAATTGTGAATGACTACATGTAACTAGTTATATTTTTAGTTTAACTTCTAATTATTTCTACTTCTATGAACTTGTAATTACTAGCTAAAAAAATGATTACGTAATTGAAGCATAAAAGTATTAAGTAAACACAAAGGGAGAGCATTTTATGACAAAATAGTAGTATGCGTGATGCATGTGAATAAAAGCAACAATTTACAAAGTAGTCACGATTTGCGTTTTAATGAGATATTTATCACTGTAATTAATATCATTTTGTAGAGATGACAACATAATTGGCATAATGCATCGCCTATGAAATAGAGTTATCGCAAAAAGTATACCTAATATTAGTATTTCGTAGTACAATAAAATGTAGTAATCATGTAGTATTTTGATAGAAATAAATAATGAACTAGTTCCAAACGTGCCGTAGGGTAGAAACATAAATAAAATTCAGTAGTATTGTAGCACGTGCTTACCGAAAAACTCTCAATTTTGTTATGTGACATACACTACCAATTAACTGCATAGAAAATCAGATCACACCGTTAGGATTGTACCAATGTAAGAACCATGGGATTGGTAGAATAGTGAGATATTAAATGAGTAAAAAGTTTAGTACAATTATAATTAATTAAATGAACAATTGAAAATATTTAAATCGTAATTCAGTAGAACTGCTTATGCAAGGGTACTTAACGGGGCTTGTGAAACTAAAGACCTATATTAAGCACAAACAAGTATAAAACTAGTTTATGAAGGTTCTCGTTTAAATAAAGTTAACAAGAATAAGCCCTACGTTATTGAATTTAGTTGAAACATATAGTTAACGAGTCACCACTTAAATGCATTTAACTCCTTCAGTGCTTGCTTAGTTTCTTGTTCTCGCGCTTGCTGCCGGTCCAGAAACAATTCCAGTTGACGGTCGTATACTTTCTTCAATTCTCTGTTTTCAGGGAAATCTACATACTCCTTAAAAGTACTAAGTCCAGTCGGTAGTGGAAATATGCAGAGATCTTTAGATCCGTGCCCCATGGTCAGGCAATTCTCGCATTGTGCGGCACGCAGCTCTGCCATAACCGCGTCAGGGTTTCTGGAGCAAAGTAACAGAAGTAAATTATTATATTGAGTACCTTCAAAGTAATGCAGCGTTTTAACTGAGAGGGGAGCTGTGGCTTCAGTAAGGCATAATTCAAGAAGTTTATAGTCGGTCATGAGTTTTTCAGGAGATATATTCATTGCTTTAGAAATCATTTCACGGAATTCAACAACAGCCACGATTTTTCGTTTGTTGTTGTCGAAGTTTTCTTTCTTTAAATTTGCCGTCCAAACTTTGTGGTGCAGTGTGAAATTAGTCACCAACTTGGATGTAGCAGCTAGTGGAGAAACGCGTGTTGTTTCTGGGCATAGATTGGGATGAAAACTTTCACACATTGCTCTGGAAAGGTCAACACATAGAGCTAGCTCTTTCGTCCCTGCCTGTGAATATAAAACGAAACATATTAAAATACGTTATGCAATTTTAGGCACACAAAACGAAGAAGGCACAATTAAAACAGTACAAAAATTAAATAACGTAGGCAATGCAATTTTTAAAAAATATTATAGCTACCTCACGCCGGAGTCGATTAAACTGCCGAAGTACCAAGTGCACTTGTTGTGTCGCATAGTGAATGT
This sequence comes from Dicyrtomina minuta, assembly GCA_949802685.1. Taxonomy (NCBI): domain Eukaryota; kingdom Metazoa; phylum Arthropoda; class Collembola; order Symphypleona; family Dicyrtomidae; genus Dicyrtomina; species Dicyrtomina minuta. The sequence continues at coordinate 10,408,025 of OX461809.1, read as the reverse complement.
GCTTATCATGTGAGGATTTCGTAATCAACTGATCAGATGACAGATACAATCCTTGTGCATACTGTATGGGCTCATATTTCTTGAGAAGAGATTGATAGTTGAAGACATCTTTGTGGTATAGTTTCGCAAACTCCAAAAGGTCAGCAATTCCATACAGATAGATACTGTAATCCCGTTGCAGAGCAGTGACTTGACGGGGGGATTCGCACATTATTTTTAGAACTTTCGGGTTTTCTAAAACGGGTTTACATACACGTTCAATAGCGTCCCGGAGCGCCATTGCATCAATTAAAAAGTCTCCTTTTTCCCACGTGGCGATTTGGATTAGAGTGACGTAGGCTTAGGAAAACAAAACAAATTTTTTGTACCGAATGCTTCTACTAACAATATTTATGCAATTGCCAAAGTAGCTAGCTAAGTATGTGAATTAAATACTTACGAACTACACTGTTATACGCACAAGCCTTCACATGGATGGCAAATTCTTCCTCGTATTGCAACCAGTCAAAAAGCTGTTTTAATTCCGTTTCTGACTGAATCCATTTTGGGTTGGGATAACAATCGCTGGGAGTATGTGTCTCCCATAACGTTGGCCGGGACTGAAGCATAGTAGCAGTTGGTTTCCAACACGGTCGTTGTAGATCATAAAATGAAACCAAGCCAAAATTTATTTGGCCTGATCGAAGTACTGAAGGCTTACATTGAAAATGCATCGGTGGCAAATCAAGTTCAGCCATTTTGCGATACTAAAAAAAACAAGTAAAAACAAGCAGTTAATGTCAAACTCGACTTTTGGGACATCCAACCGATTAGATATTCTTGTCAACTAATTGTACTGTTAGCTTATAACTAAACGAAAGAGTAAACGCTTTCTTTTACGTCATCAATGTAATACTATAAACCTGTTTCCATCAGAACTACTAGTACTAATATTATACGTAACGATGTTAGTAATAAATATTGTATTGCATAATTTAAAGATATTACCTATTTAACGCTGGGATGATTTATCTAGATCCAGTTGGTCTAACTAAAATCTTTTTGAGCCGTTTAAGTTGTTATGTAAAGAAAGCGTAAATTTTTCTGGAGCTCCGGAAGGTAGTGTAGTGTGAAAGTGAGGTAAACGTTGACTGACTGAATGAAGATACAAAAAACGATATCCAACAAGCAAACTCACAAGTAACTAGTTAATTTGTATGAGACACAGTTTAGACAGAATGTCAAATGTATTCAACGCGCATAAAACTTAATACAAGGCACTGAGACGTAATCATTTATGTCAACATTAAAGGACCCAGCTCACTTTTTGTAGGTCAAAGGTACTATAATTACCTCATGCTAGTGTAAGTCAATAGGTATTCGATTATCACAGGATTATTCATGTCGTCCGCGACTCAAAGATAATCTAGGTATGGAGCACAAGAAAGAAAGTAAATGCGTAGATGATTATAATAAAGAGTTATTGCTGACTGTCAACTGTGACACTAAAACCACTGACTCATAACTACGTTATAATATTTCCATGTTTTGTTAGCCTCAGTCAAACAGCTTTTTGTAAAATTAGGTAAATAAAGCTGTTGCATATTGAACTGGGTTGATCATATCTTCAAACCCCAGTAAAACAGTAACTAGTTAAATAAGTAAATGCTTAAAATGAGGTCACACTTATGACTTATAATACTGAATGCTGAATACTAGGCACTGGGAAATTGTAATAATTCAGAATTTGAATATTGGCGCCTATTAGACCAAAAAATTAGGAAAAAGTTGAAAAAAAATTACAAAATGCTTTTTCGCATAGTAATTACTGCAGCAGCTCTATGAAGAAGGACTTACCCCAGCTCAGGAATTAATTCCTGAGCTGAGGTTTTGGCTTCAACTGCGACTGCCGGTCCAGACGGTGGTCTCGACCCGCGGCCCTAGTTTACCAAGGCACAGTGTTTGTACCTTGCAGCCAGCCTGCCTTCATAGATAGTAGCATGAGTTTACTGGGGGTTTTATATTCTACGCTACATAAGACCAACATGTTGGGAGTATGTGGCAGCCGGGATGGTCCACAGAAGATCTCAACAGTATTAAAACTTACTTATTATGCATCCACCCTGCTCTCACTACCTTAAAATTTCATGTTAACATAATGGCATGGCAGCAGTACCTAATTATACCCGCTGACTCCATTCATGACATAATGGATGGCCGATGTCTAACTAGTTAACTGGAGTCTGTATAAATTGCAAAAATTATGTAAAGTACCTAGGTAATTCTTATTCATGATGCTACAGGTAACTGCATATTTGAACAGAACAGATGTTCAAACTTACAAGATACTGAAGCTGCAATCAACAAAAGTTTTATAAAGTATAATTATTTTTATCTATGCTGCAAAAACCCAAAACAAATCATTACTACATTTTTTAACAATCCTCTGACATACAACCTATAAGATGTTGTATTTATGCAAAATTTTACCACAATGAAGACCTCTCACATTAGCTAAGAAACATAAATTGCAAAGATTTTGCATGTGTTCTTTTTTCTAGATTTTCAACACGTGTTTTACATTTTGAAAAATTTTTTGTATTAGTAGCTAGCTAGTTCATAAAGGCAAAAAAATGCCTGCAAAAAACATTAAAATTAAAATTACGCATTCAAAATTTTTGTCCCCCGTTTAGTTTAGGCACCGAACCCACTGAAGGACAGACTGATTCTGCAGCTCGAGGTCCCGCCTTAAGCAGCAGCCTCAGTCTTTTTGCCATGGCTTACTCAGATCCAGAATTCAACCCGTGTCCGGTAGCACTCTGGCGCAGTGCATACACCACACAACCAGCCTGGCTGTGGGTAAAATTATAAGGAAATTTTTGCCATTTATAGCTACATGGGTCTATTCCAAAAATGAACTAGTACTTTGTAGTGTCCTTTGAAACACTGCTGCTTTTTGATGCCCTATATAACTTAATTTGAAATACAGTTTTTCAAACGCAACACATAGGTTTAATTAGCATTTTTTAACATTTCCTTTGAAATACACAATACAAATGAAGTTTACTATTACGTTTTAGTTATTTTAGATACATACGTAAAATGAATAATTTAGGTTAGAATTTCCAAGCTAGCTTTTTAAAAACAAAAACGAAGGCGCATTTTACCCCGAACAACGTAATTTTACCATTACGGCTTTTATAGTCTGCGTTGTACAGAAACTACATACCGTTGTTCTATTTCATTTAACTAGTTAACTCGAGTCTTTAAAATGTACCTCAAATCTTTACTAGCTTCCTGTACAGATCATGGCTACAGTGCGATGCAAAAAAATATTGCCTAAAATAACTTTACATTTCATGCTGCATTTGCAAGTAAAAATGCAAATAAAAGTAACATTGTGTACATTAAAACTTTAAGATGTAAAAAAACCTAATACGTATATCACAATAAAAACAATTTGAGAATTCTTTTACTGCTACTTAATAACACAGGGTAGAGTAGGTCACGCGGTATTTCTAACATTATGTGTATAGTAATAGCTAGCTATCACATCTGTAAACAATACTCTTAAAATATCATTTCGAGCAACTGAATAGTACGATCCAACTCCATTATTAAAAAGCTCTCCTGTGTGACATCGGTTGCCGTTACTATTGGGTCTGTAATGACCTTAGGGTGTGTGTACGCCTAGCGTCTGTAGTACCGCATGGGTCTTTAGCATGTGTACCGTATCTTATGAATCTGTAATGAATTTTGGGTCTCTTGTTTCTGTGGCACTTGAAGTACTGCTAGGGTCTCTAGTACTACTGCGGTGTGGCGTAGTGGGTCTTTGTGGCAATGTGTACCGTACCTCCTGGGTCTGTAATCACATTTGGGTCTCTGGTTCCTTTGTGGCCTGAAGGACTGCTAGGGTCTCTAGTACTACTGCTGTGTGGCGTAGTGGGTCTTTGTGGACATGTGTACCGTACCTCCTGGGTCTGTAATGACATTTGGGTCTCTAGTACCTATACAGCCTGAAGTACTGCTGAATTACTTCGGCAATATTGGGTAAAAGATTGCATGTTTGCCAGTGGCGACATTATTGAGGAACTAGTTCAAATATAATGAAAGATTGCACTTGCAAATAGAAAAACTTGTACTTAAAGGCTAAGGATACACTAACGAAAGTTTAGGAATCTAAAGCTTTTTGCTGTAACTTTATTAGTGTTTTTAGTGCGAATAGATTATTATTGCACACATTCTCAATATAGAAAATGCGAATGCAGAAAAAAATAACAAATAAGAATAAAGCTGTAGTTTTGAAATTGAAACATAGCTAGCTAATTCTATTTATTCCAGGTTAGGATACAGGTAATAGCATGGTCTATAAATGATGTCAGCCTTTGACATGAGAACATGCCTTTTTCTGATACACCCACCCATCCTAATAATATAATGACAACTTTGTTAACATGGGATTAAATGGAGAGGTATTTAGGACCCACCCTACTAGCAGGTGATATCATTTATGGACCATGCCTAAAGCTCTGTCGGCATACAAGTATAAGTACCTGAGATAAATCACTACGTTTGCCCCAGCCATATTGGCTGAGTGGCACATGAATCAAGCCAGTGACTAGACATGCAACGTCAGGGGCCGGGGTTCGATACTGCGATGTTGGGCTCTGGCTGCTGGCACGTTATGTCTACGAATGCAGGCGGTGGAGCTCGAGTCAATGGGCTTGAGCTTTAGTGGCTGCAAGGTCCTCCCAGTGGGTTTAGTGTCACGCTAAACGGGAGACAAAATTTTTGCAAGTTTCGGATTTTGGCATATTTAGTTTTAACAGCGGGTGAAAAACGTTATGTAATTACGTTTTTTAAAAAAGTTTAAAATGTTTTACTTGCATATTTTTGTACAGTACAGGTGGTCTACGGGCTAAAGCCCAGCAACTGCCATTGGCCACTACCCCCTACACAGGGTAGTCCACCTCGCCTACGGGCTAAAGCCCAGCAACTGCCATTGGCCACTGCCCCCCACACGGGGTAGTACGGGTGGCCTACGGGCTAAAGCCCAGCAACTGCCATTGGCCACTACCCCCTACACAGGGTAGTACAGGTGGCCTACGGGCTAAAGCCCAGCAACTGCCATTGGTCACTGCCCCCTACACAGGGTAGTACGGGTGGCCTACGGGCTAAAGCCCAGCAACTGCCATTGGTCACTGCCCCCCACACGGGGTAGTTCAGGTGGCCTACGGGCTAAAGCCCAGCAACTGCCATTGGTCACTGCCCCCCACACGGGTTAGTTCAGGTGGCCTACAGGCTAAAGCCTAGCAACTGCCATTGGCCACTGCCCCCCACACGGGGTAGTACGGGTGGCCTACGGGCTAAAGCCCAGCAACTGCCATTGGTCACTGCCCCCCACACGGGGTAGTTCAGGTGGCCTACGGCTAAAGCCCAGCAACTGCCATTTGCCACTGCCCCCCACACGGGGTAGTACAGCTAGCCTACGGGCTAAAGCCTTCTTTTTGCGTGCGCAACTTTTGCAGAGGATAAGAAAAAATACTGAAAGGAATATGTAACTAGTTATAGAGATGAAGACGCTAAGCTGAACCACCTATTACTAAGAGATGATGAATTTGTGTTGCATAATATATTTAATTTTATGTAATCGATACGTAATAAGAAATTGGAATCCCCAAGCTGAGATGGTATTATATACTTTGTTCAAATAAGAATCTAAACAAAAGAATCTGATTTGTGTTTTTAAATGCAATAAATCTATCTCGATACTACTACTGCTGCTACTACTACTAGTGTGTACGTGTAACCAGGGACTTTTGCAAGTTAGGAGGGGGGGGTGGCAAACACTGCGAAAACATTACCCAAGGGGAGCAGGCCTGAACTATAACATTATGCATCCGTTTTTGCATCCTTTTTTCAACGGGGGCACTCTGGTTTCCAGGTTCCGACGTCATTGCGTGTTACCAGAAGCTATAATTTCTTTAAACAATGTCATTGTTATAAAAAGCTTTTCACTTATAAAATAATTGTGAATGACTACATGTAACTAGTTATATTTTTAGTTTAACTTCTAATTATTTCTACTTCTATGAACTTGTAATTACTAGCTAAAAAAATGATTACGTAATTGAAGCATAAAAGTATTAAGTAAACACAAAGGGAGAGCATTTTATGACGAAATAGTAGTATGCGTGATGCATGTGAATAAAAGCAACAATTTACAAAGTAGTCACGATTTGCGTTTTAATGAGATATTTATCACTGTAATTAATATCATTTTGTAGAGATGACAACACTATTGAGATGTTATGTAATTACTTTTTTTTAAAAAGGTTAAAAATGCCGCATGGATCTGTAGTATGTGTGCCGTATCTTATAGGTCTATAATGAATTTTGGGTCTCTTGTTTTTGTAGCACTTAAAGTACTGCTAGGGTCTTTAGTACTACTGCTGTGTAGCTCAGTGCTTCTTTGTGGCAATGTGTACCGTAACTTCTGCGTCTGTAATGACCTTTGGGTCTCTAAAGCCTGTAGTGCCCGGAGTACTGCAAGGGTCTCTGAACCATATAAGCAATATTAGTTACAAGATACAATATTTTCTAGTGGCGACATAAGTAAGGAACTAGTTCAAATGTACTGAAAGACTGTATATTCAAATAAAAAAACCTGCACTGAAGTCTCAAGATATATAGTAACGCAAATTTGGTAATCTGTAGTTACCTGCTATAACTTTTTCAGTTTTTTTTGGTGGGAATAGATTATTATTGAATACATTATTTTGAGTAAAGAAATTATTCATGCAATATTATTAAAAATGAAGCTATATTTTTTTAAGTAAAACATAGCATGATAATTTTATTATAGGCTACACATCATCGTTTTCAAATCAGGTGAATGTTGATGATTATAAGGCCTTCCTACGCATTAATAGGCGTTAAGTAACATCTTAACAAGGAACCCAAGAGACGTAGTTAAATGATTGACTTTAATTACGAAGTGTAGCTTGTTTGTATGTATTAAAGCATCCGCAATTATTAAAACTGAAATAAACACGTTATAGACAGCTACTTTTGTTTTTATGAAATATTAATATACTACAATTTGAACTGCACTGAAAGCAGTTGATGCCACTGGATAAGTTTTTGAATGCGCCATGCAATAAAGTAAAACAAAGACCAAACAAAAATGTCACAAATAGCAATTTGGTAAAATATTTATTACTGAATTTAAGTGTGTTACTTGAATATTACTCACACGTTTGTTTTGATGTATTACATTGAAATTATATATTAAATTAGAATACATCTTTATCATAAGCATTGTAACTACAAACATGAAAACATTACGATAGAACTAGTTCGAAACTTGAAAATCAATTATAAATATATTATATCATCAAAATAGATATTGTAATTAAAGAATTTGTTATTGTAACTAATTATGGGAAAACAATACAAAGAAAAACAAGTTCATAAATGTAACCTCAAAGGTTGCATATGAATTGCACAATTTGTTTTCATAATACTTAAATATCATTGTTTTGTTAATTTATATTCGTATATAACATTTGTAAAGGATAAATATTTAGTATGTGTTTTTGTATATAAAGGAATTTTTTTTAAACAAATGCAGAAAATAATCAAAAAACTGGTTCATACTATAGTAAATAGTACTATAAAAATTAAACTGCTGCAACAATATATACACTGCATTTTCTGTGTCTAGTACAATTGACAAAGTTCAAAAAATTGAAAATAACTAAACATGGCATCACATCAAAAAAATAATGAGTACTAAAGACACATCACATTAAATGTACGTAACTTACAATAATACAGAGAAACTAGTTTACGAAGAAACATCATACTGCCAACGTTAAATCAATATAGCCTCCTAAGAATTACCAAGTCATATTTTGTAGCAGTTGCAAGGCTTGTACAGCTTCTTGTTCACGTTGTTGTTGACGGCGAGAAAAAGATTCAACTTGAATTTCATAAGCCTTCTTTAGTTCATTATTTTCAGGAAATTCAAAAAAAGAATTAAACAAATAAAAATACAACATAAAGGTCTTATTGCCTGGCGGTTGGGGAAACATACAGAAATCTTCAGTACCGTGGCCTGTAGTAGAGCAATTCGTGCATTTGTATTCTCGCGAATCTGCCATAACTTTCTCAGGGTGATCAGCACACAGTATGTTAAGCAACAAGGTTTGCTGAGGACCAACAAGGTACTTGAGCTCACTTACAGATTTCAAAAGCTTCTTACGGTCTGGAACCAAATGACGAGAAAGTTCGAAAATTTGGCGGTCAGTTATAATTTTCTTAAGGGATACATTTAAAACTTTCGAAAGCATCTCCCTGAATTCGAGTACAGCAACGATGGCTTGCTTGCTGCGGTTTTCAAAATTTCGAAACTGGATATTTTCGGTCCACAAGTGCTTATACTTCGTGAAATTTTCAAGAAACAAAGTAGTAGCTTTCAAAGGAGAAATACATGATTCAGCTTCAGAAGGTACCAGACACAGCTTTTTAGAAAGTAGCCACGATTTTTGAAACGATTGAGCTAGCTCATCTGGTGAAGCCTTTAAATAAATAATTATGAATATTATTTAAACAATCTCTGTTGAGGGAATAAACAATTATGACTAATTCGATTCTGTTATAACTAGGTGATGTATGCAATGTTAAATAGGAAACTTGGAACAAAGCGCCAAAGTACCTGCCGACGAAGACGATTGAAAATGCGAAGTACAAAATGAACTTGATGGGCCGCAAAGTGGATAAAGTTGTCGTGCGAAAATTTCTGAATCAAATTGTTGGAAAAGGGAGCAACAAGGTTGGAACAATCGTTACTAGGATACGCTTTGCAAAGCTGATAGTACGATTCACAAGATGATTGAGTAAATTTAGCTAGCTCCAATACTTCAGCGATTCCGTAAATGAATATACCATAATCTCTTTGCAGAGCAGTAATTTGACGTTCCGAATTGCAGATGATCTTCAGGATCGTTGGATTCTCCAGTACTGATTTTAATTTCTGTGCAATAGCTTCTTGTAGCAGCATTGCTGATATGAGGAAGTCGCCTCTCTCCCACGTGGCAACTTGAATCATTGTAATGTATGCTGTAACCAATACAATCATTTGCATTATTAGAACTCTTGACAGACATGATTGTAATAAAAGTATATTTAAGCTAGCTTACAGTTTAAATTTAACACTTACGAATTACAGAATTGAATGAACACAACCTCACATGGAGGCAAAACTCATCTTGCGATTCCAAGATTTGAACAAGACTTTGCAACTGTTCTTCAGATTCAATCCATTTAGGGTTTGGATCGCCGCTGTCTCGTCGGTAATTTCGTTCCCAAGCAATGGGTTTAGCCACCAACATCTCGTCAGATGGTTTCCAGGAGAGCCAATTGGGGCGAATTAATTTAACAAGGCCACAATTGAATTGAGCTGAACGTAAAACCGACGGTTTGAATTCGGATTGAGGAGGAGGATCTTTATTTTCAGCCATTGCAATCGACTAAAAAGAAACACGTTTTAGATATTTTAAACCAAATTAGGAAGAACTAGTTTGTCTAAAACAATTCCGATTACAGTTCCCATCATGCATAAAATTATTATCTTAATTTAAAGTCGTAGTTAAATGAAACTAATGTATGTCGTAGTTTCAACGAAATCGATCTTCTAATTGAGTAAACAGGCTTTTAATAATGACCAAAATTATGAAAGTGCAAATAATCGATCTACAAAATACTTGGGGTTGAGTTTTGCAGTTTATCAAATGTATTTGTGAATGACTAAGACTTTGTGTAACTATAACATGAACTACAGAATGTCTTATACACAAACTTTAAAAATTTGGCTCATTTGCTGAGTTATAAATGTCTGTTATGGCCATCAAACAATGACATTTTGTTTGGTTAAACTTAAAAACTTAATTTGATAGTTGACGCAAACAATATACACAGAGACAAACTGATAGCCAGCTGCATAAAAATTGCAGATGTTTTCCTTTTGTACATAAAATTCGTATGATAGCATAGATATTAATGAGTGAATTTAGCAACTGCAGTTGACTTAGCTTGTTTTTTGTGTCGAGAATAATTTACTAACTAGTTAACACTATGCAAATGATTACATTTATAGAACTAAGAGCAGGTTATGAAATGAATTCAATGTTGAAGTAGTTAAAGCCGATTGTAGTAAAGCTGAACAAACTGACTACCGACTGCTGTTTAGTTGAAAGTTGAAAGGGTTTTGACAGGTTGTGGGCGAACTAACTGAGATCAATGATTTGATTATGAAACTAAAATACTTGCAGTTGAGACTTGCCTAGTTATGTGTTTCGTAAACACCAAAATATAAACTAGTAAAAACTGCGTACAGGATTCAATTTAAAGAAAGTAGAGAATATACACATGCAAAGTATTGCATGTATTATAACGCAATTATTAACTAGTTACAAATCACGTACTCTTACTAGCGTGTAATATATATTTACTGACCTTATAAAATGCTTTGTTATCAGTTGCATAAACGAATACGACCAACTTCAAATCTTTCTTGAATCGTCTAAAAGCTACTGTTAAATTAGGCTACGTCTAAGTAAAAAATCGACGGCTGAGTGAAAAAATAAACTGCTTAAAAGTTGATGCTGACTGCCAGAATGATGTTTGCTTCTGATCACCAAAAAACTGTAAAGGATTAGCTAGTTATAAGTGGATAACTTTTTTGATTTAAACAAGCTGAGCAGGAATTGATGAAATAATTTTTAAAGTTGACACTCACAGCAATAGTGACCGAATAACTAACAACTTTGAAAAAATTAAATGTATTTCACTTGTAGGTCAAACTAAAATTATAACTCCGGAATGTTAAGCACATTTAATTCTTGCAGTCCACGTTTGTTGGTCTTGCGTATCCAAAACAATCAAGTTGTAACTAGTTAGAACTTTGTGCATGAATGTATTTATTGAATGCAAAGCATGCATTAATAATAGGAAGACTAAACATTAGCTGACTGCTAACTGAAAACTGCACTCAATGACTGGAAACTGCTTTAAAGTTCAAAATGTTTCACTTTTGTGAGTCGAACTATTATTACCCAAATGATATTAGGAAACTAAATACGAAATTAGGTTGGTTACGTGTTTCAAAAATATTGGACAAGTAACTAGTTATAATAAGTAACGGAGCAGACTTGTGACTTGTACAGTGCTAAGAAGGCATCAATTAAAAGGATTTAAAAGTCAAAGCCGATTGCAGAACTGAACTACAAACTAACGCACTAGTAACTGCGTTAAAGTTAAACCTGTTGAATATTCAACTGTGTTGTTCATATCGTCAAACCCCAGTAAAACAGTAACTAGTTAAATGAGTAAATGCTTAAAATGAGAGCACACTTATAATACTGAATGCTGAATACTGGGCACTGGGAAATTGTAATATTTCAGAATTTGAATATTGGCGCCTATTAGACCGAAAAATAGAAAAAAAGTTGAAAAAAAATTACAAAATGCTTTTTCGCATAGTAATTACTGCAGCAGCTCTATGAAGAAGGACTTACCCCAGCTCAGGAATTAATTCCTGAGCTGAGGTTTTGGCTTCAACTGCGACTGCCGGTCCAGACGGTGGTCTCGACCCGCGGCCCTAGTTTACCAAGGCACAGTGTTTGTACCTTGCAGCCAGCCTGCCTTCATAGATAGTAGCATGAGTTTACTGGGGGTTTTATATTCTACGCTGCATAAGACCAACATGTTGGGAGTATGTGGCAGCCGGGATGGTCCACAGAAGATCTCAAAAGTATTAAAACTTACTTATTATGCATCCACCCTGCTCTCACTACCTTAAAATTTCATGTAAACATAATGGCATGGCAGCAGTACCTAATTATACCCGCTGACTCCATTCATGACATAATGGATGGCTGATGTCTAACATGTTAACTAGAGTCTGTATAAATTGCTAAAATTATGTAAAGTACCTAGGTAATTCTTATTCATGATGCTACAGTTAACTGCATATTTGAACAGAACAGATGTTCAAAATAACAAGATACTGAAGCTGCAATCAACAAAAGTTTTATAAAGTATAATTATTTTTATCTAAGCTGCAAAAACTCAAAACAAATCATTACTACATTTTTTAACAATCCTCTGACAAACAACCTATAAGATGTTGTATTTATGCAAAATTTCACTACAATGAAGACCTGTCACATTAGCTAAGCAACATAAATTGCAAAGATTTTGCATGTGTTCTTTTTTCTAGATTTTCAACACGTGTTTTACATTTTGAAGAATTTTTTGTATTAGTAGCTAGCTAGTTTATAAAGGCAGAAATATGCCTGCAAAAAACATTAAAATTAAAATTACGCATTCAAAATTTTTGTCCCCCGTTTAGTTTAGGCACCGAACCCACTGAAGGACAGACTGATTCTGCAGCTCGAGGTCCTGTCTCAAGCAGCAGCGTCAGTCTTTTTGCCATGGCTTACTCAGATCCAGAATTCAACCCGTGTCCGGTAGCACTCTGGCGCAGTGTATACACTACACAACCAGCCTGGCTGTGGGTAAAAGTATAGGGAAATTTTTGCCATTTATAGCTACATGAATCTATTCCAAAAATGAACTAGTACTTTGTAGTGCCCTTTAAAACACTGCTGCTTTTTGATGCCCTATATAACTTAATTTGAAATACAGTTTTTCAAACGCAACACATAGGTTTAATTAGCATTTTTTAACATTTCCTTTAAAATACACAATACAAATGAAGTTTACTATTGCGTTTTAGTTATTTTAGATACATACGTAAAATGAATACTTTAGATAAGCATTTCCAAGCTAGCTTTTTAAAACCAAAAAAGAAGGCGCATTTTACCCCGAACAACGTAATTTTACTTTTATTTTGTTGAAGGCTTTTATAGTCTGCGTTGTACAGAAACTGCATACTGTTGTCCTACTTCATTTAACTAGTTAACTGGAGTCTTTAAAATATACCATAAATCTTTACTAGCTTCCTGTACAGATCATAGCTACAGTGCGAAGCTTCACTTATTTCAACGAGTTTCAAAATATTGCTTAAATAACTATACATTTACTGCTGCATTTGCAAGTACAAAAGACAAATAAAAGTAACATTGTGTACATTAAAACTCAAGTTGTAAAAAAACCTAATACGTATATCACAATAAAAACAATTTGAGACTTCTTTTACTGCTACTTAATATAACAGGGTAGAGTAGGTCACGCGGTAATTCTAACATTATTTGTATAGTAAAAGCTAGCTATCACATCTGTAAACAATACTCTTAAAATATCATTTGGAGCAACTGAATAGCAGGATGCAACTGCATTATTAAAAAGCTCTTCTGTGTGACATCGGTTTCCGTTACTATTGGGTCTGTAATGACCTTGGGGTGTGTGTATGCCTAGGGTCTGTAGTACCGCATGGGTCGTTAGCATGTGTACCGTATCTTATGAATCTGTAATGAATTTTGGGTCTCTTGTTTCTGTGGCACTTGAAGTACTGCTAGGGTCTCTAGTACTACTGCGGTGTGGCGTAGTGGGTCTTTGTGGCAATGTGTACCGTACCTCCTGGGTCTGTAATCACATTTGGGTCTCTGGTTCCTTTGTGGCCTGAAGGACTGCTAGGGTCTCTAGTACTACTGCTGTGTGGCGTAGTGGGTCTTTGTGGACATGTGTACCGTACCTCCTGGGTCTGTAATGACATTTGGGTCTCTAGTACCTATACAGCCTGAAGTACTGCTGAAGTACTTCGGCAATATTAGGTAAAAGATTGCATGTTTGCCAGTGGCGACATTATTGAGGAACTAGTTCAAATATAATGAAAGATTGCACTTGCAAATAGAAAAACTTGTACTTAAAGGCTAAGGATACACTAACGAAAGTTTAGGAATCTAAAGCTTTTTGCTGTAACTTTATTAGTGTTTTTAGTGCGAATAGATTATTATTGCACACATTCTCAATATAGAAAATGCGAATGCAGAAAAAAATAACAAATAAGAATAAAGCTGTAGTTTTGAAATTGAAACATAGCTAGCTAATTCTATTTATTCCAGGTTAGGATACAGGTAATAGCATGGTCTATAAATGATGTCAGCCTTTGACATGAGAACATGCCTTTTTCTGATACACCCACCCATCCTAATAATATAATGACAACTTTGTTAACATGGGATTAAATGGAGAGGTATTTATGACCCACCCTACTAGCAGGTGATATCATTTATGGACCATGCCTAAAGCTCTGTCGGCATACAAGTATAAGTACCTGAGATAAATCACTACGTTTGCCCCAGCCATATTGGCTGAGTGGCACATGAATCAAGCCAGTGACTAGACATGCAACGTCAGGGGCCGGGGTTCGATACTGCGATGTTGGGCTCTGGCTGCTGGCACGTTATGTCTACGAATGCAGGCGGTGGAGCTCGAGTCAATGGGCTTGAGCTTTAGTGGCTGCAAGGTCCTCCCAGTGGGTTTAGTGTCACGCTAAACGGGAGACAAAATTTTTGCAAGTTTCGGATTTTGGCATATTTAGTTTTAACAGCGGGTGAAAAACGTTATGTAATTACGTTTTTTAAAAAAGTTTAAAATGTTCTACTTGCATATTTTTGTACAGTACAGGTGGTCTACGGGCTAAAGCCCAGCAACTGCCATTGGCCACTACCCCCTACACAGGGTAGTCCACCTCGCCTACGGGCTAAAGCCCAGCAACTGCCATTGGCCACTGCCCCCCACACGGGGTAGTACGGGTGGCCTACGGGCTAAAGCCCAGCAACTGCCATTGGCCACTACCCCCTACACAGGGTAGTACAGGTGGCCTACGGGCTAAAGCCCAGCAACTGCCATTGGTCACTGCCCCCTACACAGGGTAGTACGGGTGGCCTACGGGCTAAAGCCCAGCAACTGCCATTGGTCACTGCCCCCCACACGGGGTAGTTCAGGTGGCCTACGGGCTAAAGCCCAGCAACTGCCATTGGTCACTGCCCCCCACACGGGTTAGTTCAGGTGGCCTACAGGCTAAAGCCTAGCAACTGCCATTGGCCACTGCCCCCCACACGGGGTAGTACTGGTGGCCTACGGGCTTAAGCCCAGCAACTGCCATTGGTCACTGCCCCCCACACGGGGTAGTTCAGGTGGCCTACGGGCTAAATCCCAGCAACTGCCATTTGCCACTGCCCCCCACACGGGGTAGTACAGCTAGCCTACGGGCTAAAGCCTTCTCTTTGCGTGCGCAACTTTTGCAGAGGATAGGAAAAAATAATGAAAGGAATATGTAACTAGTTATAGAGATGAAGGCGCTAAGCTGAACCACCTATTACTAAGAGATTCTGAATTCATGGTTTCGGATTTTTGCATATTTAGTTTAAACAGCGGAGGTAGGATGTAATGTAATTACTTTTTTAAAAAAGTTTTAAAATGCCGCATGGATCTTTAGTATGCGTGCCGTATCTTATGGGGCTAAAATGAATTTTGGGTCTCTTGTTTCTGTGGCACTTAAAGTACTGCTAGGGTCTCTAGTACTACTGCTGTGTAGCTTAGTGCTTCTCTGTGGCAATGTGTACCGTAACTTCTGCGTCTGTAATGACCTTTGGGTCTCTAGAGCCTGTAGTGCCTGGAGTACTGCAAGGGTCTCTGAACTACTTAAGCAATATTGGTTACAAGATAACATATTTGCTAGTGGCGACATAGGTAAGGAACTAGTTCAAATGTACTGAAAGGCTGTATATTCAAAGAGAAAAACCTGCACTGAAGACTATAGATATAGTAACGCAAATTTGGTAATCTGTAGTTACCTGCTGTAACTTTTTCAGCTTTTTTGGTAGGAATAGATTATTATTGAATACATAATTTTGAGTAAAGAAATTATTCATGCAATATTAAAAAAAAATAAAGCTGTATTTTTTAAAGTAAAACACAGCTAGATAATTTTATTATAGGCTACAGATCATCGTTTTCAAATCAAGTGAATGTTAATGATTATTATGCCTTTCTACGCATTAATAGGTATTTACACAAGGAACTCAAGAGACGTAGTTAAATAGGTGACTTTAATTACGAAGTGTAGCTTTTTGTATGTATTAAAGCATCCGCAATTATTAAAACTGAAATAAACACGTCGTAGACAGCTACTTTTGGTTTTATGAAATATTGAAATACTACAATATGGACTGTACTGAAAGCAGTTGATGCCACTGGATAGGTTTTTGAATGCGCCATGCAATAAAGTAAAACAAACACCAAACAAAAATGTTACAAATAGCAATTTGGTAAAATATTTAATACTGAATTTAAGTGTGTTACTCAAATATTACTCACACGTTTGTTTGCATGTATTACATTGAAATTATATATTAAATTAGAATACATCTTTATTATAAGCATTGTAACTACAAACATGAAAACATTACGATAGAACTAGTTCGAAACTTGAAAATCAATCATAAATATATTATATCATCAAAATAGATATTGTAATTAAAGAACTTGTTATTGTAACTAATTATGGGGAAAAAATACAAAGAAAAACCAGTTCGTAAATGTAACCTCAAAAGTTGCTCACAGATAGCCTTTTAAAAAGATATTTATTACTGAATCCAAATTCTTCCTTTGAATTTTATTACCTTGTGTGTTTCTGTATATTATATTCAAACTGAAATAATACATTACTGTTTCTTAATTTTAAGAAATTACACTAGAAACGGAGAAACTAATTGCAGAACTAGTTCGCTACAAATCCAACAGTGCTATAACAAGTAAATTGCAGCAATATTATTTACGCTGGATTATGTTTGTGCAAAGCAGTATTTATCTTCTGGATAACAACTTGAAAATCATTAATTATTAAAATATATCAACACAATAGGTAATATTACAGACAGAAAAAAATCGTTCTTACTAATTTAGAGAAAAAATTACAGAGAAAAGTAGTTCAATCAGCAACCCCCACAGTTTACATATTTAATTAACAATGTTTAAAAAATACTTAAATATCATTTACAACATGGGTTTCAAATATTATATTTACATTAAATAACAAGTTCGTATGTGTACCTAATTTTTATTAGCAAAATGCAGAAAGTTATAAATAATTAAAAACTTAGTTTGCAATAATTCGAACCGTACAATAATATCTTAACTGCAACAATTTCATATCAACTGCATTTGCTGTACCTAGTGAAATTTACAAAGTATAGAAACTAAAGAAATCATAATAAATATATAAAATCCAAGAAACATTAATGACTAAAGAAACATCAAACAATTGAAGTAACTGCATATGAGATACTTTTACAGAGAAACACTATTTTATGACGAACAAGCCTAATTTTCAAATTGTATCGATACTTTCTTCAAAGAGTTACCAATTAACATTTTCTAGCTGTTGCAGAGCTTCTAATGCTTCTTGTTCACGCTTTTGTTGACAGGGACGAAAAGATTCCAGTTGTATTCCATAGGCCTTTTTCAGTTCATTATTTTGAGAAAAAGTAGAAAATGTCTTATCGTCTGGCAATTTTGGGAAAATACAGAGATTAGAATATCCGTGCCCAGTAGTGACACAATTACGACATACGCGAGCTCGAAAATTTGCCATTACTGTCTCAGGGTGTTCAGAACACAATAATGCACGTACCAAGTCTTGTTCGCTGTCACTAGTGAACGGCATTGTTGCTACAATGCCTGCATTCAAGATATTAAGTGGATCATACGAAATTTGAAATAATTGTTTGTCTGTCATTATTTTCGTGGGGATTACATTCATAACCTTGGAGAGTATCTGCCTAAATTCAAGTAGAGCGACGATGGTTTGTTTGTTTCGGTCTTCAAAATTTTGAAAGTTGAAAGTTTTCGTCCACTTTTGCCTATGCTCCGTAAACTGGGCAACGAACTCAGCAGTAGCCGACAAAAGAGAAATAAAGGCGCTGTCTTCAGAAGGAATCTGACAGAGTTTTTCAGAAAGCAGCTGGGAATTCATGAAACATTGAGCTAGCTCTTCTTGTGGCGCCTACAAGTAAACAAGTATACGTGTTATTAAAACCTAATCTTTTTCAAGAGAACTAAACTGAACGGCACTGAATTTAATTTTGTACCTAGTATAGTTGCGTATGGAATAAAAATGTTCTAAACCTACCTCGCGACGAAGGCGATTGAATATGCGAAGTACAAAATGCACTTGATGAGTTGCAAAGTGGATAAAGCCATCATCGGAAGATTTCAGTACCCACATCTCTGACGGAGGATGATGTTGTTTTAGTTCCGCAAAATCAATACGACAGTACTCCTTACAAAGCTGACAGTAGGTTATGCAATCTTGTTTGGCAATTTTAGCCAACTCCAACACGTCAGCGATTCCGTGGATGTATATACTATAATCCCGCTGAAAATCAATAACTTGGGATTCTGAATCGCACATAACCTTAAGGATTGTTGGGTTTTCAAGAACGAATTTTAACTTCTGTGCAATAGCGTCTCGAAGCGGCATGGCCCATATAAGAAAGTCCCCCTTGTCCCAAGTCGCAATTTGAATTAAAGTAGTGTATGCTGTTAAAAAATACAATAATTTATATTTTCAGAACATGTCACGGACAAAGATGGAATAATAAAATAAAACTGCATATAAGCTAGCTATTGGTTGGAATTTTAAACTCACGAACTAAGGCATCATTGGAGCAAGATCGCAAGTGGACGCAAAATTCATGTTGACTTTCCAAAACATCCACAAGAATTTGCAAATCAGATTCCGTTTCAATCCATTTTGGGTTCGGAGAGCAGATTTCTTTTCGGTTATTCCTCTCCCATACAGCGGGTTTAGACACAAGCATCAACTCAGTTGGTTCCCATGACGGCCAACTTGGACGACTGATTTGAATGAGGCCAAAATTGAATTGACCGGAACGTTCAACTGATGGTTTAAAATCTTTCTGATGTGAAGAAAGTGCGATTTGAGCCATTACAATCAACTACAATCAAACAATAAAAACCACGTTTAAGATATTTTAATTAAAACGTTAAAGAATTAATTCGTGTTAAACAATTCAGATCCAAAAGTACATTATGCATTAAAGAATACACAAACTTTTAGTCGGTGTTAACTGAAACCAATGTTTGTGATGCTATTAATTAAATACAAGTAAACTTCATGTAAATAAACTAGTTTGATTTATATTTAAAATAATGCATCTTTATTCAATAAATACTTCATTTAATAATTTTAGTATTATACCTTTTAATTCGGAGTACGTGAGCAAACGTTTAGTCAATATTAACCGATAAAATAATTGTCCAAACACCAAATACGCCAACGGTTGCAAGTTTCCTTGTGCAGTCTATCGAAGGTACTGTAAACGTGCCCGAACTAAATCCAGGTATAACTTCGACTGGCTAAATTAGAATATAACACAAACTATGTAGTTTTTTTTATTGTCCGAGTTAATCACTAAGGTAATGCGTAGTTAAAAATGGGTAAAAATAATAAATTTAACAGTTGACGCATACAGCAAAACTGATCCCACTGACTACCAACTGAAGTTAAGATAATAGTTTGTCACTTTTGAAAGTTGAACTAAAATAGCTGCATAAATATTATCAGATGAATTTACGTATTGTAGTTCCAATCAGAAATCAGGTATTACCAAATTGGAAGTATGTAAATAATGAAATTCATATAACATATAATGTAGAGAAGGCATGAACAAATTCGATGTGAAAGTCAAGGCCGACTGTAGAACTGAATCAAGTAACTGGCGATTGTGATGAAATTATAGGTTATTTACTGGTTTAGGGCGCACTGAAATTTAGTACACTAATATGATTATTGAACTTGAATAATTGCAGTTCACACTTTACACTTGCTTACATATATGTTTAGAAAGCACCACAATACTAACTAGTTAAAACTAAGTATATGATTCAATTTGTAGAATTTAAAAACGATATCAAAGAAACAAATTTGAATGTTAAAGATGACGGCTGACCCAAGTGACTAACTGCTTATGACTGTGCGTTTGAAAGTTTGACACGGTTTTAAGTCAAAAACAACTTATATGACAGCATAGATAGTATTAAAATAATTTGATTATAGCAGTCGACAGTTGCTTGATAATGAGTTTTAACACCAATCACACTAGTTTCAACTACGTAAATGAAAGTTTTTCATTTTTTAAGTCGAACTAATACCTTATATAACAGCAAAGACTTAATTATGTTAATTCATAATTTATTTATAGCAGTTGACGGTTGCTTAATTATATGTATTATCACTAATGAAATATTAACTAGTTCAAACTATCTAAATGATTACACTCATATAATCAATAATGTAGAGCAGGCATCCAAAAATTGTATTTGCAAGTGAAAGTCGACTGACTGTAGAACTGAACAAACTGACTGACGACTGCGTTGAAATTGAAGGTTATTGAATGGTTTAAGGCGCACTACAACTATTGAACTAATATGAATAGTTAACTAAAATAATTACTTGCAGTTAAAGCTTGATTGGTCATATTTTGGGGAAACACTGTAATATATTTGATATTAACTAGTTACTACTTACTTAGTGCAAGATTTAATTTGAAAATGTAAAGAAGATTTCAAAGAACAAAATTTGAATGTTGAAGTTGAACGCAAGGCTGACTAAGGTGGCCAGCTACTGCGCCTATGTTAAACGCTTTTCACTTTTTGGGTCGTAGTTATACCCTATTTGACAAAAAGATATTTTTATGTTAATTTTATTACTGCAGTTGCCGCTTGCTTGGTTATTTGTTTCGACACTAATCACATATAAACTAGTTCCAACTACGTAAATGAATAATTTTATGGAATCTAGAAACAGGAAGGGAATTCGAAAGCGCAATCTGACTGTAAGACTGAAAAATGTTAATGTCAACTATTCTCATGTTGAAATATTTTTAATCTTGTATGCCAAACTTTAATTATCCAAATGATGTGATTAAGTAAATGTAATTATAGCAGATCAAGGTAGGGTAGTCATATAATCTAAAATCACTCATAAAGTAACTAGTGAAACATTGGTGACTACTTTAAGTGGAAGATTGCAAAGCCCTGCCTACCGTTCATGAAAAAACTTGTGGTATACATAATAATATAGATGCAGCTATTAATCGTATAACACAAAAACATACATTTTAGTATGGCCTAGTATAAAGCCTTTATTTAGTTACTGCATGAACAAAATTAAAAGGAATTTATTATTAAAATGGTTTATTTTTATGTACAGTACAAAATAAAAATTAGGAATACATTTTAAGATCGAAGTAACGCATAACCTTTAGAGGAACAAACATCAGATTAAATCAGTGCAAATTGCAGTCATATCATAAATGAAGCGCATCATTGTAAAATTGTCAATGTATAAAATAAAAACTTAAAAAAAGAAAACATAAGCTGCTGGGTTATTTTGTTATGTTTTTTAGTGCTAGCACCTAAAATAAATTCAAAACAAAAAAAGAAAATATAATACAAAGATTACAGTTAGAGCATAGTCGGTAGTTTAATATTGTATTAGATGCACATTATTTTGTTTCAGGCAAGATTTATTAAGGGTAGATTAGTTAGTTAAAGTCCTGCAGTTGCTTTAAATTTAGTTGGACCGAGAGACGTTCATTCGAAATCGATTGGGTCGTTGGAAACACCGGTTCAATGTTGGACAATGAGATTTTCGATGCCTTAGGATAGTCAGCAGTCTGGAGCTTGTAAAGGAACACCCGGGAAAATTGCACTGACCTAAAATAAAGACAATTAAATTTAAAGTATATATACTAGTAGACATTGCTTTGATAAGTTTCGATGCTATGCAGAAATGGCAGTTTTTGCGTAATCAAAATTTAAAAATACATGCTTACGTTTCGGACGAAAAGTAGAGTTGAAAAGGTGTGAATTTGGGGTTCGTACAGGTTCATGTGGTCCTGGAGTGTGTAGGGTTGGAACCAATCCAGCCATATATGTCATAGTGCCAACTGATGTTTTTGCAACGTGGGTGTTCGGTAAATTCATAATCCGCACTTCCAGTGATTTAAATGCAGTAATAGATACAGAATGATTCACTAAAAACAATAAATGATTTTAATTTTTTGTCAACAATAAAAACTAAACACAAACGTGTTATCAACTCAAATTAATTATACCTGGCACAATAAAAATATGAGGGCGTGAGGTTGTGGATAAAAGTTGCAGCTCAATCGGAGTAGTACGAATAGGAAAGTTATAAGTCACAGTTACATTTTTGAAAGTTAAATTAATTGATGTTTTTTTAATTTTATGACACAAGCAATTGCACTTCTTGGCCATTTTCCTGTCTTTTAACAAATTTTAATAAAAATATAGAAAATAACAATTTGCAAAGAATTTTAGTGATCCTGAAACTAGTTCGCACAAGTTTCAACTACACGAAAGCTTTTATAAACACAGTAGTAACACCTTAAAAACTGACTATATAGACAAAAGTCTTACAAAAAAAGCAACACCAAATAGGTAAAAAGTGATTTTAGAACTAGTTTTGGCAAGCTCAAATTCTAACGATGGTGTGTGGACAAGAGTCGTAACTAGATAATATTTGATGGTTGTCGATAATTTAACACACTGCATTGACTATGACGGACTTTGAAGGTAATACAGGTATGTATTTAGGTAGCTATTCAAATTTTCAGTCTCATGATTTTAATGCTGATAGGAATTATTGTTTGCATATTTTGACTGTGCAATTTATATTTTGTAGACTCATACCATGTGCTTCTATAATGAAACCAAGTAGAATAATTATTAATTTTGTCAGTTCCGTCACAATTTGAGGTCAGAAGAAATAACTGTAAACTAAATAGAACTAGTTTTACAATATTAAAAGTCACTCAAAAGTGTGTATGCTTGCTTAATTTTTAATATTCTCTTTTAAGACGAGCCGTAGAAATTTTTTTTAGTATAAGCCTATTAAATAGGAACTGATATGCCTATTACTACCTAACAAATTATTTCTAATTATAACGTAATTACAAATAAAATATGTCAAACGTTGCAAACAATATATTATAGTTAATATCTGAATTAGAGTAGTAATAAGTAAGTAATAATACTAAAGATGTAACTTTCAAAATTTTCATATTTCAATAAATATTCAAAATACTGGAAACTGCGTAAAAACCTGTAATAACTCTTTATTATTGATAGCAGAAATATGTATAATACACTTCAAGCTGCAATTATTACCTTGTAAATGTTATACCTTTAATACGATATACATTATTATTATAGTATAGTGTTATTAATTTTTATGGCTCTCACAAAATCAAAAGTTCAAATTAGGTGAAACCAATATCATGCCATTAGTATTTTTTACACAATAATCATTAATTAAACTTGTTACTTAAACACAGATAGCCAATTTAAACTAGACTTAAATCACTAACACAAACTAAAAGTAAATAAAAGAAACAAAAACATTGTAAGTTGAATAGCAATAGTATCAACTTAAACGTATGAAACCATTTTGCTTTGACATTGCACTACAATTTCCATAATGATTCTTTAAAGCAAGATTACAGAAAATATTTACTGTTGCACTAAATGAACCTAATACTCAATTATTTAACTAGTTCACAAATACGATATATATCGTTAAAGAATTAGAGTAATAATAATATTGTTTTGGCTTCTACAACGTTACAAGACCGTATCAAGTAAACCAAATGTAAAACTATTTGTCCAATTTACACAATTTTCATTAATTAATCTAGTTCACACACGTAATTACTCAACTTAGACCTGGAATACTAATACGAAATCAAATTAAAAGTGAATAAAAGCAACAAAAGGAATTTTAAGTTTATATTATTAAGAACAAGAGGCGAAGGAAAAATGTTTGCTCTTTGTTGCACTACCCATTGAATAAAGATTCTGCAGTACCGCATTACAGACAATAATTACTTTTGCATGTGTATATGTACACAAACATTTCTAAACTAGTTCACAAAACAATCAATTTTGATACCATAAAAATACAACAATACCTCAAGCCAAAATCAAGATTAGGTGGAAATAATGTACACTATCTACACAGTATTCGTTAATTAAACTAGTTTAACGAATAAACAAGATTGGTTGATAGATCCTATCATTTTGATTCCTTATTAAAATTTACAAAACAAGGCTTTTGATTTTTTCATGAGCTGCCGCAGCTTCCTCTTCAATCTTTGCTTTACGAGCCAATGCATAAGCTTTACCTCTTTCCCAGTTCTGTTTTCTTTTTTCGTTTCCAGGACGATTCATGTACTGTTCAATATTATCCTGTTTAGGGAAAATACAGAAAGCTGCGGGTCCATGTCCCCGCGTAAGACAGTTATGGCATTCAACATTACGCAAATTGGTCATAACTGTCTCCGGAGATTCAGATTCTAAAATTTCAGACAGTGTCTTTAGCTGTTGGTCAACCACGTAGCCCAGATTCCCTATTGCGGCAGTAATACTTTGTTGAGTAGGATTAGAAAGAACACAAAGCTCGAACAATTTTAGATCAGTCAAAATGACTTCGGGATTTAGATTTGTCATATTTGACATCATAATTCTCCATTCAATTAACGACACTATATTACTGCGTACCCTGTCGCTCACAAACTCCGGATTACGATTTTCAAAAGTTTTTTTCCAGAAGTCAGCATTCTTCATCAAAACAAGAAGAAACTTGGTCGTTGCCACTTCCAAGGAAACAGGGGTAACTGTCTTGTGCGGACTGGTATACACGTCATCCGCAAGAGCTCGCGAATTATTAAAACATCGATCTAGATCATCTGTCGTAGCCTGTAAATTAACAACAACTTGCGATTTACTTTATTTTAAATCAAACCGAAAGTAAACACGACTTGAAAAGTGCATTCATAGGTCAATAATAACAAGAAATAAATGAAAAGAAACACTGACCTCACGACGAAGCTTGTTGAACAACCTTAAGACAAAATGGACCTGATGGGTTACATAGTGGATATTGCTGTCGTGTGATGCCTTTTCTACCAACGCCCTTGGTGAAGGATGAGCTAGTTCTTGACAATTAGTTGCAGAAAATTCAGTGAAAATAGCTTTATAGTTGAATAAGCTCGGGCTCGGGCTCGTCATCCTTATTAATTCGCGGACATCAGCTACGCCATACATGTAAATATCAAAATCCCGTTGCATAGCCAGCACTTGTGAATAACAACAGCACATTACTTTAAGTATTTGGGGATTTTCTAGAATCGACTTGAAGCGCTTTTCGATTTCATCACGAAGTTTCATAGCGCTTATCAAGAAATCCCCTCTTCTCCACGTTCCGATCTGAATGAGAGTAGTATACGCTGTTGAAATCAAAATGTAGTTTCAGTTAAATTTTCATACATATTTTGTAAATAGTAGTTATTTCGGGTAAATCTTAGCTAGCTATATGTTTTAGTGAACTTACGAACAACTGCATTGTATTTCATTCGTCGTACATGAATACAAAATTCTGTTTCCATTTCAAGCCAGCCAATAAGAGTTCGTAAATCTTTAACATTTTCAATCCACCTTGGACTTGGATGACATCCAACTTCACCGTATTCGTTTTCCCACTGGGCAAGTTTAGATTTACGCATATTTTCATCTGGTGTCCAGAGCGGTCGATTTGGTCGAAAGAAATAAACAAGTCCATAATTAATTTGCGCTGATCGCTGCACCGATGGTTTATAATCAAATTGATAAAACGGAACAACAGGGTCCGTCATTGCAGGAAACTAAAACTAAAACAAATCAAAAACGATTTTAGTATCCAATAAAGTAATTGTAACAGGTTTTTATGGAACATGAAACTATGTACGTCTGCAATTTGTTAAAATAAATTCAAATACTGACTTTCCACTGTATGAACTAGCTCATTTCACATGCTTTAAAACAAAATATTTAGTATTTCATTTTATTAATAACTTATACCTTTCTAGACGCAAACACAGGTTCTTAGGAGCCACGGTTTGGCCAGATTCAGTAATCTAATCTTAATCACAAGCAGTAGATCTGTGAAATATTAAAAAAACATACATAATTTATTACGAAACAACTTTTGGTAACTTAACGTTGATTTTAAATGTACATTTTATATTGTGGTTAAAGAAAAACTTTAGCTTTTCATTAATACAGCTGAAGTAACTGAATAACGTGAGTACACATACAAAGTAAGTATTACACAAGAACATTATATAGAATTCCACACAACAGTATTATAACGCAATTAAAAACTAGTTAAAAATTACTTACACTATCGTCTGATATATTTACTGACCTTATTGAGAATGAGACCAAAAATAATTCTTTCTTTGATCTTCTGAAAACAACGTTAACGTAGACTACGCCAGAGTGGAAGATTGACTGACTGACTAAAAATAATACACTTCTTCAAAGTTGCTGCTGACTGCCAGTACAAAAACAATTCTTTATTGCAGGTACCTAAAAATAAAACAAGTAAAAAAAGATTTTAGTATTCAATAAAGTAATTGTACCACGTTTTTATGGAACATGAAACTATGTACGCATGAAATGTTCCAAAATCAATTTAAAAACTGACTTTTTACTGTATAAACTAGTTTTTGTACAAGCTCTCAAACTAAAAACATTTAATATTCTATTTAATTACTTATTAATACCTTTTAAGACGCTAAAAAAGATTCTTGAAGCCAAGCTTTGACCCGAAACAATATCCTACTTTCAGTGAAAATTAATAGCTCTGTAAAATATCAAAATGATACAATAATTATTAATTTAATTTTGTTATTTTGCGTTCATGCTCAACGATTTTTATTTTTGTAGCATCATCAACACTATGTTCTAGTTTATACAGCTGAAGTAATTAAACAACTTAAGTGAGCATGCAAGATACTACCTAAACACATTTTAAGATTCGACACAAACGGAATTAGAATGCAATTATTAACTAGTTACAATTTACTTAAACTTGCCTGAAATATACTCATTGACCTTATTGAAAGTTTTCTTAGTAGTTGCAAAATCGAATGAGACCAACGATTTATCTTTTTTTAATATTTTTATAGCTACCGTGAAAGTAGACAACGTAATAATGGAAGATTGACTGACTAAATAATTATACTACACAGCTTCAGAGTTGTTGCTGACTGCCACAATGAATTGTGTCACAGACTGATGACCAAAAAACAGTAGTCACTAAAGTAATAGCATTCAAAAATGCGCATCAAAGAATTAGATGTCAAAGTCAAAGTTGTATGTAGAACTGAACCAGCTAACTGGCGACTGTGTTCAAATTTGAAGGTTATTCACTTGTTTAAGACGCACTAGAACTATTGAATTAATATAAATAGTTAACTTCAATACTTGCCGTTGACGCTTGCTGGGTCATAATTTTGGGAAACACCACAATACTTACTAGTTACTACAACGTAAATTATTCAATTTAAAGAATTGAAGGAAGGTATCGAAGATTAAAGATAGAAATTTGAATGTTGAAGGTGACGGCTGACCCAACAAGTGACTAACTACTGATGATTGTTGACTGTGCGTATGTCATATGTTATAAGTATCACGCTTTTTGAAGTCAAACAAACAATTTATATGACAGCAAAGATATTATTGCATTAATTTATTTATAGCAGTTGACGGTTGCTTGATTATATGTATTATCACTAATCAAATATTAACTAGTTCAAACTATGTAAAAGATTACACTCAAATAATCGATAATGTAGAGCAGGCATCCACAAATTTCATTTGCAAGTCAAAGCCGACTGTAGAACTGAACAAACTGACTGGCAACTGCTGACTGCGTTAAAGTTCAAGGTTTTTCACTTTTGTGAGCATCACTCTAATTATCCTATTATGATTAGGTGAACGTATAACCTGAATTTGAAGTTAGTTTGGTTATATGTTCTACTAAGGCTGGAAAATTAACTAGTGATAATAATTAGCATAGCAGACTAGTGACTTATAGAATGCAAAGAAGGCATGTGAATTATAAGGAGTTGGAAGTCAAAGCCGACTGCAGAACTGAACTACAAACTAACTCACTGGCAACTGCGTTAAAGTTTAAGGTTTGTTTCTTTTGTAAGTCAAAATAATATGACAACATAGATATGAATAAGGTTATTTAATTATTGCAGTTGATGTTATAGTAACTAGTTAGAAAGGCATTGAAGAAATGGATTTCAAAAAGTCAATGCTGACTGCAGGATTAAACCAACTGGCTGTTAAAGTTTAAACTTTGCCGTTTTGTATGCCTAACTATAACTGTTGAGCTAGTGTAATTAGGTAACTCTAGTTATTATATAGCTGAAACAACACTTCAATAATAATTAGTTTAAAATAATTCAATCAGCAGACTTGGTAAATACACACAAGAAACGTGAGGCGTAAGACAAGACCTGTAGGATTTATTGTCCACAGCAAAATAACAATTAAGAAACATCTTCAAAAGCTTCAAATTAGATTTTCCCGCGTTCACTCAGTTGATAGTATAGTTTTTTGTTTTGGTCAAGCTTCGTATCGGACTGAAAAAGCTCTGTGTAGGTATGTTAATAACAAAATTTAAATGATCATTTTAATTATAGTATTCTAACAATTAAAAACTGATCATTAGACAAACAGGATTAACTTATTATTGAGAAGTGATACAGTGTCACAGTGATGAAACTAGTAAACCTACCGGCTTCCTGCATTTCAAAACTTCAATCATATTTTATTCAAAATGCTTCCTACAAATATTTTAAATATTTAACAATTGGACGGTTTTGTTTTAAATAAAACAAAAAAAGTTACTTTAAATTATTTATTTATTTATTTATTGTTGTATTCCATACCTTCCTGCGTCAAGGCAAACTGTACTCAAAATGCCTTTATTAGCTTATTTAGCTCAGTTATTTTATTTAAATATAAATTACAGGTTTAGTATATTGAAATTAATAGGTATCTAGTTAAACATAAAGATCAAGTCATGACCCATGCTTATCTCTAACCCAATTTTAAATCCTACACCTCATCCATTTGCAGCAACAGTGAAGTACCTACTATAGAAAATGTTGAGTTAGTTTTAGCAGTAACAAGTTTATGCACCACGAACCCTGGACCACCTTAAACTATTTTTGTCAGATTAATTACTCGATAATGAACTCAAGCAAAGAAACTTTAATACTGCTGCTTACACTTATACAACTATGTTTTTGAATGAATATTTATTTATTTATTTTGATTTTGATAATAAACAAAGCTAGCTTAAAATATGTTCTTGAACGAGCAGGGCGATTACATTCCCGTTTTAACTGCAATACCTACACATTTCCTTTGAGAAAATCTAGATTAAAATGAAGTCTGTACCTCAAGGGAACAGTAAATGATAGTCTACTGGCCAGTTTATAGTTATTCCCAGTCTTGAAATATTATTTGCTAAGAAACTCTGTCCAGAAAGGAAGTTAATGGGACTTTATGACGTTCTACAAATGTAGCTTGCTAAAATACTGAAAATGCAAATATTCGATAAATTATGTAATAGGTTTATTTATGCATACAGGATTTGATGGATTACAAACTCTAGGCCAACTTGAAACGGAATTTTTTATTTTAAGACTTGTTAATTTTTAAATCTTAAACTTATTGTTGTTTACTGCTGATTACACTTTTCAAAATATATTTTGAAATTATTTATTCATTATAATGGATAACGCTATTCCCCGTTTATACGAATCAAAGCAATCATGTTGTTGCTGTAACTACAATACTTATATATTAATGTTATTAAAATAAGAGCTGAAGCATTTAGCTTGCAGGAAACAATGCAATGCAATTGAGTGCCTGCTGATCATTTTATAGCAATACCTAAACTTTAAATATTGTATGCTACAAACTACTGTCAAGAACACGAGTTGATAAAAATATATGACTAGATAATAGTATAGGTACTCAAGATGGTAAACACATCATTAGAATATAATCCAGAATTTAAACAAATAATCTGATTTGTGTGTGGGCCTTGGCCCAATAATACAATAAATCTATACTACTACTACTAGTATAGGTACTCATAACACTAACTAAAATAATTAAAATAAAAATATTCTATATGAAATTGTCTGTAGTTTTGAAATAAAACACATAAAATCACTTTCGTTCACATTTAACTATGTACATACGAAAATTTTATTACCAAAAATCAAACAAAGGATTCATGTACAACCTAATGATTAGGTTATACTATATTTCATACGTAGTCATGAAAATACAATAAGTAGATAATTGAAAGATAATTCATTTAAATAATTAGGTAGACACTACAACGTAGAGCTAGCTTGAAATAATTCATTAAGACACACGCAGTATTAAACATCATTTACATCATCATTAAAAAAAGACAGAATTTTCTTGCGTAATAAATGAAAATTGTTTAACCTAGCTTATACTAAATGTTGCATGCTCAGTATTTAGAGTAAAGAAGTATGAATACAATATAATATGAGGCAATTTTAGCCAATCCATATTTATCAAAAAAATTCATACTACACTAAGGCAACAAAGCAAAGACATAATTATTTTATACTCATTAAGTGAAGACTAAGCCATTAACACTATTTATCCAACAAGGTAAACAAAATTTTGAATTTACACAACCGTAGATTAATGCTTAATTAATAATAACTGAAACTAGTTCATAAGTCACAAATATTACAAACGAAGTACCACAGATACAAATTGACCAAAAGCAACGTTTTTCAAAAGAGAATTAAACCTTAGGAGTAAACAAAAATAGTTCAGTTTAAATAATCAACCTTTCGTACGACATACTGAAGTTTACAACATTAAAACAATACATTTGATAAACTAAAAAATAGGTAGTTATCTTTAAAACTAGTTCATTATTTCATCTACATTTCATACGTAGGGTTGAAAATTAAAAAAATACAAATATTTTTGATCTCTTTCATTTTACATTTGCCAACTACTGCAACAAAGCAAAGACAATGAATAATTAAATGGAACTAGAAATATAGCATAATAATTTCTGAATTGTCCCAAAT
Source organism: Dicyrtomina minuta (assembly GCA_949802685.1). Classification (NCBI taxonomy): domain Eukaryota; kingdom Metazoa; phylum Arthropoda; class Collembola; order Symphypleona; family Dicyrtomidae; genus Dicyrtomina; species Dicyrtomina minuta. The sequence goes on along the minus strand of OX461809.1, from coordinate 10,376,973 downwards.
ATCAAACTATTACAATTAGTAAAAACAATCATAAATGTGATAATTGTTTATTTTTGACAGCAGAAATATGTACTACAAACTCAAAACTGCATCTGAAAACCTAATAATGTTTTGTCCTTAATACGATAATATATAGTTTAATATAAGCATAGTATTGTTATTATTATTTTTTAGCTTTCACAAAATCATAAGTTTATATTACGTGAAAACAATATGAATCTATTATTACGATTTATATAACCATAACATAAACTAGTTTACACAGATGGCTAATTTAAACCAGATTTAAATTACTTATACAAAAACAAACTGAAAGATAAAACAGCAAAAAAATAATTTTAAGTTTCTTAAATCGAGTGTTAACTTAAAAGTAGCAAAACTTTTTCCTCTGACATTGCGCTACACTTTAAGTATTGATTTAAAAAATGATAACTTTAGAAAATAATTACTTATGTTTTACATTTACATATAGAAACAATACTAATTAAGTTTGAGAAACTAAAAACTTTGATAGCATAGAAATAAATGAATAACCTACACAATAATACAAGAAATAGAGTTAATATATAATTTATACAGTATTCATTTATTAAACTAGTTTATTAGATAAACCAGCATAATTGAATTTTGATTACAAATTAGGATTTACCAGACATGGTCTTGCATTTCTTCAGAAGCTGTCGCGGCTTCCTCCTCAAGGTTTGCTTTACGAGCAAAGTACGCTGCTCGCCATTCTTCCCAGTACTTTTTTTTCTCCTCGTTTCCTGGACGGTTCATGTACACCTTTATACTTTCATTGAAGGGAGGTTTAGGGTATATACAAAAAGCTGCAGGTCCATGCCCTTGACTAAGGCAATTATGGCATTCCAATTCACGCATGTTTTTCATAACTTCCTCAGGGTGTTCAGATGCCAAGATTTGAGAAAGTTTCTTTAGCTGTCCATCAATTACGTAGCCTGAATTACCTATAACGTCAATAATACTTTTCTGCGTGGGATTCGGAAGGACTGATAGCTCAAATATTTTGAGATCAGTCATAACGATGTTAGGCAATGTATTAGTTACTTTTGACATCATAATCCTCCATTCAATCAATGCGACCATGTTTTTTCGTTCCCTTTCAGTAATGTGCTGCGGATTTCGATTGTCAAGAGTTTCTTTCCACAGGTCACCATACATTCGCAAACTCCGAAGAAACTCAGTCGTAGCTATTGAAGGAGAATTGCTTGTCACCCTCTTGTCGTGAGGACTTATATAATAGTTCTCCGAAAGAATCCATGAATTTTCAAAACACTGAGCTAGCTCAATTTTTGTTGCCTGTAAAATAACAATATACAATTACATCAAACTTTTTTCAAAACTAAAACAAGGTAAACAACTTAAAAAGTGTAAACGTAAGTATATACAACTTGGAATCAATCAAAACAAAAACTAACCTCGCGACGAAGTCTATTGAAGAGTCGTAAGATAAAGTGAACCTGGTGAGTAACATAGTGTATGTGATCGTCATTTGAAGCCTTTACTACCATCGCGTCCTTCGATGGATGCACAAGTTCTTGACATTCGTTTGCGGGGAATTCCATACAAACAGCTTGGTAGTTTTTTACACTCTTCTTCTTCATCTTGATCTTGATTAATTCACAAACATCAGCTATTCCGTAGATGTAGATGTTAAAATCCCGTTGTAGAGCCACCACTTGAGAGTCACAATCGCACATAATTTTAAGAATTTTTGGATCTTGTAGAACCTTTTTGAAGCGCTGTTCGATTTCATCACGCAGCGGCATTGCGCTTATTAGAAAATCCCCTCTTTTCCAAGTCCCTACTTGGATCAGAGTAGTGAACGCTGTTGAAAACATAAATGAACTGTAAGTTATGTTTTTATAGTTAGTATTCAAATTTTATGAACTTGGAATGCATTTTAGCTAGCTATTTGTATTGGAGAACTTACGAATGACTGCGTTGTACGTCATTTGTCGTACATGAATGCAAAACTCCGTTTCAATTTCAAGCCAGCCAATAAGTGTTTTTAAATCATCAACGGTTTCAATCCATTTTGGAGTTGGATGACACCCCAGTCCGCCGTAAACTTTTTCCCAATCGGCAGGTTTAGGTTCAAACATTAAACGATCTGGTTTCCATTCATCTCGATTTTGCTTATAAAAGTGGACTATACCATAATTAATTTGGCCTGATCGCTGCACCGATTGTTTGTAATCAAACTGAAAGAAAGGAAGAACTGGGTCCGTCATTGCAAGACACTAAAATGAAACAAATAGACAATTTTTGAAAAACCTTTTAATTCGCTTGCAATAGGTACATAACGAACATGACTTAAAGAAACACCTGAATGTTTTTATAAATCAATTAAAATACTGATTGATCACTGTATAATCTACTACATTTTACAATGTGTACAACAAAACGTAATATATAACGTTATTAATAAATTATACCTTTAAGGGCGATAAAAACGGTTCTATAAGCCAATTTACGAGCAGATTCAGTATTCAACTTTTGGTGGAATACAACAGATCTGTGAATTATCATAAAAACAATAACTTATTATAAATAAACCAATTTTGAAATTAGACACTCATATTTTATGTACATTTTATATTGTGGTTTAAAAAACACTTTAGCTTCTCATTTATACAGCTAAAGTAACTAAATAACGTGAGTAAACATGCAGAGTATTACATAAGAACAATATGAGATTCCACACAAAGGTATTATAACGCCATTATTAACTAGTTACAAATTACTTTCACTATCGTCTATTTTTTTACTGACCTTATTAAGAATGAGACCAAAAATAAATCTTTTATTAATCTTCTGAAAGCTAAAGTGAACGTACACTACACGTCAAAGTGGAAGATTGACTGATTAATTTAAAGTATTACACAGCTTCAAAGTTGTGGCTAACTGCTGACTGCCAAAAATAATTGTTTCTGATCCCCAACAAACACTAGAGTATTAGCTAGTTAAAAATTGGTAACTTATTGGATTTATAAAATTAGAGCAGGCACCGAAGGAATGTTTTTCAAAGTTAACACTGATGGTAATAGTGACCTGACTAACTAACGACTGCGACAAGGTTGAATTTATTTCACTTTGCTTGTGTAAGTCACATTAAAAATGTAACACTGAAATGATAAGGTTAATATAATTCTTGCAATTGGTTATTTGAACTTGAATTTTGAAGCCGACTGATGAACTGAACAAACTGACTGGCAACTGCGTTAAAGTTCAAGGTTTTTCACTTTTGTGAGCATAATTATAATTATCCAACTATTATGATTAGGTGAACGTATAACCTAAATTTGACGTTGGGTTGGTTATATGTTCTACTGAGGCTGGGCAATTAACTAGTCATAATAATTAACAGTGCAGACTTTGGACTTGTGACTTATAGAATGCAAAGAAGGCATGTGAATTAAAAGGAGTTGGAAGTCAAAGCCGACTGCAAAACTGAACTACAAACTAACTTACTGACAACTGCGTTAAAGTTTAAGGTTTGTTTCTTTTGTAAGTCGAAATAATATGACAACATAGATATGAATTAGGTTATTTAATTATTGCAGTTGATGTAATAGTAACTAGTTAGAAAGGCATTGAAGAAATGGATTTCAAAAAGTCAATGCTGACTGCAGGATTAAACCAACTGGCTGTTAAAGTTGAATCTTATCGCTTTTGTATGCCTAACTATAACTGTTGAGCTAGTGTAATTAGGTAACTGTAGTTATTATATATCTGAAACAACACTTCAATAATAATTAGTTTAGAATAATTCAATCAGCAGACTTGTTGAATACACAAAAGGCACGAAATAAGGCGTAATACCTGTAGGATTTATTGTCCACAGCGAAATAGGAAATATCTTCAAGCTTCGAATTAGATTTTCCCGCGTTCACTCAGTTGAAAGTATAGAGTTTTTAGTTTTAAGCAAGCTTTGTATCATACTGAAAGAGCTCTGTGTAGGTAGGTTAATAATAAAATTTAAATAAGCATTTTATTTATAGTATTCTAAAAATTAAAAACTGATCATTAGACAAACAGGATTAACTAGTTATTGAGAAATATTGCAGTGTCACAGTGATGAAACTAGTAAACCTACCTGCATTTCAAAACTTTAGGCATATTTTATTCAAAATGCTCCCTAAAAATATCTTAAATATTTAAAAATTAGACGGTTTTGTTTCAAATAAAACAAAAGAAGTTACTTTAAATTATTTATATATTTATTGATTGTTGTATTTCATACCTTCCTGCGCCAAGGCAAACTGTACTATAAATGCCCTTATTAGCTATATAAAGTACAGGTTTAGTATATTAAAATTGATAGGTATCTAGTTAAACATAAAGATCAAGTCATGACCCATGCTTATCTTTCACACAATTTTGAATCCTACACCTCATCCATGTCCAGGAACATTGAAGTACCTACTATAGAAAATGTTGAGTTAGTTTTTGCAGAAACAAGTTCATGCACCACGAACCCTATACCACCTCAAACTATTTTTGTTAGATTATTAACTCAATAATGAATTTAAGCAAAGAAACTTTTATACTGCTGCTTACACTTATATAACTATGTTTTTAAATGAATATTTATTTATTCATTTCGAAAATGACTAAAGCTAGCTTAACATACGTTCTTAAAGGAGCAGGGCGATTACATTTGCGTTTCAACTGCAATACTTATATATTCCATTTAGGAAAATCTAGAGAAAATTAAGTCTGTACCTCAAGGGAACAGTAAATGATAGTCTACTGACCAGTTTATGGTTATTCCAAGTCTTTAAATATTATTTGCTAAGAATCTTTGTCCAGAAAGAAAGCAAATGGGACTTTATGACGTTCTACAAATGTAGCTTGCTAAATTACTGAAAATGCAAATATTCGATAAATTATGTAATAAGTTTATTTATGCATACAGGATTTGATGGATTACAAACTCTAGGCCAACTTGAAACGGAATTTTTTATTTTAAGACTTGTTAATTTTTAACTCTTAAACTTATTGTTGTATACTGCTTATCAAATTTGTCAGAATATATTTTAAAATTAATTAATTCATTAAAATGATTACCGCTAGCTCATTCCCCGTTTTTACGAATCAGAGCAATAATTTTCTTGCTGTAACTACAATACTTATATATTTATGTTATTAAAATAAGAGCTGAAGCGGTTAGCTCGCAGGAAACAATGAAATGCAAATGAGTGCTGCTGATCAGTTTATAGCAATACCTAAACTTTAAATATTGTATAATAAAACTACTGTCAAGAACAGCAGTTGATAGAAATATATGACTAGATAATAGTAAAGGTACTTATAACACTAACTAAAATATTTGAAATAAAAATATACCATATAAAAATGTCTGTAGTTTTGAAATTAAACACATTAAATCACTTTTGTTCACATTTAACTATTTATATACAAAAATTTATTCCAAAAAATTAAACGAAGGATTTATGTACAACTAAATGATAAGGTTATTCTATATTTCATACGTAGTCATGACAAGACAATAAGTAGATAATTGAAGGATAATTCATTTAAATAATTAGGTAGACACTACAACGTAGAGCTAGCATACATAATTCATTAGGACACACGCAGTATTAAACATCATTAAAATCATCATCAAAAAAAGACATACTAAATGTTTCATACCCAGTATTAAGAGTAAAGAAGTATGAATACAATATAATGTGAGGCAATTTTAGCCAATCCATATTTATCAAAACAATTCATACTAAACTAAGGCAACAAAGCAAAGACATAATATTTTATACTCATGAGGTGAATACCAACCCATTAACACCATTTATCCAACAAAGGAAACAAAATATGAAATTCACACTAACGTAGATTAATGCCTAATTAGTAATACCTGAAACTATTTTACATGTCACAATTATTTTATACGCAGTACCTTACATTCCAAACTCAACAAACGCACTTCAAACTACAATCCAATTCAATTAATACTAAACTGAAATAGTTCATATTATGTAATCAATCCTTCGTACGAAGTACCAAAGTTTACAATAGTAAAACACGAAATTAAATAAAATTCAGAATAAGTAGTAATCCCAGGAACTAGTTCATTGAATGAAACCAGAATTACAACAATAATATCTTAAGTGTCACAAATAACAAACTAGTTCGAACGGGTTGCTAAGTGACAAATAAACTTGAAGTACTCAGCCCACGTCCACTCAGGTTTGTTGTTTTTCTTCCGAATTTTATTTTTATTATCAAAACGCTTTCGCAAAAAATAATCGTTCTCCTTTCGGAGCAGCCTAATATAAATTGAATTTGGGTTACGGGGGAAAGGGCAAAATGAAGCTGGACCATGACCACATGTCAAACAATTGTGACACTCGAGTGTTTTCAGGTGCCGAATGTATTTAGGTTTGTTTTTTCTCGTAAGCAACTTAAAAATAATTTCCTTTTGAAACTCAGCAATAGGACCAACATCACCTACAATGCTGTCAATATCTCGGCGAACGGGATTTTTCAAATCTGCAAGAAGAAAAAGCTTCACAGGTGACAGCAAACTGTCATCTTTTTTGTCTACGATTCGAGCAAACAAATATCTCCACTCAATCAAGGCACACAGAGTTCTCTTTTGCATTCTTGGCATCTCAGCAGCTGTCAATCCTTGCTTAGTTTGAGCGTGTTCATCGTGCAGAACTTCCATGACATGACGAAAAATATCGTCGGCATCTTGTAGTTCCGATTCAGGAAGTTGAAACAAATTTGTTGTCGTATCGTTGGATTTCTCAAAAGCTTCAATCATCCCGTCCTTATCTTCTCTCATCTTTAAAAATACAATAACTAGTTAGACGTACAAAGAAGCTACAGATTGTTACTGTTATAGATACTCTAATGTTATAAAGATATAGCTAGCTAATACAATGAACACATAATAAAATTGACTTACACCGTAACGAATTTGGTCAAAAATTCGCAGCAGGAGATGAACGTCATTCACTGCGTAATCCTCCTGCTCTGGAGACATTCCCATCTCTGGACGAAGAGCCCAGTTCGATATTGTTGAAGAATTAGAAAGGTAGTCGTACTGTGGATAAAAATTATGACAAAGTTGGCTATAAGGGATTGCTGTCTTTCCTTTCCAAATTCTAACAAATTCCTGAGTATCAGCTACTCCTTGGATGTAGATCCCGAAGTCTCTTTGGAACCACTTTACGTCATTTCCACAGCCATGCATTATCTTCAAGATGGTTGGATCCTCCAGTACATCTTTTAGACACTTCGTTATCTCATCATGGAGTTCAATGGCTCCAATCAGGAAATCACCATATTTCCACGTACTGATTTGAATAAGGCAAATAAATCCTACAAGATAAACAAAAACCAGAATTACTAACACTATTTTAAACTTGCTAAAATACACTTGCAACTAGTTGAAATATTTGAAATGATCAATTGAGCAATTTAACAATCATAAATTAGTTATGAGACAAACATTTTTATTAACTAACCAAGTCTGGAATCATACTCATTGGCTTTTGTGTCGAGAGCAAACTCAGAGCACATCAGAAGACGCTTTTTAAGCTCTGCTAAATCTTTAGGGTTTCTGATCCATCGGCGTTTTCGATTTCCATTTTGATCAAGTACATAACAGTCCCAGGTTTTTCTAGGCACAAACATCTCAGTTGATGGACTCCAGCTAGCTGATCGGTTATCCGGAAAGGTGAAGTTAGAGATTTTGAAATTGTTTTGTCGAGTACGGATTTGAATGGCTTTAGATACATCCTGTACTCGTGGGATCCCCAAATCTTTGTTGCTTTTTTCAATCTGTCTCACTCGATTGAAGTACAACTGTGTCCTCTGCCGTTTCTTAGCAGGCTCCATCTTAATAGCCTGCAGTAAAATACAAAGCAAAATATTTTGATAAGCACACCTAATAATAGTTCTTAGAAAGCAAAATCTTAAATTAACATTGGTGAGCTAGCTCAGTTTTAAAAATTGTATGTAAGAATTCAAATTTATTTCAATCATACAAATATACCATATTTCGGCAAAATAGAATTAGTCTGAACAGCTTTTGCAGTGAACAACTATTGTATTCAAAATAATTACAATTAAATACGTAAAATCCCATTCCACTTCCTACGTGAGTAGCTACATACGTTATTTATTACAAAACTTGCTTGTATTCTACGCAGTAGTAATTTAGGCACCGACATAAAATAAATCATTACTAAAAATTAATAAGCTAGCTCATTTCCCAACTTCAGAAATTTTAAAATAATTAATGTTAAGTTTTATTACTTAAATGAAAATAAATGAAGGCGATAAATTAAATTGAAACAACCTCTCCTAATAATTAACAGCTAGACAGAATTAAAATACTCAAAAATAGGTAGGTATATACACAACAATCAATTATACGATTCGTACCTTTCAAATGATGGAGACAAATCCGATTGTTACACTTACTACTAAGTAAGAATAAGACTCCTGCAAAAGTACACCAGTGTATCACAATTCTGTCCTGCAATAAATTAAAAGAGTTAAAATTAAAACAAAATTAAAATCACACTATTATGTAACTGCTTTTATCGACATCTGAGCAGCTAATTTAATTACAGCGGATTGCAGCTTGCATTATTCACGATACTAGTTCAATACAGATCTGCTAATAGCAAATTCCATAAATCATTAGTAACAACTGATGAGCAAGCAGAATTTTTAACTTTAACAATAATAAAATGAATCGGAATACTTAATTTAAGCAGAAACAATATCTATCTAGCTTCATCATTAACAGCTAGCTGGATTGAAAATAATTTAAAGTTAATAAATTATATGACATCTTTTTTAGTTCCTACATATTAAGCGAGCGTAGAAACTATGCTTCGAGCACTCACTAATTACCATTTAAGACAATCAAAATCAGTTTCTCATGAAAAAGCAGCCTACGAAAATTATAAATATTATTAACCTTACTATTTCAAACAAATATCTACCGCTTGCTAATTCAAACAATAATTACGAACAACCAAAGATCCAGCCCAAATACACTTTCAAAATATAAACTTGTTAAAGGTTAAGTCGTTTTAATACCTTACCTCGAATGGTAATGATCCTGTTATTAGTAATCTTAGAGCTAGTTCAATTTGAGCAAGTTCCAACAATTAAAAGAAATCACACTTAACGCTGTCACCTTTTAACTGATGACTGCCGTTTAAAAAATGGAAGTTGAAGGCTAGCAATCAAAGTTTAAATTGCAGAGATATTTTGAAAGTTTAAACAACTACTTCAACTTTTAACTTTAGCTGAGAGAATTAATCAATCGTAGAGCCAATACTCGAAAATGATTTCGAACTTTAATGAAGCACAACTTATTCTCATCATTCAAGAGACGTAATTGATGATTCTCAAAGTACTTAATAAACTTCCCCAATTTTTCACTTTAGTGTGTGTAATTATCTTTGTGAATCTAGCCTTTATAATTTGAAACTACTGAAGATATTACTAGTTAATTATAGTTTACAAACTAGAGTTTACACTTCAAAGCAGAAATCACTCGGAACTCGGAGCAGAGTAGATCACTCATGAAAGCACATGTGAGAATGAATTATGATTTGAATTTTGGGGCCGAGATCGTCAGTGAGTCGTATTCGTGACGTTGTAGAATTTGTGGCAGGATAGGACAGGCATATTAAATACAGACAGCAAAAACCCTAGGAGAGGAAAAAATTTTTACTGATACTAAATCGCCTTTCATACTTTACTACCAGTTTTTTTGTGTGTATAGTTTTCTTTGACTCGTACGCGCAGTGTACGTTGAGCCGTTCAGTTCAGTTCAGTCCCAGTCAGTCGCAATAGGCAAGCCAGACGAATTCTCGTAGTAACGTAAAGGTAAAAGTTCGTACTATTTGCTATTGGAAGCTTCCACCAATTACGCTATATAGTTAAGGCAGGGAAAGGGGTCTAGCTCCCGTACAGTTTACATAAGTGTACATACCAAAACCTAAGATTACGGGGGGTCAAAATCTCCAACTTTTGTATGAAATAAGGGCTGTAACCTCCCTAAGTTTTAACAGGATTACGCGATACGCTTTGGTTACGTACATAAGAGAGAATTCTTGTAATTTAGAGGAGTGTTGTAAAACTAGTGAGGGGGTTCTCATTAAATGACGTCATGGGTTTGAGAGAAGGGAGAGGACTGCCACAAACAAACTCCTTTTATTTTAATGAGCCAATTATCCTTCAATTTAGATGATTTGATAGCTGGAAGGAATATCAATATTTTGGAATTTTAGTTGGACGTTATTTGTGAACGCTTTTCATGCATGTTTAATAACAAACTTTAAATGTTGGAGGCCGAGGCAGGAGGTCTATGTACTATGTACATACCTTAATTTTACAACACTATGATATTTTTGTTGTGTAGAGTTGAGTGCCGCCGTAAGGGATTATCCTTAAATGATGTCATTTGTAGGGTGGGTGAATCTAGTCAGGGATTGATGACATGCCATGTTGAAGATAGCCGTTTACGCAATGTTGAAGTCATGACATAGGGGTGGATGGGTCCTAAAAGAGGAGTAATTTGGGTGGCATTATTTACGGACCATTCCTAATAACCTCGAGTCTCGAGCGTTAAAGCTTCCCTGTGTAAATTAAAGCCTGCTGCTCTGTGCTCTCTTCTTTTAACTGTAGCATTCTACAGATTCTGATTCATTCTAGGCAAGGCATTACTAGGCATCATTATATAGGCAGTACGAGATCACGATATTAGGGAGCTTGCATAAATAACGTTATGGGTTTTAGGGGGGGTAGGGGTCAAGTTGCCCTATCCTTTTACATGTGCGTACATACCAAAAAAGGGGGGGGGGGGGTAGGGGTTAAAATTACGGATTTTTCCATATCGTTATTTTTGCAAGCTCCCTTATACGGGATACATGCATGACAATATACACCTACAATATAGGCGTGTCTAAGTATGACTCTGATATTAAGATTTAATTTTAATATCAGCATTGATAAACCGTCACTCCATCAAGACTCCATGTCCATATTCCATACTTATATCATCAGTTGCACATATAGAAAAACCTTTCCTTGAAAGTCTATTTTAAAAGACGAGAGTAAAATAAAGGCTGCAACAATGATGTGGTGTGCAAATCCCAAATTCTGCAGCCTCCTTATTCTACATTTACCTATATATAATTGAAAAGTGTGTAATAAAGTATAATGTAGTACAATGGGAAAGAAAGTTGTTTTTGAAGATTTCCCCCTGCTCTAAATCCATGACGTAGCTGTTGCACAATCCCCTCAAAGGAAAGCATCTCAATCTCAAAATGCAAAAAATAACTGTCCTTCGGTCCTTCGGCGCAGCAGCTGATGTCTATCGTTGCCGTCGTCTGATCATTCTGATCTGTTTGTTCACAAAGATCGTTTTGGTTTCTCTGAGGTACATAATATACTCACCACACGCACCGTGCACCGCTAACCGGTGTTTGGAACAATTAATTTTTGAGATCTTCTTCCAAACGCGATTACGGTCGCTTAGATGGCGAGCGAGCCCTTTATTTTCTGTTATTGTCAGGCTCGGCTCAGGTAAAATAATATTTTATTTTTATTAGGAAAATTATTTATGATATTACGTTCACTTTTTTAACATTTTGACGTCGTGAAAATGACACATTCATTCTTGCTTATTTCTTTAAAATACTTGATACGCATCATATTATCATATCACATGCATAAATATATCTAGGGACTTGTATTTCTAGTTGCTATTAAGCCTCATTAAGCTGCTTCAAGAGAATAGAAATAGAGTATCAAAATTACCCTGGCTATTGGGGGTATTATAATTACTTATAGGGCTTTGTTGTAAGTATACTTACAGGGTGGGCCAGTTGTTTCCAATAATTCCAAAAGGCTATAAATGTCAAGTTTATTATTCGATTCAACTGACCAATATAATATACTGAAAAAAAGACAATTTTGGGGAGATTTGATTGACACCACAAGCAAAACAATCGACTTAGAATAAGTTGCAAAATGGCTTAACTAACCAAAATATCACTTTTTAAAGATTTTTATAAAGATAAAATTATTTTTTTGCAACTTTGTTTTTAAATGTAAGTTTAAAACCGTACAGACTAGACGTAAAGAAGTTGAGCAGCTTTTTTAAGTTTTAAAAATAATGCTTTTTAAGTTTTACATTACTTCCATATCCTTTGATGCATATGCGAGCACGGGTTACCACATACCACGTTTTTCATAAACAATATTCCAGTTGAACTTTTCCCCTATGTTAACATTGGGGTAACCGGTCCTCGTATATGCATCAAAGGAAATGGAAGTAATTTAAAAAGCATTATTTTTAAAACTTAAAAAAACTGCTCAACTTCTTTGTCTAGTCTGTAAGACCTTGATTTCACTAGAAAAGTTAACCATTGTTAGCCTTAAGAAACACGCTTTCAGAGTTAACCATTGTTAAATCTGAAAGCGTGTTTCTTAAAGCTAACAATGGTTAACTTTTCTAGTGAAATCAAGGTCTAACTTAAATTTAAAAACAGTTGCAAAAAATAATTTTCATAGCTAAAAATCTTTAAAAAGTGATATTTTGGTTAGTTAAGCCATTTTGCAACTTATTCTAAGTCGATTGCTTTGCTTATGGTATCAATCAAATCTCCCAAAAATTGTCTTTTTTTCAGTATATTGTCAGTTGAATCAAATAATAAACTTGACATTTATAGCCTTTTGGAATTGTTGGAAACAAGGGGCCCACCCTGTACTTACTTTTACTATAAAGGTATTCATTTAAAAACGTAATATTCACTTTGAAAGCTCAGCCCCAGTATGCCTGAAAATCAGTTTTGAAAGAATCCATTTTATTTTTATTTTTAAGAGCTTCAAAATAATGTGTGTGTCACATGTCGGATTTCATTAAATATTTCAAAAGTCTGATGAATAGTGATGAATGACTATTATTTTTACTATACAAACCTGTCCGACTACATTTTTATTGCCTTGTTCCTACACGCATTTCCCCATGCAAAAGCCCCTTCGATTAAAAGAATGCGTTTTCAGCGTTTAATTCCAACGCAACGGTACGACGGTACTACCAACAGTACTAGCGGGTGCCATGAGTGTCATGCCGGCCGTCAGGTCATAGTATTTAATACCAATACATATATTGACACATAGATATTTACTTGCGCACATTACTATCTACATGTTAGGGTAGGTGCCTTAAAAAACTTGAATGTCCCGTACTTGTACTTACTTAATGCTATACTTAAGAATAAAAAGATTGATTTTAAAATGACAAGCTTTAAGTCAGAAAAAATAGGAATAAAATCATAAGAGAAAATGACTTAAGTAGGTACATGGAAAATCCTTTCCATGAATATTTAAATTGAATTTTGCTATGGTTGTATGTTAATTTTACAGCAGTATCTTAGGTTGTTGGCACTAAAAGTTCAATTTACACAGGTGCGTGAGAGCACAACCTTCGAAAATTTATAAGGTTGATACATATAACGTGATACTCATATAGTATGCCAGCCATGATTAAGATGCACCAAACAAGCCGTTAAATGGCTTTCCCCGGAAATCATTCGTGTCTGAATTCAAATGTGGATGAAAGGTTATGTTGTTTGTTATTTAGCTAGGATTATTTTCAATGAACTCGCTGTTCACAAAAAGAAATGCATGCAGAGATGTATAGAATCTAATTTGAAATTAATAGCTTTTTATTCTTACTCCATTACTAATTCGAAAAAATCATTGATATCGTTTCATTTACCTCAAATGTACAAATCCGAGCCCATATATATATAAAGTACGTTATTTGTAGGTAGGTATTTACATATTAAATCTCATTTCTTTAGCAATTGTAAGGTTCTGTCTTCCTTGTGTGCTGCATTGTATTAATTTATTCATCTCTAATATCATATTTAAATAACATTTCATTTATTTTAGGTATGAATGTAGAAAACAGTAGCCATGATCAAGAGCCTACTTACATTCCCTTAAAGAAAAGATTTATCTGACAATATGAAACAATTCATTCCAAGTAATTTCGACATCGTTAATCGTAAGTTGGGTATTCCCGCACTGTCATATTTATGTTTGATTCATGTATAATCCTATTACATTGATAACTTGTAAAAGTATAATAAACACGTCATTATTATTACCGATATTACAATTCACATCCAGTAACATATAGATAGATGGTTGGTTTCGTTTTGCAAATACAAGGATAAACAGTTGTTTTACTGGAAACAAAATAAATATCCAATAGCGCCTGAATATTTTAAAATTATTGATACAATAATATTATTATTATTACCTACAACTATTTTTTATTATGCTGTATATAAATGCTAACAAGTGAATTCATTGAAACGTATATATTTAATTCATTTAATATTGCTATAATTAAATATCCTGGAAGTCAATCATTTTTCTTTTTCAATTTCCACCCCTACCACACATTCAGTATTACATTTTAAATTTCGACACACTCTGATATCAGAAGCTACTAACAATAAGGTAATAAAGAGATCCAAAAAACTCATCAGCCAGGACTACAGGCCGAATGGACAAATTATTGACAACCATCCGTACAAATATGTTTTTGCCAAATACATAATAATATATCGAACCTTAGAAATATCTCTGGATTTTTGTTAGTCTTTGTTTGACCGCAAGTAGTCGTTGAGTTGAGTAGTCAGTAGTCGAATGGTCATAGACCCAATAATAATTCTATTATAGGACGATGATGATAATATCTTTTTTTCCTGCTACTTCATTCTCGTGTGAATACATAAAAAAATTTAAATTATTTTCTTTTGTCTGCATATATTGTTGTACATCGTCAGAAGATGGAGAGAACATCTTGTACATGGATCTTCGTCTCCTTCATCTTCTAATTAGTTTTATTATAAACTATAAAATATTTTCAGTTAAGTTGGAAGATTATATCACGATATAATTATTACTTACACTAAAACAATTTGCAGATAAGTAAAGTAAAATGACTATTTGCATTAATATTTTCGTGACAATGAAATGACGACTGACGATCCACGTCATTATTCATCAGAAATTAAGAATGAAATCGTTAAATATTATAAGCATTTCTTTAAACACACTACAATACTTATACACACACACAACTTCTGACTTTTTACACATAAACATACATACTAAAATTAAACTTGATTCATTAACATGAAATTATTTTTGTGCACTAAATTTTACTACACAATATTACACGGGTGGTTTGATTAAAATATATAATCACATCGTACATACCTTTGGAATTAGAACAATTTATAATTTTAATTTGCATTAAAATAAACAAGATGCCGAAGTTTAGTTTGCGATTTTATAGTACCACTATATCATTACCATTTTCATATTATAATCAATTAAATTCTATACTCGTTGTCATTGTCCTCTTGCAGGTCATTTTTTCGATTGGCGAAAAATAAAAACGAAATTATACTGAATGAAATAATTACACAACCTAGCATCATTGTAATCTGGTAATCCGAAAAATTCAATTTACTTATTACTTAGTGCTAGAGACAGTTTAAAATGTGTTTTAAATAAAAAATAAAAAACACAGTAATTAATAATTCACTAGAACTATTTTAATATTAACCTTAATGAACAAAGAATGTATAGATTATTAGAATGCACTATACAATTAGTGCCAACTTTGCAGCTGCAAGTACACGTTAACGTATCACGGATGACATTGGTATGTCATGAACACAGACATAACTGAACTGCAGAATTGAATGAAATATCTAAATTATTTTTACGCTGATACGTTGTACCGTAATAATATTATTACGTACGTTTAATATAAGACACAAGTACTAAACTCAGCGGGAAAACAAGCATACACTGAACATAATAATTTTGTCCACACGGAAGTCGCAAACAGAATCATACTTTTAAGGGTCAACGTTCTAGATTTACTAATAATAAAAAAAACAAAAAAAAACAGAATGGAAAATGGAAATATAATTTTTACACGGAAAACCTACCTACTCGTAAAAATAGAAAATAACTATGCTCTATAATTTACGCCGTAATAAAATAACATTACTTGTGGTACTAGGGAGTATGTGATGACAAACGCTGGAATAATAATAAAATGATACATCTCTGATTGTATCGTAATTACTATAAATGACTTTGGGTTTGTCTTTTTTGTTTGTTTGAAGAAATCTTCAGGATCGTGCTAATGCGAACTTTACGACAATGATTGATTACATAATTAAATGAAATAAATAAAACATTATTTAGAGTCTTTTCTCTACGATTCCTTGAGTCCCAACGATTCAGTCAGTTGCAAATAGTAAGGTGTTCGAAGGGGCAACAAGTAGTGGCGAGCTTCATCAACTGCGTCACACTAACATGTAAAAAATTAATTGAAAGTTTACAACTCTGTCACATCAAACTTCAAAACTTATTTATACCAACTTTTAAAACTTCAGCAATTGAGTTTTACTTCAATATTTATCAACTGATCAAAATACAAAGACTAATTTATAAGCTTACCGAAGGTTGAGTCACATTTCCTTTTAAAGAAGGCGCTTTATTTTTAAAAAATATCGAGCTACTGGCATCTTCAAGGGGATCAAAAGAAGGGGTAGAGCTTTCCTCTTCAGTCCACGATTTTGTCCGTAATTTGGCTCCAATCGGTAATAAGTGACCCTCCGTTGTAAACAGGTATTTATGGAATTGTTTATTTAGTGGATTATTCGTATCAAAAAGCTACAAAACAAATTATTATGAGTCTTGCTTTCATAGTTATTGCCAATACAATAGTTATAAAAATAGATGTTTTCATAGGTTCATTTACTTAGTTCCTTAGCTGTGCTAGCATCTATATAATTTCACATTTAAACCTTACCAGGTACAAGTATTTACAAGTTTCCGATAGAAAAAAGCTTTCCATTCGATCCTCTAGACTCATATCCATCACATCATGAACCGTTGCATAGCCACATTTAGCCTTCGCATACGTATTTAAACTCTGCACTATTTCCCTACCAACATGCAAATAGAACGGATTTTTCGTAGCCTGGAATCGAAAACAAAATATTCGTTAAGTACGACGGTTCCCAGGGACAGGGACACAAAACAAATGTTCAGAAATCTAAGCGAGGACAATTCAAAATCAAAATTTTGTACCACTTCTGAGACAGTAATTTTGTAACCTGATATAGGAGGTAAGTTGATTCAACGAGCTCTGGTCGAAGTGAGTAAAAAGCAACATCTGGACTTAGACGCTGCCAGTTAAATCTCTCAGGTAACAAGCCATACCTTTTCCAAACATTGTAATGCCAGGCATGAGTACAAATTGCTTCTTCAATATCCCCAAACAAAACCTGTGAAGTTTTATAATTAAATTATTTAACCTTTTTGATTTTCATAAAAGTATATTGCTTAGTAAGTACCTTCTAAAAGCCATTTGCATAGCTTAACATGAAACGGTATCTTTATAATTGTATATAATATTTACTTGAACTGCAGGAAACGAGGCTTGCAAGGCATCAATCCAATAAGTGTAAGTGTTCCCACTATGCATGTCCACGTTGACATACAATGGATGGTCCCCATAGCCTGAGTTACAATGAGGACGTCTAAAATTTGAAAATATTCAATTACCTATCTAATTTGAGAATTGGAAAACAAATAAATCAAAAAAATGAAGTGAGACTAACCCTCTTCGTAAGTATTGTTTGAACGCATTATAAGAGTCGTTGAACATGACAAAGTCTTCTTCTTCTCCAAAAAGAATGTACGACTTGAGCAAGTATTCAAAGTACGAATCAAGTCCAGCTCCTAAGCCACTTAATCTACCAACCCATTGCCCTGTTTTTGCATTTATAACGTTGCCTAAAATAATTTAACACACCAAAAAGATTAGCTAATTAATTATGCATATTAATTTATATTACGTTATGAAAAACTTAACTTCGTAGAACTGGCTTTGGACGCTCACCTAATAGACCCGTATTCTTAGCTCTTGCACTCCACAAGGCACGATTGGCACGACGAGCCATTGTTTCGTAAATAGGATCCCCTAGCAGTCTTGATAAAGTTCCCAGTTCAAGCAGCAAAGACCCAGCCCCTGCAGTGCATGTCTCCGCTCCTTCATCAACTAATCCCTTCCGTAAATTCACCTGATAAAATTTAAACACAATTTAAGCTAATCATTAATAGAATAATAGTGTGATTATTACATTAACTGTTACTTTGACAAAGTGAACACAATTAAAAACTATGCAAGAGCATAAAAATCTGAAGTTACCCGAGGATATGGAATTCCAGTAATGGATTCCTGGAAGGCAGGTAAAAGGCGAGATGCGAGATCGCTAGCTAATTGTAGAAGTTCTCCGTTATACCATTCGGGCTTGAGGTCACCTCCAAATAATGTACGACTATCCGTCATGAACATATGAGCAGACAAAAGACCTCCGAGCAGCCTGAAATCATTCAATACAAATAAATACGATTATTATACTACACTGAATATTTTTCTCTATGCCGCTTATTTACATTGTAACTTGGTAGCTAAGTATTAAGCATAATACATAAATTATGGAGTAAAATAGTATTGCTTGAAAATAATTATCCAACAATTAATTCCTAGAAAACACCTGCCAGAATATCAACCCTCTTTATGCACACATTTTCTCCCGTCCTCTCTTCAAATTCAATATCTAGTCATATAAACTAGTAAACAGGCCACAAGGAAATTACCAAAGGTTACACATGTGTATACATAGCATTAAAATTAAAACAACAAAGGTGCAGGTATGAAATAGACTCTACATTGTACATTGTAACCTTCAAAACCTGAACAATAATGATGGAATGAAATATTGAAACAGCTGTTCTATTTATAGATATTGGTATAAATGCAACTACGACCCTATATATTATAATTACAGGAGTGATATAATAACGCGGTTTGGGCAGTAAAGTTTATCAGCGATGATCAGTAATATGTACGCATTCTTGTTTACGAGAATGGAGAATTTCAAGCCGACACTTCATACTTTCACATTGCTTCAGGCCACTAATTCCCCAATCTAGTCACCCGCCATGCTCGCACCCGCTTAAACGGTACCCAGTCACCTCTCAGACAAACACTATTGGCACCCACCGATGTTTTTTACAACTGCACAATGCAGCCATCGGCAAATGTTTTCCTTGTTTGAAATCATGCCAACTAGGAAATGTCTGGTGAGCTAAGGCTAAAACAGCTCAATGAGTGAAGCGTGCGGGTTGCAGTGGACGTATAATTACGTGCTAACGTGAAATCGGAGGGCTGACATGTACTGTATGAGCTGTGGCGTGTCATTCCAAGTCCTCGTGAAATCGTGAAAGTTATCAATTTATTCAATTTCTAGCAAGCAGATGATCTGCGAAAAAGTTGCCGTAGATTATAGAGTGAGCCCGCTGTTCACAAAAGTTTCAACAGTAAAATGTCTTCATCAAAACGATGAAAGAGTAACGACTTAAGTCACACTGGATTATTGAGTACGTTTGATGCAATTCTACTTTGTTTAGCGTGATTTTTTTATATTTGTAAACGAAATTAACGTGGAATGTGCTGCACCACAAAGCATAATAATAGGTTATTACACATTTGAACTGATACTACTGAGTTTAAAACTGGGTGCCAATGGCGATAACTGGATGCAACTTCAGTTGGTTCGTGTAGAATTGGCCTGATTTGGTACGATTAATGGCGCTGTATATTTATGATAGCCAGACCAGAAGCTTCAAATAATTAATTACATTCTCCAAAATAACTTTTTCACGCCTAAAATTTCTATAGAAGCTTTACCTGATATTGGCTTCAAAAACTTGGACAGTGTTTTCCTTGTCGAACGAAACATGCTCGACGACTAGCTGGACAGCTCTATGAAATTCTGAAATATTCCCCAGCACTGCCAGCGTGTCCAGAGAATCTACTAGAGTCAAACAGTAATCTCCTAGTACGTCGTTGATATTAATATTGGACCTGTAATAAAAATGGAAAATATTTAAATCTCTATGAATTTTTCAAGATAGGAGCTGTAAGTGAAACTTTGAAGATTTGTATTTTGCAGTTTTAATAACTATTCAACGTACGGATTTTCATGGTCGGGTCCCCGCCCAACGCAATGAATCGGATCGAGTTCATCCAGCGGAAAAGCATACTTCATATAGCTATCATAACCAAAGTAAAACATTTTCCGAACTTCGTCGAGCATATCGACCTTCATATCTTCAGTAAAACTACCATATTTTTGGTCTAGTTTATCATAGGAATGACTAAAAATATTGAATGCTTGTAAGCCAGACCAGGGCACAACGATGAACACAACTAGGATGATCACTGCTGGAGACTCCAACCATGAATTCCTCTTCGGTGGCATCATCTTCTCAGCTGCACCGGCACAGGAATCTCCTGGCCTTTGGTGCTTTGAGGACGGTTGTTAAGAAGACAAATAAATTTCCTCCGTGTCGTCTTCTATTAAAACATAGGTTTCAGTTAGATGATTGTCAACTGTTTTACAAGTTCAAAATTGTCTCACTGTTTAACCCCTACACTAGCTAACTGATTAGTTTGTTCGAATGGTTAAAAACCCGTAATCAACTAATTCTGCTATGTAAACAGTATCATGTATTATGAACCATGAACCAGAAGATCGCAATCACAATCAATTACAGCTATTATAAAGACAATTTATTCAAAAATAAACTTGACACTGTCCTCCAATGAGGACAGCCTAATAGACTCAGTAATTTATAAGTTCCATAATTAATACTCTACAAGAAATGCATTCAGAACTGCATTAAAATGTAAATATATAATTATAAAAATAATGTAAATATAAAAATAGATACGCACAAATACAGAAAATCTTATCAGCATTATCCTTAATTTTGCTGCATTGATATTACTTAGGGCCTGGGGCTAAAAGACCAAATTAAAATAATTTAAAGCTGTGTTTCTGTATCTCATAGGATCAACTTAGGATCAAAAGTATTTTTTAAACGATAACATCAACCAGTCAACTTATTGAAAATTAAAATAACCAAAGACCAAAGCTATCAACGCAATAAGTGAACACTTTTAAATGTTTTAAATCTAGACAAGACAACTTAAATATTTGTTGAACGTATACTGTTAGCATAGTTAATACAGGATGGTAAACAAGTTAAAGTGGAATAGTGGAATGTATATTTAATCGGGTACTGGAAATGTTCACCTAATAAAAGTGATAACTGTCACGTGTCTTGAAATGTTTACAAAAAAAACTATAACATATAAACACTGCTGCACAGATTACCCGTAACATTCAATATCATTCGTCATACGTTATGAAATGAAAGTGAAAAGATTGTCTTTATAATCTTTGAGGTTTCGTAAGTTTCGTTTACCTGGCATCTATAGTATGGCCTACTAAAATCTTTATGACTTCTTATGATGTTCTTGAGGGTTAATTCTGGTCTTCGTGTAGAATCTACGCACGTGAGAAATACTAAGAGACGGTTGTAGTAGTCGTAGTCGTAACCATCTGACTGAATATCAGTTATCTTAGAAATTCCAATAAAAAAACCATCCGTCTGGTTGAATCCTGTTCACCATGTACGTTCCCCTCCCGTACTTAGACTTGACTCTCGACTTCTCTTGCTTTTTATTTACACTTTACAATTCCCAATCAATGCATTTAATCTCCTGGCTCAATCTTATCTCTTAGTATATATTATTATGTATTGTTTTTATGTACGTACGGTTCAGACTGAGGTTTTTTGGCTTGGATTTGGTTTAAATTGCCTTGTTTTAAACAGACGTCAGAGGACAGATCAGGCCTCTGATCCGATCTGTTTGAGATGAGGGACAGGCTACGTCTACGTTACTTCTGTGCACGTTAATTCTTTAATTCTTCCCGTGCCCGTCTTTAAAAGCTAGAGTTCTTGCAGAGCTGCTGTATAGAATCAAAAAATCAAATCAACAAATCAAAATGTTGAAGAATACACTGCACCATCAATGTCCCAATCCCACGGCTTCTATAATCCCATGTCCCACACATTATCCCAGGAGTCCCAATCTTGAATTGGTTGTCGATGATGCAGATAATATGTGAGATGTCGAGTTCAAGACGGATTGTAGTTGTGTCGTTAATGAAGTTAATATAATTATTATTATGCTGTGTACCTAATAAATTTATACGTAAAGCACATAATAAATATTCATCCTGTTTTGAATTTAATTAAGAATTATTGAACATACTTTGTACTCTGAAACTCAAAATTCAATTCGATTCAAATAGAATCAAAGCAATGCCGACACGACACCGACTTCAGACTTGCACTTGCAACAGTTGCAACGACTTCGCTCGATTTCGATGCTCCTGTCTTGCTATTTTGTATTTTTATTGTACTTATAATGATGTCTTCTACATACAAATAAGTAATGTTGAATGTTGTTATTCTGATTATTGGATTATTATTGATTATTACTAAAACACCACACCACACACCAATAATGTTGAACTCAATGCAGGTACTTATAGTTTATATAAGTTTTAGGTATCATCAATACTGCACATTTTTACTACTTATTCTTATAATTCGTCTTTGATTTGGATATTACTAATATGCAATACGACTAGCATACTTTTAAAATATTCTGTTTACTTATTCTGAAACAAAACTCCGTCCTTAAACAACGTTGAACGTCCTGGCTTCAAACGATGAACTATTGATGTAGTTAAATCCGTTTTGTACCTTGGATTAGAATGTTTAGCATTAAATTCTTTGACGATGGTTGTTTGAAGCACCTGAACAATAATATACTTGAACCACTATTATTCACCTAAAAACAAAAACGACAGCACAGCACAGTAGTGGAACAGTATTGTAATATTTTTGTTTTTGCCTCAGCAAAAAAAAAACGATAATACGGATGACTGACTGGACTATTATAACTGAGTTGTGTGTAGGAGAGTGGAGACGGAGAAGACCATATTATAGACCATATAGAACCCAAAGTAACTAAGAAGAGCAGAGTAGTCAGATTCAGATTATCTGAAAGCTTTACACAAGATAGTTCATTGTACACACACACGTCGGCCAGTTGTTAATGAGAAGTTAATCTGCTTCCGAGTTCTCTGACTGCTTGCTAGTTGGCTTTTAGTTACTAGCATACGTGGGTTTCAAGTTTTAGAATGTATCTCTACATGTAATTGTGCTCTCAGCATTTATTTAGTTGTTACCAGTACTCAGTACCAGCCACTTGTGCAAGACTGACTAGTGAGAGCCACAGCCACTAGTACAGTAGCAGTGTACTTTTTAAACTGTTATTGTACAGAGACTATCTCCTCTTTCCTTTACATTACATCTAAGTTCTGTATATTATATATTTGTACAAAGCAAAGTTATAATGTGTAACTTAGTTTGGAGTTTATTTCCCGTATTTAAATTACTCAGCCAGTATCAATAGTAAATAGTACCACGTAGGAGGAGAACGTATCACCTGAGCTGAGCTATAAGGAACTATGGGCTGTGAGAATGAGACTTTACTGGTTACGGTTATACTTTAGAATATGAAAATAAAATCGCCTCAGCGCTTTTGCCAGAAGATCAGAGTAAAGAGATGTTTTAAAAGGCAGGCCAGGGGAAGAAGAAGAATCTATATAAGACTACAGTACAGTCATATTGGCAAGCACTTTTACACGAAGGCGAACGACAGGACCAGGACCAGAACCAGAGGCCAGAGATGGACTTTACTACCTAATAGTCTAATATACAGTACGCATTACACTTCATTATTAGAATTTAGATATTGCTTCATTCTTCAAGCTCCGTATGTGCCGTGTGCATTGTACTGTAACTAGTAAGATTCCTTTCATTGTTCAATACCTATTTTTTTTAGTTTGATGTTATTTAAATGGTAAATGCTTCATTATCTAAGGTATCTACTCAAACTCAAATATAATGCAAGGTACCTAAGGTAGGTATAATAAAGGGAAAGTACATTGTGCAAGGCTCTGTATTCTATTCTCGTGTGCCTACTACCTGCTGCCTGCCTAGTAGTAGTAGTAGCCGATGCCGATGCGATGCGTGTTAAAGACTGGTTTTATGGTAGCGCACCGTCTGTGCCATAGGATAAGGATCGTCCAATGATCTGCAGGATGGAGATTTGTTGGATAGTATGCAGACTCTATTATGCTTTGTTCAAAATTGTTTGAAATCGACACATCTACTATTCCTTAATAACATTGTGTATGGGCGACTCTTGAGCTAAAAAGAAAGTTGATTGTACTGCTTCTGGTTCTGCGGCGGCTTTTAGATTCTTCCCATTTTTTTTCAAAAATACATCCGTCCGTGTGGGCACACAGAACAGAGGAAGATGCGAGGGAGCGAATGATGCGGACTCGGAAGGAAGTCGGCGGATGTGGAATCCGAAGAATGAGCTTTGTATTATATCGGTACCGTTACCTTCGTTTGGGTGGTGTTTTTTTGTTATACAGTTCTTCCTTCTCTCTGCTTTATATCTGTGCTTGATCTCCTGTCTCATTGTCAGTCTCATCCCTTTTACCTCTAAATGAGTTTTTTTTATAAATGTTTGACGACATTTTGTTATGATGTCAGCGAACTTGTTGGGACAGAGTCAGATGTTCATTAATATCAGTTGTATTGAATGAACTGAATGAACTCTTCATAAAATTCCATTGAAAATTGAAATCCTAATATATTACTGGGAAAACAAAGAGAATTTTCATGAAAATGGATTTTAGAGCTAAGAATTTTCCATTTTCCCTTCATTTTCTTGCGGAAAACCAGTTAAGTACTTAAGACTGGAAATGAAAATGGATGAAATATTATAAATTTTCGAAATGGTGTATACCGTGGACGAACTTGTCCTAAATATATTAGTCGTTTTGTCGTTTATAGTAGAACAAATAATGAAGACGGAAATTCCATCAAAATATATTCAATAATTACTTATTATTCAATGAAAAAATAAATTTATTTCAAAATACTTTAAGAATTAAAGCTTCGTGCTTCCAACACAGTTGGACCAACTTTGATGTCTCCTGACTCATGTCAAAAATGTATTAATTTTATCTAAATATTGCCGTGGTCCAAAAAATTAGGAAGGAAATGTACAACTAAAAACTTTTAAAAAGGCTTGCACACTATAGTAAATTGATGCCTGACTGCATTCTTGAAAAGATTCTCTTGAATTGATTTTTGCCATGATCACAAAAAAATTCAGTTAGCTCCATATTTCCAGTAACTCCTGGGGGAACGATTTTTTGTGGATACACACTCGAAAATATTTCCCGGCTATCGATGTCATCTGGTAGACACTTGTGACTAAACAATGAAAATAATGATCACGCTGTAGCTTCAAATTGTTCTTTCACAATTTAACATTAATTATTAACACAAGAATAAATAATTTAGCTTTACAGCACTGCAACCATCCGATACAACTTCCACTACGTTGAGTTGAGTTTAAGAATGCAGTTAAAATAATATCTAATAAATAAATGTATTTCTACGAGCGTCATCTTGCCCCTAGAATGAAGGCTGTTGAAATTATATTTTTTGGGCACCTGCTCAATTATCAAGTATAGTAAGGCTGGTGAAGCTGACTTACATGTGTTAAGTTAAATTCCGTTAACGAGTAAAACTAAATCTTAATTCAAGCTATGAGTTGGTGACCACCCATAACCGGACAAGTAGAGTGGCCAACTCGATTTCCTCACTGAAACCATTCAACAGTTGAACACTGCGGTATCCACTGCGAAGGCAGTTGAGCTGAAAATTACATTCAAAACATTTTTATATCCACGTTATACCAGTGCCAAGTATTGAATTAAAATGACAGTTTTTAAGGAATTTAAAAAAAAGAAGACGCCTTTTTGATGAAATTGAGCTACGCAAATATTTGGTTTTTGAAATATAACAACAAAATATGTGTAACCTGATAACTTGATTGTCCCACAAAATTAGGATCGCCAAACATATCTTCGTCGTAGACTACCAATCTTAACATTGTGCATTCCCGATATGACACTGAGAACTCAAATGTTTCATTCCAGTATGGATTAAAACCATTATCCTCTGTATAAAAATAATAGAACAAATATTAATCAAATTTTATAGTAGCAAACGACAGTCATTAAAATAACGTCAATTAAAAATGAAGTAGTATTTTAGTTTGAAGTACACTCCCATTTGTGAGTGTTCTTTCCTTCTTTCTCCCTATTTACAGCTAATTTACATTCAGTATTTAAAACGACTTACGGATTGTTTTTGTTTTAAAAACTTGACTATAGCTCCCCTTCGTATCATTGCTGCCTAACACCTCAATTTCTACAAATGGACTGATAATACCCCTGCCGGGCTTCCAAAGATGCCGTCCACCGATAATCTGAAAAAATAAAAGAGATCAATACGTTAGAAGGGTTAATTAATATTTAATTTATTTTTTGCTGATACTAAATATCAATTGCAGGGCCGGATAATGTGGCCAGCGCAGGCAGCCACTGAATTTTAAAAAAAAACATGTAAATGGAGCATTTTGCAGTTTTCAAAAATATGTAAAAAGAATATTTTGACTTTTGAAAAACATCCAAATAAATTTTTTTTGTACATTTCAAAAACATTCACATAAATTGTTTTTACACATTTCAAAAACATGCAAAAAAACATTTAACAATTTTCTTAAAACATGTAAATAGAACATTTTGCACTTTTCTGAATCAAGTAAAATGGACATTTTAAACTTTTCTATAACATGTAAATACAATATTTTGCTTTAGGAAAGAAATCCATACATAAAATCAAAATAGTGATTTTTGTATAGAAAAAAAATTGCTGCCTAAACGCAATTACTTCGTCCGGCCCTGATCAATTGTCTTATACTTGGATAAAATATTAAAAGTCCACTAAATAGTTATATAATAAAATGAAATGCTTTACCGTTAGATTAAAATGTTCATATCCAGTCTTGTACAGAGCGCCCGAATCAAGCATAAATTCTGGTCGCAACACAAACCCGCAAGCACCATTCTGACGAAATTTCCCCTGATTTAGTTGAAGTGCCTTATCTGTAAAATATAGATATGCGGCTGAATGAATTTAAAATAGCTATAGCGTTTTGCTATACAATATTAGTTCTTGTGAAGTAAGGAAATGTCTGATGAAGAATGAATTGAAGCTTATACAACTGGCGATGGGTCTCTAGGGGTGTAGTTACTTTACTAGTTTTATTGCGGAAATAATTGTATACCTGGTGTTTGATAGTTAAGTGCGACCATTTGGCAACCAACTTCCCAAAACGGCATAGGATTATAATTCGAGGAATCAAGTCTTTGACCTTTTGGGTACACACGGCTAAGTTGAACCTACAGAAATAAAATAATAGCATAATTAATTTCATAAAGCATTTATAATATGTATCCTCACCATTTTCATAATGCATAGTAGTCAATTTACATATAGTTTGCATATAGCAAGTCATATCATCAATATTTTTAATTTCCTTTGGTAATAATCAATTGATATTTTTGTTACCTGATGATACCAGATGAAGAATTCCCTTTCGCTGTAAAATAATTTTTCAGCAGTGGTCTCCGGAAATGAACTCATTTCTTGGAAGCATCTTCCATTCATTTTGACTCGATCGATCGAAAATTTATTGACTGAGCAGCAATAGATTATCAAGCTACTCAATTCTTTTGCAATACGGTTAACGCGTTCCATTTTTTTGTTTTCCGTTTCCTAAAATAGTACATCAATATAATCAACAAACATATCCTATCAAATATGTAATCAAATTTATCAAATGCAACTGTACTCTCCTTCCAAATTCTAATGCAATTGAATTCCATTGAGTTTTCGATATGTATAAAATATTTGAAGAAAACCATGCGGTTAATGATTTAACGGCGCAAATAATATTTTGAAACTTACCACCTCAGAAAAATTCTCCCCAACTCCCTTAATTGCATCCACCCATAAATTTCCATCTTCTTCGCGTTCCACTCCCAAATTAATTACGCTCCCCCCATGCTCAATCGAAATTCTCCATGGAAACTCACAACCTTGAGCACATCTGAGCTCAGCATGTGCTTCCGTCAGATCTATACACCCCTTCTGGAGATCCCCAAGAATGCAGCTGTCATCAAATAAGTGAACATGGTTGGACGGAAACCAGCCTGTGACTCCTTGAAAATTTCCTTTCCACCACCCGTCGTGCTCCTTTTTAATGTTTGAAATTAAATCGTCTTTCTTGAACGTCAATTCGTCGTCTTGTCTCGCAGAATAATCGTAAAGGGCCCTGGCCGTTACCTAAAATATTTATTTAAAAAAGTATAATATGGTATTACTATCGTCATTTCTACTAGCTAGTAAGTAGTTGAATAATAGAAGTGACGACAAGACAAGCCACACAGCTACAAGCCAACGAGTAAATTATTTCGAATCAATTCATCAATTTTTTACTACCTATTTACATTTTTTAAATATTGTAATTACCTGATTAACTTCCTGATTGTCTTTGAAATCACTAATATCTAGATAGTCACTGTACACTTGTTGATCCAGCGAAGCATCACCAAGCTCAGAATCAGTCCTGAATACTTCATCACGTGGAGGACACTGAAGACAAACTCCATTGTAAAATTCAAAGTTTTGAAAATAAGAAACCAGATCAACTAAAGTCTCAAACTTGTTTTGCCCAACGATAAATAATCTTCCATCTTCTTTAATTGCACAGTGCTTAATTTTGTTTTTTGCCCTAAAATCCAAAGTTTGAAAATTATTACATGTATAAAATATAAAATAATAAGGAAAAAAACATTGCATTCAAATGCTAGCAGGAATTATTTAGTGGTTTATAAAGATTCTATGTTTTTCTAAACGTATTTATCGTTGTTCCAGCGTCGTCCCAGAAATTGAAACTTCGCTTAAACTCTACACGTTCACATCACTTATAAAAAAAGCGGATTACAACAACGTTATTTTCTCCTGCATCTTCTATACTTTCTACTTTCTCCCTACTGCTTTCTATACTCTTTAGCTGCTGTGACGTTTCATTCATTATACTGATGCGACTCGGCAGATTTAAAATACAAGGCATATACATAATGCCACTATAATACTAACAATAATACTGAATTTACAGACAATGTCTTACCTAAATGATATCACAAACTTTTTATCGTCATTTGCGGACGATAATCTGACCAGAAATGCGCCGTCTAGGCGAGTCTTCCTTAAATAATCCTCAGCTGCAGCACGATCAATTTTGTGAAACCAAGTCTTACCTTCGTGGCTAGATGGTTGAGGTACAGGGTCACCCAGCTTGACATTAAATTCCTGATTCAAGAAAACATCAGATTGGAAGCTTTTATAATCATTAAAGCTCGTCTCCAATAATATTTTGACGAAATAACAGTTACATAATTTAGAGATTAATACATAACACCGGTGCAGAATTGTTTTGGAGTAAGTCTATCCAATTCGTAAAATCATTTTGCCTTAAGTCCATTTTTATTAAAATTAGAAGCCGACATCAACAAATTTCCGTGTACTTATTGACTTTTTAAATGTTTCTTATCCTTGGGCGCTAAAAACATCATGAATACATCCTAGTTTCCACATGGACATCTTAAATTCCTTGGATTTTACATGGACATCTTAAATCATTCCTTGGTTTCCAAATGGTCTTTTTAAATATTTCCTTGGGATTCATTAACTAACAAGGAAAGCACACCGTATGGTACACCCAGATTTTAAAACCACATAGTGTAATCGATTTACCTACCTTAGTGTACTACAACGCTAAAACAACTCGGTCGCATTTTGCGCCGTTCGCACACAGTAGCCCTCCAAAGTTTGAAAAAGTCGATTTTTTGATTTTTTGCCGCCCCATAGCTCCTACAATTTTCATCCGATTTTCGAAAAAATTCAATTTTTGGGATCTCCAGAACATTATCTTAAAAGTAATTTCTGGGTTTTTAAAAATTCGAAAATTTTCATTTTTTTCCAAAAAAGTAGGTATTTTTTAGGGCCTCAAAAAGACGGTTATTTTAATTATTTTTTGGAAAAAATGAAAATTTTCGAATTTTTGAAAACCTAGAAATTACTTTTAAGATAATGTTCTGGAGATCCCAAAAATTGAATTTTTTCGAAAATCGGATGAAAATTGTAGGAGCTATGGGGCGGCAAAAAATCAAAAAATCGACTTTTTTAAACTTTGGCGGGCAACTGTGAGCGAACGGCGCAAAATGCGACCGAGTTGGTTTAGCGTTGTAGTACACTAAGGTGGGTTAATCGATTACACTATGTGGTTTTAAAATCTGGGTGTACCATACGGTGTGCTTTCCTTGTAAGACTGGTTAAATTATTTTGTTGAGATCTTACAAGAACAGATTTTAGACGTCCATTTGGAAACCAAAGGAACATTTAAGATGTACACGTAACGCCCATGGTAACAGGAGGCCTAGGAAACATTAAAGATGTACATGAAATATCCAAGGCTGTTAAATGTCGTTTAAAACCCAAGGAAATACTTGATATATTGTTATAACTTTTCTGAATTCAATGATCTTACGGCAGAGTGATTTTATCTGTGGGCTTACGCGAAAATGATTCTTCATATCAACGATATGCATTTTCATCATAGGTTCTTTTTATATTTTTGCCTATAATGCTATTGTTTCAGTCGTTCTAAAGTTTTAGTCAAAGGCATGCAAAGTGGTTTCCATTTTACTTGAATTTTAAATCATTTAGGCTTTCAAGGACTTAAGTTGTACTTACCAGTCCGCGTATTTGATGCTCTCGATAATATGTTATTAAAGAGTAAAGGCTGTCAAACAAAACTGAGTCTACAAGATAGTACTTCACTTTACCCCAATCGTATTTACTGTGAATATGGCAGTGAATCACTCTTCCTCTCCTCCTGTTAAAGGAAAAATAACATTTACGTAGATTAAGCCAAGCGTCAGTGTATGATGATGTATACAAATCTTTCTACGATTTTTACTTTAAACTTTACCAAACTGAAAGAGTGAAATCTCCCACAAAAGTCTCACTTTCTCGAACCAGGAATGTGCCATCAGCTTGTTTGTATTTTGATATCAGTGCGACCGCAGCACTTCTCCCTCCCTTGAGTCTCCCGTGAAACCATTTTTCACTATAATGAAGTTCTTCAGTTTTACCATAGTCTTGAAGCTTAAAAAAATGGAAAGGGAAAGTATAAGCAACTTTTTTCCTAACTTTATTTCCGAAAGACAACTGGTAGTACGCTACTAGTTAGTAGAGCTAGGCTGGTGTTTCTATTTTAGACCTAAAATCAAACGATGTCGGCAAAGAATATTTGGAAAAAGGTGCATTTCAACATCTAGAAATGGTACAAAATCTCCAACTCACCAAGTCGTAATTGCTACTCTGATGACTTTGATCTACTACAGAACTGTCTTGCGATGATATCTCAGTGTAGAGTAACTTCCGCTTCGTCAACACGAAGAAATGTGGTTGCCAATGAGAATTGTCTTCGATATACATGATGCCATTTTTAATGGTGTTGCTTAAGTCCATTTCCTTTGCTAAACGGTAAGATCAAAAATAAAATATATAAAATTTAACAATTTTGAATTTTGAATTTTGGAACCTTTAATTGGTTAAAATACGATTACGAACTACAGAGCCTAGACCTACGTGGCATAAGCCTACTAATCAATTTACTACAGAAGAGTAAGAAGCAGATATAAATGTAATGGTAAAAGCTCTTTAGGAGTTTTCATCGATATCGGCTTCGGCTACTGCCCAACAAACTAGCCTTATTAATTTGCAAAATAAATAATAATATTAGCTTCAAAATTGCAATTGAACTTACAAAAATCCTCAACTTTAGTCACTTGCTCATCTTCAACCAATCCTTCTGGTAACTTTTTATGCTTAAGTATAACTCGCCTTTTTAGCTGTTCAGGAGAAGGAAGAGTAGGTTCATTTTTGTCGAGCTGGTTTATCACTAAGGTTTCACCAAATACTTCCTATATGTAAAGAAGAAAATTAATCAATCAATAATATGCTTGCATATGGAGACAAACCAAAACCACTGTTTCTAATAAGTCAAAATTTGTTTGGAGGGTTACAACACAAGTAACTGCTTATATACGCCTATTATTAGTCATGCTATGTAGGTAGGTGTACTTAAAAATAAAAACCTGGATTTTAAAGATTTAAAAATATAATTAACATAATTATAATAGTGGAATGTAATCTTTTTAATGTAATTTCGGTAAATATTCATTTTATTGAAACATTGACCAAATTGTTTATTAAAACGATGCAGAAAACCCATAGCCGACTAAGCCGACTTTTCAACATCAGAAAAGTAAAAATTTCCTGAACTCGAAATCTTACTTATTTTTGTATAATCACTGAGTACACAGGCTCGGCTCAGGCTCTAATTTTTCGATATTACCTATATTATATACCACAGAGTATACCGTTCCGTTTCTAATAAGACAATGGAACAGTGAATTCGCATTTTAAAGATAGAAGTGTTAATACTGTCTGTATACCCATTATTGAGTCAGTAAAAAATGCAATAATTTTATTTGAAGTTCATTAGCTCTGAAATAAAACAAATTACTTAGTTTTTCAGTAAGGCGTGCAGCAGAAATTGAGATGAGTTTCAAGAAGATATAGCGTCATTTCAAATTACTACACCGGAACCGTTTATCTTCATAACTTTACTCCTATAAATTAGATAGAATAGAATACAAAAGATTGGTTTTAGAGTTCGGTATTGACCAAAAAGGTAAAGCGAAGCAGATTAAAAAGCTCTATAAGCCATATTAGTGGTTACTGGTAAATTGTGGAATTGTTTCCACTGCGAATTGGATCTGACTACAAAGCAAAGAGGCGATCAAGATTATAAAGATATACATTATTTAAGCTCAATTCTTAATTTGTACAGTAATAAATATAAGTTCCGTCTCCAGGAACTGGAACTGGAATACGACGATAGAGAGTTTACATCAGCACTGATATGAGATAGCTTATTTACCCGGACACCTATAGCCTAACACCAAACCTTGAGCACGCATACCTTGCTACGGGGGTACCTACAGATCGTTCGAAAATATACCCACATTCGTATCTACGGGGAAATCCAGTACATAGTACTCATACTCATGCCTACCGTATATTATATAATAGTACGCCCCGCATACTATTCGGACCTCTCAGCCCCGTGTACGATTAGAGACCCGCTTACTGCCATTTAATACTGTGTTAAATAGACCCGCGTACTATACAAACTGAGATCTCTCAGACCCGCGTATTATTACAGACCCGCGCATTATTATAGAATATTCGGTATGTTACTAGTGTCGTACAAATCTGCAACCCATAGGCATCGACGACCTCGAGTTGACCTGCGTCCAACACTTTTTGCTTTAACCCTATTTTTATGCCACAGCTTAGTGTATTATTAGCTGTCATGTTTTAATAAAATAAAATATTTCAGTACTGGTTTTGAGATCCATGTACTGCAAAAGAATAGAAAACCTAACCAGTGCTGTACACTTACAGTAATTACATGTCACTTATATTTGTTTGAGCTGAAAAGTCCTGGTTTAATTAATATTATGTCGGTATGTGTAAGTAGACCCATTGAATAATTTTGTTTTATCGCGGAGATGGGCAATGGCAATAAGGAGTCGTCCGTCGATGACGTTTTGGATAAAGTCAAATTTTTACTCCCTTCCTCCCTCCCTTAGTTTAGAATTTCCACAATGTAGCCTCACACGAAGTTTTCATAGATCATTTTGCCCTCCCTACACCAAATCTACACGTCATAGAAGAACTCCCCCTAAGCAGTCAATTAAATTAGTAACTATCACTATCGTTCATTTCTGCAAAGTGCAAAGAAAGCAAAGAAAATTTTGATTCAGTATTCAATTTCAATTATATTCAATGGAAGAAAATATGGAAAATGAAATAACAAAGGCAGAAAGCATTGAAATTAAAATCTATGCGCACAGAAAGCCCCACATCATTCTAAATTCCCATGTCGCGGTTTCATTCATCGTGGACGTTTCTTTTTGAATGTTGCACGTTGCAGACAGTTAAAAATGTGCGTCTCGTCTCAAGTCAAGTCTCGTCGGTCAAGTCTCGTGTACTGTTGATTGTGTATCCATTCCCGCAGTCTTGCAGTTGCAGTCGCAGAGTCCTTTGTCTCAAACTTGTAATTTATTTCTACTTTGATTTAATTACTAGTCGCTAGTTAGTTAGATTTAAATAGGAAATAGGCTTGTCCTATGAAGAAGCACTTTCAAGTTCTAAGGTAAATACTTATTTTCAAAATGAAAGTATTGGAGAATCTGAGTTAACGCTTTGGAAAAGATCTTTTTGTGTACTAATATTTATGTGTATCAAGGCGGTCACGGCTACGCAGTTAAACATGGCCTTAGTTTTCGTTCGACAGAATGACTGCAATTCACAAATTTTGAAACTTACAATTAGTTGTGACTGTGACGGAGAATTCTCGTGTGGCAGAATGGAAGCAATAATAAATAACGTGTTGTCTCAACACTTAAGTGAAAAATCTCAACGCAGTGTTTTTTTAACTCTACAGTTGATATTTGTAAAATGTAATTCCGTACTCATTTGTGTTCGATTCTACCCGGACTCGCTATTGCAGAACAAACAACAAAGATGACGATTTGAGAAAAATTAATTCATATGAAAAGTACCAGTACTAGAAAAAGGCAGTTTGGACAATGAAGGTAAGAATTATTAAAGTCTTGCTTATTCTACAAAATTGTTTTTACCCCTGTAGTAACTTCAAAAAGGTTGAAGTTAAAGGTAATTAATACAAACTAACAGTCCACTTCATATTAAGTCCTGCGCCATACTTCATACTTGTCTCTTTTAAATGTTGAATGTACTTTATTACTGGATTTTTGCTTTACAAAAGTTAAAACCGGCAGCCTGCTTATACACTAGTAAGCAAGGTTGAAGGTGTTAAATGTTTATGAAGGGCTATGACATAGTATGACGAAGGCCCAAGGCAGGTCAGAAGATTCATGAAACATAAGAATTTTCGAGCCATTCTAAGTTTTAGACTGGATAAGACGTCGAATATGGAATAGGAGCACCAAGATGTTTGGGGCTTACTTTCCCATACACACAAGTTCCGGCAAGGCACTTATTTTTAGCTGAATACTAGTATGCAGTAGTTATATTTCAGGTTTGGCTAAACCCTGGGGTTTACGTCGTTACGTGGTTCCCATGTAATTAATACAATTCCCATAAATGATAAATGTGAGTGTCCTTATTTTTACGCCAACGGGTGCGCTGATTTCCTAATTCCAATTCCAAGCACCGAATATTCTATAATACAATATTGCGCTGGTCCTTTTTGGTCCACTACCATTAAGTGCCCTTCTTATGACATGATGTACCTTATAGGAAACCCCTAAAAGCATATGACCTATACCCTGTACTGTACCCTTCCTCTCCCTTATCGTCACTAAATCGTAAGTATGTTAAATCACCCCCTAAAATTATCCACGGTGTATCCTTGTATGCTGTGTTGTTTCACACATTGCTGCTCTACAGTACCGGTCGCTGTCTCAAAATTCTTGAGCTGCAGCTGCAACTTTCACCCTAATATGCGTTGTGATTATGTACTTATACCACAACGTATGTGCCTGTACATCTGAAAAGCGCCCAAAGGTCAAGTACCCTCAAAGGCCCTGCCATGGAATCCCTTATGCATAATACCTGTTCTAGTTTTCCTCGTTAACCATATTTGGCATCACTTTCTGTCACCTCGGAATTTTTCCCATTTAAAATAATGCTTTGTGGTATCGGGCGGACAGAAAAAGGACACTTACGTAAAAGTATCGATAATCTTGTTACAATTAACAAAGTTGTGTGTTAACAAGATCCTCCATCACTAATTATAATACCAAAACATCATCGTTCTGGCGTCCAACATTAAAACGGCTGTCACCATTGTGTGCATTTTTTTTAATTATTAGGGGGACAAATTCGTAAAATATATATTTAGGGCTAGTGGCTATGGAAGATATTATCTTCTAATACAGAATATTATCCAGAATTTACTGCACCTTTCGACTGAAACGCGATTTAAAATTTCAGCATTTTGTCACCTGATCTCAAAACAACTACTATGAAAAGAAACTTCCTTTGGCCACAGGATCACCGTTCCAGTAAAACTGGAGATTTCACATTTTTCAACATGCCCCCAACTGTGCCAGCCTTGTCACTATACCTACAATAGGTACCTACCTACCAAGCTTTTTTTATGAGAACAATGTGTGCTTAATACCATGTATGTTGTGGCCCCGGACGCCGGATGTGTATTGTACTTTTGTAAGGAATTTTTGGGCTTATTTGATGTTAATTACGAATTCATATGGCAGTTTAGTGAAGCGAGTCATGACTATCCAGTGTATAGAATGCTAAAAAATGGCAAATTTTTCTAGTCCAAAATAATTTGTCTGAAATTGCACATACACATTGCACAACATTTCAGCAATGATTTTGTATCTAAGCCAAACTTAAAATCGAATGAAACTAGTATTTTGAATGTAGAAAGCTGTGAGGCGGCTCTACTTTATGCTGATACCCGTTTCGAAACGATAAATGTGATAAAAGTCAAATCCATAGCACATAGCAATTTTAGCTTTAACTTTATGTTGGATATTGCTTCATGTTTATCATACGAAAGAAAATCTTCAGCCGAATTCAAATTTATAAATGACTTATTTTCTCATTTT
The DNA here is from genome assembly GCA_949802685.1 of Dicyrtomina minuta. Lineage (NCBI taxonomy): Eukaryota > Metazoa > Arthropoda > Collembola > Symphypleona > Dicyrtomidae > Dicyrtomina > Dicyrtomina minuta. The sequence continues at coordinate 10,340,101 of OX461809.1, read as the reverse complement.
AGCACGTAAGTAAACCAGTGTTATAAATCTTATTATGGTATTTTGTAAATGTTGATCTACACTGTTTTTACGTGTATGAAATCATTAATTGAATTAATACGCGGAACATACGCAGGGTTTCAAAATATCACTATGTAAAACAAAATATAATAACTTACCAAAAATATTTGAGCCATCGTTCTTTGCTGAATTAAACTACAATGGTCTTCAATGCTTAAAATTAAAGGATATCTGTAAATAAACATTAAAAGACGACATAAATAATTAAGAAATCAAAAAAATTCTGTTTTTTTTCACCTTTTTATTAAATTACTCCATCGAAATATATCGCTATAATTTATTCTTTCTTAGTGAACTACAACGCACATGGTTATTATTTCAAGATTTAAATATTTTTTAACGATAGAATTAAACCGAAGTAATGTTTCGGTTTGAGTAAAAATTAGAGACTAGATTTACAAGGTAACCCAAAATCGGGCGCTTCCTTGTGTGCCAAAAGTAGGAACTTCGATATAAAAATACATATTATATAGAAATGGAAATGATACAGTAGTAGTTAGTTAATTACTCTGATTGAACGAAAGCGTATTCCTTGATCACCCGACAAACGTCAATAAATTTAATTTTGGTAGTGAGGGTATGTCCATGAAAAATAAAAGGCTGTCCGTCCGATCCATCCCAGCAATCCAATTCAACGCATCGACAGGAATTCAACAAACAACGGATGTAGGCTTCAGTTGAAGACTCAGAGCTAAACTGATCCCCTGTTAAGTACGTATTATGCGAGGACGCAATGTAGTAATGAGAAAGCGGCCTAGTCATATCCTGGTTCACTTCATCTTGAGCTTTGTTCCAAATTGTGTTTTGTTTACAGAAAAGAAAGTCCAAAAACTGCAAATATCAGTATAATTTTTTGAAGTTTCATTATTGTACAAGATTTATTGAAATCTAAAATTAGTAATTAAGTGTCTTTATAACTAAAATAACGTAACGCCTACGTAAGTTTCCGTCTCACGGTCGGGTCAAAAACACATTTTAATTGAGTTTAATATTAAGAAATAATGGCTAAGTATCAATCTTTTACAATTAGTGACTAGGTATGCAATATTATTATATCTTTGAGTATAATAGAGTCAGAGTTAAATTTCAAACCTCCTCTTGTGTGATACAGCTAGTATTTGTTCGATTAGGATCTTTAAAAAATTCATTGAGTAATGCTGGAACTTCGAAGTCACTTTCTTGCTGTTCTTTTTTCATGAAAGCCTTCAACTTCTCTAGTGAAACGCTTTTGTCAATCGCGTAGTCATGAAAATGATTTGTCAAAATCTAAAAATAAACGTAATGTAATGTAAAGTTGGGAAAAGCAGAGCAGGAAATGTAATGTAATCCACAAGAGGTATCTATAGGTTAACACGTATTTTAATCGGCCTTCACCTGATTGTCATGTAGGATCTGGTGGAACAACATTGAAAAGTCGTCAAAGTTGATTTCTCCATTCTTTTTAACATCATATTGTGTGAATACTTCCCGGAGTTTTCCCGTACTTAATTTGCAGTTGATTTTAGGTAGAAAAGCTTTAATTTCTTTCATGCTTATGCTACAAAACGGTAAAAAAAACAACAAATTAAATGCTATTAGGTTATATATATGTATTCGAACGGCAACGTTAATGACCTAATGAATAGTAGAATTAGAATCTATTTGCCTCCGAGTGACTAACAAAACATTTTGAAAAAATCTGTTTTTTAAACCCCTATTAGAAGCGTTATATCGTTGTATGGGCTAGATATCAATTTTGAAAAAACTATATTTTTATTTTTCAAGAGCTTTAAAATGATGTTATCACTGTGAGTTAAAATCAGTCAAGTATTTCAATAGCACTGTAAATTATGGATATACATATGTAGAACTGTGTAAAATTGTGTGAAAGATACTTACGTCCCCTTCAGTGCTAAATGAGGTGATTCCAAGTTGTAAAACTGCTTCCTTAACCACATTTCTAGCTGAACATTGTAGCTCAATATTCTTGTTTCCAGCATAAAATACTTTGCAGTTCTTACCCATAGTTCACACTCCTTTTCAGATAGAGCTATAGGGTGTTAAGAGAGCATCATTAAGTGAAAGTTGTTTATTTATCTGAATCGTTCAATGTTTAGATATTGCAAAGTTAACTAGTAAGTAAAATCTGCAAACAAATAATCACACAATAAAATTACCTGCCACTGAAAGTGTAGAAAGTCGGAAACAAGTGCCATAAAATATAACGAAGCACTTGGAATTTTCATATTTCTTGGAGTCTTCAGGCCATTTATCAAAATCTTTAGAGCATTTACCGATACGAACGTCCTTCATTTCTCGGAAGTCCACTACAAACGATAGTAAATAAATATAAATGCAACCATTAATTACTGCTAAGCCATCAATTCTCATTACACACAATGTGAATCTATGCAACACTGTTCTATAATTATTGCCTACTTAATGTCTGCTAGGTATTTAATGTATTTAAGTTAAAATTAAATCGCAGTCGAGCAGTCGGGAGCTATTAGAAGCTTTACGGTACATGGAATAGCAGGTTGTGTGTTTGTAAACAGTAATAGTAATAATTATTATAATTTTATTCATAATAAAGTTTACCATATCCATCAGTGAGGCCTTTAGACGTCTTCTGCAATACAATTTGCAGTGTTTCTCGCCGTATTGTTAATGTCTTCTTTTCTGGCCTTTTTCGGTGACTAAAGTTAGTCACAACAGTTCCTCGTTCCAACTGGGATATAAGGAGTTCCATTTCCGGTATAGACACTTCGGGCATGATTGTAGCCGAATACAATTCTAGGTTCTAGGCTAACTCATAGTAATCACGACAACACGAGGGAACGCAAGTAAGCTGATCTAAGGATAAATTATCACAAGGAAAAAAATTAATGTCTTTAAGTGGCCTATTAGGGTAGAAGTGGGTAATTGTGATTGCTCAAGTACAGCATTATAACTGCTAGTAAAGACATTTCGTGCATCAAAGAATAGGGTACATTCTTTCATGCATGATATACCAGTGCAGTGCTGACGTTTTCCTGATTAAAAACTTAAATGATCACCTGTATCCTACACATCCTATATATATGCAGCAGTAAAGAAATTAAAATGGTGCATACAAGTAAATCGGTGCAAATTGTTTCCTTAGGTTACTATCGCGCGCGCAATTTCAAAAATCTTTAAGTTTTTATTATAGCGCTGTAATACATTCGGATACATTTTTGGTTTTCATTGGATTTTCTTAAAACTCAAAACTTTTCATCATTTATCTAGAACGTAATTTCAGGGTATTTCAGATTTCGAAATTACAGAAATCACTTATTTATTTAGCATACAATATTTAAAAAATTTTAAAAAACTTCAAAATTTTGAGTTTTCAAAATTCAGGATTTTACTTTTAAGATAACTTTCTATTAATGATACTAAAAAGTCAGGTTTTTTTTTTCAAACCGACCAACAACATTAGGAATTGCAGCCTAGCAAAATAATTGTGTGAACAAAACAATACGTGCCTTTTTTTTAACTTTTAAAATAACAAAAAATGTTTTGTTTTCGAATTTTGAAAAATCCTAAAATAACGTGGTGCAATTGCCCGGAAATTAAAAAATTAAAAAATTCCGATGAAAACTGTGAGTGTTACAGCACAGAGCGATACAATTTTAAAAATTTACGATTTTTGCAATTGCGCTTGCGATAGTAACTTAACAATGCAATTTGCACCGATGTGTTCATTTGCACTGCCCCGATCCCCTTGAGTAGTATAATTGAGCATTAATTTGTTGTCGTAAACTTGAAATATATTACATTAGCTGTATTTAGTCGAACATAGAGATGATCATAAATGCTTTTAGTGTAGAGTGGAGATAGTCATAATTGTTTTTAATGCAGAATGGAGGTGGTCATAATATAAAATCAGCTAAACAATTACGCAAATGGCTACCTGCTACCTCTCACTCTACCCGTGAGGTCATTTATGGACTATCCCTAATTTATTAAATTTTTAAAGTAACACTATTTTTAAGCGATTCTAGCTTTAAAAAATGGGTTTTAATTTTAGAACTAACCATCGCTGGAATATGACTACGCATTTAATTAGACGACTGTCACTAAATTGCCCTATTTCAATTTTGGCGGTCTAATCAAATGAGCGTCATCATAAATAATTTCAGCTAACTTGTCTTGGCCATATTTAAATATGAACCGAGAAAAAACAATACTCTTATACACATTCACATTATAATTTATAACATGACTAAGAATGACTATATTATACTGTGAAAGAATAATTACTAACATGCTCTCTTTTTCAGCCAAGAAATAACCATAATTACATATACTAAATCAAACATATTTATTATCATATCAAATCGAGGATCAATTACCTCTATAAAGCTAAAAATGTAAATAACCAATGTTGTATGGGCTGCGGCCAAATCGACTCAATGAAAACGCTTTGAATTTTGCGTAAATATGCATTTACGATACTTTTGTATGAGCAGAAGCATCAAAACCGATTTTTTGGGTTAATCAAATTCAATTGTTACAACAATTTCGAAATGTTTAACTATTATTGTAGCATATAATTTTGCTTTTGTACGAATGCATATGTTTCACAAAATAATTAGCACTTACATTTTTACGTTTTTAAGAACTTGTACATACTAGAAATTTTAAGTAACTTTTTACAATAAAGACGCTTCAGAAACTGTAGCCAATATTTCACGTAATTTGGTTTACGTTTCCACTCTGATAAGTTTCTATTCTTTGATATTTACCACTAGCTCAGAGTTTATAACCCATTCTGGACCTTAGTATCTAGAGTAAATATTAAATACAACAGAATTATCTAGGCTCCAAACTATTGACTTAACGTAGATTACTTAATACAGGGTAAATTGTATTTTATGTTGTTTTAAACAAGGTCTGTTGTTTAAAGGTAGCCTTAACAGTGAGGGAATTTTGAACGGGGGGACCGAAGTAGAGTTTATTTTTTTGTTTTGTAACATAATTCTGATTCAATAGTCGATTGGTTTGTTTAATTATTTCCAAAAATCGACATCTTTTAATTTCCCGCGTTAATTAGATTCGTATATATTACCGTTTGAATCGCATATCACTCTTTAAAATTGGTTTATAGTCTTTTAAAATAACGGTAAATTATGCAAATATGTATGTGATGTACAAATGACATCCCATGTTGCAACACATAAATAGCTCTAACCAAAATTAATTGAATTTGTAAATTACTGTCTTTGCTTTCTACCTACAAGCATAATTCATTAACCTTTTGAAAAATACAAGTAAGATCGATTGCAACGAATGATATATGTACCATTCTAAAGGTCCTGGGAAACAAAAAATACTGCATTAATTGAAAACTTGAAAGAATGCTTTTATTTGATATTTTTGTTTGTTTTTTTGGTAAAAATGGAAAATTTGAAATTGAAGTTCAAAATTGTTGGACGGAAATTCGAATATATTTCTCTACCCCGACTGCCATTCAGTAAGGATGAAAGCCTACGTATTCATTAAATTAGTAACAATAGTGTTCCAGCAGAATCAAAACATTTTAATTCTCCGGCAAGGTGATTAACAGAAAGGGTATCTGTCTGTATAACGCAACGACGCCGCAAAGATAATTTCACTCTCAAAGAAACACGTTAGACCGTTTCACGTACCTCACTGCAGACGCAGACAAAGTTGTTTTGTTGATTTTATACTTTAAAAAATTAATAAATTATGGATCGTACATGAATGACCGCACGGGTAGGGTCAATGGGTCTGCGTGGATATTGATGGCATCCCATGTTAAAGATTGCCTTTACGCAATTGTTAAGCTGATGACAGCGTCATAGGGTCCAAACAATGAAAATATTTATTTAATTTCCTATATGATTTTCCAGTTTTTTCATTTCGACCAATTTTGAAATTTTCAATTTTATTTTTTGGCGCCAAAACGCAATTTGCACTGATATGAGTATATACGTTGTAATGACCCCACCACGTAGTGCATGTTATGATACTTGGGAAATGTCCCTTGTTAGAATGTTGTCTTTGGCGGACAGAAGAAAACGCGGTGGTGACCTCTTAAGAGGCTTTCAAGATAATTATAGGAAAATAGGATGTCGACCACTCTGACTTTTTTATATTGATCTTACAAGTTAACATGTGTACCTTTCCTGAAGAAGAAAAGGGCAGTTATAAATGCACGACATAACTTCTTAACTCAAGGAATTGTGACAGAATGTAATAAACTCCCTATTATATTGACTTGAAAACTGACAAATCAGTATTGCATGGTTGTGGTTAGTTTTAAAAACAAGATAGGGAAACACATGGGATGGAATTTTGGTAAAGTTTTGCCTCTTTAGAACTCTTTAATGTGAGCAATGAATTTTTACTTTAGTGACAACCGGGATACCAGGAGACTACGTCTCTTATCGCTCTGCTATTCTCCCCGGGAAATTTATTATTATTGTTATTGTGGAGCACTTTAACATTTAAAATCCTGCTCCATACTTAAATGATAACTGGTATTATATTTAAAAGCACGTAAATAGTAACAACACTACTACTACTAATAATAATAATACAACTTGCCACTCTATTATCGTAAAGCACCAACTGTACTACATAGTTATAGTCCTGTATTAAAGTTAACGAGGAACTCTCAAAATATCTACCTACAAACAAAAATAATAAACTTTCACAAATCTCAGTGGACAATAACAGAAAATAAAGGGCCCGCCATCTAAGCGAAGGGAATGTCGTGGAAGAAGCTCTCACAAATTGATTGTTACAAACATCGGCTAGCGGTGCGAGGTGCGTCTCGTGAATCTATGTGGAGATCCCAAAACCAAGTTTATGAACATACAGATCAGAGACGACAACGACAGACATCAGCTGCTGCGCCGAAGAACTCTGTTTTGTTTGGATTTTGGTTTGCTTTGAATTTTCAAGGAAAAGTTTTTCTGCTATGAAGAATGCACTGCCTCCCATACACACCTACAATTTACAATGCTACACTGTAACAGAGGAGAAAACAGTAAAGTGAGAGAACATCATTCAGCATTCAGCATAGCAGCCTTGCTTTTTAAAGATCGGTGGAGGTACTTTAAGGACACTAGTACGGCAGTACGGCACTCTATAACATATTATAAAATTATGGTATGTACATAATACATAGACCTCCTACATTTTAAGTTTGTTAAACAAACTTTGAGAAGCCTGCATAAACTACATGAGACGTCGGAGAAAAATCCTGGGGAGAACCCCTTTCCCCTAGATTACCCAAATCCATGATGACTCTGCGTATACTTAAGGGATGGGACGTCCTCCATTCAACATCTCCATGACCCAACATGTAATTTATAGGGGACCCCTGAGCAGTTGTACACGCTCCTCTAAAATTCTCTCTCTCTCTCTCTCTTTCTCGCTCTCTGTATATGTACTTACGTAACCAAACCGTATCATGTAATCTTGTTAAAATTGAATACTACGAACTTTTACGTTACGAATTGGACTGACTTGCCTCTTGCAATTGGGACTGAAGTGAATTGAACGACTCTCAAGCTACGCGTACGAGCGAAAGAAAACTGAAAAACTGGTAGTAAAGTAACAAGTTAAAGGAAGAGACGAATTTGCTGGTTATGTGTGCTGTGGTCAGACCAGTTGAGTGCAGTTCAGGTAGCAGCTTCTCAGCTCAGCGACACACTACCAACCATCGATAGCCAAATACTCCGTACTCCGTCATCCCCATTGTTTTTGTCATTTTCTTATTAATCTTGAAGAGTGAAAAAGAAAAGACAAAACGAAGATTTTTGTAGCAAAATGGGAAGACATTCTTGTGCTCAGGAGAGTCAGAATAGCATATTTTGATTTTTCAAGTAACAATTTACTTGAATCCTTGATCTTTAGAAATAAATTGAGAAACTCAACTATATACAATCGTGGACTGTTTTGTAGTATTCCAATTTCGAATTTTTCAATTTTCGCAATAGTCTTATTATTGGGATTGGCAGACTGAACCAGACTCCCTGCTGCCCCTCACTTGTGCTATCACATCATCGTAATATTTGATATTGAATTCGGATTGAACATATGAACATCTATGAAGGGGAAGGAGTAATTTTAATTACAGTCAGTGTCTGTAATATTGGAGGCTAAAGGATTTTTTTTGGTTTTATTTGGTGCCGCTGTTGTTGTTATTGTTGTTTGACCCTGTCGATGTCGTGACGCTGATTGGAATTTCGATTGGAATATCGGAATTGAGTTTTCGATTTTGGATTTTGGATCGCCATCAACTCATCATCGTCAATCGGTGACGGTGTTGTTGTTGTGAGAGTTAGTAGGGATGGAAAATTCGCAATGTATTCAACCATTGAATCCATCAATGGCTCCAAATACACCGAGTCCATCATCGAATTCCCCAATGGAACCGACAATACATATTAATCTAAAAAATATTCAAAATGTTATACGTCTCACCAAAGAAAATATCGATGCCCTCAATGACCGCTTCGCAGGTTTTCAAGACCCACCAACCATGTACCTCCAAGAGTACTCCGAGCTGACGAGTAAATTACATGATCTGGAGGGAAAGGAACAGGAATTGAAGGAATTAATTGCAAATGATGAGAATAATCGTGAAAACTCCCCACCCCTCCGCCCTATCAATGTGAATCAGTCCTCAAATAATTATTTTGAAGAGTGCAATTCTGCGACACAGTCATTAACTTCGGGTGAGGAGGGTTTATCTCCGAGGTCACCCCTCAAGTCAGTCATAAGAGCTCATTTACCGAATCAACAGAGAACTTCTGTTCAAGTCAAACCCGGACAAACGGTTCGGGAGGCTCTGTCCAAAGCTATGAAGCATAGGAAGTTAACCCCGGAAATGTGTGCAGTGTTCAAGTTTAAAACATCATCATCGAAAGTTCAAGTACCTTGGGAGGCTGACATTTCTAAATTGGAAGGGGATGAAATCACAGTGGAGATATTAGACAAGTTCCCCATTACCACGAGTATCTCACATAATTTTGTTCGTAAGACGTTCTTCTCCCTGGCCTACTGTGAGTGTTGTCGACGACTTTTATTTCAAGGGTTCCAGTGTCGAACATGTGGTTACCGTTTTCATCAGAGATGTGCTGCGGGTGTTCCGGCACTCTGTCAACAAGTCCGGATGCAAAATACTTACTATCAAGTCCTCTTGGCCCAGACTGCGGAGCCGTCACAAGAACCGTGTTCACCCTCATCACCTGAAGATGAGTCCCAGTCATTTGATGGAAAAAATCATCATCCTCCACTAGGACAACGGGAAAGATCTACTTCCGCTCCCAATGTATGCTACAATCTAGTTGGTCATCCGACTGATCTACCTGACGATTTTATTCAACGAATAGCCAAAGGACCCTTCACAACCCTCCATGGTAACCATCCTTTCATGGTTCTTTCTCGTGAGTGTCGCACATTATTTCATTTTTTTAAATTTTAATTTCTATCTCTCATTCATAATTATCAAGTATGGTTCTCTATATTATTCTTGTATTAACCATTTGTTGTATTTAATAATTTTTAATGGTGGTGTGGGGATCAATTCCACCATACTATCTACTCAGCATAAATATGTATATGATCATCAAAGCAGTAAACCATTATTGAATTGACCTGATAACGATCTACAATGTTGAATGTTGGGTGGATTTTGAAATGCCAACTTTTTCAATAACATACATATCACTATCAACTATTAGTACCACAGTCAGTAGTTTAATTTATTTACTGAAATTATAGTAGTATACTACTGTACTAATGTACCTCGTACTTGCTTCATATTATGATTCAGTAGTAAATCAAATATAGAGGCAATGGCTCGTTTTTAATAAAAACTATTAAGTTTGGCGATAGTTACTATTAATATTGCTATTATTGTCATTTAAAATTACTAAATGGTTGACGAGCGTATATTTTAAACAGTCTTACAGAAGTAACGTATACCTACTTAAGTACTTGTCACATGCGCGTGTTGTTTTGCTCTAGTGTTCCTGTGTAGTTGTGTTGTTTCAGCCGCTGTAGTGCATAATTAAAAAGTTGGTAGTATATCCTTAGGATCATAATAATTAATTAGCATTTTTGAGTATTATATATTACCGTGTAATGTATCCTAATAATTGGTGTTGTAGTAGTTAGAGTCGTAGTCGTATTCCAGTCCCTTTCTTTAAACGTGTTTATTTTATTTTTATTTATACAGAATTACATTTTGGTTGTAAAAAAATGAAATACGGTTATTTAAAACTTGGAGTTTGAATTCAATTTCTGGATTTAAAAAAATATATTTTGACGTCAATCTAACTAGTATAAAACGCGGGCTTTGACTGTAATTGAACTACCTTCATGAGAGTGAAATAGTCTTGCTAATTTCAAATTATGTAATGAGTGGAGTTAGGCTTGCCTTTGTTAGTCAAACGGAGTTAATAAGTATGCATATATGCACGAAACATGTTTAAATTTTATAGATCGCCATAACTATTAAAAGTTAGTGAGCCTGATTCAGTAGCAAGAAGTGTGCATTTTTAGATTTTGACTGTGTCGGTTTAGTAGCAAAGATGGAACAATTGCATAAGGGCAAGTTTATGGCAAGATCAAATATTACTGTTTTTTATTGTGTATTAACTACCGACTGCCACAGTACTTAATAATTCAAACTCAAAGTGTAAGCCAGATAAAAGAATGGAAGCGTGCGCATACTACTTTATTTTAAGAGTCACAAAATCAAAAAATTATGAGTATGAAATACTTGCATAGAGCTATACTTATTTTAATTTTTATAATAGCAGATTATTCTTTTTTAAATTCGTGCCGCCCTAAAGCATATATATACAATATGTCAATTAACTTTAGCCATGCACATGAAACGAAATCTTTGGATTTTGATGTAGACAAAATTATTTAATAACGTTAGATGTCTGATAATGCATGTTATGTAATTACCGTCGTGAAAGAAGCCATATCAATGATTTGTATTTATTAAAATATTCTAAACGAAGTATTTTTGTATATTTCTTGACAACTTTTGATAAAATTCATTTTAATTAAACAAGTTACTTTTAAAAAAGTGAAATTTGCTTTTTTCAAGCTTGTAATTTTCTTTAATTTAATAACTGGGTAGTTTATTTTGACTTATATTTAATAATTAAAGATTAGAGATATAACGATTTGAACTTGAAAAGGATGAAATTAGACATTTGGTTTTTAAAGGTCCACATTACCGAAATAACTGTAAAAGGGTACTGTTGTGGTGGAATAATTTTTCGCACGGTGTAATGAGGTTGAGGTTATATTTTATATAAATTGCATATGGTGGGTAAGGGTAATGCATCCCATTTTTAAATTAAGATGAATTAGTGGACTGATGGGCTGTTATACAAATAGAAGCATTCTTGGAAACATGCATCAAATATTTAGCCGTTAAGTAGTAAGTTAAATCTTATACCAAAGCTATAAATGTTATTTGTATAAAACAAAATGTTCAATTAAAAATGCATATATAGAATTTTAGCAGTTTTTTGCTGAATTATTCCATATATATTCCCAACTTATTTTTTTAGAAATAACATTGAAAACTGCTGTCTAACCTTTAGATGACGGCTATTAATTTAGCTTGAAAGCACCTACCTCCATAATACTCATAATTGTACTAGACTGGCTAAGACTGGAACTAGCGATAGGTAGCTTCTATTCTTGTTTAAAACTCCAAAATGACTTCATAAAATCGTTCTGAGGTTCTGGGCTTCCCTTATTTACAATATATAATTTATTTAGCTGGGTAACTATGTATGTTCTAAAGTCATGTACCTGTACGTTGTATTTTAGATTGTGTAATGTAATGTAAATATCAGTAAATATAAATGTTGTTATATATTTTTTAAATTTTAATTTCAAAAACTTATTGTGACCTATGTGCATGTGAGATTTGCATGAATTGTTGTCTGTTATATTATTATACCTTAGAATGGTGGCCCTTTAGTAGTGGACGAAGTGAAAATGTAGGAACCACAGAAGGGGGAGGACAGTCGAGGCCAACACATGGGACAATCCCATGGGCTGTTCCTCTCACAAGTCTTGCCGTGGGCGTTGTCTTTGGATCAAGTTCGTAACAGTGTTTTTAATTTTTTTTTTCGCCATCAATCTTTGATCTTTGCTCCATGCAGGAGGAAGATTGTACACACGTCTATTAGGTTATGATTTAATTTTTTATTTGAGTTGACAAAACAGTAAGTAAGAGAGAAAGAGTCATCAAATTCTCGAGACACTTTGATTTTGATAGCAATGATAAAAATATAAAATTCAAAACTGACCAAACAAATCAGTCACTTTTCATCATATTTAGTAAAAGCTCCCAAAAAAATGGACCCGCTTTTACTTTTTGAAAGAGTTTGAGTACACATAGTATGTACATGTAATTATTAGTGTTGATGTATATATATCATGTATGTTCCTATTTTAATTTTGATTGTATGACTTCATACATTAACTGGAAAACTGAAACTCCATTCAAAAATGAAAAATTGGTTTCAAATATTTTTTAGGATTTACAACAAGAATGAGCTGAGCAGGTGTACTTTTGCTATATAATATATTATTAATTATTGTATGGTACGTCCATATATGTGACTTATTTCAATAACTTAAATGACATACGGTATTTTTTATTCCTTTTCTAAATTACTTATTCACGCACCTAAAATTTTATATAATTTTCCTATTATTTTCAGCATTTATTTTCTTTTGTTTCGTGTAATTTTCCCTTTATGATTTAATTTATATGCTAAATAGAATGCTAATAAGTAATTTGCACTTTGCAATATATAAATTATTTTCGTACTACACAGCTGGAGCTGAGCTACTATTAATATGCACTTGTAAATAGTGAATGTTTTAACCGTAATTTCAGTAATTTGCTATGTAAATACCTAAAATTAAAAACACAGTCTTGATGACGCGAATTCTAAAAATATGTAATTATACCCTGAATTGTAATGAAACGAATAATATGATATTATTATTATATTATTATTGAGATAATAATGGCTTAGTATTAATAATAATATATATATTATTATGAATTACTATTACTAAATAGTAAGCGAATAATAGGGGAGTTGGGGATAATCTAAATCAATATTTGAAGGGGATGGTTAATTGAATTGTATTTGCATTTGAAAAATGTTATATTTAGTTACGAAATGACTGTGTCGATGAGTACAAGGGGAATTTTACATTTCTTTAAATCTAATGTGATTTTAGGAGGACCATATATGGGAGGGATTCCGGGAGGACATGTGATTACTAGTCCGGCTGGTAGCCCAACGAAAGTATCTCTAAGTCAAAGTGCCCAGGCATCTCCAACTAATACTCTTCGACCTTGCCGTCCAAGAGCTCGATCTGCAGATGAAAGCAGCAAAAAGGTTGGTGTTGGTTCTCTGTTATGATGGGGTGAAAAATAAGTCCGTATAACCATCAGCAGCACAAAGAGCAAAAGTCTTGGCTTGTTAATTCTTAATTATAATTGTAGTATGTGTTGTAATTTTAGAACTAGGGTTTGCAATTAGCTTATTGATTATACAAACATTATTATTACGTTTGTAGTGATGTTGTCAACCAAAAGTTTAAGTTGTTTTCCAGAGTACGCAGATATGAGTGAGCATTCATATCACTCACTTGTGATTCTAGCTCCAACTTTTCTGTCGCAATGTGTGTATGACACTGTATGATCAAGTGTATGATATTTACTTGGAAAACTTATTTCAGTGTGCTTGCTCGCACTAATACTTTTTGATCATTGTATATACATAATTAGAAAAAGTGAAACGACTCTGACTCTGACAAGCTCATTAGAACGTAAGAATTCTTGAGTCCTTGAGTTATTATAAATGTCTTTAATTGTATTGCATACGACGGTAACTATGATACTTTATGTTAGGAAGTTAGGAGGAATAGTCCGTTGCAATGCTGTTACTTTATTGGTATGTATGTGTCGTCTAAAATTAGAAAAAAGTTTGGTTTACAATTATGCAATAATTTTATTTTTATTCTCTTAGATATTTTTAGTTTCGCTTTGAGAATGCTATGAATAGCTAACAATTTCGAGTTATGATAAGAATAAGGATAATAATAACTATTATTATTTACGCAGATGAAGTCATCCCGAGATTGTGTAGAGGACTGGGAAATTCCAGCAGACGAGATTTTAATAGGACATCGAATTGGATCAGGATCCTTTGGAACCGTCTATAGAGGATACTGGCATGGTCCAGTGGCTGTAAAAACTCTCAATGTTAAAGATCCCACTCCAGCTCAGCTACAAGCTTTTAAGAATGAAGTTGCTGTTCTTAGAAAAACAAGGTTTGTGGGGATGTTATCATATGAAGCCTTAATTTGTACTTCCACACATTGTAGTGAAAGTTATGCCTATACATTTGGTGGCGTATTATGTATTTGTTATTTTTTAAACCCATAGACATGTGAACATACTTTTGTTCATGGGATGTGTAAGTAAACCTCAACTTGCCATCGTAACTCAGTGGTGTGAAAGCTCATCGTTATATAAGCACGTTCATGTACTGGAAACGAAATTCCCTTTATTGACTCTCATCGAAATTGGACGACAAATCGCACAAGGCATGGAGTAAGTAAATCCAACTGGAGCCACATGTATTTTTCAAAGTATAATGCACTACTGCGCATCAGTACATGCCCAAGTATTAATTTATTTTATTTGTAATTAACAGCTACTTACATGCAAAAAATATTATTCATCGAGACTTGAAAAGTAATAATATCTTTTTACATGACGATTTAACCGTCAAAATTGGTGACTTCGGTCTAGCAACAGTGAAGACACGATGGTCAGGATCTCATCAATTCCAGCAGCCTTCCGGTAAGCTTCAAACATTGATATGGCTATGGAAAGGAAAGCGGAAATAATGCGGCGATTTTGTCTCAGAAAGTCATCAAGTTACTCAATTGGAATGTTTCTTTGTATTTCGCATATTTCTTTAGGTTCAATCTTATGGATGGCACCTGAGGTGATTCGGATGCAAGAGGAGAACCCATACAGTTTTCAATCAGACGTATATGCATTCGGTATCGTTTTGTATGAACTGCTCACTGGGCTTTTGCCGTACTCTCACATTAGTAACAAAGATCAGGTTGGTAACTTAATCATGAAGCTGCTTCTTTACAAGTTTCCTCTGAATTATCTACGTATTTAGATTTAGATGCATATCGTCATTGAAGAATCAAAAGGATCCGCATCCAATTTTGTGTAGTGCATGTCCAAATAAAATGACCCGTACTTTGAAAAATTAATTTTTTAAGCAAAAAAGCATTAAAAAACTAAAAAGACCCCGGGAGATATAAGAGACCCGGGATTTACGTTAAAGTTAGTCACAGATCCGGGAGTTATTACGAGCTTTAAGGTACCTTATTTCCTATAAGGGTGTATGTTCCGATAATAGTGCACGGGTCTGAGAGGTAGAAATTAAAATAGTACACTGGACTGTTAACATACGGTTATAAGGCTGTACACGGGTCTAAAATAGTGCACAGCTCTTGGAAGCTGAATAGTACACGGATGTATTATATTATAGGAAACAGGGTATTTCGTATACCAAAAGTCAGTGTAATGAAAACAACTTGAAAATTTAAAGCAAGTAAATATTAAAACATTTCAGTAACGCATAAATTGCAATATTTCAAAATCATTAAAGTAGGACATTTTTTTATAACACTTTTGGAATTTTTAGAGTAAGTTGTTGTTTCCACACAAGTCTGCCTACTTATTAGATAATTTTTATTTGAGTTAAAAATAGTTGTATCATTTAGTTAGTGAAAATATGTGCTCTCTATGTAATAGCACCTTCAACTATGATATGTTTCACCATTTTTGGTTACATTTTCTGTGTAGTCTCGTCCTGTTAACGCATGAGTCTTTTAGATCCTTGTGCATTCGAGCATTATTATTAATACTGTTGAAGAAGAAACGAATGCCAGCTTAATTCCTGGTTTCAGTCTGAGCTGCTGGTTAATTCGAAAATTTCGAATAAAATAAATGTAATTAATTTAATGCAGTAGTAGATTTCAATCACTGTATTTACAAGAATCTGGCATTGTAAAGTGATATCTGTGAATTTCGATATCTTAGGTCTCAACTTACCTTATTTTATTTTTTTGATCTTGATTTCCCATAACTAGATACTTAATAGGTAATACAAGCAAGCGTGAGAACGAACTCAGGAATACCAAAATGATAGTCTTCTTGAAATTCATGTGTCTTCTTGATCTTTACAGATACTGTTCATGGTGGGTCGAGGCTATTTACGACCGGATCTGAATACGTTGAGATCTGATACTCCAAAGGCTTTGAAAAGGCTTCTTGAAGACTGTATCAAATTTCTGCGGGACGAAAGGCCGTTGTTTAGACAGGTACGTATCTTTGTGTTGTATTTGTGTACATACGTGCGTACAGGCGTAATTTTTAACAATTTTGTTCCTGCATTTGCCGTGTTCTTTCAGATTACAACCGAAAAGATCTAGTTATATATTATCTCTTTATTATTGTTAGTGTCTTGAGAAGTGTGATTCTCTATTCCAGTAAAAGATAAATTCTGTATATATAGCCCAAACTTTAGAAAATCAATAGTTAATTATTTATCTGTACTCTGCAATTGGATTAGTTCAATTCGGATGTAGGTTTTCTGTTTGTGTAACTCATTTTCGAATTTTTTAAAGTTTTGATAATTTGATACTTATCTATTGATCCTCGATACTTATCACAAATGGGGATGCAATTAAATAAATAAATTGGAGGTGACCCCGATTTGACCGCAGTCCTTCCGCAAGGGGCCCGACATCGCATTCACTTCTTTTCACTGTGTGCCATCACCAGTGATGGGCATTTAAATTACCGCTGCCCTACCCTGCCCTATACCACGCGAGCATTGAAGCTACCGCTATCACAGCCCTACCATTAGCTGGTGCTCATGCTGCGCTATAACTATCGCTATCACTATCCAAAATAGTTCCAAAAAGACGATAGCGGCCCTATTTACCCCTACCCTAGCCACGCCTCCAATGTTAAAGCATAGGATAGGGGTACTTCGACCCCTGCCCTGCCCAACAATTTCCATTTTAAGGAACTATCCCTACTTTACCCCTATTTTAGTTTGGGAAAATTTGCCCTGGCGTTATCACTATCACTATTCAAAATAGTTCCAAAAAAGCAATAGCGGCCCTATTTTACCACTATCACTGTTGAGAATAGGGCAGGGCGCCCATCACTGGCCATCACGTAGAATATTACTCAAAACATTTCTGTCGAGCCTATCTCTATGGCGAACTTCATTTTTACATTGAAGTTCATAGCCATGGAACCCTTCCCTGCCGCGAGGCAGGAAAAACTATTTAGACAAAGCTTGCCACCGCCCGGCCTCGACGTTCAAAACCTAGGCGAGCATCTGCTCAAACATCAGTGCTATAGACACTGAGCTAAAGGGGCTCGCTATAATTAAAGATGTCACTTCATCCGCAAAAAATCAACGGATATGTAGGTAGTAGCTAATTTCAATAAAATAATTAGGTTGCATATTCTCTTTAGTTTTGATGGTTGTTAGTTAGTGGGTAACTGCATTTCCTTCACGTATAGTAGAGCAGCAAAAATTACAACAGTAATAGCCAATAGCCTTCCCTTACTTTAACATCCATTCTCGACGTTTCAGTGTTTCCTTAAAACCTGTACAACAATTATTAAAAAGAAAACACTCTTTATTTTGCTTTATTCTAAAACGAAAATTTTTATTTTACGATTTGAATGTAGTTGATTTATTTATTACTGTACAGATTCTGACGTCTCTGGAAAGTCTTTTAAGCTCTTTGCCAAAGATTCATCGTTCAGCCTCAGAACCTATGCTTAATCGCACACAATTTCAGTCTGACGATTTCCTCTATTCGTGCCCGTCGCCGAAGACACCAATGAATACTCAGTTTGGTACTTTTCCATTCTTTGCGACTGGTGCAAATATCTAGATTTCTCAATGGATTTTTTTAAACGATTTAGTCATTTTCCTCTTCGACCCCTCTGCACTGAAAGTTCTGTTTTAGAGTTCCGTCAACAACGCTACACGATACACGAAGCATGTGAAGAGGCACTGGAAACATTACACCAACAAACTTATCTATCCCCCCTATCTTTTTTATAGTTTCACGTCAAGTAGTTTCGCGTGTATTTGGTTAATTATACATTTTAATCTCAAATTAGCTTGAAATTCTAATTTCCACTTATGGTTAATTTGCGGAGTTAGTAGCCAATATTTAAGACACAAAACGACGAAAATAATGATTAGAAACATAATCGACATTTGAGAAATATTGAGGTCATTCAATATCCTTTGTTCAGAGCGTGTGGATAGACAGGTGGGTGAAGCCCAGAGCAGTGTATAAGCAAAGAAGGCTTGTTGTTAAAATATTGAGTGGCAGCTGATAGCTGTATAAGGAACTTCTTTTCGATTTGCTTGTGTGACACACACATATTCCAATTAAATCAAGCCAACATCAATTACTCCTTATCATGAGGTCAAGGATGTGACATTTGAAAGCCGAAACCGACTGATATGTTGTCGAGAGAAAACAAGTATGATAAGGACTCTGTAATTTTTTAAAACTATGGTGATAAAGATAACGAACAATTATCACGGAGACCATTGAGGTAAAAAACCTTGAAAATGTTTTTAAAAATTTGAAAGGAGCTGAAGACTGAAAACTTACGCAGACACTTGTTCAGTTCAAACAAGCAAGTAACCTCGTGCATAAGTAGTCATATACAAGGTAGACTAAATAGATAAATTAGTTTTTTTCTTGCTAAGCTATAGTTTACTATACATACTATAATTAATATTCCTTTACCTGGATCAGTTTTCCTCGTCAGTTACGAATACAGTAACGCATACGACTAGTTGGATTGACATGATTATGATAATTACATTATGATGATTAAGTAGGTACACATTATGTAGAGAAATACATATATTAGATCATAATTGATTTGAGTGTGTTCAATCATAGAACCTTAGAATAGCAGTTGGTACTGAGTTGCCCAAGTTTACTAGCACTAAAAAAACAAAATAAAAACAATTCAGCTTTATTTAGTCTTATATACCTAACAAATTACAAGTTCAACAGGTGCTTAAAAATCTGTAAAAGTGTAACTGTACAGACCCAGACTTTTGCCCATTTTTTGAATTTTACGTCTACAAGGAGTTAAAGTAATATTTTATTTTTTCGGGTTTATTTAAAGGTTTGCGTAAAGCCTCCTCTATACATATTACCATAAAGCTTCTAATAACTCCCGGGGTCTTTAGCATTCAATCAAATGGCGGCGATTTACTCTGGCTTCTAATAACTCTCAGGTATAAAGCAAAGTTCGACGTAACTCCCCCGGGATGTATTAGAAGCTCTCCGGTACCTATATTACATTAAACCAGATAGGAATACTTTATTATCTAGTTTCAATAAGTGTTTTGAGTTTTGGGGGACAAATTACCTTGAAAATTAATAATTGTGTCATTTTCACTTTTAGTACGACAGTTTAATCGTTAATCACGTTTCAGTTTACTTTTATCGCGGATCACAAAAGAATTAAGACGACTGAAGCAACGACCTATGTTCTATGTATTATAATTATTACAGTTATATAGCTCACACATTTACTTAATTTGAAAATGAATAAGATTTCGACTAGGATTTTGATTTGAGCAGTAGTTAATTAGGGCACGCATTATTCTCTCCTTGATTTGCATCTAGTTTTTCGTAGAAAATTATATTATCAATGGGAAGCTAATAGTTGATGTCAGTGTTTTTTCTGTTCGTTTAGGTTCTAGAGTTAAAATGGAATCATGTCATTTTTTTAAATAAAATAATGAAATATTATTAGAAAGGGACTGAACTGAGACCTTTTTGTCGAGCACTTTTTGAGTTGGCACACTTGATGTGTGTTAAGAATTTGAATGTGAGCTCTTAATGATTTTAATTGCGATTATTATTGTTCCCATCACAAAGGAAATTACATGAAAAATAGAATTATCGGCAAAATAGATCATTGATATTTTTGTGATACTGTGACGTGGAGCAATTTGTTGTTGCTCTCAAGCCCTTACCGATCTAATAATGTACGGCGTACAAGAAAATAATCACAAATCTGCAATCCTCATATCAGTAATAATAATAATCGTATTATCATTGGCGTTTGTACTTGATGCAAAGACAAACACGAATACACTACTTTTAATTTAATAATTAATTGCTACTTTGCTGGGCGCGCATAATTCTAGTTATAATTTTTGTATTTACTGCAAATAAATGGCAAGACGGATGCAAGTAGTTATTAACACAATCGCTAGTGTAGACTACAACTTTTAATATAAAGTACTGCATAACCATCACCAAATCAATTGGAACGAAAACCAAATACATACTGATACATGGATAAAAATTACACCACCAGGAAATTGTACATGACGAGACAAAGGTAGTAAAGAAACCGTAGCCACCAGTTCATCTAAGATCTTTTCACGTTAATAATAGCATTTTAACAATTTTTTTGTTTTTATTCACTTGACACTAAACGCCGGATGCGGGAGGCTGATGGGGTGACACATTCATGTTGAAAACATTAGCAACAGATGCGAAATGTAAAAAGCTAATTAAAGCTTTTAGATGCAATTTTCATTTAGGCAATTGTTTAAATATTTTTCCATTATTGATTTCGACATAATTTGGATTAGTAGTATTCGCTTTTGGATTACCATTACTCACTGATTCACTGACTGAGTTGATCTATATAGGTACGTTTAATTTTTTAAACGCAAATAATGTTATTACGAATTAAACGAAAAAAACAAACTAGCGCTACTTTTGCGTGTATTATAAAATTCATTATAACCAGTAATTAAAAGGAAATTTTGACTTTAGACAGGCAGGCAGCACAAACCGGTACAGTGGCGAATTAATGACGAATCGCTTTTGGTGTTTAAATTATGTGACTCTTCCGCATAGACCACTTTATGTTGTAATACACAGTTTGGTTCTATGGAGCCTGTAACAATAATTGGTTGTCGGACTGATTGGGCAGAAAGTAAAACTTGACCAGACTTTTTGAACTTCAGTTTTTTGAAATCCCTTCTTTCCATAGACAAATTAAAGCTTCAATTTAATAATGTTCAACTCTTTGTTAGTTTTTGTGCGACTTGGATTGAATTTATCTTTTTATGCAAATAAATATCGTAGGCGTATATTGTGTTATAATTACTTACATCGTATACATCGTATTAAATAAAATTAGTGTCATTATAGAAACCACTGTAGATATGCGTAGTGAACGTTCGTACATTTCATTGAATCATTTGTGCGCTTGTGCCGTCAAACTTCAATTAATTCGCATTTTTAAGACTTCTATAAAAGAATTATACAAGAAAATCAGGCATTGTATGACAAATCTTTGGAAAACAACTTATATAATTAAAGGAAAGTGTCCGACTCGTAACAACCATTTACGTAGTAATTTTAATCATGATAATATTGAATGAACTATCAATTGTGTGAGATACAGCCGCTGAAGATAATAATTTTGATTAAAAGTAGGATTATTAATTATAATGATTATAGTATAGTGAAGCTATATACTTTTATTATTGTAATAGATATATAATTATTGCCTATTTAAAAATTATTATTCATTATTATTATTATACGTATATAATATTTGAGAATATAATCAGTTACTACTGCTACAACGTTTATGTTATATTTTGTTGGTTGACTTTTAGATTTAGACCACAAGAATGAGGCTACAAAAATTGTCGATGTTTCTAATTATAATAATATATAATATGAATGGTTATCAAGTAATTACTTTACACGATCCATAAATATTAAATATTAATCATATTATTGTATAACATTATTATACTATATACTATACTTGCATACATAGTTTGTTGGTTCCTTAAACATAATATTATATTTCATTATTATTATCATTATATATTCACCAACATCTTTATTTTTTACATTAAAAAAAGTTTCATAATTAATTTTTCTACTTGTCTGTTTGTGTTTGTATAGCTCTATACTAATTTTTTAAACATTTTTATTCAACCCTTTTACCAATTATTACCTATATATATAGGTATAGGTACTTGCGTTGTTTTCCACTTCATTTATTCGTTACTTCACGAATACCTACATGAATACGTAGTACACATCTATATTTCGTTCATTTTTTACGTGATTAAAAAATGTAAAGTACAGCTTCTGTTCTTGTTAAAGATGTTTTTTTATTTTTTAGCATGCTTTATAAGTATGTAGTAGTTTGTGCCACACATTACACATACACACACACATGAGTAAGTGTCAGTCTGGGACCGGGTCGGGTATCGGGGACTTTAAAAAAGAGAAGGTAAGGTAACTGATATATCGTCAGTAACTGACTGTATGTATAGTACATGGTCCATATTTTATTATTACATTCGTAGTTTGTAGTCGTAATATCCTCAACTCAAGGAGGGGTGGGTTGAAGTATTATCGAGTATATTCCAGTCATTATACGCACTAATAATTTTCGTTTTCGTATTTTTTTAAACGAAAACGAAAATGACAAAGGTTGGAGATGGATGTTATCTTAAATGGGAATAAATGATTGAAAGTCATAAAGCTTTATCAGTATATAGCTATATATAATCTATAATTATATTTATAGACGAAGTATAGATTATTGTGGATATGAATATGGATATCGGTAGATTATAGATCTATATTATACTGAGAATGGATTTTATGGAAATTGATGTTCCGCTATAAATAATGTATGTATTGATACTTAAATCCATACTATACTATACCGTAACCGTTGCTATCGGTTGTCAATTATACAAATTATGAGCGTGTATTAAGTAATTACATTTATTGATTCTTGAGAGTTTGAGGGAGAATGGTATTTTAGCGGCTGTGGCGGTGGTCATCGTGTGTGTTAGGTGATTTAATTAGAATGCAAAATATTATGTTAATTTTGTTTTTAGAGCTCGAGAAATGTGCCCTGTGCTGTGCGTATAGTAAATACGCATACATACACACTACCATATACGTATGAAATTTTATGTAAATCTTTTGTAAATAGAAATTACATTATCTTTTGTAGCCAAAAGTCAGCGGGAGTTTTGAGGGAGTGAAATTAAAAATTATTACGTACTTAAGTAAAATGTTTAAATTGAAAGCCTCAAGTATTTTTGATGAGAATTGACACTGCTGTGTAAAAGGTAAAAAATAGTACACACCCTACTACCATACTATACCATTATTTAGTTATGATACTATAATGAATAATGAATGATCATATTGATCATGAATTCAAGTTTTCCCAGGATTAAAATTAGGCAACTAAAGATAGCAGTATAGAGGTATAAAATTATGTATGCCGATATAGCGTATTATAGTAATTACCCCTAAGTAACTTTACAAATATTTCCAGAGGTGTATGAGGAAGTGAAATAACTGGACTTGTGAATGGTTTTAAAAATGTAATTACAATACAGTGCATAATATAATTATATGAGAACTGACCACCTACTTACAATGGTGGGTGAGTATACATTCAAAATGATAGACAGTGTTGGTCATATATAGCGAATTACAGTTGTATGGAGTGGACACTAGTGCTACTTCAAGCTGGCATATTATGTATATGTGTCTGTAATTACACAGGTTGGATTTTGAATAACATGATAAATATGTAGTAATTAGTTAATTAATTAAGAATTATTAGCAAAATTTTAATTTTTTTAAAATACATGGTAATTTACGTGTACACTCACACTGTCGTGAGCGTTTATGTATTGGTAATCCTATAGGATTTGATTGTTATAGATCGAATCGTGTCGAGACGTCGAGAAAGACTTTACAATTGTAATGTAATCTGTAGAATTATTATATAGAGTATCAATGACTCTCTCGATCAATTCATTTGAATGAAATTCTTCTCTCATCTCCTTCCCGTTCGTTCGGAGTTGCGAGGTTAACGTATAGAGAAGGGTATAGAGCTAAATTGAAAATTTAAAAAAAAACATTAGAGGTGCTTATACTTACATTACCTTAAGGAATAATTAATTTAAGTGTAAAACAAATTATATACTCGGAGCAATCCACAAGATTTAAACGCACACTTTAATCTTCAATATACAAAGCAATCTCTTAATTGTCTCCGAATATGAAACATAACTATTGCATTGAAAAGGGCTATACCATATTACCAATGATTTTTTAGTTACGTTTGGTCTTCATTATAGACGGTGGGTGGGTGGGGCTTCTAGTTCAAAATTTTAGATAAAAGCAAATTATATTTTATTGAATATTTTAGTATTTTTATGACATTATATGTATGTAGATTATTAGTTTAACTAGTAACGGCAAAACTAAAACGAAACCCCGTTTTTGTACGTGCAGATATGCACATAATGATTTACGTATGAGTTTCTGAGTTGTTCTATTGTACGTATCTGTACACTACCCCATTTTTGTAGATTATTTTATTAGTTATATACCTAATTTTAAAATCTTATTTTTATATACCTACCTACGTAAAAAATGAAGGGTGACAGTGAGAGATATTGCTTTAGATTTGACGCTTAAACATATTTACATGCAGCGTGGATTGCTCACCACAAAATATACATACATATGACAAGACAAAGTACTAGGTAGCCAAAAAAAAGAATCAAATAATTTTTTATATAAATTTCAAATCTAAATACCTAAATAGTATAAGCGTATGTATGATTTTAATCGTAATTTGACTGTAATTAAGATTAAAAGAATATATCTAGTTTATAAATACTAACAAGCAAACCACTTACTATGTTTCCTCGGGATCTGGAAAAGCATAGCCAGAAACGTTTCATTGGACCTCCGAATGAAGGAATAGTGTGATAACTCGAGTGCATTTTGCGCGGTGCTTTAGCAGCAGCCCGCCAAAGTTCAAAAAACCCGAATTTTTCAAAGTTTGCCACGCTGTAGCTTCTACAGTTTTTGTCTTATTTCAATGAAACTTGCAGTTTTGTGATGTTCAGACTTTTATCTAAAAAGTAATTTCTGGAAATTTTGAAATTCGAATTTTTTTAATTTTTTCAAAAAATTAATAAAATGTCATACTTTTGAGACCCATTTTTTAATTCATGTTTTTTGATAAAAACTTAAAAATTTGAATTTCAAAATTTCAAGAAATTACTGTTTAGATAAAAGCCTGAACATCACAAAACTGCAAGTTTCATTGAAATCAGACAAAAACTGTAGAAGCTACAGCTTGGCAAACGTTGAAAAATTCGGTTTTTTTGAACTTTGGCGGGCTGCTGCTAAAGCACCGCGCAAAATGCACTTGAGTTATCACACTATTCGTTCATTCTGAGGTCCAATGAAACGTTTCTGGCTATGCTTTTCCAGATCCCGAGGAAACATAGTAAGTGGTTTGCTTGTAAGTAGTACTGAATATGGAGGCAGAAACAATACTTTAGAGTTTAAAAAAAGTACTATAATACTGCACAGAGAGGTAATTATTAATAATGGAATTAAACACATAGGAATATTAATATTGCTCGTAATTTTTGTGGAGCAGTAAGACGTATTTACGTAATAATAATCCAATGTATTTAGAGTTATTTGTTTGGTTGACTGTATTCACTGTACACATAGCTGATTTTGAATTTTAACTTTGACCGCTTATCGATGTCTCGATACTAGATCATGAAATGGAACGGATTCCTTTTCATACATTCTATGTTTGAAATTTTCTCACGCGATTAGTCAAAAGAAGGGAAAGTTCCACCGAGTAAATCAAAAGAAAAAGGACAAGTGACCATTAAGATTTTACAGTGACGATTTTAAACGATTTCCAGAGTCATCAGAGCCAGATCACAGAGAGCCAAGTTGACGTTATGCATACCTGAACTAACATAATAATAATACTGTACCATAAAGTAATGAAATAATAAAAAAAAATTAGTGAATCGAAACTACTGATTCTGCGAACAATACGAACATGGTTACATTCGTACTACTTATATATAGCATTGCATTGATAAGTTATGAAGTCTGTCTGATGTCTAAATAATAAATTGTGGAATTGTACTTATTAACATATATGAGGGCTGTAATAAGGTATAATAATTATGACCTTTCCAAACGTAATTATTATAAGCATTAAAACAAAATCCGTGAGAGAGTGTCGATTCAATTATTGATTGATATATATCGATTAATCGCTTTGTCGTACATATATATACTCGGTAATATTTATTATTTCGATTTTGACCAAAATTAAAGTTATAGTGTTCCTTGCTTGCAGACCCTTTTTTAAATTTTAACCGCAATTTAACGTTTTATATTGCTAATCTGTAATATCAATATAACTCATAATAAATCATTTAGGGAAACTATTATAATTGCAATGTGCGAATATTTAAACGTTATATCATTATGAGCGAATACGAATAATAATAATTTTGTACTACACACGAAACGTAGAAATATTGGATTGCTTTGTTTTTATTTAAGTACACGAACTGTATGATTACTAATATTACAATGTAAAAGAATATTTATTCATTATGCATATGATGTTATAAAAAAGTCAGCGAATTCTAATGCGATAGTTCAACCAGTGCAGTGATCTAAAATTCCAACAGGGCGAAATTCTAAACTTGGAAGAAATTAGTGGAAAAGCGTAAGATTATTTAAATAAAATACTGAACACTGTACCTCCTTACCCAATCATGGACATTTCTATATGCCCTTCGTCTTCATATAAAATAAGTTAAGTCACGAAATATTTTTTTTTAAATTTCGTGCTTTAATTAACTGATCTATATAAGACATTGGGATTGTCTGCATGTTCACCTTATCCTTTTATTGTTAATAATTTATTATACATATATACGCGAACTGCACATCGGATATCAAAAGTATGTAGACATGGCTGCGCTGTCTTCAATTCGAGCACAATTTAAAACTGAAATGTTAATAATTATTATTATGTATTACTATTATTACTGACATAGCCCTGTGCCCATACTCGTATTCGTATGATTATTAAGTATAATGTAATAAACATACTAACTACTGGTAAAGAGATCTACGAAAGAATATTGTTGATTAAATTACAATGAAAGGCGTAATGTAAGTTGTGGAGTCAATCCATGTAAACTGATGAAACAATAAAGAAAAATTATGAGAAACGAATAAAAATATCTAATTGCTAATATTATTTTTAGACTTTGCATACTAGGTTGTACATAATAATTGTGCTGTAAGTAGGACAGATTTAGTAAGCTTTAAAACCCCTCATTACTATAATAATAGTAATGTACATTTTCACAAAATTGAGAAATAGGATGGTGTAGAGGATATGGGAGTCAGATGCCTATAAACAATATGTAAATTCAATGCGAAGAATAGTATTTACTTCTTGGCAAATGAAAGTTAAAATTTCCCCCATCCCTGTGGCTATAGCTGTAAGCAGTTCTGTGTACAGATTAAAAGATTAAGGACCTTTTTTCTTAAAAAAGGTACAATCTGGAATGAATGAATGAAAGTAACACGGGGGCAAATGTGAGTACTATACAGCCAGAAGCATATTCCAGTACTCG
This sequence comes from Dicyrtomina minuta, assembly GCA_949802685.1. Classification (NCBI taxonomy): domain Eukaryota; kingdom Metazoa; phylum Arthropoda; class Collembola; order Symphypleona; family Dicyrtomidae; genus Dicyrtomina; species Dicyrtomina minuta. The sequence continues at coordinate 10,312,328 of OX461809.1, read as the reverse complement.
AATTTATTGGTATGCTATTTCTAGCAATAACATAATATGTACTTGTATATACACTTTCACACACATACCACACCACAGTAGTAATTTGTATTCATACATTTTTCACAGTCAACAGCAAGCAAAATATGCTAATACTATTTAATTATTCTTTTACGAAACATGCACTTTAAAACTTAACCTTACTTAAAAAAGTTATGTACAATCGTCAACACTATATTATACAGTTAGCATGTTAGCAATTCTTTCTTTCTTGCAATTAACATATAAAATGACACACGGTGGGAAAGGACCCGTATTTTCGTTTCTATTAATAAATATCAACAGAAATTATTATACAACCTAAGTTACGACTTATAATAGTTAGTAAAATGGAATTGAACCTTACGCTAATAGCTAAATAGTAAATTAATAGTAAGAAAATTTTAGTAGCTAATCCGCCTGATTCTTAGTTTTCTTCCTTGAGTATTTGACATATATTCTTTGTGTGTGCAGATACTTAATCTCTTAAAATAAATATATACATGTATTGACTAATGCATGAACAATGAGCTTACTACTTCACGAAAGGTGTGTAATAACCAATATTATAAATTAATAATAATTAATAGAGGACATAATTTTAGTAAATCCATGCTTTCTGTCACAATTAAAACCAACTAAAATAAAGTATTCAAATTATTTAAAAGGTACATAGCTGTAAAGTAGTTCATTAAAAATTGTATGTTTGTGGGTGCCTGCTTCCACCTTTTACATAAGGTACATATAAAACGCCAGCACGCAACATTCTGTGATATAACCTTATTCCCAAGACCTACTGCATTTGTATATAAAAAAGGTTACACTGCCGTCTGCGGTACGCGGTCGTTCCGCGTTTTTTTTTAAGTTTAAGCGGCGAGTAAAACGAAAGTACTAATACTACTTCTTTTAAAATTATTCTTGATTATTGATAAACCTAGAAACTCATGTGATGTGACATGTGAACAGACTGCATAGTAAATATAAGTCAATTCGTTGTACTTTAGTCCTCAAGGTGCCATGTCACCGGCATTTTACTCGTACTATATTTACACTATATTTTCTGTCTATGTTCAATAGCCTTAATTACTTTAAAGGTATGAAAAGAGTCCAAAGTAATATTATATTTAAGTATATATACATGTCACATTAGGTACGCAAAAGGAATGCGAACGGTCATTCGTGCACGTGATAGATCTTAACATTTTGGTAGGAACATTGGCATTCTAATTTGTCATATATAATTTTTCAAAGTTGTATTTTTTGTTAAGACAAAAGTCAACTCACGTATAAAACTGCCTACAATTCATGGTAATGGTGCTAACGTTACATATTTTTACCCTGAAAATTAATCCACCAGCGATAATATAGCTGTTCAACTAACTAAAATTCACTCCAAACTTAATTCGATCTACAGAGTGCAATACCATTAAAATAAAAACCGCATGCAAATTAGTTGATGACAGTATCGTTCTGTAACATCAATGGATGGATAAAAGTATTTAGAATCACAAAGAGCGCACTCTCCTTCTCCCTACTTATACTTAATTGAATGAATGAATTCTATAGACAATGTCCACAGAATTTTGAACTACTTCTTTTTGGATAATCCGACAGATTTTCTATAACTCTCTTTGATTTTTTTATTAAATTCTTTTGGAGTTTCAGTGGTCAAAACTGGGTTAGCTGAAGTTGACGCTTTTCGTGCTCGCAAGTTGTAGCGTTGTGGTGACCTTTCTTCTATCGCCTGAAATAAGGTTTTAGTGATTTTTCTTAGAACAAAAATTTCGGAACAAGCATAAATAAATTATTTTAATCAATATAGAAAATTAATACCTAGTACTACAAAATTACAATCAAAACTAACCTTTGGAGTCGAGGCTTGAATAGGAGGGCCATTCGGCAAATCCTCATCCCGAATGTTCGCTATCTTTTTATCCACTGGAAAATTTTCTTTGTCCAAATCAGGAAATAATGTTTTTCCATCTTGTAATAAGAATATTCTCTCGGCGATTTCTACTTCAATAGATGCTGAAGTATCGCTGGAAGATTCCGAGTCCTTCGAATATCCTGAAGAATCTGATTCTGAGTCTGTTGAATACGTTTCATCATCACTGTCAAAATCTCCGTCCGTAAAAGTGCCGACATTATACAAGGGTTTGTTTTTGCTGGTCATAGGGTCCGATCGAGTTGTGGGCGGTTTTCTACTTGCTACAAATGAAATATAGAATAAGATACGAACATGCGATATTTTAATTTCATATAATACACTCATTTAAGATCTTTTTACTTGCATATATTTATTTTTTCGTAAATCTTACAGTTTCCATCAACACGTTCCATTATTTTTGCCAACGTCGCTTGCATATCTCTCAAGGTACGATTGTTTTGTACGTTGTAGTCTTTATGTTTAAAACCAGTTATAACTAAGATAATAATGCCAATAGACGATGCAAACCGACGATACCACCAGAGTCGCTCCTGTATTATTTCCTATAAATATAGTACATCATGTAAATTACATTTGTTCCTTCTCGTACGGTACTGTATTTCCAGTTTTCAAGATGTATTTTAAGTACTAATCGAAGATGTATTGGGAAACTGTGGTTAAAAACTCACCGGCTCTAGTGGTGTGTTATTATTAACCGACATCCATATCGTTGTAAGTTGTATTTCCAAGAAAAAGGTTGTTGTTAACAAAATGCAAAGCCAAAAACGAGCACTTATAGTCCGTTTCGTTGAAGTCAATATCCATCCAAAGAGAATAGCCAGTAAATAAAATCCGACTTTGTCGAACAGGGACATTTCACCTCGAATCCACTCAACATAGTACGAAAGTTTGCTTATCTGCTCAAATATCTCCAAAAATATTTGCTGATGCTGATCAGCTGTCACTCTGCGGATAAAGGTTTACGTTGCAATAAAAAAATGGAACAAATAATGTTATACTAAGGTAAGTACCTACTTAAGTACTTGCTTACCTAAAATCATCAAAAATTTGTTTCACCCGTACAATTGCGTTGTACAAAGCATTGTTGTCTTGCATGATTGTAGTTTGAACTTTTAAAGCTTCTTGTTGTGACACCAAAATTTTTTCCTGGGCCTTTTTAGTCTCAGCCATATTCTGCGTCACTCCTGCGGCTACGAAAGCAAGCCTAAAAACAAACGATAAAATTAAAATGATTAATGCACAAAATGAATCACAATATACTCATGTTAAAAAAGCTTAAAAAACATCCATAATAACAAAAGTTCTTACTGATTGACAGTTCTATCAGTTTCCTCTTGCCAAATTTGATTGGATAGATAGAAACACATATCTTGAGTATGCAGAAAGTATTCTCGGAAAGTACTGTATCCTCGATCATCGAGATTACTGATACATTTTTCAATTGGAGTATTCTTGTCGCACATATATGGCGGAAAGCCAGTCATTTCTACAAAACATGATGTGAAGGCAAATGCAAGTCTGGACTGCAAATTTGCGTCCAGTAACTTGCAAGCAACTTTTAAGTCTTTTAATGTGTCTGTCCAGCATGGGCCATATTTGGGTAGCTTAGTTCGGGCCGTGAACTGCTCAATTTTGCTCCTGCCTCGATCAAGAGCTTCCAAACTTACCGTGCTGCTACCATAATCATTATCATACTGTTCAATCGTCTCTTCACACCCAATGATATCTGACAGAACCAGAAAAAGAACCCCAAATAAAACCCGAGTAATTGCAGTCGTCATTTTCAGTCTTTTAAGTTAAGGTATCTTGATTTCTGCACACAACTGACGACTAAGGCTTGAACTATCTTGAAATGGTGCGGAAACCAGCATCAAATGAAACTATCTGAAAAAGTATAAAAAAAATAAAGCCTTTACAGCTGGCATTTTGTAATAAGTAACGCAAGACGCTAACTAATATTATAATACAACATATATAATACAATTAAATAGAAAGCTATAACACATTCAAGCTGAATCTGGATGTACCTACGTATCAAGTTAAGATTTTAAGATTTCAAAAACAATTTATAAATTATTCAGTACCTATGTGCAATCGGACTCAACAATCAACAATAACTATTGATTACTACATGTAGTAAGTAAAAAATAATTGCCAATTAATTAAGGTGTTTTAATAAATGTGAATAAATTTTTTTACCATTCTGTGAAATCAGCACCAATACCCATGGAGTAGAACGTCGAATTAGTTTAATTCTTTTCCCACATTAAATGCTGAATATTTCTAGCTCACAATCAAAGATCTATTAGAATAAATGGACAATGTAGCTGTGTGCTCCAGCTCGAACACGAGAGTAGGCAACTTAAAATGAAAGTGGGTTAAAATAAAACTCGACTGTATACATGTATGCATTGGCAATTGGAGTTTAGAGGCTTTAGAGCTAGTGATTTGTTTGGAATTTGGATTGATTTTGGTCGCTATTTACATTTGGCTTTGAAAGAAAAAGTAACGACTTTTTAAAAACGATAACACCACTAACGTATGCATTTAGCAAACTGACAACTATCATATTACACACAATACACAATAGCCACACCACAACAACAACCAACACGGACACGGACCCACAAAAAACATAAGTACTTCTACTCCTGACCGACTCAAAATCCTATTTACTATCCAACTTAAGTGGTAATGATCCAACCAAGTCCAAGAATTTTATTACTGGAAATTTAACGAACAACGTTCTAACATGACTTTCCCACACTGTGCGTTCATTTGATAGTCCATGTGAACAACTGCCTCTCCACTGCCAAGTCCCACCCATTTACAATTCTTTAGCCAATGAAAAAGTTGTTTTTCAAATTTTAAATTTTTTGCCCGGGTACTATGTGGAATGACAGGAGCTGATACAAAATTGACGTCTTTTCTGTTCGGCCTTAAAACTCAATCGTCGTCGACTCGTCGTCCTGCATCTAGGTAGTATACAAAGAATCTCTGGAAGCAAATGATGCAAATGAGAAATGACAGATATATGATTTTGCATGTGAGTAAATTGTGACACTGACTTTTGTGCAACTAATAATAAATATGATGACGAGACCATTGGACTTATTACAAAAGTAAAATTATCTTTATTCTTGCTCGTTTTCTGGAATAAACCACGGTGGGGGGAAGGGGAGCACACACGACGTCACGACATGTATAAATTATGTACATTGCAAACAAGTTACATCCTAACTCATTCAATAAATATATAGTCATTTCGAATAAATTCGTATTAGTACGCAAGTGAAAATACTCAATGTACGTATTACTTGTACTTTACAACCAATTAAAAACTATTACTTTACAGGTCAAGCAAACAGCAGAATTGTGGTTGTGAATGATGTAAATATAATATATATATCAAAATCAAATAGAACCAAAACTCAACACTTATCTCATATTCAAAATTAAGTAATTACTCTTTTCGAAAATTCAGCTCACCCACGCGCACTCATTCGCTTTTCAGTGAAACACCATTTATGAAAATATTATAATAATTTAATTAATAAGAATAATTAATAAATTAAGTTTTTATGTTGAAATAATATTACAATTCGATGTACAGTAATAATGAAAATTATTACATTACTATTACTCATATTGATTGATAATGACAACAAGAAAATGTATTCAAATTAATATTATAATATATATATATAAATAATTATTTCAACATGCACTCAAGTCGCACAAATATGTAATGTAAAAACCGTAAATAAATAAATAAATTATATCTACGATAGACCACATGAGAGGTCATTTGGACTTGCAGGTATTTATGTTTTCTAATAATTATTATAATAAAATTATAATTAATAATCAATATTCTTCTAACACGATCGAGAATATTCAAGTCATAAAGTAGACACTAGTGGAGTAAGCGTTTAATTGTAATAATGTGTGTATTGTATATATTATTAAAACTTGTGGTACTCTTAAAAAAAATGATTGGGTTTCAGCAATATGGTATTTAGTTTTGCTCTTTTTCCTGTACAAATTACTTATAGCTCCCAAGGTAGAGTTATCTTATCGTGAAAGGTATACAATAATATTGGGATCAAAATGAAACAACTTTCATTAATTTTTTTTTTGATATTTTGGTTTTTATTTTTAAGGGAACTGAAATTTTCTTTCTATAATGTTGTGTTGTATGAAACTTTACCATTACCATACCAGAGAAATATCCATTAAAATTTCGGTGCATTTGTGTCCTTTTAATGAATTTTCCTCACTGAATGACTCCACCAAGTATAGGTAAATAACTTCGCCTTCAAACAAATGGGACCTTCCCTATAATTCTAGACATGACATTTTACACAATAAAATATAATAATTTAAGCCACAAACGCTCAACATTATAAAACCAAAACTAGGGTATATAGACTATTAAAAAATGGGGAATAATATTATGGCAAAATTTTTTTAATTTTGAGGATGACTCAAAAAAATATTTGATATTTGGCAACATATTTCTCAACTACATGCAGAATTTGTGGGATTAAAAATAAGTTAATAAATGCAAAACTCTTAAAATAAAGGTGGAAATATGCAATCGTGAACACAATAACCAATTGCACTTGGTAAGCATTAGTGCATGTTGAAGTACATGTAATGGTAGTGGCAGTGAATATAATCAACTTCTTGGAATATAGGAATAACATGTGCGCACTTATATGAAAAACCATAATGTATTAATTTTTTAAAAAATGACCAGCGTTAAGCATGGAGCTTACAAAACTCTATTTAAGTACGAATTTTTTAAAATTTCGCTGTGTTTTGGGTACAACAGTTCCATATGACTTTACAGAAACAAGGTCCGTCTTGGATTTGTTTTTGTGCTTACGAAAATCCTCGACGTGCTTTGGATCAGCCATTTCTAAGTATGTCTGAGGTTCACAATACTCTTGGTGCTTTTCATAGAAAGCTTTGTAGCCACCATGAAGCACATACAGCTCCGGATAATGAAGAAGTGGAAATGAATTCGTATTACATTTCCTATCAGCTTCTCGCAGAAATCGACATCTAAACAAGTTATAATAAAGTTAGGTTAATTTTGAGTACCCAAATTTTCATTTCTACCAATAAGCTTGTGTAATTTTCGTAAAGCTATATTATTATAATTCATGAACTTACAAATCTGGCGCTCTTTGAGATGAGAATTCACAATGAAAGAGAATGATATGTCGTTCTTTTAAAGATCCTTCGTTAGTTGCAGCTGCGATACTCTTGTTTTGCATGTATCGCTCATGAAGTTGTTTTTGCGTGTGAATATTGATTGCACCCTTTATATGGCCTCCGTCAAACTCATAAGGGTAACGGCAGTCAATGATGTCGAAATGATCAACTATGTGTGAAAATTCCCCCGTCATGAGTTTTATCAACGTCTCTCCAGAAATTTCTTTCAAATCACTGTGCTTCCCTCTCGACAATATAGGAAGGACGTAGCGTTTTGTGCCGTCGCCAATTAGCATTGCATCACTGTCAACTGATCAACATCAAAAATTAAAATAATAAGTAAAACTTAAATTATTGGCAAGGGCTCTTGTGACACAAAAAAAAGGAAATAATTTTAATATATTTGACTCACTTTTTTCCACAGCCTTCATGATAGAAACTGCAGATTCAGATTGAGATCGGGCAAAGATTTTTGTGGATCGAATGCTTGGACCAGCTTCCCAAGATACATTGTGGTCCAGCATGTCAAAAGACTCGTCCCCACTACTTTCATCCTCGCAGGGTAGACTTTTTAAACTGCCACTGGGTGTTAGCAATTCTCCATGTGAAGCGGATTTCCTTCTCTTATGACCTGCGGGACTGTATAAATCACACGGAACGTTCGGTCTTTTGAACAGTTCCATAGCCTGAACCTGAAAAAATACATTTTTTAGTTTAGTTTCATAAAGTTGCAGTGATCACCTAATACACCATGTATTTAGTCAACATTATACTCACTAAGCATTAACATTAGGTAAAAGTGCTCACCTTGCTACTGGGTGGTGTTCCATCATTATTATAGTTAAAAATCCTTCGTGGAATGGCTTTTCTGATAAGGAAGTTTTCTTTATTCGCCTCTGCGAAATCATTCTCACTGTCTACAGGTATATTCTTTATTTGCCCGGAGAGAAGAGAAGTTAGCATATTTTGAGATATATTTTGTGGCGCATCAGGCATAGGACTCAATTCGAAATCATCCTGTAAAATAAATAGAAGAACGTAAAGATTATATTCAAAATCAACGCAGGTGAGTTGCAGGGGATATTGCCATTCGGTTCTTAAAAATTATTAGCACAGATAAAATTAATAATTACCTCATCATATGCTTCCCCAACCTCCATGTCTTCATCAATACTTTCAAAGCTCTCTCGCTTTGATCCATGTGAGGGTGAAAGAAGCTGGCTACCTATTCTTTTTGTCGGTCTTTTTTCTCGAATGCCATGAGTTGGTGAAAACGACACTCCGCTATCCTGGGAATCGTCTACAATATCGAGTCTTTTTTCTGGGCTTTTGAATGAACCTGAACTAGACCACGCAAACTATATCAAGAAAGAAAAAAACAAGAAATTAAAAACACATGGCCTTGTGCACAGACTATTTACTGTTGCGAAAACAATGATTACAAAAATTCTAATCCATGTGAAATTAGAACAGCAAACAACGGTAGGATTATTGTTTCTAAAAGAACTATCAAAACTTAATATATCATTATCATACATCTTTCAATTTTATTATTCCAGTTTTTTAAACAGCAAAACTTTAATAGTTTACATTTTATGCACATAAAATTGAGACAGTATAGCAGCATAAAATTAAATAATAAGACATTCTATGAAAGAATTTTTTATTTACCCGATATTTTTCACTATTTATATCTTGAAGTGGCCTTCTACTCATAGTCAGTCCTGATCCCTGTACATCATCCATATTCATAGCACTGTAACAAAAAGTAAAATTATGAAAATATCAGCCACGTATCCACGGGAGAAAAATTTACTTTACGTAGAAACATACACAAAATTGTAAAGAAATTATGGAATTCAATTCGAAAAGCACACACTACTACTTTCCATTCATAAAGTTCAGAATTACTCGAAACTACACAATCAATCGGATTTTCTTTGTCACATCACACGTCGAAATGAATTTAAATTTTTCAACAAATTATCTACTACCCCACTACCCGATGGATAAAAAAATTAAATATAAGTATGCATGGTTTTCCATCGATCGAAGAAGCTTATCTCTCTCTTGTTGTTTTCCTTTTAGAAACTTCATTTATCTCATTAACTGAACCAATTCGAAATGAGAACGAGTTTTTTTTGTGTAGTTCCTGATTTCACTTTTCCACTTAATTTGAAGAGACAAGAATACGATTCCAATACGTTTTGAAACCCGATTTATTCCAGAAAATGTCTTGCAACCAACAAGGATCACTATTCAGCATTAATTCAGAATTAACTACAAACCATTTTTTTTGCTAAAGGCTACTAAAAAAATAGACCAGGAAACGTCCTCACAACACTAAAAATCGTACTAATTCCGAGTATTCCTCTCCGTAATTCCTTTCTACTATATAATATACTCAAGCGAATGCTGAAACTTTCTAATAATTCAGTTTGATTTGACCATTCTCAAACTTCAGTACTTGTTTTTGCTCCACAATTCCACATATAATACAGTCTGTGACTGGTGAAGTTCAGTTCAATAGTAATAATTATTTCAGTGAACTATAAATAAATTTAGTGATTTTCTTTTTTTAAATCAGTTTACTGCTGCACCTATAATACCAACTCAACTCAACTTCGCAAAATCAGTCTCAATCTTCCGAGCTGAACTATTAAACCAGCAGGACACAGTGCAGAAGTGAAACTTGGTTTCGTAAAGAACTTATCATTCGTGCCAGTTTAGATCTACATAAAAATTACAACTGAACTCAAATTATATTTACCATGCTTCATTCTCTTCGGATAAAGTTTTCTTCCTCTGGAATTCACTTTCCCAATCCATGGTTAGACCAATAGCGCTTATTGTGGAATGCTCGACTTCTCAGATATCCTGTGTACACAAACAAATACAAAATATTGATAACGATATACTCACAAATCAAATCAGACACGCACCGAACGCAGATAAATACAAATTATCTAACTTGTAAGATGAACTACCAATAATAGTGCTCAATAAGTCATCATGTTTATCCCAAACAAATATATATTTCATTGCGTCTCGTTTATCAGTGTTTGATTTTGAGCTGATTCAATAAATTCAGCTCAGTACAAAATTTAATTTTGTACAGTAATACATTTCTCTGAGCCTAGTTTATATCATTTTGGTGTATTAAATATACATCTACCGACGAGTATAACCGTAATGTTGAATGTAAGACAACACATAGCTACCATTTTACTGCATTATCCTTACTTATTAGTTGACAAAGAAAATCGCGGTTCTCATTCACAGAAAATAAAAATCAATCAATAATAAATTGTTGTATGATCAAACTTTGAAATATCAGAACTGCACCATCTTTCTCATATTTTTTGCCTTGAATTAAAACGATAAATTAATATAATACTTTCCTTTAAGCTGAAATAGTATATGACAACGACAACCTATATAGTTTATTATTTATAATTTTACCTGTCTTAATACGTAGAAAAAACGTCATAAAACTTGGTGACACATTGTTAAAATTTAATTACTATATAAACTCTGTTTTAATGACGTTTTCTCTTACAAATTATGTCAAGAGCCAACACCAACACCAACTCCACTACTAACTACTACTCAAGTTTTGAAGAGCCACGACCTAGAGTCCCCTGACCGGCACCGGGCTGGCTATCTTCTCCATCTCTGTCCTGACGTCCCAACAAAAGCCGAAATATAAAGGCTTCTCGACAATTCTTCAATGAATGCGTAAAGTAAATCATAAAACACTTTGAATGAACACGTATTTCTGCAATGATGAATGTAATGCAGCTCGTGTGAAATTTGTATATGAAATTCGTGCGTTTGCAAATTGTTGCAATGATCCAATGGGATGCAAGAGTGGGCAAGGAACAGATCTTTGTTGGGAGATCCGAGAAGATAGCCAACCCGCCCACGGATTATGATTCTAGGTTTCTAGAATATACTAACTAGAACTAGTAAAGCTCATTGCTTGCCTTACATTTCTGTTGAAATGTAAAATAATAATATTATTTTGACTCAGAAAAAATTTAAACTTGCCCAAATTTTGAATTTCAAAAATGTTTACATACCGATGTGTGGTGTTAAGTGCACTGAATGGTTGTTAATAATAGTAGTAGTATAATTTGGCTAAGGACTAGATTCAGTCAGCTGACAGTAATATTATTATCATCTGACATAATTCTTCTTAGGTATATGTATATTGGTTAACTCACTATGTAGTCAGTTTAGACTTGACATATAAAATAATTAAATCAATTTTAATTTTACTACAGTATACAACTACACTGTAGGCTGGAACTGGAACTGGATAGTGTTGTTGACTTATTTGGAGTTCTAGGGACTTGACTTGATTCAAACACAAACTCTGTACAAACACTGACACTAACTAACATCGTCCTCGTCCTCGTCCACACCGAGATAACTTTTTCCATATTTTATTAACCTTCTCCAAAATATTTTAAATCTTTTTAACAATGCAAAAAAGCCGGGAGCACGAGAGTGAGTCTGACTGTCAGCCGAGCCGAGTGTACCCACTAATACTACTAGTACAAAAATGTGCCCAGGACTTAAGTATGCTTGATAATAAGTAGGTAGAAGTATATGTAGAGACTGAATGTCCAGGTTCTGATCCAGTCAGATCCAGGACAGACAAAAGGGGACAAGCATATACAGGTAGTATGTAGAATAGCGACAGCAACAGACAGCAATCATAAAGCTGCTGGAATTTTCTTTGAAAGAAACTAAATAAAACTGCCGAACCTAGACACATGAAATACACACACTTTTAATATATCTCAAAAGTATAAAAGCACTACTACTGCAAAGTACTGCCAAATCTATATCAATGGGGCCACTGCCACTATATATTTCTATAAGGATCATCATGTGTATTTTTTGTGTATCACACCCTGGCCCTGGTCTGGTCTGTACAGCTGAACGAAGGAACAACCCCCCGAGGGTTGAGGCTATACACCACCCTAGCACACCGACTACTTACTTACGTACGCATGGAACAATAAAGAATGAGATGTATATTAGAACATGAAGGTACTTATATATAGCTATATACGGCATGTACCCCTTGTTCTATCTGTCTTCATTTTCATCCCTTGGATTTAGATTTAGCATTGGCCTTGTGCGGTCTTTTACTACCTTAGCCTTTTATTACTAATAATAACAGTTCCAACTTCCAACTCCAGCAACATTGCGGAGCGGACTCATCATTATACCGGGCAAATACTTAAAATCAGAGACTACAAGCCATTGAGCCGCTCTGTTTCGATGGTTATTCTCCTAAAGTCTACAAAGTCAAGTCAAAATAAAATACTCCAAAAAAAGACACCAAAAATCTCAAAAATGTGAAGTTAGGGATCACGTCCACAAATGACGTCATCGATAGGTTCAATTGGTCAACTTGGCTATTAATGTCATCCCATGTTAAAGATAGTCATTTACGCAATGTTTAAGCTGATGACAGGGATCACAGGGCCCTACAAATGGTGTCTTTCCAATGACGTCATTTGTGGACGATCCCTTAAAAGTTCAAGTACTAGTTAACTAACCAGGCTTTATGGCTTAATCTGCTGGTAGCTGGTAATGTGATGAGATAGATTCTAACCCCTTTTAAGTCTGACTAGTGAGATAATCATCATGTAAAACGACGTGGCGATAATTATTCACAAAATAAGTCTCCCAGTCCCAGTTACCCGGAACCGGCTTCTTGCAGCAATAGCAATGTATTGGTCGATCTTCGACGTAAATTCAAATTGACCTTACTATGTAGTTAGTTATTACGTAAACCCATAGAGAACAAAGTTAAAAGTATCGCACTGGCACTAAAGTCACAATATGGGTATATGTGTGCTTTTACGAGCGCAGTATACGAGAGCTTGGATTTTCACCTATAGACGCATGCAGTAGATTCTGGATTGTCATCCCTCGTTTCGTTGAAAACTGATGAAAACCAAGCTGTGTGCCCCCAGCCCCATGCAGAAATTCCCCTTAGAAGATACTTTTTATTATGAATTTATCATCTTCATTTATGTAGGTCTTTTATTACTTGCACGGATCATAAAATTTATTTTATGTATTTTATTTCTAGTTGATTCCTATTTTTTCCATTTCCATCCAGTTCCATAAATGTCCATCTGCATCTGTACAAATATCCTGTGAATTATGATTCCTTAACGTCATGAAAATCAAGCTTTCAGCTTTTACACTGACTGAGTACCATGTCCTTTTTAGCAACGAACGGACTGTCAAACTACTTAAAAGCGCCGTAACACAAGGCCGAGAAAAAAACTGTATTTAGCTAGACTGCATAATCGCATTCGTATTTATAATTTATTATTGAAACCCCCAATATCATCACAGTGTTGTAGGAGAAAACTGTACTGTAACCATCATATATAATCTTAATAATAATGTAAATAGTTGCCTAATGGTAATGTTTGAGGAAGCCAATAAGTTAATCATCAATAATATTTTTAATTCAAAACCTCTCAATCCAATTATCCAATCCACTTAACTCAAGATAGACCACTCACGAAGCTTCTTATTATTTTTTTCTTCTTATCTTCTTTTCTATCAGTTGGTAGTTGGTTGGTAATATAATACAAACATTAAGACACTTCGTTTTTCTTCGAATTAGAAAAATAATACTGCGTCCTGTGACTACGACTGCGACTGTCAATGTGGATACTATCACAATCAAAACAGATACAACTAATAAACAAATAAAATGCAAGATAGTGCGACCTATATATACTAATTTACTATTTGATAAGAGCCCTGCACTCAGGATGATTGAACGATTCTGAATGAAATCATATAGGAGGTAAGTACTAACCTATACACGGTACAGTTTTGAGCCAACAACAGTTTGTGTAAAATAATTATGGACTACTTATCAGTGTCAGTGCACGACACAATCATTTTTACCTGGAGATTGAAACCAGACGTGATAACCTGCTACTGACGAACTGACTGACGACGGCAGAATGGAGTTCGACTGTGGATTTCAATAAATTCTAAGAAGTCTCACACATAGAAGTTACAATTTTGGAAATCAATCAAATACACGTTGTATACAGTAACTTAAATGCAAATAAATCAAATGCCTGTAGTACAGGCGAGTTTGAAGCGTTTGTTAAGTCGTTACGTTATATTCTACACACTTTCTAGCTGTAAAAAATATGAAGGTACAAAAAAAGCAACGACCGGACCTTATCTATTTTTTGAGGATACTTCGTACTAATATTCTAAAAATTGGTCCAGTCCCAGCCCCAGTCATAACGTCCCACTAACGAAAACGAAACACAAACACAGCCAGCTCAAACTCAACTCTGCCACCAGTCATCATACTGTCCCACCCCGCCACAAAACAAATATTAAAAATGCAACTAAACTCCACGATGACTATATCATATGCGACAGAATTTCGTGACCACCGTTTATTAGACGTTCCCAGTCCCAGTCCCCAATACCAGCAGTGGCGGATCTAGACCATTTTCACTATGGGGCTAGTCCATACTCGGCAGCCGTATTGAATTAAATGCCCCTGTTAAAAACTGGCATATGCTCGGGGCTAAAGTATCACCTTACAGTAGCCCTCCCTTGGATCCGCGCTTGGCTCCCCGTAACAGTAACCACCACCACAACTACTACAACATAACATGTACAAGACTGAAAATAAGATATAATTAAAATATTATATACATCTACAAAAAAATATCCATTTCCAGCATCCACAAATAAGACTATGCAACTCAGAATTAGAATCAGAGCGCAGACATAGGACTTTATTGTGATAAGAAACTCTCCAAGTCTCGAAACGACGGAGCATAATTAACCGACAACAATTTCCCCTGTTGATTTTCCTACGCGTGGTTTTTAACGCTTAACAGAACAGTGCAGCCAGTCTGAGCCTCCCTTTATTCTAGTCTCGGTCTCGGTCTCGGTCTCGGTTGTGGGATTTGTACAGGAGAGGTTCTATACGATAGAGACTTACTTACATATACTTTAGTAAGTCATCTTCTACTGATCTCCTCTCAATATTTCCATGGCCGTTTAAGACCTCATAAAATCCTCAAATTTTGAATACTACTAATAAAAGGCGTAATAAAATAATAAATTTTAATTACTATCAATAATGAAAATAGGGATTCCTTTCCATTAGTAGGCAGGATAGACCCTTATCTACACTGTATTATTTGGAAACAGAGAAGTCTCTATAGTCGCTTGTATAATTATGTTAATATAATGCACTAATAGAACTTAAGTAGTAGTAATCGTCACAAAATACAAGCAGTCAAATTCAAGTTATTAGATTATTAGTAGTTGCGCAGCACTAATCGGAAATCGTAATAAAGTACTGCACTATTACAATTAGCATTAGTGACTAATGATAATAATATTATTATAGCCAGTGTTATTTTGACAGTAGTTGGAAGTTGGGACATTTGAATTAGTTCGAGTGCATCGTCACATTATGTCTATGTATTATCTGGCCACTCGCTCACATATTGAGCATGCATTAAAAAAAGCATAGGAAAAGTTAAGCTGTTCAAGGCCAAAGGTCAACAATAAATTGTAATACTATATATGCAACTTCCGAAATAACTTCATGCACTAACCAATAACTTAATAATCCAATCCAATGACAATAATGTCCAGTAAGGCAGTATATCATCCCTACCCTACATATATCTTATAGCAGCACAGCCTGGGCACTGGACTGGACTGGACGGAACAGAATATAATAGCGCGGTATGGTAATGGAGACGTAGCTGTAAATTAAACCATGTAAAATCCAACAACGATAAGTTTAAGGATAACATAATATGTACAGGCTGAGAGGAAAAAGAAAAAGTTTTTGGACTGACTGACTGACTGCCGACATAGAGCCAGGGATGACACGATAAAAGCAATTATTCAAGAATAAGAACCAGTACCATAGTCACTTGTAGTAATATGGAATTTTAAGCTTCTCTCCGTCCTCTATCTATGTACATAGCCCTATCTTTGACCCCTACTACAAGTATAATATTATTATTTATTTAAATTATTACCATTCAAATTCGAATTGGAGTACTTGTACAGTATAATCTACTCAAAGTCTCTCTGAACATGTCCATCTCCATAATGTGCATCCATATGTCCCGTTTGCCGGTCCCTGTACAACCACCTATACTGTATAGTAGAAGTTCACTTCCTTCATTCACTCGGCTATCGGCCATCCTATTTTCCTTCCTCGAATTTATTCTTTTTCTTAGATCGTCTCAATGAAAACATTCAATTTCTGTCCTGTGTTTTGCCAAAACTCAAAGCCCTTACTTAAGAAAGAAGGAAGAATAGTAATTCAGACAAGTTGACGTTTAAAAAAAACTCAATAGGTTTTCATGTGGAGCAATAACTGACTCGGGAATTAAGTAAGTACATATACCTATAGGCACTTACGTATTTATCAGGGGCCGCTCATAAATGGCGTTGTCAACCTTATGTGGTATGCGGGTCTGTTTAATTACATTTTTTAATAGATTTGAACATCTCACTATCAGAAAAATACAGGCTTGGTTGGTAAAGATCTGCTGACGTCATTTATGGACTACGTCTTGAGTGTATGAACGACAGTTGCTTCCAGTCACTCCCATTCATTCCAACTCTTTTTTTTTCTTCGTCTTTTCGTCCTCGTCTTTCAACTTTTGCTATATAATATTATTCCCCATGGCTATAGCTTATACTTATAATTATAGATTACTGTGTGTGTGTGCATGTAAATGGAATAACTGTTAAGCACATGACTCGAAATGGAAATGAAAACATTTTCTTTTTACATCAGTTTGTTATTATCAGCTCCAATTTGTATTTTGTATGTAAATATCTGGTGTATGCGTCCAATACATATTAAGTGCTTCATACCCCTATCAATTTGTATTTCAACGATGCGCGATCTTTATTATAGGAGGGAAGGCTTTGTCAGCAAAAATTCTGTAAAATATATTATCAAAATTTGAAAATTGATTTTTTCAAACGGGAAGTGCAGTAGTATAATGTACAGTTGGACAGTTTTTTATTGGTGAGTATGGGACTGCATCAGTAATGGGAATACATAGGTCATACATAGGTTCCTATAATATGTTATAATCTATATGCAATCGTACTTTCCTTCCGCCTGACTCGGAGCATACTGCTAATGATACGTTTGGAATTTGGACTTTTTGATAAGATCTCTATGCCATAGGAGTATAGAAGTAATAATTAATTCCGCTTTCAACTTCAGATCAAGAAGACAGACAATAAATATATTGAGAGTAGTATATTATGTAATAATGAGAACTAGTGGCTTGAATTTTAATTTGACTTTAGCATTTATTGAAAATATATGCAAGTTTCGCGCCAGGACAAACTCGACACTCGACGGAGGGGAATTAATTTTTCTTTTGTTGAACCTTCCAAACTCGTATCCATCCTTTCCAATTCAATGACATATAGGTACTCAAAATTCAAAATTTTTAATTCCGATTCCGATTCCGATCCGAAAGAACAACAACATCGGAAATCGGAACTAACGATATCGTTACTTAAATATTAAATAGACGAGTCGTAGTAGGGACTTACGCGGTCCCTTTATAGGAGTACATTCATTATAGAGTCACCGGCTGAAATAACCGAGTTGCATTATGACTATATATGAAATTGCGTTATACGCTCTTCTACGACCGAAGCCGGAGTTCCCTCACCTTCCTCGCCAGTGCCAGCTGTTTCACGAGAGCGCATAGACTTGAGGACGGGGATGATGTCGTCGACAACACAACGAGAAAGGGGTTCCAATTGGAAGTTGTTGGAAGGATGGAGTAATTAACTAAGGCTGTTGCAGACTTGCAGCAGAGATAGCAGTATATAGAGTCGGAGAAAAGCAGTTATCGATAGGATACAATCCATACTATTCACAGCTATATACGGTATATCTACAGTATATTTACGATACAAAAAAATCCGTTGGGAATTTCGGAATATTGATCATACAATTCAACATTTAACCACCACCACCACCATGGGCACCGGAACCGGCACCAGCACCAACACTGCTAAACTCAAAAACCAACATTCAACACATTGTCCAGCATTTTTAAAAGCATATCACCGGAATCAATATACCCACGTGCAGGCCGCCCCGGCACTATTCTACTGACTGTGAGTGCCGAAACCGAAATCGAAACCGAACCCGAATCCGACTACCGTCACCATCTCACACGTCAAGTACCTATGTAATTATATTGATAAAATGTGTCTGAAATACTTGGGTAGAGTACGCGCTAGACGCATAATATCAGTAATAATGAACCTACCTCCCTCTATAAATATTTAGACATGCATGTTGTGTCCTATTGAATGCTAAATTGTTCAAGTTCATAAATACATCACCCTATAGATCTATAGATATGCTCTGCATGGACCTCTATGAAATAAGAATCCGTACGGTAACAATAGAAAAGTGTGTGACTACCATGGATTACAATCGGAGGAAACTGTGTGTCCATATGTTCCAGAAAATGGGTAGATATCTCATCTGACATAGAGCAAGCAAGCAAGTCAAGGCAAGGGAACAATAAATTAAATGCCACGCATAAAAAACGGCGACATCATCGTCATCCAAATCATCTGATCAAAAACTACATACAATTCTACCTCCACGACCACAAGTAATTCAATAGTAATATAAATAAACCAAAAAATATTATCATGGCTATCAGGCATGGCTATGCTACACAGTATACCTATAGATATATTATAATATCAAGCCTGACTTTGCTGATGCTGAATTTCCATTCAAAACACTTAAAATCTCCACGTCTCTAGAACCCGTACTGCCGGGGCCGGGACCAGAGCAGAGCCGGGAAGCCCACTCGAAATTTGACTCAGGACTTTCAGTCAGACAAGTCATCAATATTGTAGAAGTGGGTTTTTACTGTTAGCAATAGAGGTTTGAGGGTTGCATGTTGCGCTGGAAGAAACCGGGGAATGGGGAAAGAACAGAATATAAAACTAAACCGCCCGCAATTCTACCCGACACCGACACCAACACCGACACTCCAACATATCCCCATTTCTACTACTCTACTAACCCCCCGACAGCTTGACTGCTTGTCCGTTGCATTTTTGCAAGACTCAACAGCCACGAGCCAGGCTAAACTCCGGCTCCGGTAGCTGGTGATGAGGCCCTCCAGTTTTATTACTACCAGGGTAGGGTAGTCCAGACTGGAGACTGGAGACATCCAGTCAGATCCATATATAGGTCTGTAGAGTTACCCGACCGGCTCAGGAAATGATCGAACATGTGCTGTCTGAATTGCAAGATCAACGATCGTTAAATCTTCTCTCAATAATTTCCACAACAAAACAAGAACTGCTAGACTTCCATACAGTATAGCTAGCTATACCTATACCGCACAGTTCCAGACCTAACTACAGTAGGTATATAGTGGCACACTTCTGGATCTGGAGAACAATATTACAACTACCAGTGCACTATTAGTACATGAGTCAATGCCATCGTCTGCGTACAGCAAATCCCCAAGCCAAGAATGTTAGTTGTACAATGCGCAATCAGCTGTTGCTCCATCTGCTACGGAGATACATATCATGCTCCTATTTACATAAAACTCGGGAGACTTGAGGACAGAGCTGGATGGCAGGAGAAATAAGAGGGCGAGGACGAGGACGAGAGAGACATAAAGAAAGACAAGGACTTACGGACCAACAACC
Source organism: Dicyrtomina minuta (assembly GCA_949802685.1). Taxonomy (NCBI): domain Eukaryota; kingdom Metazoa; phylum Arthropoda; class Collembola; order Symphypleona; family Dicyrtomidae; genus Dicyrtomina; species Dicyrtomina minuta. The sequence continues at coordinate 10,292,359 of OX461809.1, read as the reverse complement.
GAAAGCTGCTGCGTAGCTCGAGCTAAAATATACGTGTAAGGGTGACCCCCCTATAGGTAAATTGATTACACGTTCCACGAGTCTCAATAGGCTCAATTGTTGTTTCCTGAACAACTAGCTACAACATGTACTTATAAATAGCTATAGGCTTCGAAATATCTCTATATATCTACCCTGTTCCAGCTCCAGCAGATCTGTCAGTCCAGTAAACACACACACACCACTACAGCTGGAAAGACTTTTAGCGGCATACTTTAACCAGTTCCAGTGTTCCCGGACAAGGGAACCTGATCAATCTGACGTACATAATAAAATTTCAAAGGCGCCCTCATGCAATTCTCGGGTATGTTGCCTCTGTCCTACTCAAAAAATGCAGGTTCTATGCCACTGAGAGAGTCTCAGTCTACAGTCTACTGTCTGTCCAGTATGTAGCTCACATGTCCAGGTCCAAGGGAGGCACACGAGGGGACTTGGATTAAACACATTAAGGACATTAACATTGCATGCAGTGCGTGAGGATACGATGCATGTAGCCATTTACACACATGTATTTCCATGGCGTGCGACTATGCACATATACATCCAGTATATGCGAGCTCCGCATCTGTACTACTGCAATTACGAGAACCAGACTACAGACACTACTTTAGTACGCGAGCATATAGATGAAGTACGAAGACAACTTTCCTCCTTTGTGTGTCTCTTTCTCCCCACGAATGACGAAGGCCACCATAGCACTACGAAGCCGAACCAGAGCCCAGAATTACCAGCCTGATTTTTCTTTTTGGCCGCTCCTGCTACCCGCTACCGCTACCGCTCCACCACACCACACCAAACCATCAACATTCAACATACGCTCCCAACCAAAATGTCCATGAAATATGAAAAAGAAAATGAGAATGAAAGGAAAATGGATCTGATCCCTCTTCTTAAGTCAGTCCGTCCCCCCTCAAGGCTCCGCTTGTTCTAAGAGATGAGATGCCTGGACGGGAGTCACATTGTAAAGGAGCGAATGTGAAAATCAGGATCGAGACATGCTGCTGTTGTAGGCAGGTACATATTCACTCTCACTCAGACACTCATATGCTACGCTGTATGTAGTATGTGAATCTGTGAATGTGATTCAGATCCAGACCCTAAAGTGCGACGGACTGAATTACGATTACAAACAAGAAAGGGAAGATGGAATTCTATTTTTTTCTCTTCGTCAAGAAGGGCATGTGCCAACTAAGAGTGTAGAGGTATAGGTAGAGGCCTCTTTGACATCACATGCATATATCAGTAGCCCTGATTGTCTACACCTGGTTACACCTTCCCTTCGTAGTCGCTCGATTTATATGTTTAAGGGAGGCACCTACTTACACTCCATCCGTAAGACCAGTACCACCACCAGTACCAGCAGAAGGAACTGAACAGAAAACAGAATATGTAACTAACTACAGAGACACAGGACACATTGTAGACACGCACCACGGAGATGACAAAAAAAATCTTTTCTTTTCAGCACGTGCCGAGTTGCATTTTAGCCATTGCTTTATATTATATGCATATATCAGTACTATCAAAAATCCTCTATATACTCTATACTATATCCTGCCGTGCCCTGCCACTTCTTCGTCTTTACCCGATCTCCTGTCCCAATATAATGTGTTGGCCTTCCCTTCATAACCGTCACATGATGTACATTGAGTCTCTCTCGGTCACAGTCACATCTTCCATTCATCCCTCAATTCAACTGTATCACCCAAGTGCACACACATATAATTTCTTGTTCCCATCTTTTTTGTTGTCGCTACCTTACACATTACTATGGCACAGTCACAATGTTGAGTGAGATCCCCCAGTCAAAGCCCAAGTACCTCTACCGCTACCTCTACCCCGACCTCGGACTCGGAAGGAAGGAAGGAAGGAAGGAAGGACATGGAACGATGGAAGTATTAATCGTAATGAAAATATACTTTCTTTTCACCAGCTGGCCGAGAAACCATAAAAGATGCTCCTTGATTCTTTCCATTTTCCACATCACCTTATTTATTATCTCATTATCATAACAGTGACGAGAACCTTAGACCGTTCTTACCGCGCCGTACATCATCCCTATAAGGGAGACTCCACCTATAGCTATCCATATACTGGTCCTACACTCTCCAAATCTAAATCCAAATGCACATTTTACATTCACAGATTCTTCACATGTCCTCAACCATTCTTCGGATTTGCAATGCGAACGGAGGGCAGGAAAAAATTCAAATGTGCATCCACACAGAATCCAGCGACTCGAGATGCAATAAGGCGAGGCAGGGGAAAGAAAGGGCCGAATCCAACTAAATTTTCGACTCGAGTCGCATATTACTATATGTATATTACTTGCTATAGAGATTGGTTCATCAGTTTCATATGCCACCAACATTTTAAAGAAAAGACACAGGACTATCCAACCGCAGTAAATAATGTTAAACCAACCAGCAATATAGGAATATATATATACGAGTTTAAATCCAAATGCCAAACACGATTCTTAAAATCTCACAGGACAGGACAGCTCTTCATTTCTTTATTGTAGTAATTGTATTTGTATAGTTTAGTATATATCTCCTGCATATTTTCTTCGCGTTTGGGAGAGGACTTATCCCTATGCCTACATATACTCATCGTCAGTGTAGATACATACGAAGGGGATTGAGAATACTTTAAAAGTAAAGTTTAAAAAATTCATTCAAGTGAGACTGATTGCAGTGGCAAGTGACGGTGAACTAATTACCTTGACTCCTAAAACCCAAAACAATAATTTATGGGCATACACATACATGTGTAGGTTTTTGGATTTGCTTTGGTCCTACCTCCGTGTCCTTTTAGCTTTGCATTGCTCCCTTTTTCGTGAGCTTTTCTGCATATATCTCTCTTCGAAAAAAATTGACGGAGGTGGTATTTGGGGTACGGTCACTCTTCAATAAAGTGAGCGGTGTATCTCGTCAAAAAGTCATACAGACAGACATACGAAAAAAAGGAGGTAAAATATGAGCCATTTGGACATATTGACAACTACTGATATCACTATCACTACATTACATATTAGATGTGCAAGAAAAAATAAAAGAATTGCATTTCCATGCATATATAGGTATACCTACATAATAATATGTAGGACGTCAAACTTGAACAAGGAAAGTAATTTAAGGCATTCCTCATTTAAAAATGAGGAGGAACCGCCTAAAACTGAAGGCCATGGGACGAGGACGAGAGTCATTCATAATTCTCTTGCCTTTTTAGTTTCCAGTGCCAGTCCACGGAAAACAATACCCATACCATGTAGGGTCTTAGTGGAGCATATGTAGGGCAGGAGTACAAGTACAAGGGAGGCACATCCCAACTTACAAGATACAAAGAATCCAGATTCCAGGACTGCGACGAGGAAAATAAAAAGCCTAGGCAGGGTCTCGATCAGGTCTCAGGGCTCTTCTCTCTGTACTCTGTCAATTATGATAAGGAGCTTTGTATCTTCCATGATTTACCTGCTAAAGGTTCCCAACTCCTTTCACCTTCACATTTTTTAATGCTCCAGCAGAAGAGGCAGACTAAATACTATGTACATCTTATAATCTTCTATGCTCTCGGCAATGACGTTCAAAAATCTAAACTGTGATTCCTCAAGGCATTACATATCATTATTGGCACCCCTCTCCCAAAATCTTCCGATAATAATAGCCATCGCCATCCACTCACAGATCATATCACATCACCTCTGTAGCCTATACACTCCATTACTCATCCCATGCTTACTACACAATATATGCTATCAGTATGGTCGTATGGTGAATTAAATATTTCAAAATGTTATCATACCACACATAATAATATCATTAATCGTGTAATCTGCCTGAGTAATAAGCAAAACATTACAGATCCCTGTTTTCACTTTCTAAAATATCCGGGCTTTAAAAATGAGCACTTTCTTGAAAACTTTATAGATACAATTTAAATACGACGTTATAGGAATAGCTACGTGGCTCTGCCGAGACCTCAACGAACCAACCAATCCCATTTTTTTTTTGGAGAGTAAAAACTTTTTGTAAAAGTAATTGACGTAATTAGCCTGAAGTGACATAATAAATAAGTGTCCAAGTCTCAAATATTTTTGACCCAAAATATATTAGAATGATGGTCAATGGTCAAACGGACGACTAAATTCAAAATGTTGACATATAAGGAAAAATACCGAGCATATTATATTGAACATTTCTAATCCAAATTAAAATAGGAGAGAGGAGTGGTAGTGGTAAAGTAAAGGGGAACTATCTTCAAACATAAACCGTTTACTGCTTCGCTAACAGCTATAGAGCCATAGCCATAGCAGCTCAAACAAAGGAGGTGAGACTTGTTCCCACTAAACCAAAAAAGACTAAAACCAATCGAGACGCTGTGCAATGAGACCTTCTTCAACAACCGGAATACCACATATCACACCAGTACCAGCGAGAAAGGCAGACTGGTCAGAGTTAAGACTGGAACTGGAGCTGGAACTGGAGAGTTCAATGTATCTTACAATAATTCAAATGTACCACATGTAATAAATCTAATCTCAAGTCAGTTTTCAGTTGGAACTTCCCTTTCAAATCCACAAACTTGATTATTGAACTCCTTTTATGTAGCAACTAAAAGCTTAAATTAGGTAGGTGCTTCGTATATGTACCTGTATAATTATAACACATTTCGGACATGTTGGACGTAGACGTAATAACCATGTTTGAAAACTAAGAAAATATACAGACCTTCCATTTCGGTCAAAAATAATGATTGTAATTATTATTAAGGAAAAATATAAGACTCGATCCAATTGTATTACATAATCATATCGAAAACCAACGATCGGAAATACATCGATGGAATTTACATTGTGTTGGTTTAGTTTGACGGGAAAGCACTTTTATTGTAGATTTAGAAAATCACATATTTTAAAATATCGATTCAATCTTATACCTATAGATATAGCCAAATTACGTAACACGCTAGGCCCTATATACCTAAGAATAAAATCGGTTAATTACAAGAAATCTATAAGTAATATAGTAGTAATACAATTGAAAGCTATGAACTAAAACAATTCGTTAGAGACATAATTCAAACCCGACAAATGGCATGCACAGGGGCCATCCAGATATTACGTTTCATTTTGCATGGGGGGGAGGGGGTAAGCTCTCCATTTACTGTAATGTTAAAAAAGTTGAAACTCTGGGGGGGGGGAGGGGAGGGGGTTTCCACAAAAACTTGAAACGTTGTATATGGATGGCCCCACAGTGCTTCCTTTGGGAAACCACACACAGCAATGTAAATAATCATCTAAAAGGACGTCAAATCAGAATATAAAAAATCCTGGTACTACAGAGACAAATAATAAAAAAATAATGTGTAAACTTTCAAAACGCCTTGAACTCCAATAGCACACAAAGGTAAATTATTGTTTAATAAAGTGTAAACGCAGTTTCTGCCATTATTATAAAAAAAGCTTTGAATGTAGAATTGTAGAATTCAGACTGTTAGAACTTAGTCTTTAGAAGAAGTTCGAGGGTGAACTCTCTCTCTTTCTCTAACAAAATCTGAATAGTTAAGCTGACACAGTGGGGACACTCACTCAGAATGACCAGCACTGCGAAGGAACCCTAAGTCAATACCCGCCCTGTAAACTTCCTTATACTTTATACCCTATCTATATTACCAGTACTCGAGCACTGAGTGTCCTCACAGAAAGTCTCAAGCATGATTTTATCAAATAAAAAATTTACAAAAAATATTTTATGAACTGCCTATACTGTATAATATGTACCGATATCAGTAGAAATGCATTGTCACTCACTCTCAATCCTTTACTCAAGACTCAGCTCGTCTAAATTTAGCATGACTTTACAAATATACAACAACAATAAAAAGCAGCGGGTTAAATACTGATGATACAGTATTAAATATTACATATATTAGTATTATTATGCAGTCAAATGTCAAGTCAAATACAAATACAACACGTCATGCCCTTTCTGTCCTTGTTCCACTTGTGTGATAAAGATGGGCATAATCTTCCTTCTATTTTTCTTACTGGTTTCGACTTATGAACTTTTGATCCTACGTATTACATATCTGGCACTAGCTAACTGCCACTGTTTCTTTATAGTAGGTACCCCCACCACCACCACCACCACACACAAGACAGCAAGTTCTTTAACCATCATCATAATATGAAACAAAGCCAAAATGTCTTGGGCCACATATGGCAATAGGGACTTGTCTCAAAATAATTAACATTACAAAACGGAACATTTTGAATGGACCTGCCAACAACATGGAACAGCAAGTGCTCGTAAGAACATAATTATATTTAATCGAAACTAGAATTAAGAGTAAGTAAACGGACAGAAATTAAGTCCGACCTCTAAATAATATAATTAATTAAGAGCCGTTATCTAAGTGAGAGGAAAATTTAACCATGGGACCAAAAGACTGACAAACACGAGACAAAAGCCCATGCAAACTTCCGGACGGACGATCGTCGTCGATGCGCGATGAGAGACGTCCGACAGAAGCCTGCTACTTGCACTATGCTGCACTCCCATTATATTATATCCCTTTTCCTTTTCTTATTTATTAAACATGAAAATTGAGCGTATGCACGCGGCAGCACGGACGGAAATCAGCATCAGCGAAATAGAATAAAACAGTTATGTAAAATAATAAACGGCATATCATAATTATTATGTACCCGCTACCGATGCCGATACCGATACCGATAACCGATGGATGAGGTAGGCTCATCCAGCATCAGCATGTGGACAGTGGATGTCTTAATACTATTATAATCCTCCAAGTTGACGTTGGTTTGATAGAATGCATCGAACCAACGGGAAACTGAACTGTCAAAGATTTGATACTGTAATTGTAAAATGCACTATATAGGTAGGTACTATATAGCACCAAATTGCCCTTTGCTACGCACACGACATTCGACATTCGACATTCATAAATCGACCTAGAGATGTATTATATTCTTTTTCTTATTCTTAAGCTGGCGTATTGTAGATGCTACGGAGCGTAGAAATGAAGTTCCCTTTTGGGTGTTTCCAAAAGGAAATTTTGAGCTTCCAGTCCAGCTCAACCCATACTCCATACGAACGGCACAGACCCATTTTTATTGAAACAAAACTTCCTGTCACATTGTAAGTAGTGTAGTAGTAATAATAATGAAGAAAAAAAGATACTGCTTCAAGACTGAAATGAACATTCGAAGATATCAGCACCTTATTCTTTACACATCGGCATAATAACTCACACACTTCACAGAAATATACCAAAAAAATATACAACCACAACAAAAATAGACAAAAAATTATTTTGTCAAGTGTAATTTTAGGAATCGTGGAAGTTGGAATGATTCCTTCAATTGGAATTGGAATTGTATAAATAAAACATTACAAGTAAAATAATGAGTAATAGTTAATTTATTCCTAGTCCAAGAAAAAAACATAACATACTGATAGTAAAAGTACCAAAGATAACATATGCAACGGAACCAGACACACACCACACAAGTTGATGAGCAAAATGAATAATAATGCGAATCCTACTTGGCAACAGTTACCCATAATTTAAGCATAAAAAAAGGAAGACATTTGCGAAAAACCGGCTTTATTAGCACGTTGCTCGCTCACGCATCAACACACTACTGATATACACATTTTCCCAACCTTTTCTATAGGTAGGTACTTTTATCTTCAAGAACTGAACTGCTGATAGTTTAATGGTTACTTATTTATTTAATGAATTCATTCCTGAACAATCCCTAATTCTAGTAATTATAAAAGTTATATGTAGTTATTTACATTAGATTTCCGTTTACGACTCACAATGATACTTCGTGGACCTTCAACATTACGGCTACGACTACGACAAAGCTATAGTATGCATAGTAAATATGTGCCTATTAATTATATGCAAATGCAATCAAAGTTATAAACTAGACAAGTTTCAAGTACGTCTGACCACAATGACAGCAAAAACCTCAACCCAGACACAAAAGTACCAAATTATTACACAAAAAAAACATTAAAAAAAAATTGTATATTACAGTTTATACTCACGCTTAAAAGAAGTTATGTGACGTCCACTGCTAAGTCCAACTTCCGAATCAAAATCCGACCAAGAAATATGAATATTAACAGATTTATTTTGTCTTTCTCGCACACACAGTTTGACTGTCCTCAAAATGTCCGGGTCACCTCCACAACTACACTCCCACCCCTGCGTAATTATTCCTCACTGGTATGTCTCTCGAATTAATCACACACCAAAAGATCCTCTCCGTCATTATTCTCTCTATTCTCTCTCCTTTTGTACTTTTCCCAGTCAGCACACTACTTATTTAATTGGTGAAGCAGAAGATCAAAAAATCAATAATTCTTGAGCACTTCTTATATAGTCATATAAATAATCTCCAATTTAAAACAAACAGTCGAATCTCCGCTCTCAATTCCTAATTAGACGTAACATTAAACAATAGTTAAAAAAATAAATATTTTAAAAATTAAAGATGACGAAAGACATTTTTTAAATGATTTTACTCCACTCCTAGTCCTGGCACAAAACAGTTCAATATCTGTAGAGTAGAAAAAGTAGTGTGTTTTTACTTTACAAGTTAGTTGAAGGGAGATGCACTCACTCAGTGGACACAAAGTAAATAAATCCTTGTTTGTGCGTCTTTTCCGTTACGTGAGTTGGATTTGGATTTGGAGTTATAGCTGTGCAGTGTTGAGTGGAGTGGAGTAATTAATACGCACATAGTGGTTCAAGTCTGGGTCCTAGGGATGTTATGTTGAGTAATGTTATGTTATCTGTTATTTTTTTTTTTATTTTAGTGGTAGAGACTGACTCCAGAGACTTGTCTGTGTGTGTGTGTGTGTGTGGACTGTGTGACTGTGAGGCAGTGACTGTGTCTGTGTCTACTGGTGCAGTTCACACTTGGAACTGAATTTTTCCTTCCATCCGCTGCCGTCGTCTCGTCCAAAAAGAAGAGGCTCTTTTTCTACCACTTTCCGTTCGCTGGGGAGAGATTCTCCACTTCTTTCGCTCCCTATGTAATACACGAACATTTTCCTTATCTCAAATCTACCACATCATGTTGAATGTTGTCTAACTAAATGGAGCTCCTACTATTGCTATTGCTATGCTTAACTATAATGCTGGAGCCCCAGCCCCGTCTCGCGTACTCGTATATCTTTTTCGTTCCGCTATACGAACCAAGCTGGGCCTGTAGCCTGTGCCTGTAGTCTGCAGATATCCCCTTTTGCACCCTCCATCCCATATAGATTTTACAACTGTATATATAGTATAGGTATAGGGGGTATTAATACAGGGCCAGGGCCCAAAAGTCCACTCGTAGATTATATAGAAAACACCTAATTTGAGCTTCGGCTCCAACGGCCTCCACTGAACTCTCAAGGCATTCAGATTCCAATAATGTTGATACACCAAAACCAAATAACCATAACTACCTATTCCTTCTCCATATTGTCATAAGCCGGCACGTCAAATATCAACATTAAACCAAAACCAAAGCCAACACCGAACCCAACTGCTCATGGCATGGCCTGGTGACTGATGACGGTATAGTGCAGCATAATATGCAAATAAAATCATACAGTACTCAAGCTTCAAGTCACTATGCATCATATCTAGGCTCCAGAGAGACGTAGTCATGCATACGACAGAATGTAAACAGATCTATCCAGATCTCCATCTCGTTGAACTCTCTCAGCCAGGACTATACAACCCGCGTCAAGATGCAAACTGAGCCATCTACATCCGCCCCAATCCAAGTCCATTAACTAACAGTCCAACTCAAGTACCTATACCTACTCAAATCAGACGAAACCATCAGGGAATTATAAGAGATGCATATGGCAAGCTGAGACTACAAAAGGGAAGGACCCAGTCACTTGTCATCTGCTCCACGGTGTAAAGTTTTCTTCTTCTTATTCTTTTCTTAACAGTTAAGAAGAGTAACAGGAAGACGGAGACGGAGACCGAGAGTTGTTTCATGAGGAGAGTCTGGGTCCCTGGGAGCCTGGCCTTCTGCTTCTATTGGCTTTGGATCCGCGTATTGTTATTATTGGGAAGACTATTTGAAGGAGTTGGAGAGCCAAGGAAGAAGTTTTCAACGTCCAGGACCAGAATTCAGGCCCAGGCCCAGGACCAGGACCATAGGATAGAGACCTGAGATTGAATTCCACTCACATCCACAAACCAAAAACCAAACCAAATTCAATCCCTATGTACCAAATGTTCAGCTCTCCCCGTCTCAGTTTCTCAGCCGCCGTCTCTCCAGCTCAAGTTCATCCGGCCATTAAGATGAAGAAAAAGAAAATCTGAGAGAGAGAGAGAGAGAGAGAGACGGCTGAGACTGAGACGATCCTTCTTCTTGGTCTTGGTCTTCTTGGTCTTGAGGAAACATTCTTGAAAGTACCCACTTCCAGCCTTCAGTCAGTTAATCATGTAACGGCCAAACTGACGGTGAGTCGGTGATTGTAGCCAAGGAATCGGAATAGCAATCCAGCAAGAGCGAACAAGGAAACATCTATTCTCTCTCCCCACTATGTCCCGTCCTCCAGTATCCTTTACCATCTTCCCCATTTACTCTTGCCCACCCATCAAACTTCTTGTATATGCACTTAAATAAATACCCCGGGAAGCCGTACTTACACAGCATAGCATAGATAGACTTGACAGTTTTTACTGTACTTGTACACTCACATATGGACATTAGGCCTTCCCCATTCCCCATGCCCCATACTTACATATGTGTCCATAGCCCATAGATCCTGATCGTGATTAGGATTAGACATGCATAAAGATAAGTACCTCGAGCGCTTATTGTATGTATCCCATTATGAAAGACATTACCATCATATCACCATCAATTCCATTCGAATTTACGGAGCTTGTCACATCCATAACTAACTATAGCCATGCCATAGCATAGGAATAAGAGGAATAAGGAAGACACACGCAAGTAAATTCTGGGCCCTTAATATACATTGACATCTTCCACATTATAAACAACATATGATCTCACAAAGCGCGATTATCTACTCACCTTTACCCACGCATTTCCACTGCCATCACACTCCAGAATCCAGTTCCAGTTCCAGGTGGACAACAAAGGGAACAACAATGAGACCTGCAAAACTTAAGAATTGTGTGTGTGTGCTCTACTAGATCATTGAAGAAAGCTATCTCCAGCGGTTCAATCTCCCACCAAACCAAAACCCACTGCCAAATAAGCGAGAGAATGTATTAAATTTTTTTGAATAGAAAAGTGAAAAGGCTAAGACGTTGTTTCTCTCTTCTCTCGTTTTTTTTTCATTCTCATATTTCTCTGTCACAAATCCAAATGCCAAAGGCCAGGCCATATCACGCTATGCTTTACTGATTACCCATGGTATTTATTGGGACATCCTACGGTAGGTTACCTACACTACTCTGTCTTTCTTGCATCCTTCCTTAGGCCTGGGAGCCTCTATGCTTTGGAATGACGATGACACTAAGGAAGCATAGAGGCAATAGACCCACAAACAATTCCCGTACAAAGGACCCATTCGAGTGTACACTATGGGGACTATGGAACTCTTCTTCTATGACAGGGTCCTACAATATAATCGTAAGACGAAACTTGAAAAAAATAAAAAGAGAAAGAAGACCAAGACGACGACGACGACGACGACGACGACAAGTAGGTCTGGAATCTGGAATTTGGAATCTGGGTGGATGTGGATATGGATAGCTATACAGAATTACAGAATGGAACTATGAAAAGGAGCTATTAAAAAAATTATTTTGTGGAAAATGAGAGGTGCCTTGGTTGCATTATTGGGGATTGGGCTCTCCACTTGTATCCCCACTCCACTCTTGTAACTCAACATGGATTTTTACAACAAATAACAACAATCGGACTGAGGAACACCTTCTTGGTTCTGACGATGAGACTCGCTCCCACATTCAACAATTCAACACATGGGAAGAAAAAGAGACGACCTTCGACAAGGATCACATCACAGGTGGAGAGCACACGGACTCAAATCTTATAGCGAGTCTTCGACAGTTCACACAACTACTCGTAGAATCTTGTTTGCAGGTACATACAGAGAGCATCTACGAATTAGAGAATATTACACTTGGATTAGCTTTGTGAGTACCTTCCTAAAGATAGAAATGCCAAGACCAACACTATAGCACTGACCTGCAGACCCAAGTCTATACATCTTTCACAGTGTCATCTTCTTCTACTTCTACTTCTACCTGTTGCATTCTTGATGCCTTGAGCTTTCAAGCCCGCGGTTTCTTCACTTTACTTGTGGCGCGGAAAACTGGAAAAAGTGAAAAATCTTTTACAATTTTTACATTATTATATAGGACATAGTTTCTATGGTGTGGCTCAATCATTCAATATCATGTGTAGCTAAACTTGTAATCACATATAGCTCATAAAAAATTTATTACTAGTTTCAGCAGGACGAAGATCATACATGGAGGTGGATAGAATATTATGCAGGTATTTAATTACGCAATGTCAGTAATCAGTAGGAGAGTCCGCATTATAAATTATTGAAAGTATTAAACTTTAACTTTGAGTCTTACAGCCGCACAAGTAATAAAATCCGAGGCATGTTTTATACAGGAGAGAAATGAGAAATCCTTTACTTACATAAAATTCAGAAATTTCATTCTCATCAGAGAGATGCTGGACGAGGGCTTCGGCTTCTCCCATGGAGTCACTGCGTTGGTTGGCGCTATCGTTAAAGCTCATCGTCTTGAGTAGTTCTTTCATCCCATGCCATACGAATACACCTAGTCCAAGATGAAGAGCCCAAATTATAAAAGATAGAAGCAGTGTTATGGGTAGGTTAGGTAGGTAGGTACATGTGGAAAAATTCAAACGAATCAGATTTACTTTTCATTCTTAACCTAAGGGCTCCATAAGAATGCATTATTTCCTATATAATTTATTTTACTTCTTATCGATCCCTTCCAGAGATGAAGATGCTCATGTGTTCATTATGTTCATTATATAATGGTTCTTCTTTTGTTCATTCTTCGTCCTCGTCCCTCGTGTGCATACCTATTTAGTATTACCTATCTACATAATTTATATAGGTATATAGTAAGTCGACTATATATCAACTGTGAAGAACCAAAATGACCCACATCCATTTTCAGCTAAAGTCAAAATGCATTACCTACGAAAACATTTTAAATATATGATTTTGAAAGCATGTAAATAGAATATTTTGCAATTTTCAAAAACATGTAAATGGAATATTTTGCGCATTTTTAAAACGTGTAAATGAAAAGCTTTACACTCTTTAAAAAAATTCGTAATTAAAACATTTTGAAATTTTTAAAACAAGTAAATGAAAAATTTTGCACTTTTTAAAAAATGTAAATTAAAAAGTTTGCACTCTTTAAAAAAATTCGCAATTAAAACATTTTAAATTTAAAAAAAAATGTAAATGAAAAGTTTTATACTTTTTAAAAACATGAAAACGGAACATTTTGCGCATTTCGAAAGCGTGTAAATGAAACATTTTGCAACAATTTTTAAAATCAAATAAAGGAAAAAATGTTGGACTTTTCAAAAACTCGTTATTAGCATTTTAAACATAATATATCTTTGTCGTTTTTTTTGACATAGCTCCTTTTGATTCTACCATAAATTGGATATATACCTTTTTGATTCTTCACTCACTATATGTCTACTCACAATACTCACGTTGAGCCCTATATATGTCTCTACAATTAAATTGTAAATTCAAAGGATTATAGGATTATAGGGAAATATCTGTTCTGTAGCCTGTGTCTGTAGTACTGCTGTAGTAAGAGTTCAAATCCGAAATCCAAATCCAAATCCAAATCCAAATCCAAGGTCTTACACTGCGACCACACAAAAATAGAAGATACATATGCTCCATATGTATATACCTACAGCATCCATAGGATGCTCCAGTGCTCTAGTCCTAGTCCTAGTCATGCTTTATAAGGTCATATATCCACCATAATAATACCTATACACTTATGAACAACCCACTCGTCCACTTTACAGATATTCCACGTTTCCTCCGTCATCCATCCGTGTGTGTGTGTTATTACACACTCAACCATCTCGAGAGTCGAGAGGCATAAGATCGACGCAAAATACATGCACACGCAGGAGGAATACGAAATTATAAAAAAAAGCCCATCAAACCAAAATAACATCTAACAAAATAATAATACATGAAAAAGTAGTCAAAAGGTTATTACACCTTCCAGTTTTTCTTACTTACCTCCTCCAAGAAAAGAAGAAGAAGAAGACGAACAAAAACTGAAGGAGCCGTTGTGGCGTTGTCACTGCGAGAGGCAGATGAAGCCGAAGCCGAAGCCGAGGCACAGAGAGAAACTTTATTATCATCTGTGGAATGAGAGATGCATGATGTTTGTGGGAAAAGGAACCAGCAGCACCATCAAAAACCAAAAGCCAAACCATAGTTAAGAAAAGGCTCTTTTTATTAAGACGAGATTTGGAGTTCGAGATGAGATCTGCCTTCTGTCTTGAATCTTGAGTCGCGTCATACATATAGCTATACATATAATAACAATACTCATATAATAGTTCCCGCTCACAAAAACCTGTTCGCACACTCACTTGGCCCGTCCACTGAGCCAAGCAAACTGACACATTTTTCATCTCCAGCCGACCGAATATTTTGCTTAAGCACATTCACTCTCAATCTCAAAAGTAAAAAGTGAGCAAGGCAGGAGGCTCAACGCTCATTCCATTGCTCACGCACACAAGACAGAAACTAACTAAAGACAGAATCATCAGATATGCATGGATAATGGACTGGAATCCCCAAGAACTCAAGACTGGGTTTGGGTGCTTCTGGGCTATGGATCCAAGTACTGATATTTGGTAAACGTACTACCAAAAAATAAGTTAACCAAGACCACGACCATGACAAAGACCATCAACCATCATGAATATATAGATATACGCAACTTCTTCTTCTTTTTTTGTAGGTCCTTCTTTCTTCGCATCCTCATCCACATGATGTTCATCAGTATTTTACATTGTAGAAGATCATCTCATCTCATAGCTTCTATTCGTCACCCTCATCAATTCATCCTTTTAGTCATAGTGCAATAATCTGCTGGCTGCTGGTACTGATGCTGCTGGAGTTCGTTAGCCAATATTTCTGCAGGCTCCCTCACCCCATATGTTCGACAGATAATCTCCCTAGTAGGAATTTACATAGCATGCCAATGCCTATACCAGTACCAGCACCTGGACCAGGACCAGTGCCGGTACCGGCACCGGTCCTCCCCAAAACCTTATAGATATGATCCCAATATACCAATTACGCAAAGTTGTTTCCATTTCGAAATGGAAACAGTGAACTCACTCACGACTCGACCGACCGACACTCGCCCTGGGTTCATTACAATTACGAGACTTGGACATATTTCGATAGATGCAATGTAAAGGATGCGGACTGGACGAAGAATGGACAATGGTGCAATCAGTATGCCAAGTCCAGTCCCAAACTCCCAAGGTACCTATATGTACATAATATGAAGAAAGTATGTAAAAAAAACTATATATCATGCTAAATTATGCCCCTGGAAAAAAATTATATGAATAATGCTTTTTTACGATTATCATTCTGTAATTTCCAACATTATTAAATTATATTGCAGGTATATTACACTGCATGTATAGCGGGAGGGAATGCCTACTGATATATACTCATATGAATATTATAATTATAATTATAGAGTGAAAAAATCATCATAAAATGATAGTATTAAATCCAATTATTTCAGTAATTTTAATGTATCTACAATCTACAGTCAGAACCAGGACCAGATCAAAAACCAGAGCCAGGACCAGGACGAGACAACCACAACTACTTCACCATGTATGTATCAATAACCAACGGTGCCACGAACAAGATGTTTCTGCAGATGCGTTTATATTCTCAGAGATTCCCAGAGAGCAGAAGAACATGATCAACTCGAGGGAGGCGTGAAAAGTAATAGCATCACATCATACATGTCTACATGTGTGTAGAAGATGGCAATAAAACACGAATTATTCGCATGTCAAAAGGAAGTTTATCGGCATCGGTAGATTTAATTGTACAGATATACCTGTATAGTTACTTTATCTATATAGGTAAGTCCTATACCAACATAGTTTGGGTTAGTTTTAGGGAGACAAATGGCAGTAAAAGTCTCCCTCTCCCCCATCATACAACATGAATAATTCAAATTTAGAGTTTGTATTTATTTATTTGAGAGAAAAATTTGAGAATTTACATTTCCAGCTTTCTCATAAAATTCTCAAACGGAGGCATTAGTTTTACCTTATGGGGCTGTCGAGTGAAATATATCCTATTATCCTATCAGCATACCCAACTGGCACTGGTCCACTGCTCGATTTCGATTTTATGACCATGAAAAAAAAATTGTAAAATGAGGGAATCAATGACATGGAGCTAATGGGACAGCCAAACTTTTTTTGTTTGATCCTGCGGAAAGAGACTGAGCACACATGAAAAGGTGAGCGAGACAGAAACAGAAGATGAAAGTATTGGAGAGATGCGGTTCCCATGAGGAGCTCAACTTTGTAGCAGAAAGCACACCCTAATTTCCAATTTCCAAGACCCTATGCTATACTATATAGTATAGATTGGAATTGGAAATTGGAATCCGAGATCGCAGAGTTGGACTCCCTTCTCATTTCTTCTCATTTTATGTCCATGGAGGACTTTTATAGGTAGGGAATGTTATATGTGGTCGTAAATGGTAAATCTGGTCTACACCGCACCGGTCCGGTATTATATATGTAATATTATGCTTTTATTCGTACAGTAATTGTGTCGTATAGTTGCATCGGTATCGGCATCGGTATCGGTTTCGGTTTCGGCATTGGTTTCGGTTTCGATTGAAAGTAAGATCAGAGCGCGAGCGAGATCGGGAATTGGGATCCTTATAGACAGAAGTTCGAAATCTGTAATAATTCCGGAGTGTGAGTTTCTTAGGCATATAGCGTAGAAATACTGCTATAGGTCTATATTGTGTCATAGTCTTGTAGCTTGTGTTTGTAGCAGTATAGTAGTAGTAGGAACATTTACATTATGTATATTTGTAAATAAATACTCTGAAGGATATTCTTATCCGCTGATGGTGGTAGTAATTACGCGAACCTACGTACATACCCCACCTAAGACCGAGACCGAACCATAGCCATATTATAAGCATCCCCCTAAAATGAAAAGACTAACAATTTGTGTGTTTAGGAATACATTCAAAATTCATTCTTGAACTCTATCAATATAATATCGGATTTTCACGATCACACATTTTATTATTGGACGGAGTGATGTTCTGTGTTCTATAGTAAAATAAAACTTGATATGTAATTACCGTATTTGGTGTAATAGTGGACCCGGTCCACTACTCAATTTCTGACCTCCCAGGCCCGTCCACTATTTCAGGTTCGTCTACTGTCTTATAATAGTGTGTTCAATAGACCCGTCCACTATTCAAACTACGACCTCCCAAACCCGTCCATTATTAAAGGCCCGTCTACTATTGCAGGAAATACGGTACCTACATGCTACTGAGATGGACTCCATATAGGACATACGCTGGAGGGGTACAGAGCTCCCGGGAGCCATTCCCCATGAAGAAATATATAACCAGTGAAGACTCAAAATGATCCATATCCATTTTTAGCTAAAAACAAAATGCATTATCTACAAATCAAATCAAATATCATGATCCTAGAAACATGGAAATAGAACATTTTGCACCTTTTGAAAACATGTAAATAGAACTGTTTATACCTTTTGAAAACATATAAATAGAGCATTTTGCACTTTTCAAAAGTTTGTATATAAAACATTTTGCACTTTTCAAAAGTATGTAAATAGAATGTTTTGCATTTTTTAAAACATGTAAATAGAAAGTTTTGCTCTTTGTAAAAGCATGTTAATAGAACCTTTTGCACTTTTCAAAACATGGAATTAGAACATTTTATACTTTTCAAAAGTATGTAAATAGAATGTTTTACATTTTTTAAAACATGTAAATAGAAAGTTTTGCTCTTTGTAAAATCATTTTAATAGAATCTTTTTTTTTGCACTTTTAAATACATGGAAATCGAATATATTTCACTTTTTCGAAAACTCGCAGTTAAAATTGTAAGCATCTATCTCATTTAGTGTTTTTTTTTACATAGCTCATTTTAATTCTAGCCCTAGCTTCAATTGGATATGGGCCATTTTGATTCTTCCTTCACGTTGTACATAGTCCAATAGTACTACGAATGGAGGAGATCCATACTCCAGACTCCATAATCCAGACGGTGGAATTGAACAACCTTATACCTAATCAGGCTATTCATTTACTCAATGAAATGAATCAACAATCAACACACTGCAGCACTGGGGAGAAACCAAAGATCTCGTGAGTCTTCTCGCCTTTTTGCCTCCCCAAAGAATTTCCAGATCATCTCACGACTCCGACTCCTTTCCTCCTATTTCACTACCAAGGCAAAGGGAAGAAGGAACCCGCTCTTTTCTTCTTACATTTTACATGCTCCACATTTCCCCTCTGTCCGTCCACGTCTCTCCAGCACTTTTTCTGTACAACCTGTAGATTACATAAGTAGGTATAGGGAGGTATGTAGCTCCGTCTCAGCCTCACCTTTTAATACTTGACTACTAACTAAACAGACAAACTCTCGGAGGATGCGAGGATCCAATCCAATGAATTGACGGACGTGTCGAGAGTCGAGAGCGTGGAAAGGGACACAGGACCATAGGAATACGAATACGAGCCAAACCCCAAGACCAAGACCAAGACCAAGACCAAAAAGTAACAAGCCCGCATATTTCCATTTCAAATTTCAATGCTTCAATATTTATTTCCATTTCTCACGACATCCTCTCAACAAAGAAACAAACAAGGTGGGTTAATTTTCGAATTCAAGCCATCACCTCATCAAATACAGTAAATCTCCGAGTGTATATGTTTTTTTAAATCCATATGATTTCATCCCTGAGTCGATGCTATATGCTGCTATAGGTATGAATGAAGCACTTGCTTCTTTTTTGGGGGACTAAAAGACGAGAGTCGGAGCCGAGAAGGTAGCCAGACCAAATACATAGCTAACCATGAGAATGTGTAATAAGTTTGCATTGTTTCCTTTCTCGTTCTTGGTTCTTGTCAGTCAGACCTCACATAGGACAATCAGTGTCAAGTTTAGTTAGAGCCTCAGATGTACTTTCCTGAGAGGTTTGTGTGAAAAATGACAATTATTATTGCACCCTGCGCCCTGAGATGCCAAGAAGAGAAGTTACAAGTTACATAGAAGAGGCAGGCAAATGAGCGAAAGAACCGGAAGGCGATGGAAAAAGTGACATTTTTATGAATATATTCACATAATTACATATACCTTGTACAAGGTAACTTTATGCAGGTAGGTAGGTGCGGTAGTACAGGACTGTTCACTCCTCAATTCCACTTTTTTTTAACTCCTTGTAAATTATTCGCTATATAGCAGTACCATAGCAGTATTATACAGTACCAGAACCAGAACCGCACCAGCGTCATTAATAAGTACACATACCTAACCTTTAACATTAAACACACGAGTTTTGTCTATTTATATTTCTATATATACTCCTCTTAACTCGTGATGTTTGACTTGTGATTTTTTTTAGATATGCGTTTGTACCTACCTACAGATATACCCCTTCAAGTTCTGTACAATTCAAAGAATTAAATATTAAGGCTGAACGACACAGACCGACACTTTAACTTGACATTCAGAATTTCAAGCCTGTACTCATAAAAGTGCAGCATTTTGAAGCCCCCAGACCCATACCCAGAGACATATGACCAACCACTCATTACCACTACAGATATCTAATGTAGGTAATTACATACCTGGCCTGGGCCCTGTATAGGCACTCTTGTTTGCTGTTTGCTTGTCCATTATAAAAGTTTGCGTAGCACGTTGCGTTATCTATGTATAGGCTACGTGGGAAGTTGTCAATTAAAACACTAAATAAGACTTTTGACTTGTCTGGCTTACTTAGTAGGGAGGTAGGTACTTTCGTTCGTACAGCCACCATCAACAATTGAATACATTTTCACAACAACGACTTTTTGGGCCGTCGTTTCCACATGCGATCGTGAGCTTAAATTAGAATTAGATAGACGAAAGCCAAGAGGCTGGAATACAGGTATGTATGCAATTTAATAAGTGTACTCTACATGCGGATGTATAATTAAACTGTCATAGGAAGCTAGGAAGCCTTGCGCTAGACGCTTACCACACAGCGGAGCGCTTGACAGTCATCATGAAACGTGTTAATTCCAAAATTTCTGGATGAAATTTCAAGTACGAAAACCTGTGGTTTGACACCGGACACCGGAGATCGCAGGAATAAAATAGCAGTTAAAAATCACTACTTATGCAAATGTATGAAACTTGTAAGTCAGTTGGAGTTGGAATGGAAAACTCGAGCGAATTTGATTCTATTTGCAATTATTTAATTACTTAATAATCAGGACCAGAGAGGCACAACAATGTTAAAGTCTTCAAAGTATTCAACACATTTATTTCGAATATCAGTATGCGATGTGTTAGACTTTGGTCCTCGCCTCGTCATTATTCGAGTCAAAAATTGTGTACTCCCCAATAATGTTTTATTTAATACCATGTGTATAGGCACTGGGTAGTAGTAGGAACGGAGGTCTACTCCACTCTGTTGAAACTAATGTTATGCAAGTATATATAGGACTAACAAAATAATTGAAGCCAAACAAGAATCTAGCCAAAGCAAACGGAAACAGCTTCCTCCTATTTTCCTCGATCTTCCCTTAGGATATACAGGCTACTTTTTACATGCAACTACATACCTTTCCACATCTCAATCCAAACATAACATAGGAACCAACCAGTATCCAAAACCAAAACCAGCCAGTTAGGCTCTCAAACTTTAAGTCAATGCTAAATCTAACTAGTAAGGCCAGGGTATCTATAGGTAGGTACATGTTATGAAGTACATGACAGGAATAGGATGACTATACGGTCGGTGTCGGTGTCGGCATCGGTGTCGGTGACTAGTGAGCAGAAAAGAGCCTTCAAGGAATGTCACGGAAAGTCTCAACGGTCAACTCCCTTCTACTTGGAGTCTTTTCAGTCTTCAGTGGGAGTGGGTATGTAGTATAGGAACTTATACAGAGCTAAAGTAACGCAAAGAAAATACAGTCATCAAGTCTCCGAAACCGAAACCGGAGACATAGGCGAGGCTATGTCATATCGTCTGTGAAGAACCAAAATGACCCATATCCATGTTTAGCTAAAATTAATATCAGCTATCTACAAAAATATTCAAATATGTCTTCAGAGCATTTAAATAGAATATTTTGCACTTTTCAAAAATATATACAAATACAACATTTTACACCTTTCCAAAAACATGGAATTAGAACATTTTGCACCTTTTCAAAAACATGGAATTAGAACATTTTGCACCTTTTCAAAAACATGGAATTAGAAAATTTTGAACCTTTTCAAAAACATGTAAATAGGACATTTTACGTTTTTCAAAAACCCCTAATTAACATTTTACGCATGTTTTTCATTTTGGTTTTATAACATAGATCATTTTGATTGTAGCTTAAATTAGATATGGGCCATTTTGGTTCTTCACAGACAATATGGCGTATTATCTCTCAAATAAATTGTAACAATTTACAAGTCCCAAAAATACATAGTAAAAAGTACGGAGTCAAAATCATAAAATAATTACTCTAATCTACTTTTATCCCAGACTCACTCACTAGTCAGTTTCAGCTCCAAGTCTCCTCAATAAAATAATTCAAGATAAAAAATTTAGTGGGAGTATAGATGTAAGATTGAAAATAATGTACTATTTGCCTAGCCTCACAAAACCATATTTAAGCACGTTAAAAAAAACTGATGTGCTCTAATTCTGCATTGAGATATTGAGATATTCTCCTACTTATACAAAGACAAACCCGCAGCCTGACCTGCTTTTAATGTATCTGTATTTAGTATTTTTGAACTCTCTTTTATAATCTGTATCTTTTTCTGATATGGCACTGCAGATACTCAAATTATTTTATATACGTGATCATATATTAATCACTGATAGCATATTGTTTGCCTCTGCCCTGCAAAAGTACACAAACAAACTGCGTTCATTGAGCAACTCAATAAACTATAATGCCAGCGCCAGCCAATTGAGCTAATTCAATGCAGTGATATGATATAATAATGTGTATGGGTACTGGTCCTGGTACTGGTGCCTGCGACAACCACAACGACAACGTACTTAAGCCACCGTGGATTTGTTGTGTATCGTAAAATCGTAATCTAATGAGGTTGATATGAATGAGACTGACCATAGGCTTTTGGCTCCAAAATTATAGTAATACAAATATGAGAAATAGATATAGGTACCACTCACAAATATTGACTGTTAATTTTGGCAAAGGACGGACTCACTGACGAATGACTGATACTGACAATGCAACTAGAAATACATCTTGTCAGCAGCGTTGACAAAATATTTTTTTAGCGCGCCATATGAGTGTATTTAAGTACAGAGGAATTCTCTGATAGTGAAAAAGAAGCTATCTATTTTAGAACTACTGACACACTAACTACTAATAGTAAGTAAAAAGGGAATGTAGTGTAAACAGAAACAGAGTTGAGAGCATAGTAATCTCCTCAAGATTCAAAGGCTTGCGCTTGAAGGATTTTACAAATTAGGTTAACGCACAAAATTATAGTGATCATCTTTGTTAACTTCAAACGCTGGACCTGTGGGCTGAGATTTGCGCTACTATATTGCTA
This sequence comes from Dicyrtomina minuta, assembly GCA_949802685.1. Classification (NCBI taxonomy): domain Eukaryota; kingdom Metazoa; phylum Arthropoda; class Collembola; order Symphypleona; family Dicyrtomidae; genus Dicyrtomina; species Dicyrtomina minuta. The sequence goes on along the minus strand of OX461809.1, from coordinate 10,269,384 downwards.
CTGCTATGGACAGTCTTTATTAGTCAGGTACATTTAAGGGTCATTCTACTTTACTTTTACGTGCAAATGGAGGATCGAAAAGGAAAAATTTAACTAACTAGTAAGGTAATTGCACATATAATTTACATATAGTACTCTCTGTCTATAGGTTATACAGTTATATAGCATCAACTGAAAAATGTCAACTAGGCACCTTATTTCAGTTGATATGATCGATATATTGTGGAGAGTCTCTGTCATAACGGTTAACGATTCTTTGAAACTCGTAACGGAATATGTCTGGTGGTCTGGTCCTGGTCTGGCCTGGCTGTGGTTACGGGGTACGTATCCTATCTTTTACAGTAGAGAGTATAGAGAGTAGAGAGCATTCGGTGGGATTTTTAGTACGTATAAAGCGAAATAGTGAAGTAATGAAATATGCAATACATCGTCTGTGAAGAACCAAAATGACCCGTATTCAATTTAAGCTAGAATCAAAATGAGCTATGTCATAGAAACAAAATGGGAAACATGCGTAGAATGTTAAGTAAGTGTTTTTGAAAAGCGTAAAATGTTTTATTTTCATGATTTTCCAAGATGTAAAAAGTTCTATTTACATGTTTTTGAAAAGGTGCAAAATGTTCAAATTCCATGTTTTTGAAAAGGTGCAAAATGTTCTAATTCCATGTTTTTGAAAAGGTGCAAAATGTTCTAATTCCATGTTTTTGAAAAGGTGCAAAATGTTTTAATTCCATGTGTTTGAAAAGTGTAAAATGTTCTAATTCCATATTCTTTTGAAAAGTGCATAATGTTCTATTTAAGTAAAAGCTCTCAAGAAATGTTTGAATATTTCTGTAGATAGTGGATATTGTTTTCAGCTAAAAATGGATATGGGTCATTTTGGTTCTTCGCAGACGATAAATATGTTCATTACCCGCATAAAATTTTAGTGTGAGAAAATATGGCAAAACAAATCGTGCTTACTACACTACCCGGGGATCCCGCGGGGATCCTGGAAATTCAGAAAAGTGGTACGAAATTCGTTCTTCACAACCGGTTTTCCCTTATATCCGGTAAATTTTAGCATTGTTAAAAGTTAGTTGGCTAACCACATTTTTAAAGTTCTAATTAGTGGTTTTTCCTTATAAATGATTTATTTGGTACCTATGCCTATAATAGAGGCTGGGTGTGAGATCATCTATTTTCATTAGGCCATCTATGATGATATGATATGAGGCCAGAGACATGCACTATACGCTTGACACAGGAACACAAAATTACTAATTAACTAGTGCAAACAGTTATAAAATTTTGCTCAAGTTTATATGTGCACGTATTATCGAGTTTGAAACACAGGTCATACAGGTCGTAAGTCACCACTCTTAATCGAAATGCTTTGTTAACAATGTTCTCAATGTCCAGACGCTGTAAAATACGTCATGCGAGTTAAAAAAACGGATCGCATAGCCGAGGCAGTAAAAGTTGTAATTTATTCATTAAGCTGCGCTTAAATTCAACAGAATATAAGACCAAGTTTTTATGATGCTAAAAAAATCAAGGCTTTAATTTCCTAAAATTCGAACTACACTAAATCATAGTTTCTGAAACTCAGTTTTGTATATAGTTTTTTTTCAAAATATTAAAATAGCATTGTTTTTTGAATGCTTGTAGTTAGAATTTGCACTTTTAAACATTTAAACAGAATATTTTGCATGTTTCAAAAACATGTAAATAGAATATTTTGCACGTTTCAAAAACATGTAAATAGAATATTTTGCACCTTTTAAAAAGTCTTATCAATATTTTACGCAATATATTCATAATATTCATTCTTAAAGGATTTTTCAGCATTAGCTCCTTTTAAATCTAGCGGAAAATAGATATGGATCATTTTATATCTACAGTGTTTTGGTACTGCAAAAACATTTAGTCAAGTTTGATTACATTTTTTGCAATTTTTGGAATTAGTAAATCTTGCTAGTTTTCGCTTTCTTAAATTTGAAAGTTGTATATTTACAATGAGTCAATGTAATAACAAGTAATACTACTTAACTTACCGTATTTCCTGCATTAATGGATCCCGTCTACTATTCAAATTCCGTACTCTGAACCCAAAAGTCGTACTTAAACTACAAAACGTACGTTTATCTATAATATGTTGTTATTTCGTTACAATAATATGCTTAAATAATTATTTTAACTACTAAGCATTTTTATATCCTTTATATTCAAATTTTTTACTTAAGTATTTTATATAAGAATTCAGCATCTTTAGTTGAATATTTTTAGTCACATAGGATAGGAGTGATAGTAATAGTTGTAGAGTTACATTACATACATTTCCGCATGTGAAAGTACCACAACACTAACATGATTATTATCTTTGATTTTCAAGAATAAATAGATGTTTCCAGCTCCTAGTTCCCTCTTGTATTTGTTTTTAAATTACAATTTGAATTTGTATTTTCGACGGTTGTAGTACATATTCCCCCCTGGGCATTTCTCCCCGGACATTTTCCCCGAACATTCCCAAAGGACATTATACCGCCGCAAATTTTCCGCCTTGCAGTAACCCAGGATATTTTCCCTCCTAAATTATTAAACTTAAACTACTGCTATATTTCGATGTCGTGTAAAGGTAAGTATTCTCAGAAAATAATGCAAATGTTGTGAGCTAAAGGACGTACACGTTTTTAAGCATTTTTTCATAATTAGCTTACTATCAATAAATGGACGCTCTACGTAGAAACACTTCTGAATAAAAAAAAGATACTTTTAGAAAAAAATCAATTTTGAAATAATATCATATTTCGTGGGCGAAGGATCAAATCCGTTAACTTCTACTTTTCGCTGAAAGCAAATCCGCTATCTTCCATTTTTCCTTATAAGCAAGTATCTTCCACTTTTGATTTAAATAAGCGTTTTTGCTCACTAATTCATAATAACATGCTTATTTTAAAACGCTAAACGTTCTAACTATAGTATATGGCTTCAACCACTGCAAATGGTTCTAACTACATGATCTTAAAACGCAAACTTCTCTAACCTCATCATTTAAACAAATTAAGGATCCACTAAATACAACATTTCAGTCGCAAACTTTTCTAACCACATGGTAAGTTGCAAACTGATGTAACTACATGATTTTAAGAAATACAAAATGTTCTAACTACATAATAATAAGTTGCGAGCTAATCTATGTGATTTTAAAAATTGCAGAATTCTCTAAATACATGGTTTTGAAAAGTGAAAAATGCTATTATTACGTACTTATGTAACCTAACCTAACCTAAACGTATTTAGAGGGTTTTGCCCTTATAAAATTATGTATTTAGAACATTTTCAAATTTTGAAAACTTTCAATTAAAGCATTGCACTTTTTAAAATCATCTAGTTAGAACAGTTTAAAACTTTAAAACATTTTGAAATTATTAAAACCATGTAGTTAGAGCAATTTGCGTTTTGAAATCATGTAGTTAGAACCATTTGCAGTGGTTGAAGCCCTAGAGTTAGAACGTTTTGCGTTTTAAAATATGCAATTACAGCAATCTGCACTTTTCATAAGCATGTTATTATGAATTTGTGAGCTAAAACGCTTATTTAAATCAAAAGTGGAAGATAGCGGATTTGCTTTTAAGGAAAAGTGGAAGTTAACGGATTTGATCCTTCGCCCACGATTTGTTTTTTGAGAGCGCGTTGAAATCGGCCCAGTATGTCAAAAGTGTAGTAAATTATGTATATAATATATAGGTCTAACCAATTCTCTGTAAAGAAACACTCCGTCATTTTATTGATTACTACCTATTCATTTCTACCTATTTACATAATTTGGAACCTTTTTAGTGTTTTTAGTGATATGATTTTGATACTGAGTGGAAATTGTCCTCGCTATAATTTGGGGGGAAAATGTCCTGAAACCTTTTAAGTAGATAAATAAAGTACTATTAGACGATAATTTCAACTTGTCTTAAAGCAAAGAAGTAAGCAGAGAAATAACTGGCCAGAATTTTAGAGCGCAGGACGTTATTTTTAAATTGAAAGTCACTGAAACGAAAAGTATGCACATACATATTATTTAATTCCAATGCATGCGCATTGAAAGGGACAAAAGCTCTCTGTCCAGGAATCCTCATAGTATGCATAATGAATATACTTGGAGCTCATATTTTTTTCGCCCAAAAACGACCCCATGGTCAAAAATGAGCCTGCGGCCAGGAGTGGGCCTCATGCCAAAAATTTCCCCATGAACAAACATGACCCATTTGCCAAATATTTATAAAAACATGTTTTCAAAAAACAAAACAAGGTTTCATAAAATACAATCAATTTACATTTAATTCTACATTTTATTATTTTTAAGGAGCTTGAAAATGATGTACAGACACATCCGACTATAAGGGACGCCGCGGGACCTGCGAAAACTGTCTCCTATATCCGGTTTCCCTGTAACAGTTTAAGGGTTTACCATTGTAAATTAACAACCCAAATAATTCGTATGTACACAATTGTTATGTTTGTTGTTAGCTAAAACAAAGTCAATATTTTTGCAGCTTTGTCCATTAGATACAAAATGTAAGATAATGTTGATCCTTAGATAAAAAAGAGCAGTCCTCCAGCTGAAATACAGAAACATTCCACTACTTCCGCCATGCCTTTTGCTTTGTATTTTCATTAGTTTTCTTAAAAATCCCTTAAAAATGGCCTAAAAATCCAAAAATTGGTCTAAAATTCGTTCCTTACAAACAAATTACCCCTTACATCGATTTCATTAAATCCGGATAATTTTAGAATGGCTGGCCAACCAAAACATTTTAAATTTGTCCCTTTCAGCAGGATTCCCCTTCAATGCGGGTCCCTTATAGACGGATTTGTCTGTATCGTCACAAGATGCTGGTAGGGTAAAGGTATGTATGGGTAGAAATGAAGTAGTATTGGTAGTCCAGTAGATTTATTTCTGTAAATTACCAATCTGTAATAAAACAAAAATTAGCAATTCTTGCATTGCACTGGTCATGCTTGTCAAAACCACGTATAATTTAATGTATCTTCAATAAAACCAAACAATTTTTATTCTGTTTATTTTTATAATCTGTAATATGTTTCCAATGTCATTGTGTATTAAATTCAAGCCTTATCCTAAGGATTCTGAAAATTTCAATTGAAGATGGTAGAATTGCCTTCCAGTATTCCAGTATTTACAAGTGCACTAGAACTAAAACTATAGATAATTCAAGTCCAGGCCCGGAATAAAGATGCAGTTCCTTATAATAAAATACTTTTGCTTCCTCAAAAAATAAAACAGAATATCCGAGATAAAGGGAATGGAGAAGGTAGAAGATTAGCATTTGGGTAAGGATTGATAGTTATAAGGTCTTGGTCGTGGAAACATGAAACTTAAAGGATGAGCCCAAGCCATATAACGACCACCGTACATTTTCCCCATGTAAGGAGGCCATTCGCATTTGGGCTTTGGACACACAGGCTCATCAAAACAACCACATTTGACGTCACTGTACTTCATTCTCTGATCTTCATTGTAACGACGCCAGTCTCGGTTGTACCCGTATCTTGTGGGGCAACTGCAATAAAATGCATTAATTTATTTCATTTTACAGTCAAAAGTCAATTAATCAACATCAAAAGATATGAAAATATTTACGAATAAAACAATCTGCTTATCAAAATAAAATTGATTTTTTTTGTTCATATTTTGAAATAAATTAGAAATACAATATATACAGGTTTCGATAAATAATTATTAATTACTTTTCTTCTTGACACGGCAAATCCCATGTGCAGCATACTTGAGGGCCCATTAACCCACGTACTTTATTACATTTGTACCGTTCGTCATTTGGGCCAGGCTGGAGGCGACAACAAATATTTTGCGGAGTGACGTAATCTCCTACGAAATCCCCCCAACCTTTCTGAATACAAGGATCTCGAAACCAGGGCTGTTCCTCATAGCACTGTATGCACTGAATAGGGCAGTTCTTACTCCAATACTTTTTGTATCTGTCACAACATGATTCCATGGGACATTGTCGTTGACATCTTGGGAGCACGAAGTCATTCGGATCACATGATATTGCTTTTCCACAGCCTTTCCCCTTTTGAGTCCGGAGGGATGGCTCGTATAAACGGCGGACTTCCTTTACAGATATCCCTCCAGTACGACATGTTTTACAGCCACATGACATGTTGGCGTATCGAATTTAAAGTCCTTTTTTTTTGTTTTTATTTTGTGGTTCCCTTGAACAATATTTAAATTACAACAAATTTTGATCCGCTGGCCTGGCTCTCCTACTCCTACCCAACGCTACCCTGTTCTAAACTAAAAACAGACCAAGGTTAAGCATATTTCACGACAACTAAACCCGTGAAAACCGAAAAAACACGAGGATGCAATTCACTGTATGATCGTACAGCCCAGAATTAACCCTTTATCGTTTTGCATGTTCTCTTAACGCCCAGAAATAATCACCACTAAAACCAAAACAATGTATAATTTGCCTGAAATGTTTTTAATACATCCAAACGGAACAAATAAGTTCCTGCACCAAGTCACTACATGGAATCATGGAACGAAGGTAATACATTTTTGAATTAAGAGGAAATTTAGAGATTTTAAGAGGTCATACGAAACGGTAACCAGGGGATTATTTTTGGAGATGAGGATAACGTGAACTGCATCCTCGCGCTTTTCCGGTTTTCCCGAGTTTAGTTATTGTGCGTTTCCCTGTTAAGATCTTAAAGATTTGACACCCAGGGTTTCAAGCTGATTCGACAAGTTAGTTATTAAATCATACCTTTCTCATTTCTCACCAGTGCATTGAGCATTTATCAACGTTACAAAAACGATTTGAAAAATGACCCAATTGACCCAAAAGTGTACTACTTATACAGGATTGGGATAAAAGGTGAACTTTTACTTTAAGCATTTCCTGCAGAACCTGGATGTTTGCTACGTTTGCAGAAGGATTCTACTTTTTAGTATCTAAAAAATTTTTAAGTTTAGAAACAAAAATTATAATGTAAAGTCGAAAAACAAAAAATATTAAACTTCAGACTCAGCAAATTAAAGTTAAAAATAAGATTCAACCTTGGCAACAGCAACATCTCCATACACAATTAATTTGATCCACATTCGCAGCCGCAGCCAAAAGCAAAAAAGCAATGCAATGTAGCAGTGGCTACTAGTTGGCGTGAAAAATAATGTATACTCCTGACTCCAGTGTTGTGGCGGTTCAATACCACTGGACCGCTCTGTCGTACTTGCTTTTATTGAATATATTTATTGTTATCGTTGGAAATTTAGATTATGCAATGTAGACTGTAGTGTAAGTGGCTTTTAAATATTAACGTTTCATTTCTATTTTTTAATCTGAATTTGGCTTTCCTCAAAATCGCATCCAGTTTAGATTTAAATGCCGCGTGCTCTACGGAGCAACAAGCAAAGGCAACAATAAATACATATTGAACGCAGATAAGAATGATGATGTGCATAGTAAATCAACTGGCATTTTCTTCGAAAAATAAAGTAATGCAGTTAACACCTCAATGAAGCTCAATGTCAAAGATTTTATACTACTAATAACATTCTATACTAACGTATGGATCGTCCATAAATGACATCATCGAACTATCCCAAATTTTTAGGACTCTATTACCCGATTGTCATCATCATCTTAACCATTTCATAAATGGCTATCTTTAACATTGGATGTAACCAGTCCCAGTTACAAAAAGGTCCCATAATAAAAATAATACAGTTTCTAGCTGAATAAACAGCGGGCTTGGTGACCTTTGACCTTGATGATCTCGAATCCCGTAAGTAAAATCTAAAAAAAAAATTTTGAACTGCGCGCATATTTTCGATGATAACTAAATTAATTTCGAAAACTAATTAAAAACTAATAATAAAACTAATTAAATTCGATGGTAACATAAAGAGATGATAACTTGATAACTACTGCATTTCCTTTTTTTTGAAGGGAAAAAAGAACCCCCTCAACTTTTTATTGTTTTCATAGTAATGAGAGAAAAAAATATGCCCCTAAATGTTTTCGAGTTTGACACCCCCTGGAAAATTTATGGTTTCCCTGTATGGTTTCCAGATGCGATAACTAAGCCATACTACCACTTGTTACTATTGACCTGTTACCGGGATCAATCTACGGGTCAGAGACCGTGATAATTGATGTGAGTTCGGATCCTAATGAACCTCAAATTAAATACTAAAATGAACAGTAGTAATTTTTATCGCAGCAGCGTGCTCCATTTCTTATGATCCCTTAGTCTTTAAGTGCCCCAGATGAACTCACAGAGTGAATAAAAGATAATTAGGCATTAGGGAAATAATAAATACTTGACAGTTTTTAAGTTAATTATGTAATTTTAATCATAATTAAAAGGAATTAAGTACTGCAGTAACATATACAAGTTCAGAGCGTAACAGTTTACCAAAGACATGCAACTTTTAATTTTTTTCTTCTTACAGATTCAACAAAGCCAAGATAGATTAAATCATCAATATAATCAACTAAATGTATCTCTACATTAAGCCAAGGATCTATTATTACATAACATATTGGAAAGTAACCAATGTAGTGTAATGAATTATACTAATTATTGTTGCTTACATAAAATTTGGCACCTAATACTATGTACCTTTCATATTGTCACCAACATAGATTTATAAGAAAAATAAAAGAATCAGAAATACCTAACTTACATATATATAAATGCTCCACAAAAATCATTCGTTTTTCTAATTGCAGAACTACATAAGTGGTTTTATTGAGAAAAAAAATATAGCTCTACCAATAGTACCAATACAAAACAAACCCTATCTGTATGAGAATGAGAGCTAACAATATATTCAAGCGCTATCTACAAGTAAACTAACAATTTTTACTACTTTTTTGGTATTCAAAATTGAACCTTCCTAATCTATGACAATAATGACAAGAAGCCACGATACCAAGTTTACGTTTTGGCGCCAAGCGCAAGAAAATAGCACTACTTCGATTTATTTTTTAAATTGACAAATAGAATCACTGTCGCAGCATATGTTAAAGAGTTATTGTTAATTACAAATTTATTTTCAATCCGGCAAATAGCCATCACTTCGCAACGCCTACAACTGCTGGCCGAATGACTCGATCATGCAGTTTATATCCTAGCTTTGATACGAAAATAATCGTTCCAGATTCCTTCCCTTCTTCCTCCTATAGTTGAAAAAAACGAACAAAATATTAACATATTATGCTTATACCTGAAATAGTGAATAAGCAGAATTATATCTTTCGGCAACTGGTAAAAGACAATACAAGTAAGAAAATGGATTACAAAGAAAAGAAAACATGGACCACTTACTTTCTGCATTACGGCTTCATGCTCATTAGGGTTAAATTTCTCGTTCATTGGATTTACTTGAGTTAAACCGTGCGATTTGAATACCTGCACAGGTAAATACCATACAAGCGATGATGAATTACACAACAATTGGAAATACATTGAGAAGTAACCATAACTTATACTATGTAAGTTAAAAAAGAATAATATCAATTTATATTTAGTTCAATTAAAAATTACTGTTTACCTGCAATAGTCTAGCCTCCGTCATAGTTAAACCCTCGTAAAGCTCTTTCAAGGGTTTGGAAGTTGCTAATTGATCTTTGGGAACACTGCTTATAGCCATTTGTAGAATATCTTCGATCTAAACATAAAATTCAGTAAAAATAAACAAAACAGTGCATTACAAAAAATTAAAGGCTTTAAGTGATCGATAATATCTAATGATGCGAAAACGAGCACGTCAAACTACATAATTCTTACGAACATACAGAATATGGTAAGGAAAGATTTGAATGGTTTTGGTTTAAAAAAGTACAGAGAATTTAAAACATTAATTCACTGGATACTGGTACAACAATTGCATTCCATCAATTGAAACTTGCCCATGGGAAAGTTTCTTGCAAGCAATATTTTCAGAATTTTACAAAATTACTTTCTAATTATATTTCCTCTTTTGTAGAATTTTTGGAAAAACAATGTATTATATTATGATTGTGGGTAACTCAAAGTGGTCCACGAGCAATTAGCATAATAATTCCTACCTATTACTGTGCATAATTTAGAAGGGCTTTGAAATATTTGACCAATCAGAAATGCGATACATCATTTTGAAGCTGTTTAAAAATTAAAAATAAATAATTCATTCAAAATTAAATTTTTTTTTGCTTCGTTTTTTAAAGAGAAAAATCTGTCTTTCAAACTTATTCAAAAAAGAGCTTCCATTTTTGGATAATTAGATACTACTGCAAATTCGAATGATGTATAAGCTTTGTATACATATTTACGGGAGTTACATTTTAGATTTGGCGAGAAATTCAAATACAATAATTTTTTAAAACTACAAACTCAACGCCGTTACGGCTACCATCAAATGGCGACAAACTAAATAAAAATATGGAAATTTCCTGAAATTCTACAACTTTAAATGCCCTTCTTGCTCCAAATATCAAGAGTAAAACGCCTATAATCGTAAACCAATGATTTGAAAAATACCTTACATAACCACAACAATTAAAGAGGGTAAAAAGGTAAAACACTAGTGAGTTTGAATTAATTTGCACTAACGTCAGTGAGATCTTTGCACAAGCTTTGAGTAGCGTAAAGTTTTGAATCTTTTATTTGCTTATTCATTCGTGTTCTTAAATTTTCCATGTCTGCTAACGCGAGTAAATATTTATCCTGTAATAACAACAAAAACACAATCAATACACAAATACACTCTGGACAATAATTTTTAGCTATAATACTTATACGTTCTCTCCTTGTCTCTCATCCCTTGACAATATACTGGTGTAACAGGGTTACTCGGTGTAGAAACTGTAGAATCTAGAATAGGGTGGGAATTTACCCTAGAACGTTGACCTTTTTTCTCGGGTTCCATTGGTGCTACTTACTAGTTAGACCATATGATCAAAGGGTGTTTTAAATCATGACCAATGCTTGTGAGTGTGTGTTCCTGCCAAATGAGAGCTTTTATCTGTTGCGTCAGAACATATTTATCATTGAAAAGGAAATCCGTGAAGTTCGTTTGAGAGACACGTTTTTCAATTTTTAAATAATAAAATGAGAACTTGGGTCAATCTAAATCAAAGTGTACTAACTACCTAGTTAAATAATATCTCAAAATAATTATGTTGCTGAAGTAATCATACTAAGAGGGAAGAAACCCACCAAAGCGTAGTGCGTTTAACATTCTGAGATACAGAATTTTTAAAATATCAGATTTCGAGACCAAGACTTTGAAAGGTGAAAGGTCTCAAATATTGTTTTCAGACTCGAGGCTTAAGATCGCTTCATTGTAAGCTAGTACACAGTGCATGCATTATTCCTATAGGATTTTGCTTTTCCATACATTCTTGGCTGTTAAAATGTATAAAACAACAATAACAATGCAATTATAGGACTTCGTAATTCGAAATTCTAATCTCGAACAACTAGTAGTGCACACAATAATTTTGAAATATATTGTAATGGCGTATTGAAAACTTTAGCTATCAAAACTATGGTATTATTAGACGCTAGTCTCGACTTTGATATACTCAAATTTTGATGTTTTAGACGCGAAGACATTAGCATTCGAAACCTCCTCGATATTCTCGAATTTCGAGAATCCAATATTTTCGGGCTTTATTTATGTTACGTTATTTACGGGGGTACATGAAATATGACATATGACAATTAATAACTAAGAGATAAGGGTTAAAAAAACGAATAAATAGCCGCCGGCTGATTAGAATATTTTTGTAGGAGTAATTTTAAAAACTAAAAATTTTCAAAATGTAATTGTTGCAAGCTCCCCTCAAAAATATTGTAGAAATTCACAAAGTTTACTTTTGAATTCAATACACGATATAAATGAGGCCATTCTATGGGGTGGGTGGGTTCATAGCTGTGAAAATGACTTGGGATGACATGTGGGTGGGACGGTCTTGGAAAAGGGAAAATTTGGGTGACATCATTGATGGACCATGCCCAACATATATAGTGAATTTTTGTAGACCTTTTTATTGATATATGTATGCCATATTATGTAATTAATTGTATAGCAAGCCAACAAGCTTCATTGTGATGAAATACGAACCTCGAATTCACGGGCTTTAGCTCTGAGTGCAGCTGCTTCACTAACAGCTTTAGATAACTCTGCTCGAAGCTGAGTTTCAATTTCGGATGCTCCTTCTACGGGTTTGACTGTGTCTCCATGTTCATTTTTTTGATTTCCCGAACTAGTCTCAACTTGAGCAGTTTTGGAAGTGCTGTAACTAATAAAACTATATGATGGCCACACAGACACACTTTGAAAATCCACAGATATCCTCTGAGACGCTGGCAATATCCAACTTGAACTACGAATATAACCCAACTGAGAAGTCACTGATGATGATGATCTGCCTAACATTACCAACCGACTGGCACTGACGCGAATTTGATTCATCATCGTTGCTAACAGTAAAGCCCAAGCAAGTTTTTAGAATTTGTTCAACGTAAACTTTAAAAAATTCCCTTCTCGAAGTCAAAGTTAAACTTAAAATCGGTATGGCCAATTTTGAATCCCAGTTTCTAATTCCAACTTGTGACGAAAACGAAATAGATCTAAAAGCAAGAAACAGAAACAAAACAGTCAGTCAACAGGCAGTGAACAAAATTTAGATTTAAATACTTTAGTGTTTCAAATACGATTGAAAAGTGACTTCTTCATCAACTTTGTTGCTAGATTCTCATAAATAACTAACTAGGCCCATCCGCCCATCAGTTCCTTGATTGGCCCATTCACCATTTGTTTGAAATGAAAGTAAATACCGTGTATTGTAAAGCTAATTCCTTTGAATTTAAAGTAAAAAATGCAGGTATTTAAATCTAAATATTAACTATTTACTTTTGATGATTGCTCTCACTGAGAACTTCTCTGACTGATATTACTATAAATGTCAAATACGCCATTAAATTTTTAATTAGTAATATTCGATGCTATAAAATATAACCGCCAATTACCTGAATCAGAAAACTAATAATGTTCACTATTAGCCCAGAATTAATTATTACAACACTCTTATTACCTGTTTGTTATGATATTAAATCAGCAGTGGTATTTCATCATCTACAGTGAAGACACATTTTGATGGAAAATATCACATGGAATCATGGAATGTAAAAGAAGAATGCACATTATCTCAAGTAGAATTGCTGTCGGTTCATTCAAAACTCCCGCACATCTTCTTCATCCCTCAGTTTTTTCCTAAATGTACCTCAGTCCATCTGTTAGCATACATTCACAGTTGTAGTCGAACATCTTGCCGGTTCAATAGCTCATGATTAGCGTCTGTTGTCTCCTCATCTCATCCGCATCCTCATCTGGAATTTACAATCAGTGCAATCCCAGTCTTCGGCAATATAGCATCTTACTATGTTAGTTAATGTGAAGTATTTAAGGGGTAAGACCTCACACAGTCTACATTTAAAAATTTTTATTGCAAATTGACACTTCGCTTCAAATTATGATCATCATACCATAAAATGTATTGTCTGCGAAGAACCACAATGACCCATATCCATTTTTAGTTTCAAACAAAATGCACGATCTACAGAAAAAATTATAAAAACATGTTCATGAAAGCATGTAAATGGAACCTTGTGCATTTTTCAAAAAACGAGTAAATAGAATATTTATGCAATTTTCAAAAACATGTAAATACAACATTTTACACTTTTCAAAAACATATAAATAGAATATTTTACACTTTTCAAAAACATGTAAATAGAATATTTTGCACTTTTGAAAACCATGTAAATAGGAGATATTACACTTTTCAAAAAGACTCAAATAGAACATTTTGAACATTTCCAAAAAATGTAAATATGACATTGTTACCTTTTTTAAAACACGTAAATAGAACAATTTGCTCATTTTAGAAACTCGTGATTAGCATTCTAAGCATGCATCTTATTTACTATCTTTTTTTTGACATAGCTCATTTTAATTCCAGCATAAATTGGAAATATGTCATTTTAGTTCTTCATAGTGTTCATAGACGATATGTATCATTTTAATGCTTCAACACCTGAATGCCCAAAAGTTTTGGGCAAAACTCATTCATGCATTTACCCACACATATAATTAAGTTAGAGCCCGGGCCGGGTCTCCAATATAGCCCGAGTCATGTGCCAAATTTTTGAATAGTGCCCGGAGGCTCTATCACAAGCTTTACGGTACATGCAGTATATGTTTACATGAGACGTCTAAGGACAGAATAAAGAACTACAGCGAAGTTAACAAAAACATAACATTCGCCAATAAATCCATAAATGGTCAAATTAATTTTGTGCCTCTTTTACAGATCTCAGCAGAACAAATGCTGTGTTGTACACTGACCGTCAACCGTACACGCACCACAAATTTCATAGTGAAAACATTGTAATATTTGTAATATATTTTGCCGTCATCCGCGTATATACTCCATCCTAAATTAATATCTCCTTAGATCTGAAGTCAAAAGACTCTTGCACGAGATTTAAGAATTAACTCTTGGTATTATAGTAAGATAACATTATACTTGAAGACATGACCGAAAAGAATTGGTCTTACATTTTTGACTCATTTTCTTTTTCAATTATTATGTCTTGCACTTTGACACTAACATCTTCTGACACGTTGCAATTTTTTATTAAGCTACTGCTTCCCCCTACGTACACCGTTAACGTGTGGACGTTTAGCAGATCGTCAGAGATTCTCTCTGTAAAAGTATATGTGTGTCTGTCATAATTCTGTACAGAGTAAAAAGTAAAACGGATACATTACACACTTGATCTATGATCTTTAACTTACTTGTATTTCCTTTTTTGCTCTCGTCTTTTATATTGTGTGTCAGAAACAAAGCTGCGTACGTGGGCTCTATGCCTATGCCACGGTGCAAATGCTTTTTTTCTTTAAATAATCTTAATTTTATTCTGGCTCTTTCTCTCTTGTCTTTTTTAGTGGGCGATAAAATTGGCTTGCTTTTTTTGTGCATTTTTTTGTGATAATATTAATATTATATTATTATGATTATGACTTAATTCGGCTAACTACATTATCAGCTGTCCGCAGCCCGCAGTACTGCAAATTGAAGTTTGTTATAATAGGAACTGGTAACTTGGTAACCCATTTCCAAATAACTCGGGTAAAACTCCTCTTCAATTACGCATATAGGTACGTACCTAAATAAATATGCGCAAATGTGTTTACTGTCTCGTGCCTGTAATTACTGTGTACCCATCTTGTCCAAATGTCTACAGTATGAGATCGATTTCGGGCTTGTGAAGATGTGATGCGATTCCTATGAATTGTACTACTAATAATTTCATTTTAATAATTTGAAGGAAAAATTTGTTCCAGCAGCAGCTCGAAGACTGAAGGTTGGACTTTGGAGATGAAGCTCAAGAGACTGAACAAAGATGATGTTGAATTATAGGGAGATGCAGGTAGATTGGAGAGAATGAATGACGGTGGCTCTGGTTCTGGCTCTGGTTCTGGTTCTGGCTCTACTTAATGGAGACGGAGACTTGTTTAGTTCAGTTATTGTGAAAAGGCCAAGCAACGGTACCCTCCGCAAGAAACTATATAGTGTAAGTGGAAAAGGTCAAAAAATTTACGAGAAAAATCTGAGAGATCTCCTCCTTTTGCATGTAAGTAAACCATATAGTAAGTTTGTTGTTGGTACTTTTACACTATATACCTTCAGTTTACAAATCAGGAGACTCTCAAAACTCGATCGTCATCATTAAATAAGATAGTGCATCCGAATCACATCTCAGATCACATCACCTCGTTCGGTATGTCAAAAGGTTGCTCTCTCGCAGAGTGGCGAAGTCAGAGTGCAGTAGAAGCATTTTTTGTACTGCCAACATACCATTTGTACATAAAATGTAGAGTGAAAAATAAAGCGGTCACAAGTCAATAGTCATCACTAACTAGCCGAGTCAGTTAGCACCTACTCAGTCCTATACTATGTAGAATGTATCTCTACTCAGGAACGATCTTGACATAAAAAAATATATAGTATCAACCTACCTATTTTTGTAGTATGTCCCACATGGGGTTTTTAAAAGAATTATTTGTCTCACCTAATCAATATTGTATAGTGAACTATTGACTACTGAGTATAATAATTTTTTATTTGGTTCAGAATTAATCCAATATATTATAGGTATGGGTATAGCTTGATTTTGAATAAATAATTTGGTTTGAATGCGTATATTTTGTACTCACGCTATGAACAGGAGCAATAACAGTAACAGTCCCACTCCTTAACAATACAGAAACAGGAACTACAGAAGAGAATAATGTGCGAACAGCTAGTATACAGAGCGTCGTGGGCTGTAATAAAATATTATTACCTGTGATTGTAAACTGCAAACTGAGTATTGACTCCAAAGAATACATATACGAAAATGTGTATGCAAAATTGACGTAGTTGGTGGTACCTACATATATCTAGGTGAATATATTTATATACTTTTATAACTACTTATTATGTGCCTTCTTCGCATACGTTATGTTTACAATTATTATGTATTACATTCCTACAGGTATACCATCCCCATCACTAATACCAATGAACCGACACCGACAGGATCATGATCATGATTCCATCATGATAGGCTATATGATAGGATAGGATATATGATGTGATGTTGTTGGACAACTTGAATGTGGAATGGTCCATATTATATTATGTACTAATATAAAAGAGCAAAAATCTGCAGGTATACTGAAGTGATACCTCCATATTTTCGCATACCTGGCTATATACCTTACATAGCATCCCTTATAATAAAAGTTTAAAGGTTTTGTGAAGTAACTAAAATGTACAGATATTTTATGTGTGGTGAAAAATCTGATGAAAAAAAAAGATGAAAAACTTGCTAAGCATCTTTTTTTGCGCATCATTAGCAATGACTAGGTCGTGTCGTTTTGTGGTCAAACTTTGATTATCTTGCAAAGATTGACTTGACTTCCGACAGTGCTTTGAACCCTCTATCTCTCTCTCCATTTTTCTTCCATCTGTGCACACACACACACACACACGGTACACACGTAGCAATTTCAGTTTTGTTCCTTTTTCTTGGTCAACTTTTATCTGTGGATTAATACTCATACTGACGGGGACGGTGAAACTAGCACTGGTGCTGGTACTGGTACTGGCACTGGCACTGGCAGTGGGACTATATAGGGACTGAATGAAAATGAAGTAGTATAATATGCATATATCATATAATTTGATATGCTATCAAGAGAGATGAGATAAATATGCTCCAAACATCTGAGATTGTGAAATCTTAGGAATTTGAATTTGAATTTTTGAGACTGTGAAAATGAGAAACAATCACGTTTTTCGTCATGTCCATTATGTATTCTCCATCCGTCCTCCATAGCCCTTCTTCCTGCCACACTATAATATAACTTTGCATTTCCATTAACTTTTTCTGGCTGAGCCCATGTTCATCTCCTACTTCGTCTTCTTGGTCGGTCCGGTCCTCAAACGTACATTGGTATAGGGTTATAGGTATAACCTATCCTTACCTATACCTAGTCCTATAGACTGGTTCTGGTTTAGCTTTGGACAGATTTAGGAAGGGTTGAGGCATGAACCTCTACGGATCCACAACATCGATAACTCATCCATGATTGCTTCATCATGTTTATGTTTATTTTACCCACTTTCTAATTTCCGCATTAAAAAATTAAAGCTGTGCCTTTTACTTCACCATTATCATACCAGTGTTTCTAATTTCATTCTACTTTTAACAATGCTAAATTATATACAGTGTATTTAAAGCCTGCACAGGCAGAACATAATTATGTATAGCAAAAAGCAGTTTAAAATAAAGCAGAAACGTTTAAGTAACTGACAAACTCAGAGCAATTTCCATACAAGAATTTAAATACTAAATACCCATCAGTTTTCCAATAATGAAAAATAAATAAAAAGTCTATCCTATTCACTGTGATTTTGGCAGTCAACAGTGTACAATTTATTGAAACTTTGAAATTCTTATATGAATTTGGGAGATCTATCTAGAGAGATGAAGGAATGGTGCAGAACCTTAATATGCCAATAAACTACTCATATCAGAATGCGTAGGTGGATTTATAGCTTGGAAATGGGAGAATCTGAATTTTTTGCCAAGTTTTTGTTGATGTGGATCTGACGTGAGGAAGGTGTGTCTCCGGATTAGATGATATTAATAGGACATAAATATAAATACTGACTCTGACTGACCTTACACAGTGACCTCTCCCAAGTAATTTTAAAATTTAATCAGGTGGAATTCATTTTAATTTAGAACTATATGCATATATTTTTGTGAGCTTTGTTAATTTTGCCCACTATACAAAATACGTATCCGCATGTATGTAGTAAACAAAGGCAGGTTAAAATTAAATTAGCTGTTAGCTCCCCACCCCATACTCTTCAATCTTGTGTACAATTATTGTAGCTCCAAATTTATAATTTGTTTTATTTTTAACCATGTGCAATTTCGGCAATTTGATCCCTAGCGATATTTATACATTGTGAGATGACGAATGCAATATTACATATATCTAGAAAACTAGCTCAGATGACTTTGCTGGAGCTGATCCCTGTTAACAACATCCATCATAAATAAATCGCAAACTCCTGTACACTGCATTCTACACTGCACTCATAAGCGTAATTGCAGGTCTGCTGGAGATATTGTATGTTATTGTTATGCAACAGTAGAGTTGAATTTGTTTTGAAGTTGGATGTTTGTTCGTCTTCGTACCGTCCCTGTCCAAGTAGCAGTAATAATTGAGGTCGTAATTCGTAATCACAGTCGTAATATTTGATGCGGCTTCTACTTAAAAACTACAGTCCAAAAATTCATAACTACCTACCTACCTACATAGTTATTACTTCTCGTCCCCTCTCCTCACCACACCATTAGTTTCGCCATTATTGTAATCGTAATGAATGTGTAGAAGATTTTTTATTATTTTAAATGCAAACATTATCTCATTGTAAATACCAAAGCCTGATAATTTTGTAATGACAAAATTTCATACAATAGAATATAAATCTGATTTTAAACGACATGAATTGAAGTATAAGTGTCGTCCCCACCATCGCCATGATTGTCATGCAAAAGGTCTGAATATCAAGCCACAAATGGGAAAAATTGGCTACATCATTGAATAAGGCAATATTAAATAAATGCTTTAGGTTTCACTATAGGGAACCGGGCTATACTCAAGTAGCACAGATTCATCTTTTTCCTTTTTTTAAATAGTTTTATTAAGCGATATTACATAATACATGTTAAATCTACATCGTGATTTACTTCCATATTATCTCACTGTTCAGCTGACTTGCTGCACGCTAAATGCAGAGTAGTTGTACAGATGTGTTATTGTGTTTTTTTGTGATTGTACTCTGAAATCTGAGCGCCATATTAAATCGTACGCATGTACAGCACAGCACAGTGAAAGCACAACTTTTTCAGTAGGTACATTACTTTACATACCTGAATATTCTCAGAAATCACACATTTTTGGTCCTGTATTTGTAAAATCAAAATCAGTAAAAAAAACTGATGAATTTTCAAAATTTGCGGAATGTACCTACCTACCTACGTATAAACTTGGCTAAAGAAAACTTGTCCACAGCCTATACTAAAAACACAGGGCAAAAATTCGGAATACCAACAATACAAGATTTGTATAACTGTGCATGAATGGAATTTCTCAGGTTTTTCTTTTTATATATTGTACACATACTATATAGGTATATCCATTATCTATATGCTATTGATGTTTTTATTTTTGATATAGGGGGAAATGAAGGTGATTTGTACTTGTACAGTAATAATAATATGATCAAGTGTAGTTTTACATACGGGGACGGGTCAGTGCATGCGGTAGTCTATAATGCGGCTCTGGGTCTGGGTATAGTTCATACATATATGTAGATATTTATGCTTACAACTCCCTACATATTATATACATTGGGATGAATGTATGGACCGTATATATTAGGACGAGTAGTATGACTATATGCTATACACGCTAATGGAAGTTTTTTGTCTATACTTAAATGGTCGCATTCCCGTCTCTTGTTGTTGAGTTTTCTGTAAAAATTGGAAGGAGGGAGGGGACCTGTAACATTACCTGTACAGATAGATAGGGAACTAGTATTTTGATTTGACTATGTACATGTATAGTACAGTGTACACTACAGGGAGAAGGGCAAAGATAATAGAAAACTGGAAATTGAGTATGTGTGGAAATGGAGAGATGAGAGATGAAAAAGAAGAGGGAGGTAACGGTAATTCATTCATATGATGATGTTATTGATGATGATGTGAGGATGAGGAGGACTACTTGCTGGAGCACTTTTTTATTTCGGCTGTTGACCCATGATGCCATCCTTCTTCAAGAAAAAAAACACACAGTCCTATAGCTCATTTTAACCGCCTATACTGTCCACAGTATATACGTATTTATTTTGCATTAAAAGTATATCATAGGATGATGAGGAGGAAAAGATGCACTCTTTGATTATTGGATTGGGACTTGGGACTTTTGAATTGAGATTTAAATTTTTTCCCCACATCCCTTTTAAAAACAGATTGAACTCCTTGTTTTGTTATACTTGTTACTTACTTTTTTCCCCTCTTTATTTTATCTGTCTCGCTCGCAGAATTGGAGTGATTGCAAATTTTTTTTCGTATGTGTGATCTTCTTTCATTTTACAATTTTTTTAAAACCCATACCTTTACAACCTACAACCTACGCAAATAAATAATTATTAGTGGGTTATCGTTATATGTTATTACGTGTATAGGTAATTATGGGCCACTGCCACTTTATTTTTTTACTCAGAGTCTGCGGGTCTGGTTTTGGTTCTGGTTCTGTTTCTGACTCTGGCTCAGTTGTCAAACAATTTTAGGGAAAGACATGCAATGCGCATTAGATATACCTATAGTGCAATAGTGTAGAAAATTCTCTTGAGACTTCTCAGCTACTCTTCTTGATATATGGTAATAAGAATACTAAGCGCCAATATAAAACTGCCAACAACATTATATAGGCACCTGCAACCGATTAAATCCTCCTTGAATTTTGCCCACGATTTTCGTCTCCATAGCTATATATCAGTAGGTAGACTGTGTACAGATAATAAGCATGGTAATAGCAGTAGTAGTGTAGTTAATAGTTAAATGCTAAACGTTAAGAGCCTCCCTGTGTTCCTATTTTCCAATTCATGATGTAGTTAAATACAAGAAGGAGAAGAAAGAACCGTATCTCTGTAATAATTGGGAACCCACCTTTTGTATCTAGTACTTCTCCCTGTCACTACTACTCCCAGGCCAGTTTCTTTGCCTTTGAGGTGTAAAAAGAAGAAGAAAAAAATAAGAATTGGATTTTTTGATTTACTAGTTCCTACATTATTATAGTTCTTAGAAAATGTGTGCACTTTATGCTCTTCACAGATTTGAGATTGTGTCTCTACCTGCATTTAAATTCCCCATTTCTAATACAAATTCAAATCCAGTCCGTGTAGTGTATCGAAAGCAGGTGAGAACTTCTCTCACTCATTGATATTCTTTACCCAGCAGCCTTTTATAAATAGGACATGCAAATAAGATGAACACTTTGTTCTTTTCGCGTATTTGTAATGATTTTCTAAGCGTAAGTTGCCCCTATCCTTTCGTTTATTATAACAGGTTTACACCTACACCTACACCTGCTTCAATACAGCATCAAAATTTATTAAATATTTTTTAAAATAATGGCGGAAACTTGTGGCGGCTAAATTATTTATTTTTTTTTACTATTTACGACGAAAATATCGTTGTCCTAACCATACGAATACTAATACTGTTCACACCTCATAAAAAACAACACACCTGAAAAAAAGGTTAACCTATAGCTATAATTCCTATACTCAAAATTAAATGAAGACCAGCACGACTGACGCTGACCCACGTTCACCCAGGAGTGAGCCCGGATTCTATTTCACCGTCCTATCTCCAGCCGTGCTGTGCCGTTGCCGTTAGCAATTAGGAAGATCAGGTAGTCACAATAAAATTCCAAAGCAAGTCTGACGATCAAAAGACAAACAGAGATGAGAGCACGAAAACAGTAGCAAGTTCAACAAAAATAATCTGCAGCGAAATCTACACAGAACTGGCCAGGTTAAGGTTCCGCTGGTACTGGTCCTGGTGCTGATGCTGGTACTGACTAGTGAGATGATATGACACACTCATATCCCCACAACTACGGCCACAATAAAAAGAACTACAATGTATATTATGCATGTAGTAGGTATAGCTATGGATACGATGTGCTTCTGACTTGTAACTATAGTGAGAGACATGGTACATGGTCGGTCATCATATGGCAAGTTGGGAAGTGATCTACAATGTTAATGTTCCTACCGGTGGTGATCACGACGAGCTGTAAAATACTGATACGTGTAGAAGATCCACACAGAGCCGACTTGTAACTTGTCTGAGCTACATATGTAGTAGTTTGGAGAAACACAATCCGCAAGTCTCAACGCAAAGATATATCCAACTGACGACAAAATACGCTGAAGGAGGTAAAAAGAAAATGAGTAGTAGTTCACAGTTCACATTTTTTTATATGTAGTCGAAGTCGAAAGACATCTCACTCGTACTCGTAGCTCGTTGTTCCTTGTTCCTTGTTACCTCCTCAATGGACATTATTCTTCATTCTTCATGCTCAAGTTATGTGTAAAATGGGAAAAATAGAAATCGTTTGTAGTTTTGAATCCTGAGAGTGTCATGATTTTGTACATGTTCAACTTATGACGGGAGATGACCACCACCAATTACCAATAGCTACATACAGACAGACAGATATAGTACACTACTAACTACTGCGTGTATAATTAGCTATACTTACTCTCTTGAACCGAAGACAGCCAGTACGAGTATTATTGCATTGTATTTGATTTAATATTGTATACGTATACCTACTACCTACCTGACTGCTGCCTCCCTTTAGCCTTTGCTGCTGATGCGAGTGCTTGAAGCATTATCTCATTAAATTTAATGGAAGTCTCATGTACATGCGTAAGATGTAACCAGATGAAGAACTTTAAAAAGTTTAAAGTGGTTTCACCTTTGCCTTTGGACTGCGGAGACGGAGGATGGAGGACGCGGAGAGACGGACTCCCTTTACTTCATCTCTGCGCCTTCCCTCATCTCTTCGCATCTTACTTACATGTCAATCATTCCTGACTCAGAGTGAGGCTCTACACTCCTCAGCATGTCTTCAATCGAATTCGAATATTCGAATCTAAAGATTTGAATGCAAAAGCTCAACGCATTTCAGACTATACATTTGACTATGTAGTAGACAAAAGACGAAGTCAAAGCTCAAGCCGCAGCCCCGCGACCGTTCATGAACTGTCAAGTGCAACTGGGACTATGGGACTGGTAATTGACTAGCGATAGCGATATGATCTGCCAAGATATGATGTGATGATGATATGGGACTGGGTCTACTAGGTCTCGTCTGGGACAGCAGGGCAGTTTATTTCATTAAAAAGAAGGAAAAAACCGTTTCTTCAGCAGGATGCGGCTCATATGAAAGAATTCGCAAACCTATCCGTATACGCTGCTGTAAGTATGTGTATATAGTAGGTACACCACTGTATGCTGCGTGTGTGTACACTTGCCAGTTCAAAGTTTTTACTTGCACAGAATTCTATCTACATTTCCCAGAAAAAGCAAAAGTTTTTAATGGGCAAACCATTTATGCATAATATATGCGATGCAATACATTTTTCCGAAAGGTGGATGGAAAATAAATAATATCCTACTTAATTTCTACCTATATACATAATTTACCGGAATTTTGAAAATTCTGCAATACTGGACCAATTTCATTAAGTCATATATGACTTGATGAAATTGGTCGAATGATATATATATCATTCGAAAGGTAATCAATAGTAAAATTCAAAAAACGGAACGCGCCTTGCGTTATCGCAAAACGTTTTCAAGATAATGGTGTTTTAAGTTTTCAATTTCGCCTAAAACGTGTTGTACGGGCCACAAACCAAAAACAAAAAAAGACGGGTCTCTTAGTTTTTTACGAGTTTTTAAATAATATATATCACTCTTTAAAATCCGTGAACTTTTTTAAAATTTCAATTATGTTTTTTCAAAACCATTTAAAAACTAGTAATGATCGGACTAGTGACACCGAGTTAATTAGAGTCGCCTAATTATTTCGATTCGAACGGTATGCCTTTTTTGTGTAAGTTTATTGAGTTACCGGTCGAAATCTTGATTTAACACAGTATTTAAAGTTTTGGCGGGAAATTCAAAAGTTTGAATGCTGAATTTTTGAAAATATTAAAAATGTCTGTACATAAGTTGGCCCAGCTAACCCTTTTTACGGCTTCCTCCCCTTAATTCACAACGTGTAAATTGACAACTAAAATTTGGCTGCAAATTCAAAATGCTTAATTTTGCTGTTAAGGCTGCCATTAAATAAAGGCTTTAGCCTTTGTTTTTAATTTATATAACATTACGGTTATAATTCATCCATGTAAAACTATATCTTTTATAACTTACGAAAATCACATTAAAAGTTCTCCATTCATTTCATTGGTATTGTTTTTAGCTTATTACAGAACATGTTGATAGCAGATTTTACCATTATGACGATAACTTGGGCTAAAATCGTATACTATTATTAGTACAGCTATGAGTACAGGTACAGGTAAAAGGATTGCGGGAACAATGAAAGTCCATATCTGATCAATTTGCATGACTTCTCCGTATAGTTTTAAAGTTCTGTGGCTCTTTGCCTCATTAGTACGAAATTACTTTGGATTTTTCCTATTGGCCGAAGCTTGTTGACCTGTGTGACGGGAAGAGATTTGTCTCTCGGATTGATGGTTTTTAGCACAAATGAAATGACAATGAAAATTACAAAGTCTTGAGAGACTGACTACTATTAACCATTAGCATGAGCATGAGTGATTAGGGGTAAGTACTTATACGCTATAATGTATATGCACTACATGTGTGAATAGATGACGATTACCTATTTGTTTCTGGTTCTGGTTTTTGCATGGATGTGAAAGCCTATGGAGTCAAGAAAGAATCAACAGTTGTACACAGAGTTTAAAAAACAAAACACTTCCTAATGATTCCCAGTCGTTTTCTTTCTTTCTTTCTCTCTCTCTCTCTCTTTCTTAGGGGTGGTTCGTAAATGGCGTCGTACAAATTATCACTCTTTTAAGACACACCCACCCCCTTGTCATCACCTTAACATTACGTAAACGGTTATCCTTAACATGGCGTGTCATCAATACTTCACTAGACCCACGAGCCCTACCAACCACATCATTTATAGACGATTTCTTATGATGGTATCCTTCATTCGTAATCCACTCTACAGATTTTCAACTGGTGTTCCTAATTAAGTCATTACAGTTCATACGTTTTCTACATTCTACACACCTCAATGTAAAATGGTATCGGATTCGGGGATAAAATGTCAACCAATCGAATTTTAGACGCGGTAAAGAACGTTTTTATTTACATTGAAAACTACAACTGAAAAACCTTAAAATATATCGTGACTATATTTGAGGCAGAAAATCGCATGTGACACAGTACAAAAAGATATAAAAATGTTGTTTTTATGAGAAGAGTTGGTTTTTTAACAGTATACTCACCTTTTGAACTTAAAAAAAAATGTAAATGTAACATTTTGCACGTTTCAAAAATATGTAAATGTAACATTTTGCACGTTTCAAAAATATGTAAATGTAACATTTTGCACGTTTCAAAAATATGTAAATGTAACATTTTGAAATTTTCAAAAACATGCAAATCTAACATTTTGCATTTTTCAAAAACATGTAAATGTAACATTTTGCACGTTTCAAAAACATGTAAATGTAACATTTTGCACGTTTCAAAAACATGTAAATGTAACATTTTGCACTTTTCAAAAACATGTAAATGTAACATTTTGCACGTGACAAAAACATGTAAATATAACATTTTGCACGTTTCAAAAACATGTAAGTGTAACATTTTGCACTTTTCAAAAACATACAAATGTAATATTTTGCACATTTCAAATATATGCAAATAGAATTATTGTGCAATTTTCAAAACAACATGCAATAATAAAACATTTTGAACTTTTCAAAACTCGTAACTATTAGCATTTTACGCATCTATCTAATTTATTGTCTTTTTGACATAGCTCATTTTGATTCTAGCTTAAATCTGATATGGACTATTTTGTAGATTCTTCACTACTAACAATTTGGCAGCCTACTAAAAAGGCTAATCGATGTACATACGAATTCCTTGATATGAAAAAAAACACTTTTGGATGACGAAAGAAAAGCTTTGATTTTACACCTTAGTAGGCAATAAAATGGAAGTCAAAATTAAATAATACCATACTTCGTAATTTACCGCACATTCATGTACAAAATACATGTAATAAACATACCAAATACTGATATAATAACAGTAAAACGGTGAAAGAGTGAGTGACTTATCGTATCGTTGAGCTACCTCAAGTTGACTCGCACCCATTTTAAATTTGGCAAATGAAAGAATTTAAATTAAAGTTAAAAAACTCATCATACTGAAATATCATGAGAGCTGAGATCCTGAGATCATGAGAGTTGACTGGGACTGGAATGGCGAATGGGACTCCTCTTTATAGAAAAATAGAAACTGTATAGCGTAA
The DNA here is from genome assembly GCA_949802685.1 of Dicyrtomina minuta. NCBI lineage: Eukaryota > Metazoa > Arthropoda > Collembola > Symphypleona > Dicyrtomidae > Dicyrtomina > Dicyrtomina minuta. The sequence continues at coordinate 10,242,569 of OX461809.1, read as the reverse complement.
GCGTAAGAGATATGGAGACACAGACAAACAAAAATACAGGGAAGATGATGTTGGTGTTTTGGATAAAATTACATATCTGCATTATTTGATAGCTTCGCATACCTACCTAAATGCAGTAATGGTGGTGGTAGTATGATGTGATGGTGATATGGAGCAATAAAATTACAGTACTGTACCATTCTAGTGCACATCAAAGTGACTGTGAAATTCTACGATATAAAATTACATTGTATCTTTTCATTTTTATTATGTTCAGCCAACGTCATTTTGTGTGTATTATATACTTTTGTTTTATTATGTTTTATGTTTTAGGACATGATAAGTCCAAGTCAGTTCTTCTGCCGTCTCGTCCTCGTCCCATGTACCCTCTCTGTCCTAATCTGACGATGAGGCTAGTCAAACTGCTTTTTTTCCCCTGTATTATTCTTATATATTCTTAATCTCACATTTTATATTATGCATTCATCCCATCCAATTTCCAATTCCTGTCCAATCCAATATGAGTGGTTCATGAGAGGTTTTGGGAGAAATACATACATACATAGTATAAGACGAAAAATCTAACGGAGGAAAAATACACCTATATATGCACAACAGATTTTTCTATAGTGCATTCAGATTATACTGATCTCATATGATCTGTAAAATACAGATAGAGTCTGTCATGGTATAAATAATGTAGGCACTTCACCTGTGCCTCTCCAGGTACCGTTCCCTTTATTGACTGTATATTAATGATTAAACTATAATTCTACAGAATTAAAAACTGTATACGTGAAAACCTGAAGCAGAGGCCGAGGCCGATGCCGATGCCGAAGAGATGCATGAGAATCTGAGAAAAAATGAACTTGTGGGATCCATTAATTAACAACTCCAGTGCCAGTGCCAGTACTGTTCACTACTGAAATAATCCTGATCCACATGATCATATAAGCTAACCACTCATACAGACAACAAATTGGTTGCTTATTACAGAGAGAGAGATTGAAAATAAAAAACCCTATCTTACCTGTCACTATCCGTCAGACGTGGTGATGATGGTGGGTCTCGTCGTCTCGTCTCGTGGGTTTATTTTCCCCCTTTTTTCTTCAGTCTCGTCTTTTTAATCGCGTCCGCAAAACCACCGCACACCACCATATATATGTACAATGATTAATAAAAAAAACTTTACTTTTATTAATCCTTTAAAAAAAACTAAAAGCAATCTACTGGTTTTTGCATTATGTCGACATCGAAATCGACATCAACTTCAGCTTTAAAATTTAAGAGTGACAGGCCAAAGGATGAATGAGATGAAAGCATCAATTAAAAATTTTAAATGCTTTTGAAAAATATCAGTAGAAAAATTCAAAGAGTTAATAAAAAAAATAGGGAAAATCTTGATTTTAGGAGATCTTCCTTTCAAACACGAGCACGATGCACGAGCTTGTTTGACATTCCTCATATGCGAGCTTCTACTCACCTCATCTGACTGACGGAAAAAACTTACGGGAAGCTTTCTTGTTCATTTTGACATATTTGCTGAAAGTCTCAAGATTTAGGATGAGGGGTGATGAGATTGGGATTGTAGGTACCTACATAGATATTTTATTGTACAAATTTGATATGCTTGTAATATAATGTAATGAAAATTTTTAACTAAGGAGCCATTTGTATTAAGACAATAATTATTGGGAGGATCGGATGGAGGAACATACATTTTTTTATGTTTTTTCACTATACAATTTTGTAGGAAAAAGTTTAGAAATCTTCATCGAATCTCATTCAAAAAGTTTAATGTTTCGTGTGTTGAGCAGTAGCGTTATGGAGTTGAAATCTACGATGATACCTAATTAGATAGGTATGTAACGTAACTGCGTACGTACGCGATGAGTTCAGATTCAAAGCCAAATGAAATAGTAGAATGTTTTCTTTTTACTCACACTCTGTTGTGTTTTTTTTCATTGATTTTGGTATGTTGTGCTTCAGCCATTGCCTTTACTATTGCGATTTCAAGTGCCTTGGTTGGAAACATTCCGGTCTTAACCTTTCTTAGTGCTGCAAATACAGGTATTAAAAAAAATCAGTTTTACAGTCATCATCGTGTAGATTGTGGATTGTCTACATGAGAAAGAGAGAGATAGAGAGATGTGAGGTGACGGACTTGGACTTGGACTTGGGAAGAGATGGAAATGTACTAGTTTTTGCAAGAGACTTGTAGTTGTTTTGTTTGTTTGTGGCATGGCCTGGCCTAGTGTATCCTGTAAATCTTGTATTTAATAGTGTCTGATTCCGTATGGGTATCTGGTGCCGATGCCGATGATACTTGGTCTGGTTCTGGTCTTCTGGTCGGAGTAGATGTGTTTAGGTATGTATGTAAAGGCACGACTACGGATGCCGCGACCGACCGAATGTCGACTGTGGCATGATGAACGATGATCGAACCTTTCTTTTACCTGTGTGTGTGTGTGTGTGTGTGTGTGTGTGTGTAATAGGTCTCGGCATGGCCTTAAGATGAACAAGAAGTAGTATCAAGTAGGTATACCAATATATTAACGAAAAGTAGAAAAGTGAGGAAAAGCTTTTGATTCAGTAAAAATTGCTTGTCTGTTTGTCTGTGTGCTGTTGTGACCATAAGAATTACCGGTGCAAATGACCATCTGACTTTTGCCTGAGTCGAATAATATGTTCCACCCCTTTGCCAGAAGGGCTCTCGTATACTGGTTTTATAGATGTCAGAGCCTCGGAAATTCTTTAAAAGCAATTCGTATTAGCATCTCTCAGTAGTTCATCGCTGACCATCTTACTGTTCACATCACTTGAGTCCACTCAAACTTCCTCTCTTCTTCCCAAGTTGTCCATCCCCATACTCACAAGCAGCAAAGATTGTGAAATTGTTAAAATTTCTAAGATATTTTATTTTTGAACCAAGTCAACAAGAATTTCAAAAAATTTCTCATCCATTTCAGTAGTTATTCTGAATTTTATACTGGAAATTTTCGACATTTGGATTTTGTGAATTGTGAAAAGATATTTGATTTTGGTGGGATTTTGAAGCCAAGTGAATTGACAAGACATTTCTCTCTGAATCTGGAGTTGTTTCTATTGGAAGCCGTTAATACAAGACAGGGAGAAAGGAAGGTGACGTAAGCGGGACTGTTTACGTTCCAGCCATAAGAATTGCCGTTGCCGATTGTGTACAATTAAATTACATTAGAGCTGCATTGAGAGATGCTTTCTCTAAACTAAGCAATTTTCAAGTCATACCAGAGAGTTGAGAGTTGTCATTTTGGAAGAAGGGGGCCGAGCGGCAATAAATCCTCATTACATTTCGTTCAATGGATCTCCTGAGCATTTCGTGAAATTATTTTTATTGATTGTTGTGCTTCAGTCAACTCAAGAGCACTTTTGTGAATGCTCAAATATACACACATGCAAATGAAAGGAATATTTTTGAATCGTTTGTGTTTTTAAAATTTCAAAATATTTCAACAAAAGTTGAATCAGCTTTGTGATATGTATATAAATATAAGTTTACTAATTTTATTATTTTTGCATTGCCTTTCAGGACTCAGGACCAAAGCTGGATGATTCATTTCTGGTGAAGACAACGAATCCCGCTTTGCCGATTATTTTACCGTGGACATTGAAAGAATATATTAATCATTTCCGAGTGAGTTTCTGGGTCGGGGCGGCGCGGGTATTTGTATTTTGAATCAAACCCCTCCCCCCTCCCCAGGGGATAGCTCAGGACAAATCATCATTAATAATTTTCAATGAGAATCAACGGCGGTGTTCCTGGACCTGGGCTCATGAAAGCATATAAAAATTTAAAAAATTATAAAACTAACATAATATGATTTTGGCTATTGCAATAATGTACATATAACAAAATTATAAGTCCTAAATTTATTTGTTGTACGTAAAATTTGAAAATGACTTAAATTGAAATTGAAACTGTAATACTTTGTAACATAACATTTTTATAAAATGCAGAAATTAATACAATAAAAGTACAAGATACACTAAACACAATTTTAATTCGATATAATGTCACGGACGTTTTTTTGCATACTCACAAATCATCATTTATGCATACTCCCCTGACCCCTGGCTATATAATATATGGGCAGTGCAATAGCTATCATTATAGGTGACCATTCATTTCTGTTTTCAATTTTGCGTCCGCCCACACAACAGTCGATGCAGTAGTATTACATATGCTATATGCAATAAATATTTTACGATTAAAATTTAAATTAAAAACCCATAAAATATATAGTTTGAAGCAGGCACTTCTGCATCCCACACACAAATAGTTTAGAACTGAAATGAAATAAAATACTATAACTAGTACATATAAGAAAAAGCTTTAGTTCAAAATAAAAATTTATATTGGCATTATGACATGAGCATATGTACCAGCTATCAGAATGGCAGAATTTGACAGAATATTTCCATACGCCAACATTTAACTGTCATAATAAGCACAAAATTCAAGCATAGAGTAGTTTATCACTTTTAATTTTTTTTATATTGGAGTGCAGCGTTCAAACGCTGGAGTTGCCCTATTTTTGTGTAGGTTCTGGTCCTGCATGGCTCCTGCATGCTGAGATTAGTAGTGCCCAGCCAGACAAGATCAGCTGTAAGATTTTGAATAGGAAATAGTTTACATAATGAAAATGTAATGATGGTCATAAAATACAAATATGAACAAGTTTACTTGGTTTGGGACCTAAAAAATATTCCACAGTCTCAAAATTGTAATAGCATACAGTACGCAGTAGAAGTGCATAATTTTCAAATCTGTCAGTAAAAGAAAAATTACATTGAAATCTAAAACAAAAATTATAAAAGTTTAAACAAAGCATTTTAATGATTAAAATACGAGGTAAAATGTTAAAAGCAAGAAAGTCAAGTCACGCCATCTGCTAAAATAAAAATAAAAAATTGAAAAAACTCGAAATTATCAATCTCCATCGAAATAAAATTTTCTTATGGCATTTAAAATGGACTAATAAATTACACACTACACTCAAGGGCTAATTAGATTTCTTGAGAAATGCATTCAAACAAATGTTCATACTCGAGTGTTTCGCGACCCCACGTGGCCTGACAGTTTGTATATAGTCTTACATGGTTTCCTATAGAAGGATCTTATGTCACATAATTTTAGTTATTTAAATATGTCAACGTTTGCGGACGTACATAAGGATAAATGGAAAGAAGTAGTGATTTTCTCATTTAACGCAATGTTAAAAAAAGTTGGCATGACGTTGACCTGTTTTGTTGAATATTGAATGCTACTGGTGTGCTATTGTGACCCTATGATCAAAGTGGATATTATTGTATGATTGTATCATTCTTGAACATTATTAAATTGCCTTTGCACGATTTTGAGACTTTTCCACTATATGTATTTTTGCACGATATTCGAAAAGTCAGTTTCCTTGATACTATTCCTTTTGTAATTCCTAAACCTATATAATTACCTTGTACGACGCTTGGACAGCCAGTGATTCGGTGAGTCCATTACTCGGATTAATTATTTTGTCATCCTTTGTCCAACTTTTCCAGGAATATAGTGGAATATAATGCCTTGGGAAATTTTTTTAATTTTAATAATAATAACATCGTTTCGGCAATTTAAAAAAATAAACTGGGCATTTCCCTGGTAATGATAACTGCCGCCCATCGAACCAGGGTGATTTCCCAAAATTTTTGCACTCCTCGCGCATTACTTTAAATAGATTCAACTCGGCTGAAATGCTGTAACAGTCTAAAACTTCCTTATGCCTAGAGATGATTACGTATATCGGTAGAAAATAAGTTAAGAATTGTTTTCTTGCATTTTTACATTATTTTGCACATATGCTTTAGTGATGAAGTATTGAAGGCGTGTCAAAGAATAATTAAAATGAAAGCTATTCTCTACAGCAAGAATTTATTAGGATGAGTTTAAAATGTAAAAAATTCTAATAACTTAGCTACATTGAACGGCTTACATTTTTTCAACATTTCGTTTTTTAAATATTGAAAAGCTACTAAATAGTTATGTGACAATATTAGAGCGTGTAAAAATCGTATTTTCTCCAATAGTAGACCTTTCAACGGATTTTCGTTCAAACTCAGACATCAAAAGTTTATAGATATTGTAGAACAGAACACGCCAATTAAAAGTCTCTAGTATTTTAAACGGTAGTATTTAAATTTTATTTGTATAATTTTAAAATTTTAAAATTTTAAATTATGTACAAACTTATGTTATAGCTACATTATGAATTAGTGCAACAATGACTACACATTATTATTGAATATACATTTGGATCAATATCGATTGAAATTAGATGATATACAAAATTTTAAAACAAATCTGACCAAGCAATAAAATTAAACTGAATTTATTCTCGTTCATTCAAATTTAGGCATTTTAAATAGTTGTAACATAATTTACAAATTAGTTCAATGACAACGTGCAAATTATTAAATAAACTATTGGATCATCAATATTATATTTTGATTATGTGACGCAGAAGAATCATTTATTTAATTTTTTTTGGGAAGCCCAAGTGTTTCCGTGTTACATAGGTCCGTATTGCAATAGCAAAAGGTTATGTTGTTAGCTTTGTCAATGCATCCGTCTTCGTATTGTCCAATAGAGCACTGGCGGTTAATTTCATTGTCCCTATTTCGGTTGTCTCTAATCGTTACGCAGCTCCCATTCCAATCATCCTGATTGTGCCATTCTGAACAATCCACTGACTCTGCCACTGGATCGCATGAATTTTCCGCAGGGTTGCCCTCAGTTGCATCGTATTTATCACAGTTATAACATCTGATACCACCTGCAATTTAGAAAGAATGCGATTCAGATAGATGAAAATACAGATATTTTACATTTAAATTATTTTTTAAAATGAGCCCACGAAATTGGTATTGTGTGTGATAAGGGGGTTACAATTTTCCATGACTAATAATCAAATCAATCGTGGAAATACAAAATGAAAATATCATGTCTAAATTATCGACGAAACTTACCACAAGCCACTGTCAAGTAAGCAACAAAAATTATTGCAAGCGTGAAACTGAGTTTGTAACATGCCATCGTTCAGATTTCAAAGGCGGACTTGAGAATTGGGGTACTTCAAATGTGTAAAATTCGACTACGGGTAAGAACGCACTAAGGTCTTCTCAAGAATGCTAGCGTTTTTAAAATTAAATATTAGACTCATGAAGAATTGAAAAACGTTGAATTTTTAGGTGACTCAACTAATTTTAATTGAATGGTTCCACGCTGAATAATATCAAGAGTCAATACAACATTCATTAAAGGTCTAATCAAATCTTGTAACCTGATTTCAATCAATCATTCAATTGATTAACATCCATTCTGCACCAATAATAAGTGATCAGATTAAATTATACCCTGAGATTGTGTAGTGACGGAGCTCCACCGCCGTCCAATTCTATAATTATTACAGCAGTAAATAGAATTCCCGCCAATTCCATAGCTCGCAGGCTATGGGAAAAGTAGCACATAGGTAGAGTAAATAGTACAGACAGTAGGAAATATTTCATTGACCACTGATTGGAACAATGGGAATCCTTTGAAGTGCAAAGCAGACAGTAGCTATTTTCCATAAATTCCAGCGCCTTGAGCGTTGGGAAAGTGTATTCAACTAACAAAAGGAATAGCGAGGATGAGCTGAACTCAAGCCAGTAACAGGAAGAAGTCATTTATTCTGTCTTGGGATTTCGAAGGATACTATTGATTCCGTTTTCAGCTTTGAAGTGATACTGATATTCTGTTTTTGAGAGTCTTACCCTACACTTACAAGAGATTCTGTCTTTTAGCTTTTGAGATAGGCCAACAATTCAGTCTTAAGCTTTAAAAAGAAGACTATCCTGTCTTGCGAAATTTTATTTTCTTAGCTGGAGGAACTTAATTAAGATTTGTTATTTTCAAAACGGAAAATCTTTCGATTTTCCTTTTTCAAGTTCACAACAAGACAAGTGATTCAGTTAGATACTACGTAGCTGTTTTCATTAGTTTTCTGCGCTAAAAAGTATTTTAGCTTTTCCTGATAGATTGAGCAAAACTGATCTTTTCACTTGATCAGAAGTACAGTCAGGTAGATTCGGAGAGAAAGAGAAGAGTCATAACGCTCGGGTAAAGGAAGTAGAAGGTCATTGCAGCCGTACCGAAGACTAGCCGTCTCGGAAAATACCATCGGACTTGCCGTGGGATAATTAGTGACTTCTAAATATTACCGGTAATTCTACGCAAAGTATATATACCTACCTACCTTTTCGTCATTTGTATTTCTTTTCTCGCTCGTCTCCGTCGAAAGTAAATATTGTTAATTGAGATATTTGTGAATATTGTGTATGAAGTGATTAATATATTATGGATTAAAAACTCATTCCATTCGTAATAATCCATAAACTCCCTTTTTGTTTTAATCTTTTGTTTTATTATTGCTATAAGTATACATACGTATCTCTCATCTTTTAGATTACATAATATATCAGTATATTGCATAACGAGCACGCTACTTCTATGAGATTTGTGGACCGGAGCCCCTCCGCCCCCTCAAAATCATAGGTGCGGGGTAGTAAACTCGTTTTTGTCCCTATTTTAATGATTTTTATCAAAATTTTGACCGAAATTTTCAAAATTTCGAAAAATTTTTAAATTTTTATATATTTATTTCTACGTGTTTTCAAGTATTTTTGAGAGTATATTTTGATTATAAAATACTATTGATATACGGAAAGACGCAAGACCAAGGAGAAAGAGAAAGACAAAATCTTTTCTACTTACTATTTTCCTTTCTTGCGCATCTTTTCGTCGGAAATTCATATGGTATTGACTGACTTTCATTGAGTGTGTACACATTTTTAAATCGTGATTCATTTTTACGTGCTTGGTGACAGTTGTGAAGGGACCCGTGTCTCACTGCCAAGAGTAAAACACCCACCCCACATAGATTTATAGGTACATACTTAATAAGTGTTGGTCATGACGATGTACAGGTCATGATAGTTGGTATTCTTACTTTACTAATTTTCTGATTATTGTCGCGAGATTAAAATTACGTCGCATCGATATTCCCTTATTAGAAATAATTATTTTTGTTCAGCTTATCCGAGATTTAACCAGATTTTTCTTGACATATTAATGTTACCTATTTTATTTTCGTTATTATTGTGCATTATTATTCTCCAAATCTGAGAGAATCAAATTATAAACCAAGTACCAATTCGAATTTTCATCCTAATTCTAGGCGAGCTCATCGACATAATTAGGTACATAATAATAAGCCCATAATTGTTGATCCTCGTCAGAACAAACCAAGCCATTCAGTCCAAAAATCCATTATTTTTTAAGTTAACGACATTTTGAAGTCGCATTTTAATACACACCAAGAGTATAGTCAACTCTTAGTGTGGAGGAAAACCAAAGAAGCATTTTAACTTTTTATTTTGTCTAACAATAAACAATATTTTAACCATTTTTTTTTAACCTTGACTACATCGGGAGTCAAAAATTAGTGTGGAGGCAGAACCTCCAACTTTTAGGATCATTATCCCAATATACTAATTTTTGAATCTAAATTTTACGCAAAATTTTATTTAAATCATGGCTGGCAGGATTGACGATGAAGAACAAGGATTGTGCGGTTTAGAAGCACCTTTGAATGAAAATGTATTTAGGTTACATGAGTCCACGAACCTTAATTTATTCAGGACAGACTATGACAAAATGAATAATCTCGAACAACATTATGGTCGCACTTTTTACAACCATAACTTATATCAATCGCGATTATACGCTGACGTAGTCCGTGGTAGTCAATCCAAACCACTGACACCAGTAGCTCCAATAATCCCTACAAGGTATGATACCCATAGATTCCTACCAAATCCGGCTAATGGAGCTCCCTATGAAGCTCCACCTGACCCAAATGTCCCGCATGATCCAGGAGATGACCCTACAGTAATCAAGTATCCATATTATAATGAGCGCCGTCGTGCATATTGTGTAGTGGCCGAAGGAGCAAGGCCAGCTTGCTGGCAATGTGGTGGCATAACACATAATTTCCGTAGCTGTCATTTATTATTTCAAGCCCAGGGAATTCCTATTCCACCTAGTCAGGTCAGGCAACCACGTAGACAAAATGCACCTTCAGGAGACCAGACACTGCAGGGAAATGCTAATTTAAACTAGATGGGATGGATATAATTAATATATCCAGACCCCAGCCTCCAGCTTCTGAGCATTCATTTAAATCAGTTTCTGTAAAATACACCAAAGTTTACTTCCAATCACCAAAACCTGCAAGAGTGTATAGAACTAGCGCTAAAGCCGATGCCGCTTTGCGAAGCTTGGGAACCAAGCCGAACAAAGTAACTGACGTTTTAGGTCATAAACCAGGTCATCCATTATTAGATATAGGTCAGGAAATCGACGATTTCGACTCACAGAAACCCATAGGTATTCTTTTTGATTTTCCTCCAGATAATACAGTTCATTATGCACGGAAATTCAGTGACGAAGTCACAGAAATCAAAAGAGAAATGAAGTTCCGTGGCAATGATAAACATATACATATTTTAAATGTTTTAGTGGATACTGGAGCCACTATCTGTACTATAAGTATAAATACTGTAAAACTTTTGAAACTCGAAAAACAAATAAAAAAGTGTAAGCCACTCACTGTATATTTATCTATTGACGACAATAATACCCATACGATAGACAGGATTATTTATATTAGGTTTTTCATTAGTGAATTTAATGAATGGATACAATGGGGTTTCTATGTGGTCGAGAAGGCCCAGGATCCCATAGTTTTTGGTTGTGACTTACTGAAGACATATCACGTAGACATTAAATGCGGATTAGGTACAATTGTATTTAGGGAAGCGAGGGAAAGGACTCATCAATCCATGAGGTTAGATGCATCAAAATTGTGTAGGGTTAAAGCTTTTCCAACTAGAGATATACCTAGACATATAGAAGAGCATACTGCATGTATAAGAAAGATAGCAGTGGATCCTATAGAAAGCTCGTCAAAAGGCTTAACATTTCGTGAACGCAAATTAGCCAGGCAAAAGAACTGGAGTAAGAATGAAATTCAAATAGGTCACGCTATTAGGCAAACTAGAACTAAAAAGAGTGAAAATGAGATACAGGAAGACGACGATGCAAGGGTAAAAGGTGTAATCGACATTAGTCAAAATAAGGTCAACATCGATGACATTGCGTCTATAGGTACTACCACTATCAGAAGAGTCCATAGTACAACTTCATCCTTATTGGAGGAGGTTCGTTCAGTCAAATCTAGCGTAGCTTCAAGCCGCGCTGTCGAATACTATAAACAATATAGGTTGCGATTGTTTTCAGTTCGGCCCTCCCTCATTAAGGATGACGCGGCCAACGAGGTTCCTTTTTATACGGAGGACCCCGGTTATTCAGGTCAAATTGCCATTCATCCAAATTATGACTTATTTGAAAAGTCAGGATTGATGGTACTTCAAGACACAGTTAAAGTCACTAATGGCAAAGGTATCTTGCATGTAGCCAATTCACAACAGGCAGGAGATTTTATTTTACCTCCTCAACCGTCCCTTTCTAGCTATGAAACTATGCCTACGGAGTATATCCGTGCAACTAGGATAGATCAAACTAATTCCCCTAATATTTATGTTAATGATCAAGAATACTCAAATGCGGTTGACACTGCACCGGTACCAGAGAACGTTGAAGGTAGTCAACCACTGACTGATGATGAATTCTCTCAATTTAAAGTTTTCCAAGGCCTAACAGTGCCTCAAAAGATTAAGGTTAGGGAATTATTGAGTAAGTATTATAAAGCTTTCGGCTGGTCCGATAACGATTCTCTCGAGCCGATGCGTGATCCCCGGACTGATAAGACAATACAAGCCACCGTGGAACTTTTGGATAAGACACCTCAGACAATTGGTCCCAGACTTATTAACCTCGAACTCCAGGAAATTATCCGTGAATACACAAATAGTCAGAAAGAGTTAGGACTTCTTGAAAACTCCCATAGTCAGTATGTATCCCAAGTACAATTATTATCCTCCGGTCGTACTTGGAAACCTACAATAGATTATCGAAAGATCAATTTGAAAATTAAACCTGAACCCATGCCTGTCCCACCTTTACACACAGCTTTTAAATTATTAGCCGATTCTGAATACTTTTGTAACCTAGGCCTACGAAACCCATACCAGCAGGTAGAATTAGATGACGAAAGTAGAGACATACTTGCATTCATGACTTCTGACGGACAGTTCCGCCCTACTCGTACTCCTTTCGGTTTCGTCAATTCGAGTGCAATCTTGCAAAAGACGTTGGACATTATATGGTCCCCTTATAAGAATACATTTTTGAACAGCTATGCTGAAGATAATTGTTTTGGAGGAAAAGATTTCCCTGAATTGATGGATCGACTGGAGAAGACACTATGGTTATGTACACAGGCTAGAATGACATTAAAACCTAAGAAGTGTTATATAGGTCATCCTAAAATTATCTTCCTCGGTCATAAAATTAGCAACCAAGGCATAGCTATAGATCCCGATCGAACCAATGTACTTATGGATTTTCCAGATCCCCAGGATACCTCCGACATTCGTCGATGGCTAGGTTTAAGCGGATTCTTCAGACGATTAATTTTTGGGTATTCTAAATTAGCTAGACCTTTATATAATCTCCTAAAGAAAGACGCAGTTTTTGTTTTTAACGCTGCATGTCAGAAGGCGGTGAAGGAAATGAAGGTAGCAATCTGTACCGCTCCGGCATTAGCATTTCCGGATCCCACTGCAATTTTGGAATTATGGGCTGACGCTAGCGATTACGAAGTCGCTTCTGCTCTTATCCAAGTCATCACGATTGGTAATCAGAAAAATCGACAACCTCTGGGTTTCGATTCTCATACATTATCCTCTACTGAAAGCAAGTGGACAGTCACTGAGAAAGAATGTTATGCGATAGTTCACGCCTTCCAAAAGTTTCATAATTTACTTTTTGGTAGAGAAGTTCTAGTATACACCGACCATCAGGCACTGGTCAACATTCTACGTACTCCTCAGGTGACAGGGAAATTAGTGCGGTGGAGCCTCAAATTGAGCTCACATCGCCTAAAGATTATGTACGTGCCAGGGAAGAGTAATGCCATGGCTGACTGCCTCAGTCGCCCCCCTCGAGCGGATAACCTTCCAGTAGCCATCCTTAGAGGCATGACAGCAAAGACAGAGCATCCTAGAGAACCTGAGGATGAAGAATACATAGTACATTGCATCGATACGGATAAAACCATACATAACCTTAAGGATATGCAGGCAAAGGACAAGGACTTAGCAGAAATAATTACTTCCATAGAGACAGACGAAGCAAACAATTGTCGTGGTAAAAATAAATTTCGAGCTGACTTCCGACTAAATACAGACGGTATACTCCAACACATTAACTACGAACCTTTAGGTCCATTGTGGGTAAATGTTTTGCCAGTCTCTGAGGGAAAGCGCATAGCACGTGAGCTACATAATAAATCACATTTGGGCTTTCGAAAGATCTACTATTCTTTAGTCGATAAATACTGGTTCTTGCAAATGTGGAACAACATCCTAAAAACCTGTCAAGAATGTGACACTTGTCACGGTAATCCTCTTCCTCACATAAACAAGTCAGACCCTATGCATGCTATGGTTACTCCTAATACTCCTTATGCTAAAGTTTCACTGGACTACCTTGGTCCACTGCCTACTACTTCTAATAATAAATTATATATCCTGGCCGTGATAGACCAATGTACGCGCTTCCTGCATCTCATCCCAACTACAGGCACAACAGTGGCTGAAACGGTAAAAGTCCTAGAACCACTTATAGCAAAACATCGAATTAGGAGTATTGTGTCGGATAATGGTCCAGCTTTTACAGGTCATTTATTCAACGATATGTGTACACGTAACAACGTCACTTCCATCCATAGCTCTCCACATCATCCCAGTAGTAATGCCTATATAGACAGGGTAAATTCAACATTCGGTAGCATCATGAAAAAGCTTAAATATGACAACAATGTTGAATGGGATATTATGTTACCTCATATAGAAAATGAATATAATTCTGTGAAGCATGTTAGTACCGGTTATAGTCCTTATTTCTTGATGTTTGGTAGAAGTCTCCATTTTTGCTATCTCACAGGGAAACCATTAGACGACGATTGTGATCCAGATGACCCAGAAATGAAACAGGTTAGAGCGCATGAACTTCATAAAGCACGCATCCTGGCGCATGAAAATTCCTGTCATAATCAACTCAAACGCAAAATGGCTTTCGATAAGACACATCCAACAGTCCTGTATAAGGAAGGAGACCTAGTACTTAAAAAGAATTATTATAAGGCAGCAGGAACGGCAGCAAAATTCACAGTCAAGTATACAGGCCCATATAAAGTATATAGCACAACTACCAATCAGCACATGTATTTATTATGTGATAGGGATACTGATCTTCAAACATATATTGATGAAAATGTTCTCGAGATTGTGCATGGACACAACCTAAAACCTTACCTATTAGACGACATTCCTTCTCTTAATAATAATATGGAACCCGCGATAGGTGATCAGACTTGGTTAAATACTCACGTTTATACTCCCGACGATGCAGCATTCCACACTGAACCTTGGGCAGATCCTGAGTTGCGAGATTTCGATGGGGATACCGCGGCTCAAATCAACGTAGTCCCCCGCGGAATATTTAATAAGGAATATTTGTTTGATCCTAATAATGAGTTGAAGTTAAGGAGTAGGACGATTCAACGGAATCCAACTACTCATAATACGACAATTTATAGACAACTTACAAATAATTATTCACTTCCTGTAATAACTCCTATAACAGTGGACATTGAGCCCCTGGGAAACTCACCAAATCCGGTAGAAAATGTAGATCCCTACCCTCAACCTCCTGTAGAACTACCTAATCCTATAATACCGTCGGTGGTGGAACCAACTGCCACCCCGGCGGGACGTAATAATATTGACATCTCAAACACAAGAAATCTCAGTAAATCTCCTTCTTTTCCACGATATGTTGATGTTGAAACTGTAGATAGGTATCCTGCACGTACGACTCCTAGTAATGCTAATTACCAAAAGACTAAACAATATTTTGATTCTTTTCGAAATCCCACCAAAGACATCCCGATATCTCAAAGTTTCAATGTAGCACAACCAACTGAAGCTTCCACATATAAGGCAAATTCAGTAGACACTTCAGACCACTCAATTTATAGTTGTTATGTTAATAATCGTAGAGGTTGCTCCGAATTAGGAGATATATCACATAATAAGAAAAATAATCCTGTTGAAATCCCTATAGCTCCGAAAAGTTGGAATGGAGAGCGGAATCCAAACGCCGCCCCTCACACCAAAATTCAGACCAAATTAATTATCACAGACTTACCAAATAAGAAAGTAATTAAGATGGTCAATATTAATGATGAAACACAAGTACTCGAAGAAATCGAAATCGACACAGCACCAAAAGAATCAATTACACTCAACACTGTAAACATTGATGCAGCTGAAAATGATCTCGAATTCTTGGAGGACAATGAAATCGAACTTCCCACAGTCCCAACCATAGAGTCAATGATACCCATTGATAATCCTGTCACGGTAATGCCTGCAAAGGGAAATAATAATCAAAAGGTCATTTTGAAAACTCGAAAGTCAAAGTCAATCACTGAACCTACTGAAATAAGAAGGTCACAGAGGGAAAGAAAGGTAGTCATACCATATGATCCATCCAATGCCGAGGTGCCCAGGACGAGGAAACGGAAAGTGGTAGGCTCGGTACATAAAAATAGGAAAAAGAACAAGACTGCAAAATTGAAAAGATATAAAGTCACACCTACTGATACCATGGCCGAATTAGTCCGAGTCTTGGGAAATATAGGGCAAATAATTGCATGCCAATATAATAGAGTACCACAGATCCATTCGGTAGATGAGATATCCTCATCTTCAGATTCCGACGAGTAGACATAGTAATGGCCTTCCGCCATTCCCCATCACCTACATTATAATTTTTTTTCTTTTCCTTTAAGTTTTAAAGTATCAATCTTATTTAAGGCACTAGCCTGTTTTAAATCAAATTCAGTACATAAAAGTATTATTTAGAAAAATCCAAGCTTGATAAGATATCACCTCATTGTCATTTACGCACATCATAGAACATATAAGAAATTCTAGTATTACCGATTCAGAAGAATACGGAACGCAGAATTATTCTTACTAGCCCACATCTACAGTAATATACCATACCGTCATAGCATAGAATGAAAGTCGACGTTCAGACTATATATGGCATGAAGGTACTTAACTGTTGGAAGTGTTTTCTTTTGCTCCTAATAATTTAACAGCCACATCCAGGACCACACCACCACAACAGTGACGAAATGGCCCAAACCTAGGAGATACTGAAGAAATTAGGGAGATTGACGAATCCTAGAACGTCCGCGGACCTGCACCAGCATCAATAGATGAAATACTGGAAACACTGCAGCCTCTGGGAAAGCGACAGGATTCACCTTCAACTCCGATGAGCATAACGAGAATGACAATATGGATAACACTAATTTTACTTGGACAACACCACTATTTTGATACTGAGACGATATCACATATTTACTGATGGAACCACCCGGACTTTATAGAGAGGTAGACGGTCCGTGAGACGTCTGTGGGCCCGCACCAGCATCAACCGACGAGACACTGGATACACTGCGTGCCTGAGAAAACTGAACGACCAAATCCTGCCTCACACACTGACCATTAATGACACAAAGAATGATGACGACGAAGATCCACCAGCTCCTGATGTAAGCATCCTAACATCAAAGGACCCGGAGGATTCCTTCCAAACAGCACAGACACATTTGAACGAGGAAATGAATTTACCACCGGAGCCATTTCACCACTATAGAAAGCCAGACCAAACGAGAAACGTCCGTGGGTTTCGCTCCAGCATCACACGATGAAATACTGGGAATACAGCGACGCCTGGGAAAGTGGACCGCTCGACTTCTGCCTCACACAGTTATCCAAGAAAATAGAAACATGACTCCAGCTGCAATTCAACTGGAAGCTAAACTGAATTTTATAGATGTTGATATATGTTGTTATGTTTGTATATTATTATTGCTATTATGTTGATATGATGGCGAAAGATGAATTCCCATCAAACTCTTCGATATTTTATGATTTCTTTTATGTGATATATGTCGATATGACGAGAACACGCACAATAATTTACTACGTAGTATTCCACGTAGGTTGTAAATTACAATTTTGTATTTCTTTCCCCAAATCTGTACAGATGTTGGAATTGATTTATCCTCCATTTCAGATAAAACTTATTTTCATTTTTGTTTACTTTGACTAGACCAACGGTGAAGCCGATGTAAATTTAAATTCATTTTGTTTTCACAAATTTTACAAAAATAATTTTTCGTAAACCACCCACTGTCAAGTATTTAATTTTTATGGGAACCAAAAAGATTATAAAATTTTCCAAAAACCTACAAAAAGAATTTTGCACATTAATGTAGAAAGTTAATAACGAAAAATTTTTTCCTTTTATTTATTTTCACTTTTTCTCAGCAATGATACTTCAGTCACTCTGTAATTTTAATTTTTTTTTGATTGAAACCATATAGGTACCTACTTAGGTACAAAAATACCACATCTCCCCACCATCCCATCACCATCGGAGTGGTGGAGAAATAAATTAAACACTCAAGAATACTAAGTATTTATTACCACTTACCTTAGGCTTAATCCGACTTCTTATTTTTAACAAATACTGTAATTAGGATTAAGGAGAAAAATTGCACAAAACTGAAATTGCAAAAATTCTCGAATACTTACTTATGTCCATGTGGACAGAATACTTATTTACATGATGAATGTCTGTCAAACCCTAGAACTAAGTACTATAAACTCTGTACACGGTAGACGAGCAAATTACGTTAGACACGCACATGTACATCCCGGAATGGATAGCTTTTGATTGAAATACTTATGTACTAAAATTAAGACCACGCACAAATACCGCACGCTTTACCTAGACCGCCGATGGGTCTCGGCTGATAGCGTGTGGAGGGATTTGTAGTGACGGAGCTCCACCGCCGTCCAATTCTATAATTATTACAGCAGTAAATAGAATTCCCGCCAATTCCATAGCTCGCAGGCTATGGGAAAAGTAGCACATAGGTAGAGTAAATAGTACAGACAGTAGGAAATATTTCATTGACCACTGATTGGAACAATGGGAATCCTTTGAAGTGCAAAGCAGACAGTAGCTATTTTCCATAAATTCCAGCGCCTTGAGCGTTGGGAAAGTGTATTCAACTAACAAAAGGAATAGCGAGGATGAGCTGAACTCAAGCCAGTAACAGGAAGAAGTCATTTATTCTGTCTTGGGATTTCGAAGGATACTATTGATTCCGTTTTCAGCTTTGAAGTGATACTGATATTCTGTTTTTGAGAGTCTTACCCTACACTTACAAGAGATTCTGTCTTTTAGCTTTTGAGATAGGCCAACAATTCAGTCTTAAGCTTTAAAAAGAAGACTATCCTGTCTTGCGAAATTTTATTTTCTTAGCTGGAGGAACTTAATTAAGATTTGTTATTTTCAAAACGGAAAATCTTTCGATTTTCCTTTTTCAAGTTCACAACAAGACAAGTGATTCAGTTAGATACTACGTAGCTGTTTTCATTAGTTTTCTGCGCTAAAAAGTATTTTAGCTTTTCCTGATAGATTGAGCAAAACTGATCTTTTCACTTGATCAGAAGTACAGTCAGGTAGATTCGGAGAGAAAGAGAAGAGTCATAACGCTCGGGTAAAGGAAGTAGAAGGTCATTGCAGCCGTACCGAAGACTAGCCGTCTCGGAAAATACCATCGGACTTGCCGTGGGATAATTAGTGACTTCTAAATATTACCGGTAATTCTACGCAAAGTATATATACCTACCTACCTTTTCGTCATTTGTATTTCTTTTCTCGCTCGTCTCCGTCGAAAGTAAATATTGTTAATTGAGATATTTGTGAATATTGTGTATGAAGTGATTAATATATTATGGATTAAAAACTCATTCCATTCGTAATAATCCATAAACTCCCTTTTTGTTTTAATCTTTTGTTTTATTATTGCTATAAGTATACATACGTATCTCTCATCTTTTAGATTACATAATATATCAGTATATTGCATAACGAGCACGCTACTTCTATGAGATTTGTGGACCGGAGCCCCTCCGCCCCCTCAATTGAATGCATCATTAAGCATTATTTGCAATTCGGTCAAGGGGCATAATATTTCTTTGAAATTATATCGTCGTATGTTTAGATCCCATACAATGAGATGCCATGGAGCAAAAACAATGATAATATGTATTGATATGTGTAGATGATACGGGCGGCACACCTAGGCACCTATGTAATTAATAATGTAAGAATATCTGCTCCAGTATATGCGCTGTCGAATTAAGAAAATATTTAGTTTCAATTAATACTATTACGTATTAACATAGTTAATCAAATGCAAGCATAATATAATACGTGTGTAACAAATATGTTGAAGAGCTATGATAAAGTCCCAAATGTAATAAATACCTCCAATATAGTTTTTGAATTCGCAACTGCAAAACTGGATATGTGTGTGTTAGAATTGATGGAGGAAATCAAAACTGTACGTTAATATACATAATATATTTATGCCCTTCTGCAGAATCTATTCAACTACATTTTCAAGCAAACCATGTATTAAATCTGATGGAGTCTTTAATTGATACTTTTCAAAGCTACTAACAAATATGCATTTTCCATAAGTGACGTCACCGAGAAATTCTCAATTTTGGGACGCTGTATGACCCCCAAGACAGGAACTTTACCATTGCCTAAATGGCCAATCTGAATATGTAGCTACCTACATCTGAATGACATATCGTCTGTGAAGAACCAAAATGACCCACATCTAATTTAAGCTACAATCAAAATGGGCTATGCCATAAAAACAAAATGAGCGTAAAATGTAAAGAGTTTTTGAAAAACGTAAAATTTTCTATTTTCATGTTTTTCAAAAATGTAAAATGTCATATTTACATTTTTTTGAAAAGGTGCAAATTTTTTTAATTCCATGTTTTTGAAAAGGTGCAAAATGTTCTAATTCCATGAGTTTCAAAAGTGCAAAATGTTATATTTAAGGGCTCTCAAGACATTTAAATACTTTTGTAGATACATAGTTGATATTGTTTTTAACTACAAATGGATATGGATCATTTTGGTTCTCCATAGACGATATTTCAAAAACATACGGGGGCTGTGTTAAATCATAATGTTTTAACTTCCAATCCTTTTCAACTGATAATGTTTTTTTTACCGCAGAATGAACTCCTATTATACCTGTACTGTGGCCCGGGATGAGCTGTATTGTACAGTAAATGATTTTAAATTGCGTACTGTTTATATAAACTTTTGATTCAATTTTCAAGATATCAACATGGAAATATGGATTGACCTCTAAATAGTTCAAATCTTGCATTTCCAATTATTTGATTCAGTTCTAAGAAAATACGATCCATTTAATTTTAGTCCAATGGCTAATAATACAGTTACCTACATAGGGATTTGAATAGCGTTATTTCTATGCACTAATTTTTTTTCTCATTTACCTGTATGCAAGTGTAAACACAGATATTATAGCGTCAGACTCCTTGTATAATCTTTGTTTCCGCTCCACTTCAGCCGTAGGATTTTTAT
The DNA here is from genome assembly GCA_949802685.1 of Dicyrtomina minuta. Classification (NCBI taxonomy): domain Eukaryota; kingdom Metazoa; phylum Arthropoda; class Collembola; order Symphypleona; family Dicyrtomidae; genus Dicyrtomina; species Dicyrtomina minuta. The sequence continues at coordinate 10,221,724 of OX461809.1, read as the reverse complement.
TCTACTTCAATATTCTAAAGGGAATCAGGGCCGAATATTGTGGCCAGCGCAGGCAGCCCCTGCTGCTGTCTGAATGTTCCAAAAATAGAAATTTTAAAAAAACATGCAAATAAATACTTTTGCACATTTCAAAAATAAGCAAATATAAAAAATTTTCCACTTTTCTCAAAACATTTAAATAGAACATTTTACACTTTTTAGAATCAAATAAATAGAACATTTTGAATTTTTCTAAACTATGGAAATACACCATTTTGGTTTACCTAGGAAAACCGTCAATATAATTCAAATGATGGTTTTTGTATGGAAACAAATTGATGCCTAAAAACAATTCCTTCATCCGGCCCTGTTGGTAATGAATCAAAAATGTTACATCTTTACTCACGAAACTGGCACATCATTTTCACTACCTATGTGTGTGACTGTAATCATTGAATTTATGAGCTGTCAGAATTCTATATATCGCCATACTGAAGAAGCAAAATTGTCCACTTCCATTTTTTTTTACTTGAATAGTGTACCATATGGTTTTGCATTACAATAATAAGAAATACCTACAGGTACTTGCCTATATATATTGTGTCGAAAAAAATTATACACAGCTAAATACATTAAAACATAGGGTTGGGAAATTTTGCTTTAATTAGTGTAAATTGGAGAAGGGCAATTTTGCTTCTTCAGTAGCGATATCGTCTGTGAAGAACCAAAATGACCCATATCTAATTTAAGCTACAATCAAAATGAGCTATGTCATAAAAACAAAATGAGAAACATGCGTAAAATGTTAATAATTACGAGTTTTTGAAAAGTGTGGAGCGTTCGCACCGACACCTCTTCCTCCCAGCCCAAGGTTTCGATGCATAATTGTACGTCTTCAGTCATACCTACACCATTTGTACAACCGCTTTTTTTTGCCACCTGCTGTCCGTCACTCCAAAATGATAAAACTGTGCTTGCGACTACACATTTAATAAAATGTGACATTCAAGTGAATAACGTGGAAGGTGAGTTAGACGCTGTCGTCATTTGAGCGTTGCCACAAAAGGATTACTCTTTTATTAAAATAAAAAAAGCTTAAAGCAAAATTGCACTGTAAGCTCAGCATCTACTTCGGGCCTCCAGTCGACAAATCCGGCGCTAAGCGCCGGATTTTTTAGGTATAATTCGGTCTGGCAGTATAAAAACGGAGAGTGGCAGTTGGAGGGAGTGGCAGTTTGGGTTATAAATGAATAAAAACAAGTATATCAATAAAAGGGATGTGGCAGTATGCTAAAAATATTATTACCGTTGATTCCCTTTTAGCTCATGGTTTGCATACAATTCATATTATCATCGTTAGTGTTTGTATTTAAATGGTCTCTATTTTCATACTGATGCTGTTTTTTCGTTGGCATTTTGGTTTTTATTCAGTCGACTAAAGCAGTCGTGACAAGCTTCATGTCCGCACAACTTTTTGTAGTTAGCAATGCGAAAAGAGTTGACACAAAAATCAGTTGGAAGTTAATTAAAACGTTTTCGACTTTAGAAGAAGCAGAAATTTTTCTGTCTGACAAGTGAAAAAAGAGGTACACTAGCAGAGTCACAATAGGCGACTTGGCCAGTGTGGTGTCCACCAGTGTGTATTACTGTTTTCGTCATGGCAAAATCTGTAAAGCTAAAGTTCAGTTAGTATCAGGTGGCTCTAGCAGTACGAAATACTACGCAGCAGATAAAATGGATCATGGCAATCTGTCGGAAAAAACAAGAGAATTACTGAAATCTGAAAAATGAAGTGTAAAAAATTTACAACAGCAGAGGAAAACGAGACCTAACGGAATTTTAAGAGCAATTGAGACCGTACAGTTGGCGAATTTCCAAAGAAGCGTTAGATTATTAACTATATAAAGCAGGAAAGACACAGCCAACAGCACTGTTTTATATTTTAGTGACCTCGTACAATGGTGTTCGGAGAGAGTCATCATTCTAGGAGACGATGACTATTCAATTTCTCGTAATATTGCAACGTACTATTAATTTCTCTCAATATTAAATGTTTTGCGTAAAATAAAGTTATAAGTTTTAAACTGCCAAACCACCTAACTGCCACATCCCTTTTTTAGTCGAATCGGTCGCCATCTTGCAACTAAACTGCCCACCCCTGCTTTTAAACTGCCAGATCCCATGCAGCCCTTTTTTTAAACACTTAGGTTTTTTCAAAATAATTTAAAAACTAATCACGATTGTGCTAGTGACTACAAGTTTATTAGCTTCACCTGACCCTGACCGTTACTGTTGGAATGGCATATCATTTTTGTGTAAAAGTTTGTAGAGTTTCCGGTCGAAATATCAATTTTAAGTTTTGGCGGGATTTGAATTTTGACTTTTTTGTTTTCTTACGGCAATTGATTACAAATATTGTACTACGCAGGTTTCTTTTTCTAGAGAGAGAGAAAGTAAATATTTATTTACAACTGGCGCTACAATTGCGCTTGCCACAAGGACACAGTAAGAGCAAAATACAATTTTAGGAAAAAGTAAATGGTTATAAAAGAACACAAGAAAATTTTTGCAATAGTATAATTTGTAGAAACTAGCTTTCAGATAAATTCTTATTATATAGATGATTATGAGCAATACGACACGAGCCTCGAATGGTAGCAATCACTATTTCATGTATTATTGTAGAAGGAAGCCGCATATCTTTTCGAAAGGACTCAAAAAAGGCTGGAATAGTACCACGAGCACCCACAAGCAAACCTATGACTTCAAGATTCTTAAGCTAGTATTTTGCAAGAAAGTAAGGAATACATGAATTGTAATGAGCTTGCTTTTCAACGTTAACCTCATCAGCTTGACCAGAATGTTGCTCCATACGTATAGTAGGATCTAAAATATATCCAGACTTTGACTCAGTACGCCAGCAGATTATATCCACACGTTTAGAGGCCCCATCAGTAACTTCCTCAAACACATTCCAATCCAATGTCCTCAGATGCTTGGCAATTATTGATCTTACTTCATGATGTCTTATGTTTCTTAGTAAGCTTCCAACGTGGCATTTCCCCAAAACATGTGCAAGGGTTTCTTTCTCTTTGCAGTGTCTGCAAAGGGATGATTCTAGAGAACGACCTGGAATTGCTTTAACAGGATAAACATTAACACTCATTTTCAATATATTCAACCACTCTGAGGAGGTTAATCCGCATTTGTTAATGATAATTTTGTTTGCGTATTGGCAGTCTTTATACATTTCAACCCCTTGTCCTCGAAGCGAAAATGTACACCATTTTCAAACTCTTTGTTCCTCAAAGATTGACGTAAAATTTTTTCAGGCTTAGTTTTTGGAGAAGATTCAACCTCAGCTTGAATTGTCTCTTCATCAAGCTCCAACGCTTCAATGCAGCTTTTCATTTCAAAATTTAGATCTTTGACAAATGAAACGTACGGATCAGTGGAACTTAACAAAACAACACATATATTGTAATGTTGTATAAATGCTTCCCATGTAGAGCGCATTACTTGTAAGCCCCTGTGCTTTGTTGAGCAGTACAAAAGAGCGTTAGGAGAATCATGCGGAATTGCCAAAATTTCTTTAACTGAACTTCGTATTAATTTGTCCAAATCTTCTAAGAATTTTTTCGGGAGTTTATTTAGAGGAGCAGTTTGAAGGGAGTAAGTTAAACATGGCCAAAGATACTGGTTTATGATACCGATTTTTTGATTAGGAAACAACATAGGGGTCCCAACAAGGTTCTGGAGATCTTTCGAAAAGTTTTTTATTATCTGTGCTGGATCAAAACTAATTTCATTTTTGAAATTTACCCCCAAATATTTAACTGCTTCTCCCTCTTTAATGGCTTCAATTTTATTATTAACGTCAACAATTAGGGGCTCCTCACAAAGTTTCCCTTTTTTGATGTTAATTACTTTGTATTTTTCAATATTGATTTGGTAACCAACTTTGTTAAATTTAAACACATACTTGCAAATTCCTTCCTTATTAATAATAAAATGTCCAGAAAAGAATTCAGACTACAGAATATTAGTTTCGGCGTAAAATATAAAATATTAGATTTGCCGTAAAATTCAAACCGCCTAATCGTATTATTATTACTGCATATCTACATAATTTACCGGTATTTTGAAATACTTGAAAAATTTTAACGAGTGATATACCGATTGAAAGATAATGACTAGTAAAATCTGAATAACTAAACGCGTCGCACTAGCGCGATCGCAAAACTGTTTGAATTTTATTTTAAATCGCTTGACGGCTGCCTTGTGAAACTGCAAAAACAAGGGAACAAAGCTACTTGTGGACACTTACATAGGGTTTAAAATATTTTGCATGTATGAATTATTATCTTTTTAAAAATGTATAATTTAATCTATGTATATATATACATGTAAATAAATATATCAGCATTATTGCAAACTATGTAAGCAGAATATATACCGTAAAAACTACAAACATAATTTAGATTTCAATCAACATTAAACATTCAACCAATCTGCATACTTCTTCAGGATCTTCTATTTTTGTCGTTATCCTTAAAGACGTGTTAGTGCCAATCAAATTAACCCTATTTAAATTTTCTGTAGTTAAAAGTTTACCTAAACTTATTTAAAAACTTTTAGTTGTATCACACAAGAATGTAAATAACAAGAACTAATCGTAAGACGGTCAGGAAATGGCTGGTCTTGGGCAATATTGGGCATCGGTGCAATGTGGATGATGCTTGGGCTCCTGAGTTGAATAAGCGGTAGATAGCATGGTTTGCACTCAAGCCTCAAGCTGCTATCCACAGTATGTTTTAGAGTAGAGCCAATAAAGTGTACGAAATAGTATTCCCATACGAAAATTCAAAACTTTTTATTTGAAAAACAAATCCATACAATTTGGTGGTGTTTTTTTAAATTTCCAATTTTAATAATACATTAAGAAATTAGTACTTTTAGTTTCTTAGTTAATTAATTTTAGCCGACAAAATTCCACATGTAGCATATTTTCAAGTCATTCTTAATTTAAAGTTATGCTCTATTCAGAAAAATGTTTGTATGACAATGTGCTCTTGCAGTGTATTGTATTGCTGGTGAGATGCTTTAATCTTATGAAAGAGAAACAAAAATTTGAATCCTAATGACATAATATTTAACGTCGTAAATTCCATAATTTCAATTAACATACGGATGTATGATAATAATTATTGAGTTATGGAATTAATGTTTCTTTAAATGAGGGTAATTTTGCAATCTAAAATAATTAAGGAACGCCAACCACGCTCATATAAATATAATTGTTCGTGTTTCACGTCAGTCACTGGCCAATTTACTCTCGTAGAAGTAATTTCATCCATGTCTTATAATTAACATTAATTTAGTGCGTCCATTGTACATCATTACAATGACATACATATTGTACTAATACAAACTTGAGCATGTAAAATCTCAATTATCATTTAACTACTTAAGTACTATCCGTCAAAATCTGCTGTTAAAAAAAGCAAAATACGTTTTATTTCTGTGATTGAATTAGTCTTTCAGACATACAGTAACTAAAAATTAAAACTACATACAAAACACGGTAAATATTTTCTTCTCACGCTATTTTCTTCACACGCAATCCGATTCTAATTCCACCAAGACATTATACAATTACGTAAGTATGTACATCGCTTACATTAATACTCGCGGAAGTAGGTCGGAGACCAGGAATAAAAAAACAAGGAAGATATTTAAATTATTTAAAGGTAATTGAATCTACGACTTCAACGAAAGACGAGCGAAAACCAAGAGACACGGTAAGGGATCGTCCACAAATGACGTTATTGGTAGGGGTCAATGGGTCCACTTGGCTACTGATGACATCCCATTTTAAAGAAATCCATTTATGCAATGGTTAAGCTGATGAGAGGGGGGTCATAGGGTCGTAAAAATAAAGATTGTTTGACGTTGAGGAAAGCAACGTTGGTTTATATTCGTTTAAATGTGCCACTGCTACACGGTCGGTGATAATGCAAACGTTCCGAAGAGTGAAGCTTCCTCTGAAAACCACACGCAACAACAACTCTCGTAGAACTTTCCACAGTTTCACTAAACGCGAGTAGATGTCACTTTCCTGCAGTTTAACAAATTTCAGGCTTATTTTCCAGTAATCTTCGTGTGTTCCACATTCGAATATTTACTTAATAACATAGATGTTTTCTTCCACAAGTGAAAGAAAATTGTATCCAAATTACAGGGACACGATTATACCCGGCATTCGGTCCGGATGTGGCAAATTAAAAATAGAATAAGAATTTATATAACTAACGGGGCGAACGCACTCCTTTGCACATTAAGCTAATTAATGGAAACATAACGTCTGCAAATTGGGGCTCATTACGTTTAAAAAGATAATAATAATAATAATTATAGCTCCCAAGAGAAGACGGGATGGGAATCTGAAATGGAGCTAAAAAGAAGATAAAGAAGAATGAGATACGATGTGAAAGTTTTTTAAAAATTCATTCAAATTCTCCGTCTACTTCGAGAGAGGGAAAAAAAAGAAGGAAAGTTCTTGAATTTCTATTTCGGGTAATGTAGTTGTTGAGTTGTCGTTGTCGTTGAGGCTGTCGTTGTTGTTGTTGTTCTGAGCTTGGACGTGTCATGCAATAATTTTTTTGGAGAATGGCTCAATTGCTCACCCCATACATTACTAGGATATGACTTCAAAAGTATACAAATACGATTATTGTGCTTCCTCCTTCAACATCCTCAAAAGTCCGTCCGGCTCCAACGTCTCCGGATAAAGTGAGTAGCAATTTTGTGTGAGTAGTTAGTTTTGACATGTTTCTCGTGGTGAAAGGATTTGTTGTTTATAAAATGATGTCTGTAAAAGAAGCTTTTGGCTCCGGCTCCTACAGGTTCGGCAGTACCCCCAGAATAAAGCTGCAGGGATAAGAAAAGTTTAGAGGAATACTTTTGCTTTAAATGCTCCAAGCACTGTCGACTCACTACTACTTCGAGTCACTAGTCAGTCTTTATCACATATGTATGGATAATATTATTAATACCATTTGACTTGTATGTATTATTATTCACTGACATTATGAAAGATAAGCCGCAAAGTTACACTCATGAATGATTTATTATGACCATTCATCTAAAACTTTTTACATATTTATTTTATTTATGAGTATGATCGACGTTCTGAACGAGTTTCCTCATCTTATTGTAACACTCTCTGTACTCTGTCAGTGTATACTTTGTCAAGGCTTATTTGTTTTTCACCTTTTTAGTCTTTTCTTCTGATCATGAACTCTTCGTATATCGTATCATTTTCCTTATACTACTTTACTATACTAACATGTACTGTAATTACGTAAGTAAGTACTTACATAATACCACTTGGAGTTGGGATGGATTTGAATTATTACGTACAATAATAATTTTGAGTTTTGTATTGACAGCACGGTGTGATTTATCGTCTCAATGTTTTAATTGAATTCAAGGCTGCATCTAAATACTTCAGTAGGCTAATGGCTTTTGTTAATTGTAGAAATTTTATGAAACAACGAGTTGTGTTATTTTACTTTATTTTTGTAGATGTTGAGATATGATGATAAACGATGGATATATGCCTTAAACTCAAATATGTCTTATGCATGAAGAATGTTTAGGGATTTTTTCGAAATTTTAACTTTATGGAAAATTGAAATGGTCTCGTATGGGACAACTGGTAAGTTTGGTGGGAGGCGTTTCTCGGACAATAAAGCCTTATATATAAGCGATGCTTAATTTACAATTGTAGAGTACGAACACCACGGTGGAGTGTCTTACTGAGTTGTGAAGAAGTGACAGGAAACCAGAAAAGTTAATGATAATACATAAGGCAGGGGCGGATAATGCGGCCAGCGCAGGCAGCCCCCGCGGCTTGAATTTTCAAAAAACATTTAAATGGGGCATTTTGCAGTTTTCAAAAAAATATGGAAAAAGAATATTTTGACTTTTCAAAAACATGCAAAATAAATATTTTCGTGCATTTCAAAAACATACAAATGAAACAACACTTTTCAGAAAACTTGTAAATAGAACATTTTGTAATTTTCTGAGTCAAGTAAAAAGAACATTTTAAAATTTTCTAAAACGTGTAAAAACAACATTTTGCTTCACTAAAACAAACCATCAATAAAATCAAAATGGTGATTTTTGTATGGAAACAAATTGCTGCCTAAAAGCAATTCCTTTGTCCGGCCCTGACATAAGGCCTAAGAAAATGGATCACTCAAAATCCCTAAACAAAATAAAGGAATAATAAAAAAAGATTCTTTAATAATAGAGATGCTTTCAACAATAAGGGTCCGTAAATCTATCATGAATTATTAGAGAAGAAGGAAAAGGAAACAACTTCAATTAATAATAACATAATATTGTGAAAAAAAACAACTTGTCAGTCTCTCACATTATTAACTCATCGACTTGGATATGCTTCTGTTCAATTTCCATCTACGATCTATGTTAAAATATCTTTTGAAGAAGCATTTGAAAATGTGTTGTTTTTTTGGTGTTAAAAATTTTCTTCTTCAAAAAACTATTAAAATCCCCCAAATTTTTAAGAGCACACTTTTTGTACTGCAGTTTTTAAATCATAATTTTAAAAGACTGGAGTAAATACTGTTAATTATGGTACTTATGACTTGGTTAAATTATTCACCTAAGTAGTGAAGTCGATATTCAATTTCAATTCTACTTTCTATTAGTAACAGGAACAGCCCGCAGCTTTTGGAATACTGAGTTTTTTCTTGAGTAAACTTTGTGCTCTCTCTCTCTAATAAGCTAGATATAAGAGTATGTTTTAGTTACAGTTTGTCACTCTAAAGTTAGAATTGACAAGTTTAAAGTGTTTAAACTGTCTCAGAATTATCACGCTAAGTGTTGTTGAAGTGTAGTATAGAGTCCAAAGATAACATTGATAAATTGAAGAGACAGTGTTTTACGACGGCGCCTCCCTGGAACTATCATTCAAGAACGTATTTTCCACATATCCATCCCTCAAACACTCAAATAATTCTTCTTAATGATCCTATTAAATAAAAATAAAAATAATTTTAATAACTTCCAAGTCAGTGCAAAATATAACTTTGTGTAGACATCATTATTATTATTAGTACAATATTTGGACTTTAAAGCTTTTGATGGAATTAGCCTGGAATTTTTTAAGACTTTTGATGATTAATTAATATAGGCTGCAAGTCAAGATTCATCAAGATCATGCGATTTAAGATTGACCATAAAACTTTACTGACCTTTTGATTTGATTACTACACGACAGCATTATTACTACATATCTAGATTCTAGACTCAGAAAAATATTATGCTTTCCTGTTTACTTGTATACAGTATATTGTAAAGAGCATAGGAAATATTTTTACTTTTTGATGATACAATGTTCCTATATTTTCCAAATACTACGCTTTTGACACTGACTGAGTGACATTAAATAATGGGATGTGACAACTCCTGACAACTGATTGATGACAACGAACTGAGAACGAACTCCTGACTCCACACTTTTTTCTTGAGCTATAATAAATTAAGCTAATTTGAAGACATTTTCTTTGCATTTTTACTGTATCACTACTTAACATTATTGCAGTTCACTGTCTGTATTGCTTAACTGCATCTCACTGGATACTTTCGATATTTCTTCCAAAATCAAACGAAGACCGTTGAAGTATTTTATTTAAATCAATCAATTAGCTACATTTTCAAATGCAAATAGTGACGACTCTGGCAATTAAATTTCTTTGATTTTTATTGCTAATTTTTATTTTATGATTTGGCTCCTAGAATAGTTTTGAATGTAATTCATCTGCTGAACATAATGTTATGAACCTTCTTATATGAATAGATCTCATATTATTATGTAGCTATATTTGATTACATATTCACGTTATATTGCCATGGATAAAACCCTTTCAAATATCTATACACAGGATCTGTGTGTGGAGATAGTGTGGGTCCGAGCTTACAAACAAAACTACAGACTGAAATACTATACCGATGCCAATGCTGATTTCGATTTCTGATAGACATGAAATAACAACTGACGCTGAACTCTTCGTATTATGCTGAATATTCTTGCTACGTTGTTCTTGTATACATATATGTAATGTAGGCAGACATACATACATGTAAATACATTGCATACCTTTTTGTATTCCTTTCCCCTTCATTCGTTGAGATACATACGTGTATATTTTGGTGGTATATGTTGAATATATTTGATATACTATACGTATACATGCTTTTGTGGTGTTGGTGGAAGGAACACTAATGGAGAGTGTCTGCTGGAGCATTTATTTTGACAAGAGACACATTGTAATACAAACAAGTGAGGAGGTTGAGGATGAGGATCAGGAAGGATGAAGGGAAGGCGAGCCGACTGTCGTCACGCCATGGGTGTTACGACTTACGACCAGGACCAGAACTCAAAAAGAAATCAGAGGCACCATTCATGTGTCGACATCGACAAATTAAATAACTACATAATTCATTCTCAAATTCTCACTCTTGTCTCCGTCTCCACTACTCACTTCCCTTCAACCTCATCAAAATATCGCGTAAACCGTGAACGTAACAAGGAAACTACAACTTTTACACTTTTTATCCTCATTACTCATTGACTTGGCTCACTGAAGCTCCACTGGCTCCACTACATTTATGCACTCTGTCTCACTTCTCAATACTGCAGACTGCGATATTCCTCTGTTACTATTAAACTGTCTTAAAATGTCTCAAGTCTGACAGTTTGTACGCTGTGAGTTAAAAGGGGTCGGATTCGAATTTACATTAGGTTTCCTTGAGCATGGTGTCAATTAAATTTATTGTTATTTTTTGAAGAGTTTTAAATGGGCAAAAATTAACTAAATTTTAATGTGTGCTTCAGTGCTGCTAAACATTAAATTCCATGCATTCTCCTATATACGATATTTTTGAACTGCTTGAGAAATTATTTTATTTGAGATGCAAAAATATTTACCGTATGACTTGACGTGTAAGGTTGCCTTGTAACTTGCATGTACATATTATATACTACTTATCGTTAGCTCATAATTGGTTGGTAACGCTTGATATTCGTTGAAATCATTAGAGCAGCAATAAAAGCATCATTAGCATCAACTGTCAAAAACAATAATGATAATATCACGTAGACCTGGAGCAGTAGCGGATGGTAAAATAAAAAGTAAAAATGCAAAGAAAACGAAAAATAAACAAATCCTGAATTTCGCTCAGTGTGCCAATGGAAATGCAAAGTTGACATTTATAAAATTCCAAACCAAAGTGAAAAGGGATTAACAGCGAGTCTTTCAGTCGGTCTCGGTATTTTAAGTGCGTTCATAGATTTGTCGTGCATAAGTAGTAATACATAGTGGGCATAAAATACACAAACCTTACCTTCCTTCTTGCCTAAAGTCATGCATACACACACAACAACAACAGAGCTCGATTGTCGACAGGACGAAAAAGAATTATGTAATTTTGCGAAGACGCTGCTGAGATGAAAAAAAGCACGCTTAAAATAACTTTCGTCTCAAAAGTCAAAACTAAGTAGGGCATTATATGGCTCAGACATTTGCAAATTATGGGCTTAGCATCACATATCTTTGTTACAGACACATAATGCATCTATTTTGGGGACAGTATGGTGTATTAGACTCACACCTGCCCAGCTCATTGACATTGACAGTACCATAACAAGACCCTCCATGGCTACTGAAATATTCAAAAGTTTGAATTCTACATTCCTTAAGGCTTGCAAAAAGAAGAAATTGAAGGGATTTAGTAAATGACACAAATATAGGGGATATAAATAAATAATAAATATTCATTAAGTCGATATAACCGAAGTTCTTACAACCAGACTCAACCAGTCACTGTGGGTGAGGAAATAGGAGGCTACCGCTTCTTTGTATCCTTTAACCTATCCCCGTCCCCTCCTCCACAGTAAAGGAGTCCCATTCCCTAGGCCACTACAGTAAGTAGTGGTCATTAAGGAGTACCGAAGGAGATTGGGTTTCAATCAACCATCCAGTGACGTTTACCGTACAACACCGAGCCGTAAACGATTAGCAGTGGCCGAGGATCGAAGCCGGGTCTGAGACTGGAAATTTCGTTAGTCTGCAGTCCTATAACCGCTCACCCAAGCACGCCTAATTGCAATATAGGGGATATGCAATTATTACTAATTATTTTATAAAGTTTTAACTAGAAAAATGATGTCGTTTTGGAGACCTATTCGTATTAGAAAAAAGTATTGGTACTGGGAATAACTTTCAATTCAGTGTTTGCCGAATAAGACACGTCAAAAAGAAGGGCAAAAAGTACTTAAAAGTAGGCAGTAGAAGTTGTTTATATGTTGCATTAGTTTGTGCAAGCAATTAACTAATTTTACGAGGATTTCTTTCCACATCGTGCCCTACTTGTACTTGTACCTCTACTTTTAACAATATAGGACCATGTAAAAACATGTGAAAAAACAATACGTATAAAGTTATTCACGAAGCGTACAATAACGATATACTTACTACTGTTCTGTATATTATGTATTAGGTACTATGAGTTATGGATGATTAAGCAGAAGTGTTAAACCTTGTGTTAATAATAATATCTAAAAGTAAAGTGTAAAATAAGAGACATAATATATTGGAGTCTGAATCTGAATTAGAATTAATCGACCTCAAGAACTCCTGAAAAACTGAGAAGCTAAACTGAGGAGTATGTATAGGTTCTGGCTGGCATGTATGCTATGTATATGGTTCCATTCCCTGTGAATGAAGTAATGAATTAAGATTGAATGAGGCAGGTCGGCGTGGACGGCTGATAAATCTTGATTTGTATTTGGACTGGCGATGAGTTTAGTTGTTAGTGTGGGCTGGTATGGTGCTGCAGAGTGTCTCTTTTACTTTTACTTTGTTGGTCTTGGTCTTTCTTGGTCGAGTCGAGTCTATTAAACAGACTGAGAGAGTGGACAATGGACACCACTGTGGACACGGGAGTGATGAATGAGTCCTACCTTTTTTGATTAGATGAACATGTCAAGGGTGACTGGGACTTACATTTATTTTTATTGTTAGACTAAAAGTCCATATATACCCAACCAAATCCAAATCCATAAGCCAAAACTCACGCATTGTAGAACGTGTAACAAGTCGCCGGCAACATGTGGATATGTCAACCTATTTTATTTTCCTCTATATTTGCTCTGGACTCTATGGCCTGTCGAATCGAGTCGAGTCTGTCTGCCTCTGGAAAGTTGGATTTGGAATTGGATGAAAGGACCATATATACAGATAATACAGACGAAAGACGAAACTTATATGTGGAAGAATCTGAATGTCTGAATCTGGAGTACCAACACTTAAAGCTTCTTCTCTCCTACTTGGTCTCCCCATAAGCACCGTCACCGTCTCATTCTTGAGTCTTTGGGCTTCGCGTCTTCGTTTTCGTCTTAGGTGGTGGTACTGGTGGTGTGAAGAAGAAGAGTGAATGACTCTCTTTATTAGTCAACTTTATCTTTATCTCCAACTATGGCTTCATATCTTATACTTATACTTTTAGCTTCCACACATCTGTACCCTGTACAAGGTAGTCCATACCATAGGTATGCACATGTCAGTCATGTCACTATTTCACAGTATGCAGAGGTAGCTTGAAATTGAAATATATGTACACTGTGAAATACGAGGCATGTGTGTGTGTAATATGTAAACAAACCCGCGTCAAGTGTGTACGCACAACAACAGAACGTAACGCACTTGGAGTTGTACACAGATAGTTGTTGGAGTTGAAGATTTGGAATTTTATTCGAGTTCGAGTTTGGACTATACTGCTGCTGCTGTTGCTGCTCGCTCTGGGAACTGGGAAGAAGGCACTCCAAATGATTGACTGACAGTCATTTCATTCTCAAATTCCAATTCGGATTTCAACACCAAACATGAAAAATTTAAGTATACTTGACAAATACACAATTATTACTATTTTCCCAAGACGACATTTTCACACTTGATTTTGATTTGAGGAGAGATAGCGAGAGATTCAACTGAAGTGTGCTTCTGTCACTTGAGTGTAGCTGTTTAACTTTGCCTGATTCCTTTGGGAATCTCTAATTCTGTAGTCTGTTTTGTAACTTCTGTTCTGTAAGGTCATCACAGTCATATCACACAGTATGCTATAGTATGGGAAGATACTATCTTATTGTCACGTTTGATTCTTCTTTTCTTCAAGTCTCCACTTCCCACATCAACAACGGCAGGTAGGTCCGACGTCCGTTGTCCGTCGTCCACGCAGTCATGGAGCAAATAGCACTATAGGTCAGGTGGTAATTAAATTAAGAACTATTCACATTAAGGCATTCCTTCTGTAAGTGTAACAACAATAATTTTCTAAATGCATGCATTCTTCAAATCTTATCAGTTAATAGGTATATGAATGAATTCATGCAATAATGGGTAAATACATACCTAATACGTTAAAGGACTTGGAGGACTATTATATTTCAGCTGTTATAATTCCAGTAAGTTGTGAAGAAAAAGTACTGTTGACTGTAAGCCCTGAGTCAGGCTCATCCCAATTCCAATTGTCCCAAGACAATGACGAGACCAAATATGCAAGACTAATTGCAAGAACCGTGCTGGATCCTGGATCTGGATAGAACTATGGAGGACTATGGAATCGAATCGAAGCAGGGAACAATTGAAAGGGATGGTAATATTGTTCTATTCAGTCAGAGTCATATACTTTATATGAGGAGTCTGTGCTGTAGCTTAGCTGTAGTATTGTGACAGTGCCTTATTGTGTGATGTGGTGTCCAGCAGTAAGGAGCAATAAGGAAGGCAGCATAAGTCCCCATGAAATGATTGACAGACACCCTCTGAGCTTCCTAAGTGGTCAATTATGTAGACACAAAAGACAGATTTGAGAAGAAGTGACCTTCTTATCTCGTCTCCGGCTGGCCAGATGTCTTCTCCGATAAACCTCCCATTTATTCCACAAATCCATCATCGCTGTCAAAACACTCTGCATTAATAACACCTTTCGTTATAAAACCATAACTACCTACATACATTATGTATTAAACCTCAGACTTGCACTGAAGAGCCATAAACCAAACCAGAGACAGACGGCCTGCCATGTATGCAACGTTAGTACGTACATGCACTCTGGACTCTTGGCTTACAGAACTTAAAAATTTTTTGATCTTACTAGTTTAATTAAAACACCTCATTCTCCCTCTATTTTTCCCCACTAATACGCTAACATTATTAGTATTTACATAATAATTACAGTCACAAATTACGATTACGATACGATAAGGAGCCTTATTATGTCTTATATTCAAATCCAGCCCTGCATTTTATTAAAATTCTGTTATAAGCTAATGGAAAAAGCCGGGAATGTGGAAAATTGGAATCGTTACATTATTGTTTAAAACTCAAATACGAAAAGAAATAGAGACCACAGACGAGGACGACGGCACACAACCTGGGGAACTATAATTATAAGCACGCGGGCTGCGATGTTGAAAAGACGACGACGACGAGGAAGATCAACACAAGAGATCGAAGGTAGCATAAGATAACAGTGAACAGTACATATGTCACAATTACCAGAAGGCAAAGGCTAGAACCAAGACGAAGAGGACCCACAAGATGAGATAAATCTCAGATAATTGTTTATTTGAAAAGCCAAAGAAAATGTATGAAGCCCAAGACAACCTTTGAGCTGACGATGAGGTCAATAAGGAATACATTCCAGATTCATCTTATCTAGGTATTGTATATTATATCCGTCCATGTATGCATATATATATATATCCCATCCAATTTCCCAATCCAGGAAAACATAAGTTTTTAGAAGGAGGTTTGGAGTTTATAATATGCAATTCCATTGAAGTGCCCCCGCCACCACAAATCATAATCATCTCGTTAACCATGAAATCACGGCTGCTATATCAACACTAACACTGGCAGTAAAACAGAAATAGTAACACTCGCTCGTGCATGTAATATTTAACCAGTCTACCTACCTACCACCGTACACCTAACTATTATTATGATTGCAATTTCTATTCTAATATTATAATAAATTTGAGCACATAGGATTGCTACTACTTTCATATGCTATTTAAGTGTGATGAATTCTGTATGATGTGCATTCTGTTGGTCTTTTGGTCCACAGATGCCGGATTGGCGGAAAACAGCGCACATAGCAAAAGGTACATAGTACGTAAAATAATAGGAAAATGTGACAATAGGATTTTAGAGCATGAATGAGCTCATATCAATTTGTTGTATACTAAGCATAATTAATGGCAAATAGTATTCGGCATCCAATGACCCTTCGCCCTATCTGACTTTGTGAACGCAAGAAACAACAAAAGGGCTCGGAAAAGAATTGGGATAATTAAATAGGATGTTGTGTGGAGAGAAACGGATGTCAAGTCATGAGACAAATTGTAAACATTTGACACCGTGATGTAGTTAGCTCCATGAGCATGTCTCTCTTTTACTCGTCGTCGCTCAAAGAATTCAGTGTGAGAGCAGTTCACATAGCCTCAAGATTCAAGTTGAGTCGACCAAATTAGGTTTAAGAATTGCAACACTATAAGGATAAGAATATTAGCCATACTATACTCTCAACGAGATTAACCAAGACCAGCACCAGCAGAACAGTGGAACTGAATCTGAATATGCACTTTTCTAAAATATTTTTATAACATCTTCAAAGAGAGAGAGTGAGAGAGAGAGAGAGGAATATGAAACCTCATGATTTCTGTACCGCACTACAGTGTCAGCATATATCCTAAAAGTATATCGTTAATAGCAGTGGCAGTTTATTTCTGACTCTGTATTTTCTCCTCCGTCTGCTATTATTATTACAGTAACTGTCATACGTGTAATTTTATTTTATTGTTGGTGTAAAAATTCAACCGTGAGATGATGACTTGGCCTTTCGAAATTATATAGCTTTTCAAAACAACTTAATCTAAAATAACATGTGGGCTACATGGGATCCTCCCTCAGCCATCCCAAAGCAAAGCAGCCCCATCACCAGTACCACCAACATCCAAGACAGGACAGTTTAAGTACAAGTATATTAGGTACACTGGGTATTACACATGAATATAGGAAGGCAAAAAGCAATCTCTTAGTCACAGTCACCCCGACCACATCATTATTATTATTATTTATACGATCAACTTCAAGAGCCATTCTCTCCATGCATCTCCCTCGCACTATTATTAGTACGAGTACTTACGATTAGTTAGCTGTGCTACTATTATTATTTTAACCCGTAATATGAAGGGGCAATGCAGTGTAAGGTACTTACAATGCAGAGTTGGTTGAAATCGGTTAGGAGATGCAGTAGGAGGACATACTTGAGTAATCATATCATACATGTCAGAAGAAGACAGAGTACTTTCACTGTACTTAAACTACTACAATCACACAGCTACAGATTGAAAGAATGATTATAGAATCCCCGTTCTAATTTCTAATTCTAATAATAATAATAAATTATTATTATTTACAAAACCTATTTTATGAGGGTACGCGCGGTGGAGAGGAAAATATAATTTTATTCTAATTAATCTTTATTTTTTTGTACCTTACTTCATAAGCATAATATGTCTCTCCCTCTATATGCATCGTTAAATATTAATCGTGCTTGTGTGGATGGAGACAGATATAGATACTCTAAACATTATCTTTCCGATATTTCGAATTGCGATTGAGATAATATGCTAATAGGTAATCTACAGAGATTGGATTGACTTGACAAACATAAGTTGTAATAACAATAACGGGGATTTTTTATAAATGTATGTACTTATAGAATGTAATTGTAATCATTTATCCTTTCAAGTGTAAAACTGTTGTGTAGTGCACGTAGCCACATTGCCAAAATCCCGCACAGAACCATGCAAGCACCTCGCATGACTGAAAAATAATGAAACATTTTCCACGACAAAAAGACACACGAGTTAAAAATATTACACAATAATATTAAAGAATAACAATATTATTTTAGTGTACATAATTTAAATTACGATTATAAAAACAATATCATTATTATTTTAAGCACCTACATGTGCAGATAATTCAAGCTTTTGTGGACTTTTGCTCAATATATATAGGTATATGCAGGAAAAATATTTATCTGCCTTAATACTGCATGGCTTGATTGTGACTGGGACAGCATTGGAATAAGTGTTTCAGTAATATAGTACCATTACCATTACCACTACCAACCATCATCAACATCAGGCTATATGGCGATATCAAAACTACTACGACCACAACCATGTGAAAGATTAGGTTTTTTTAGGTTTTAAACATTGCTTGCAGTGTATACATACGCATAAGCAATTATAGATGAAGGAAATGTGTATGGAATGAAGGTACTTGAAGATACATCTAAATCTCAGTACTACGGAGCATATGTTGGTGGAAAACATAATAAAGACTGAGCTGAACTAATATACAGACTACAGATACATGAGGAGCATATGAAGGGGGAAAAGATTGTGGATTGTAAATCCTAACAGCGTTGGTTGCTTTTGCTTACTTACATTATCTCTCAGGGTAGAATGAAACATGATTAGCTAAACACTAGTGTGGATAAGATAATTTCTGCAATTATTATTGACATTTGAACCAAAGCCTGACAAATCTGTAAGTTTAACACACCAGGGTGTTTTATGGCTCACGTTCATTCTTCACTCAGTTACATAATTAGAAAAGGAGAGAGAGAGCCCAGAATAAAATTTAGTAGAGTAGTTTAGTAGATGCAACAGCCATTTTAGTGTCTGTGCTTGTGTAGTAGGGCAGACACATACATTACATACGCATCATTAATATATGGAGCATGGAGTAATATGGACCAACCAGCACTAGTACAAGCAGAGCTGTCATTTTATCCTTTTCATTCAATGGAAAAAGATCTGTGTACTTCTGCTCACTAGCTATAATTAAAAGGATAAGGGATCCACGTCCCACGTGTGGAGTCAAGCTAATTCTCAAACATATCTAGTAGACCTGGCCCTGGTCCCGGTAGTTTTCAAGTAAAGCACTGGGCCCCCTGTGAAGTCAAGGATAGACACACACCTACTACTACATCTACTACTACCTATATGAAAGGTAAGTTAAAAACTAAACCGCTTGAATAAATCTAATAATAGTATATAAATTCTATCTGCATATTGTAAATTCTAATTCATTCCTTTTTGTACGCTCGCTTATGTTGTCACTTTGATGACTTAATTCGCCAATGTCACTAAAAGTACTCTTTTTAATCTTAAAAAAGATCGACTGTAAAAGCTAAGAATACTAATAAAATAATTCAGTTTCAATTAGGTGAAGGAGACGATGATTTTGACTTGACATATACGTGCTCAATTATATTTACATTTATGTCATTCATGATATCCCTATACTACTCCATTAACATGTTGTGATGTTTCCATAATAAAATTTACTGCCACAAGGAAATAAAAGTAGTATCTCCTTTATATAGTTTTGACAACAAGTCAAATAAATAGCGTGTAGTACTCATTCTCAAGTATGTAGATTGTACATTTGTTTTGAGGAAAAAATTTAAAATTGCAATAATGATTTCCTTGCGGAACCAGAATGAAATTTAGAGTTAGAAAGAAAAAAACGGGAGTTTCTGAGTTGTCAAAGTTTGCAGTTAAATAACATTATTAGGTACACTGATATTATCTGTGAATTTCATGAAGTTTTTTTTGGCAAGCTGATTGCCTATATACTCAAAAATTATTACGCTTTTCATAGTATACATATTATGGCTATTCTATAACGTAGAAGGGTACCGGGGGCTGAGGATGAGTCAAAAGCGAGTGCAGTATATAGTTAGTACAGAATAGTTTGCATTTAACGTATCGTTCTATCTAACGAGGACAGGAAGAGATATCTATCTATTAGATGTGCTGTGTGGAGGACAGAAGACAACCGACGAGGAGACAGATACCGAATCGGAGAGTGACTGACTGACGTGAGTAATGCTGTGGAAAAACATAAAGAGAACTTTTATATAGTGACTAGTAAAAGAAATATGAACCAGTTTGAAAGGCATGCATTAGCCATACGGAGTATTTAAAAGTTGAGCGAAAAATTATTACAGACATTCTCTCTCTCTCTCTCTCTCTCAACTTGAGCTTTCACGACCAACTAAATAATGTTTTGTCTGAACGAATGGATTTTGACGATAGAATTGAGATCTCCACGTTTTCAACTCCTACACTCTCCTGTCGTCCTCCGTCTTCCTTCGGTCTTCCGTCTTCCGCACACACCAGTGCAGTTGACTAGTGAGTCTACTGGCAGACAGTATAGGTGTACATGTGGAAACCTAGGTAAAAATATTGTTAATGTTCAGATTATTAAGTACAACAAGTAAGCATATATACCTTTGCTATTATTAGGTATGTATGTCATATGAACTGGCTTTTATTCTAAGCTGATTTTGGGTTTGGGCCTTTTGAATTGAATTTTGGTTCGTCTTGAATGCAAAGCTGTATAATATCTACACCCAGGAAAGTTTGTGAAGTTTTAGTTTAAAATGTTAGAAAGTTTATAATATTTACAATATTTACATATACTAATGGTATATCTATGTCTATATCTATGATGTATATACATGGAGTATTTATAGTGTAGACCAGAGTACTTAATAGTATATGCATAATTATATGGGACGGGACTTTACGGTTTACTCACTTGTGCTAAGTTTTTAAGTGACGACGTTTAGTTTTAGTTGGAGAAATTTTTTGGCCGACCCCCAACAACAGCCCCTTCTATCTCTCTGTCTGTACAGGATAGTCCACCACACACACACACATACACTCTTTCTGAGATAATCCATGCTTCAAAAACCTGGACAAATTTATCGTCACTTCCACTTGAATAGATTATTGCCTCATCGTCATCGGTAGTACTAAGTCAGTCGTCGTGCTGTGCCCCAGTATAATGTATACACCAGGCCAGGTCAGGCAGGCTAGAATCAAATTCAGAGACAGAGTCAGATCAGTCAGTAAAGTACCGTCTGCTTTTAATGGTGAATGGAGAAATAACTCTCTGCTCTCCTTCGTACTAATTTACCATAACCCATAAAGCAGTGCTCCCTATATACACACATTTCACACCAAGTTTTTACACTTTTGATTTCCACAATCAATTAAATAGTTATATTTTTACTGTACATCAATCTATATCTTACCTTTAATGTTATGCTGAACCACAGTAGTGATGGTGATTTTTTCAACTGACGGATTTGTAGTTGAATCTTGTGATTTTTACTAACAAGACCGACACCGAGTTCAAGAAAAATATACGCAACTTAACCAAGTTTATTAGAGCAGTGACAACAAACCGATGGCCGAAAACCGAAACCGGCTTGCCCTACGGTTTCTCCTATAGCACTGAATTAGATTGTCAGTCGTGGGGTTGAGAGAGGGAACTGTTGGAATTGAAACTGAACATGTAGTGTTTGTAATGTGCTGTGCGTTAACTGGAACTGGCTGACTAAACTAGTGAGTTACTGGTTCATTTTCTTGGCGGTTCAAAATTTAAACTGGAAACAGATTGTCGTCTACGTAGCTGTGTTGTGTTTGGTGCTATAATCAAGCTGACTTATCACACTGAAAGTACGTCATGCGTATGTATTTTCTTCCTTAGTTGATTATTATTATTAGCCGTAGTTAGTACATTAGGACATTAGTGTTTGTTATTATTTTTCTGCGTGGACAGTTAAATTAAACTTAAATTATTTGACATTCAACATTGAGACTGACACTGATCGCCTCACTGATAAAATAAAAGGAACGTCGTCTCTAATGTCTCATGTGTGAATTAAACTTGAAATTAAAGAGACCGACAGCCAACAACCGACTGACACGAAAGTTGCAGGTTGCATACATAGAAGCACGAGACAGGATTAGTGCCGTAATATTGTAAATTGTAATTGTAATTGTATTTTTATAAAATTACATTTACAATTAGAATTGTAAATTGTAAATACAATTACAATTACAATACAATACAATATCAAATTTATTTTCTGCAGTAAGTTCTGAGCCTTTTGTTTTACACTGAAATCGTGTATCTACATGATAGTATTCATGGTAAATATCAAGTCAGTAATTTAATCCTAATTAGGGGTCAAATTAAGGTTCCAAAAGTTCGAATTGTAATTGTATATTGTAATTGTATTGTAATTTACAATTACAATTACAATACAATATTAATTTACAATACAATACAATATTTTTCTTACAACAGTTTTACAATATTACGGCACTAGACAGGATGAAGTTTCTTTGGACATGTTGTTAGCATTCAAAATTAAGTTGAAATTTAATTGAATGTGATTTTTTTAAAAAGTGATGTGATTGACGAGTAGTTAATTAGTTTGTTTTGAAAATAAGGAAAACTTGTGATTAAACAAACAGCAGCGGGATCATGTCAGATCAGAATCCAGAAAATGATTGAATATATTATAATAGTAGTGCATTAACAGTCAACAGTTTAGTTGTTAGTCATAGTTCTCTCAAACACTATCAACTGTATCGACGTCAACTTTTCAGTATACTCAACTGTCAGCTACTACTCACTTTATTGTGCAGAATAATACAAACTTGGGATGAATTAATAAAAGTTAGTGAACTTTTTTTAAAATTATTATTGTCTTTAATTTGACTCGATCGTGATAAGTAGAGAGTAGATCGCCTGTTTACATACAACATAGGCTCACCATTCAACATTGTACATTGTAAACCTTGTAGCATGTATCGTTTTCTAATATTCGGTCATAGATATTCTTCATTACGTTTTACTTTCACCTTTGTAGCATTTATGGTTTTATATTGTAAGATTATTGTGGTGGATCTACGTAACTATACATAGTTCAGTTTTTGGTATGTTTAAAGCTAAAATCGAATGGATTACGTAGAGTGATATGCTTAATGTAATTACTCGTTAATTAGGGGCATCTTATATTTATTATCTTTGTTGGTCTGGGAGAACGCGTTTTATTTTTACAAACTTCAACTGTTAACTGCCCCATTCCTTCTTGATTTTGAATTTCAAAGTTTATTGATAGTTTTGCAATATTTAAGAGGGAGGCACATTTTTTACAAGTCTATACTATCGATGTATATTATTGACTATGCGTTGTGCAGCATAAGTGTGTCGAATACCCTTTAGTAAAAGTTATGCAGTCATTTTTCATAGCTAATGTTTATGTTGATTATGCTGCCTTAGAATTTTGAAGTATGCATATTAGTGGCGCATACCTATGCCATTGTAGTCCTGTTTATTTTAAATCTAGCTTAAGAAATTCAGCATGTGCTCGTTCATGATTATCTTAACCGTCCATTGAATAGATCTGATTCTGCGTTATGGGTGCTGTGGCTTTAGCTGTGTAGGTCCAATTTGGCCATTTATTCTTATGTCACAATATTTGAACTGGAATTGATCGTAAACCGGAGCACACCTGTTGCAGTCGTAGTCTCGCGTAGCCGAAGCCGTATTGATTTGTAAATTTTTAACTGTGACCCATGTATTATCCGTTGGTAATCATTTTTCCTAAGAAATTAAACTACATACACACTCATTTTTACTGAAAAACCCAATGAAACTGTGTGGGTAATTACCCATATGCCCATATCTGTCTGTAGACCCCAAGAGCTTGGAGGTATATCAACGGATTTACCTGTGCATGACTTTGTGCTAGGAAAACATTTCTATTTATAAAAATCGTACTTCTTCTTCTTAGTAGTGCGCGTTAGTCCAAGGCATATGGTTTTGTAGTATACATATATATTTGGAGGTTCTAAATGTTTAATTTTAAATTCGTTGACGTCGTCTACGTAGCATATGCAAGATCCTGAGAGTAAAATCAATGGAGTCTATAATGTATGTAGATAAACAAATGAGCAAGGCGTGTAGGAAAAAAATAATTGTTAAATGCTGAATGTGGGGATACGATGTAAGTACCTACGAATGACGAATAGGAGTCACGACATGCTGGTTCCTTATTTGTTTCTGGGGATTAAGACATAACGAGGGGATCCAAGGACACATTTCTAGCGCTCGCCATGCCGTCCTCCCATCGTCACACAGATAGGCATAATTACATGCACCATTTGACGAGACCTTATAGTGCATGGGCCCATTAGGTGCATACATGTAATAAATCATGACTTTTACCTACATTTATGTCTATAAGTACCTACTTAATGGGTATATAGTAGGAAGGAAAGTTCACTATGGGGGCAACATATAATGCCGTCGATAAATACATAACCAAACTAATGTTCCTTTTGTAAAAACTAAATACGGTAAGATTAATAGAATGGAGCAAGATTATTTAAATTTGTTAGCAATATTAATTGCAAAATTGAGGATAGCCAAAAGACTCAGTAAACGGAACAGTAACAACAGTTATAATAAAATCAGAGCATTTTTAGTAAAAATAAAATTTAAACCTTTAAAAAAAAACTCACAAAATTGGTTCAAAATGAAAAATAATTCAACCTTATAGTTACAGATGCTGTTCTCATGAGAGCAAATTTAGTGGTTTTAACATGGCCTCCTTTGCACTGTATTTACATTGGACATAGAAGATATTTTTATGTTCACAATCATGGTAAGTCAAAAATCAATGGATGGGTTTTCGTTTTCCTATCTCTGCCTCGACTCTTGAGTTGGCCCTCTTATCAAACAATAACTTATCAAACTTATCAATCATGTGTTACCAAGCACAGCATGTCCACATGGTCAACATCGTCAACTTTGTATGTCATACCTGGCCGGGCTGGGGTGACATATATTATCAGTATACATGTATCTTATCACCATAACTTGGGCAATGGAGGCCAATTCGAATTTTATATGAAGGTGGGGATGGATGGGGTGACTGTGGACACATGCACCAGATGAAAATTAAGAGTAGGTAGGTACCTAGGTAAGTAGGTATACCTACCTATTACTTTACTTACTATGTATCTCTGGTGGGTAGGTATAGCTATAGAAGCCAGAGATACCTCCTCAGAATTCCTGTTCGACTTCTGTATCGATCCTACAGCATCCTATAAATATGAATATTATAAATATAAGTTCTTTGAAAAATCAATAATTTTCATACACAGTAACTTTAGTAGCAATAGTAATAGTGGAAAAATACTAAATAAAAATCTGCTACGGGAGGAGTGTTAGAGCATTTTTTAGAAATTGAATGATTTACATCTTTCTGACGTTTAGAAAACTTTAATAGATTTTTGATAATTTATTATGAGCCGAAAGTTGACACAATTTGTATGGACAAAAACAAATACAGAATCCCATAAATAATTATTTGGCACATTGCGTGTCCACAGTTTGCTGAGTGGACATACAGTGTTGATAGTGTATTTTCTTACAATCTGGTACTTGTAATTTTAGAGACTCAGTGTATCCGATATAATATTATCTTTCAATATGTATGTAATACACAAAAGCAGTGCTCACCCGCTAACAAAATGAGCGAATGAACATATTTTAAGAGATATAATAATAATAATAATTATGCACCTACCAGCATAATTATTAAATGTGTTGGTGTTTGTCTCTTGGTGCACATAGGCGCTTATATCTTGTGTACGTAAATTACATCAGTTTAGTTGAATTTGGGTGTTTGGCATTAATTTTACTATCGTTATCGTAATTTGTATTATAAATACTATCAAGAATTTCCTATCTCTTTTGTAAACCCACAAGGTAAATGTGTATGAATGATAATGCTAAATAATACTACAACCATAATTCAATGAAATATGATTTATCTTCCCTATCAGTTGTTTGTTTTTACAAGCGTAATAATACATCAAATTTGTTTAGTGAATTTTAAATTATGAGCTATATGAATAGTGTGCTGCAATAGTAATAGGTTCACAATTAACGAGACTCCTTTTGTTCGTTTCTTGTACATTGATTGAACAAAAAACAAAAGCAGTGCAGAGCTGTTCACATCACTTCAAAGCAAGAATATTGAGACGATCGAGGGCATCACTATTTGTATAGGTATACGATTTAAATGTTGTTTCGATGAACACTTTTTTGAAAAACTTTGAAAAAGATAATGAACATGATTTAAGTTCTGAGCTTTTAAAACGTGATTTTCACGAAAAGAAAATTGTGTCACAGTTTAAAACGTTCAATATTCCTGTAATTCCTAAAAACGCTTGTGTTTATTTTACTTTGGTGACTGGAGCCGGTATGATCTCTGCGGCTATACATGGCTGTACAAACAAAGATACGATTTCAAACTGATCGTTTTCCTTCCACGAAAATTTCCTTGTGATAATGATGATTTAATATGTGGATACAGCACAAAGTTAATTTTCGTATGTATTTTTCAATTATTAAGTAAATCCAAATATTATTGTTGTTCCGGTAATTTTCCGGGTAATTCCACCTCAGCAGTGTACTTAATTTTCAAACTTCAATGCAAGCCGATCCTACAATCAGTAATCGGTATCGAAAAGACAGTCACAATGAATTGACCAAAGTCTGTGCGTCTCTTTAAAATGTTGAAATCTTGGAACAGATGATGCAAGGTTGTAAAGTGATTCATCTTTAATTCGGTTGAAATTTGAAATTATTCTCTCCCGGTGTCAACAATGACCGAAGAAGGGAAGTGAATTACATGAATGAATGAATGAATAAAGTAAATATCGTAGTCGTAGTCAGTAAATAATGGAAGGAAATATGAAAAGCTGTACTGTACGGTAGTTATGGTGTACCTCGTATCTCGTATGGCTAAACGAAAGCATAATAGATATTGTAACACAAAGCTTTACAAATTACTAAGATGGGATACATAATAAAATCCCGAGTGAACTGAAACTACGAAAATCATGTAGGTGAGTTATTTTACCCATGTGTGACTTCTGGACCTATAGTCGTTCGAATGACTTTGAGTCGTTATTGTCGTTATTCCTCAACATTTTCGTTGTTTTATCCTATATCGACAATTTCAATCTTTTAGTCGTTAAGCCTCTGAATAAATTCTACTGCTCGTCTACAACTCCTATAAAACAATTTCATATTTATAGTTAATAATTTTTAACTAAAATCCCGGTTAAACCTTTTTTGGCTAGTATTGCCAACGACTATGTTATGGACCAATTTTGGAGCGAAGCTCGTATGGCTGGCAGGGCAGCAGTTTGAACGTTCCATACAAATTGATGGCCATAGTAACGTCACGAATTGTATTAATTGTACCGGCAGTGCACATAAAATTAATTAATTTTACACTGGACAACCTAAGGAGGGTTGGGTTAATTTCTATTTGATCCATGTTTATTTAGTTATAATACTACTGAATTAAAATGTGCAATTACCTACTAATCGAAGATTGTGTCTTTGACAGGAGTTAAAAATCCAGGGATGCAAATATTTTTGTAAACTATTAGCTATTTTCGGCAGGGAATATTTCTAACTTTCAAACAGAAGTGTTGGGCTCATAAATGATGGGATTTCAATGCAACGATGACGGCAGTTTCCTCTTTATTAACTGTAGATGAGTTTTCTTACAAGTGTCGCTATGTCGTTATTGCCCTTTTCTTTATCGATATTTTGTCGTTATTTCAAAATGTGTCGTCATTGCTTGCCCTGATGTGCATATGGCTGTAGCCTGTAGCTATATTTGTTCCGAACTTTCTTCACTGCCGGGGGAAGTATCTTACTAGTTAGTAATTAGTAAGTAATATAGGTTCCTACTTCTATACTGAAATGCAGGTGCATGCATGATCATGAAGAGAGAAAGATACTGGAACTATGTACGTTACCTTGTTACACGGATTTTTTAATGTGAATATTTACCTTTGAGCTGTGTCATCGTCAGAGAGTCTATTCTACTGTCTATTGACATTTG
The DNA here is from genome assembly GCA_949802685.1 of Dicyrtomina minuta. NCBI lineage: Eukaryota > Metazoa > Arthropoda > Collembola > Symphypleona > Dicyrtomidae > Dicyrtomina > Dicyrtomina minuta. The sequence continues at coordinate 10,193,770 of OX461809.1, read as the reverse complement.
ATATCTATTTGTTTGAAGTAATGCATATACATATACGAGGCAATAATAGTGTTATTCTGAATTAAACATGTCTGTGCTGATAATCGTAATCAGTGTATTGTCTCATTAATTGTAGAATTGTTGTGACTACAAGTGTAATTACTTCAAATTATGGTGCATTGCTTCTTACGATTATTTCCTAGGACTCTGCCATTGATAATATTAGGTCTATCATTGACTTAAACTGGAGTGACGAGTACCAGCTACACTCCACTTGTGTATCCGCTGTCTTTTTGTACACAACAGTCAACAGTGTCAATTCTAAGCCATGTATTTAGTAAAACTTGTCGTAAAAACTTAACTTGAATTATTGTAGTAGTACTATAGTACTACAAATCAATCAATTTAGATCTCTCTCTCAGTCTGCTTGATTAAAAAAAATTAAAACATATCGAGACTGGAATTTGTAGAAGAATTCACTACAAGTAATATTCACGCCAGGAGTAGGTATACAAATATCTGTTAATAAAAATAAGTTAGCATTACAATTTTTTAAATATCCCTTTTGCTCATTACATGTAAGTGAAATGAAGTCAGCTACATTTAAACAGTGCGATAGATTATTATTTAATTTAGCTATAAGTGCGTTTGGTTCTAAAATACCCGATCATTTTGTATTTTATGACTGTCGTCGCTAAACAAGTTTCCAACTATTAATAATTTGATAAACACACTAAAATATGAAATCTGAATTAAAATTACGGTTAAAAGTAATTAATTTATATTATCTACCACGACCACGAGGCTATCAAGTGTAAGAAGCTCTGATTACCGCTTCCAATTTTCAATGAAAAATCACGTTTTGGTGACGAGCGGTGAAGACTACGGTCCGTCTTATTGGGCGTGCTTAAATACAGAAATGTTTTTAGTTTAGGTGTACTTATTTGAAATTGAATGCCAGTATCGAAAACCTAAAAGAACTGAGCTGCACCTAGACAATTTTAAACAGACGTATTATTGTGAAATATAGTAATTCGTAATGAGTGGTAGAAGAAGAGCCAGAAGATACTAAAGATAGTGGAAAATTGTGTTGTTACTTTATTTTAAATTTAATTACTAAATTAATTGTCTGGTATTAGGTTCAGTTGTGTTGTGGCATGGACAGTAAGTAGATAAAGTACTCATACGCATTCCGTGGATATGTAATGGGGCAAGTTTTATTAGCTACCAAAAATAAACATGTAAGTACCCACCATTCTGTATAGTTCGGGTCCAGATGTGGCATGTGTTAAAGATAGATACTTGATGATTTGCTATGTAATAGATATGCTATTTAGTCAGAGTTGTTGATGTTGTTTCACTATTATTGACTACGCATATTTATAGTTTGGATTGTGGATGGGTTCTACTGGTACTGCTGGGAGTACTTCGCAGCTATAGTACCGTTAAAAAAAATTAACGGCAGTAGACATGGCATTGTTTGAGTGTAATTTGAAGACACGTAATCATTTAATACAATTAGCAATGGAGTAAATAGTGCGGTACAATCACTAAGATTTCTGTAACGCTTAATTTCACACGCACTCCTCGTCATAAAATCTGTTGTGAAAGAGTTTTTGCTAGACAGTCAGACGCTTCATAGGTCAGCCGCTCCGTAGCTTCTTCATATTTTTACGTATTAGCATTTTTACATAATCTAGCTTGACGTCTGAGCTGATTATTAATTGTTCTAGACGTACGCTTTATAATAACAACTTGATTTTTCAGAAGTTTAAGTTGCCCACACCTTTATTTAAGCAAGAATATGACACGCATTTTCGGATGTATGCGACTTCTTTAATTAGTTTTAGATATTTTACTAAATTACGTCGAATTTGTATTTAAATAAGTTCCAAATATTCACATAACGATACTGTGTTTGTTTTTCCATGCCTATTAAGTAATTGTTGCGCAAGTGTCGTTATTGTGATTGTATTACACAAAAGAGATCTTGCCCTAAATAATTTGAATTTTGTGGTGCGGCTTCCTGGTATAGCATTAATGGGGAATGAGTGCAGTAATGCTACTGCTTTACGGGTGAATGAGGGTGTTTTAGGTAGTGTTGTGTAATATTTTATTGCAACTAGTAGCTGTCATAATAAATACACCTACTAACGTAAGAGTTATACTCTTAGTGTTTAATACAAATTATTGAATTTAAGTGATTCATAAGGTGAGTTTAGTGTACCAGTAGTGTATGCTCACCGAAGTGTTGTTATTGAGAGGTCAGTTGACTTTTGACTTGCGAAAAAAGATCCATTTCCATTCATGACTAATTTTGGAGTCTTAAATAAAAGTTATTGGACCATTCATAATTGTAATTACTAATAAATGGATAAATTATTACGTTTCGTTTAATAATCCCAGACTATATACCGTCAGTTTAATACTAATTTCCGAGTCAGATCTGGTGCCGCTCATTCATTAGCAATATACCCGTGAATTTGAGGTGAGAGAAAGCCTGTTGTGTGTAGGAGGTTAACTATGCATTGTTATTCTGTCCCTTCCGGCTGTAGAAGTAATGTTAGTATTTTGCCTTTATGAAAGTTCATTAGTAGTATGTACTATTAAAATGTTAATAATTGAAATTTTAAAAATGGATTAAACTACTAAATTAATACAGTCGGCAATATTAGAATAAGAAAGGAGGAATTATAGTTTTGCTATAGTTTAAAAGATTAATAAGACCGTTGCCGTGTGATAAAAGATTGCCGATGGTGATCTACAAAAGCTATATACCCCTATGTTTGGGTTATAAATTTTGATTATAATATTGCATTGTAATACCTATAGGTATAATGCTGTATTGGTTCGATGAGGGTGTATTGTGGTGTAAGAGTAAAGTTATGTGGAGTAAATTCAATCTTTAAAAGTTAGTTGTAACTTTAAAAAAATAATACTCTAAAATTCAGTTTGAATTTTATTCTAAGTTGTTATTGGTTTTACTTAAATACTCATTGATCTTGCTAATTTTCAGATGAATGATGAAGACAGGTGGGATTTCTCAGAAGTTAGTTCTCTTTTTCCTCCTCTCACTCGTCGGGATTCTGCATACATCCGCTAGATCTTCGACAGGGAGCAGTGTAAAGAGTAGAACAAACAGCAATTCCAGCGATCATAAAGGTAATCAGTCACATGCTGTTTTATTTTGTGGAACTACAGCTATTAACTATATGAACAAATAAAAATTCGGAATCAAACTGTGAAACTGTGCTACAAGTTAACCTTTGGGACCAACTCCAAATTTTGATATATTTGATACATTTTGACTTTAGGTCCGCCTGTATTAGTGGATGAAGCAAATAAAAATAAAGTTTTTCGTCATGTAAGAGAAAATGCGGAGCTTGAGTGTCCTTTAACGGGGAATCCCCTTCCAATCTTTGACTGGTTTAAGGTATGTATATACAAACTATGTGAATACCTTTTTTTTTATTTAAGTTGTATTACATATACATAGCATTAAATTTTCATTAGGTACTTGTAATTCTTATCCTTGTTGTTAGTTGATTTACTCAGCATCTGCAAAGCTAGTCTTTTAGTTTCCTTTAAAATTTTAGGCATCTCTCATATATCTTGACCACTTAAATGGGCATAGTTTAATAGTTGTAGTCCATTCAGAGAGTATTTCCAGAAGGCTCAAATTTCTAAATCAAAATGTCGGTGTCAGATACTTGAATTCATTTTTCTTCGTTCTCTTTCATAACTCCAATTATTAATACTTATATGCAGGAGATCCCCATAAATGATTTTTGATTTGACAATGAAATAAAAAGAGACGATTTCGATTTGCAATTTGAACACGTGTCTATGGGCTTCCCGTGTCTGGAGATTGGGTCGGGTGTGTATTATTTATGTCTATATCACATAGGTATGCATTTTGAGAAGGAAATTCTTTATAAGTTAGGATAATTTTACATATTTTGTTTACACTTATGTAAGACATCGCCTTGCCATCCATATTTTATATGTCTTGTATTTCTTCGCAAAACAGAAATTTTAAAAACACTACGGCACTGCAGAGCGGATGAACCGTGGAAAATGATGATGTCCACGAGTGCGCTGCAGTAAATAGTAAATAGTGCCCCATAATAAAATGCTTCTTTGTCGGTGCCGTTCCCATACATGGAACATGGAACACACTTGTATTTATTTATATTATGTACGCACTCGAGATGGAGATGGAAATGTCGTAGGCACTTGTTCTTGTCCCTTTGAATTTCCATACCGTTCACCATAGTACATATATGCCATTGTAGGTACCTACGGTTCAGTATACCTTACCTTAGACCCGGGTCTGTTTATGTTCATAATATAATGTCTGTGATTTAATGCTCCGTGTAGTACATAGCAGATACTGCAGTCAAAAACTACGTGGTCATTCTGATGCAGGCTTATAGAGTTTTGTTGAGAGGAGACGGAAATCTGAATCTCTGATTCTTTTCCTCTCGTGACCCTTGTCATTTAATATTTATTTTGGAAGACATTTCTTGCAAGCACCACGTTTAAGTCTCAAGCCATCTACATTCATACCTAATATCATAAATATACACAAGTGAAGTCTACGTACCTACCTACATAACACATTTTGCATGTATAAATAGAGCTAGAGGACAGTTTTATGTCACACCATGACATTTTTTATTTCTTTTGTCCCTACCCTTCTTGTCTTGTAGCTAGTAGCTGTACGCACTATACATAATTATTATTTACTATTGTTAGGTAGTCTCAAGTTATAGTTGTTCTAAAAGTGAATTCGTTTCAATAATGGCCTGCGTTACATCAAGGTATCTGTACCACGTGGGTTAATGAGGATGACGGAAGATTTAAAACAAAACTGACATGTCTTTTTGATTCTCTCTCTCTCTTTGAAATAGGGAGACGATATAATTATCAAAGAAGTTTGGGAAAGATTCATCATCCATCAGGATCAGGGACGACTCATAATCCGCTCTGTCACCCATGAGGACAGTGGGATTTACGTGTGTCGAGCAGTAAATGGATTTGGGTTTAAAAACTTTTCGGTCCAGTTGGAAGTCACAGGTACGGACATTAACATGAACATCATTAGCGAATACCATTAGCACCATAATGTATTTATGTGTAACTATGTGAATTATTCTCTTAAAATACACATATATTAAGGACTAATGTTGTTGGTACAAGTATGACTCTTGTCTACTGTCTAGAGTAGCCATTAGAGCTGTAATAAATTTGTCTGTAATTACCTTCCCCCTTTTCTTATTTCTATTTCTGATTTTTGGTGGAACGACTGCACTTGCGCTTCCCTTGTTTAATGTTTTGACTAATGAATGAAGCACTAAATCAGGTGCGAAAAAGTTATTAATAAGTGTAAGTTCGACAATGGAAGCAATTCATCCTTTCAAAGTACTAAATGATTTGAATTGAGGAATGAAATTCAAAGTTGAAATAGTATAGTGAGTCCTGGTTATGTTTCTTTTAAGTGTTGTGTATAAATATTTTTAATTATCTCCCCATGTCCTGTGTGTTCTCTAGTAGACTATAGACTTATAGAGTATTGCAAGAATGGCAATATAGGAGCTTGTACCTATCTATAGAATAGTACATGCTTCACAGAGTTAAAAAGATCGGAATATGATTTCCAGTGTATATGCATGTATATTATACCTTTTCCTTGAGCTTCTATATTCCATTCCATGAGTTAGTTTTCAAGTGTGTGTTTGTGTGTGTAGTGTACGTGTTCGTCTGCTGGCGTATGATTGTGTGGATGTGAACTCTTGACTCTCATAGGTTGATGTTATTTTATGGATTACACAAGTGCTTTTGTACAATTGTTTATCGATAAAGTGGACGACATAGTGTCACCTCTTCATGTTACTGTCAACCGTTTGAGCCCAAAAAATCGATTAGATACGACGACATGACAGAGACAGAAATGTATTTTATTTTTTACCTGCTTCCAGCCTTCCTACTCATATATCTACATACATATTACTATTTGTCTCCGTCTCCACTCTACTCTATACTCATCTATGGTGTGGATATGTGTGTGCCGAGGTCCTCTGTTTGCTCTGTGTACATAATTGTATTAGGAAAGGCGTCCTTAAATTCTATTGGGATTGGGACTAGGCAGGCAGACAGAGACATACGACTGGTGACGATGTCTAGTTCAGTTTTTTTAGGATGATGTGATATGTATCAAGATTTTTCTATATTTTTCTAAACAAAATATGATATTACTATACGCTCATTATTCGTAAATAAATGAATTATTTTAATTGTATCGATAATAGTAGAAAATATGAGGTATGATTAATTGTACAAGGACAGTGTTTGGGTTTGAAATTGAGACTATTCATCGACTCCAGAGTTTTTTTCTGAATACATTTAAAAATTCAAATGAAATTTGAAGTCGTTATTTTCATAAATATGTTTTTCTTATATATGAGGTTAAAGCTAATCAAGTAGTTTAAGTGGTCTGATAAATACCTGTCGAATCCTTACTATGTATATATTATGTACACGCTACAGGCAAGACGCTTAAAACAAGGTCGGAGGCCATCCATATATTACGTTTCAGGTTTTAGTGCAAAACCCCCTCCCCCCCATCCAATCGTAACTACACCGTCATTTCTCAGCACCCCTTTCTCAGTAAAGTTTTTACTTTTTCTCGAAAAATGAAATATATACTACATGTTAAATTTTACCTACGACGTATCTACTTTAATTTGCGTAACAAAAAAATTTAGAGTTCACAAAAAATTGACTGAAACGTCATACGCCCGAACACCCCCCCCCCCCCCCTTGCCGTTTCAATGCGTCATTGGCCTAAACCCCCTCCCCCCATGAAACCTCCTGAAACGTAATATATGGATGGCCCCTCGTTTCTCGTCTATGTAACTAGTTTTAAATATCTTTAAGATAAGAACACACTGTATGAAATTACACGGCGGGAACACTGTAATTATTAGAATATATTTTTAAATTCAAGAACAAAAAATTCTTGCTAAAAAAATAAATTATATCTCCTCTTTGCAATTGGTTCATGTAGAATATTTGCAGGTTACCTATATATGCTGTTTTGTATATATTTGTAAAATATGAACGCACAAGAAGACAATAAAGAAAATTACTTTTCTTCTTCCCTATATCAATAGTTGGTAGGATACAAAGTCAAATGTAATATAATATGTATGTACAAATTGAATGAACGTGTTTAAATTCTATTCCATAGGGGATGATACACTCAAGAATAATCTCTTAAAATCTTCTACGAGTAAACGAAGTAGTTATAATGAATCCACTCCCAAAATTATCTACGAAAATTTACCCTATAAAAAAATCGTGGAAGAAGTCGAAGGAAATGATCTTCTTTTAAAATGTGAAGCTAAAGGGAATCCCAAGCCGAACGTAACTTGGTTCAAAGTAAGAATGATGGATATTTTAATTTAATTTAATTTCTTCTCTCCGCTTTGGTTTGTTTATCTTCCGCGGATATGAGTGTCATCTGGCACGTGAAGTATGTATGCAGTATTTCATTTTATATTGAAATCAGAACCACTAACAGATATGAAAAGAAATTGACTTAGATTTCAGTTCGCTCCATTACTACAACTATTTAAAAACGTATTACATAAGTCTAAAGTTGAAATTTTATCAATTTTTTTCTTCTTTTAATTACTCAATGAAGGATTCGAATAATGTGACGGGGGTGAAGGACTCAATTGCCACGTTGAAATTGTCTAATTTGACGGAGAAAGACAACGGGAGGTACAGATGTGAATCAACGAATAAATTGGGCAAAGATGTGTACGAGGTGACTCTGAAAGTGACAGGTTAGGATTTCATTAAAATTCTTATTACGACGTACGACCTCTGTCTGTGTAAATCCTACATGTTATCCTATCCTACAATGTCCCTTGCTTTGCTTATATTGTATGAATGTACTGATACCCAGCCACAGCCACACGAGTATTGAATTGAGGCGACTATATAGTGCCACAGACTACAGACAGATCCTATAGTTCTTATGGTATCTATGCATATCAAGTAATAGACTTACTCCAAAAATAATTTACTTATTACTCACTCAGGATAGTAGCTTCAACTCCAATTGAATTTTAGTTATGAATTTGAAGTGCGTGTATGTACACAGACTATTACGGATTGATATTCAAATGGAAGGGGGGGCCGTTTATTGCTTTTTGCAATATATCAAATGGATTAGAAGTCGTAGTCTGATTTTTAATTTAGTTTATTTTCAAATTCTACATGCTAATATAGGAAATACAAAAAAGCAATTGAATTTCAATGCTTTTAGGCATCGCCGATTCATATTATGATTGAATTGAGAACTGGAGGACATATGTATGCACGCAGCCACATGTAATTATGTATCTTGTATATTTTTTATAGAATTTTTAAGGTTAGGCTAAGTTAGCTATTGTCATATATGCGGGTTATATTCCTTATTATTACACCAAATTGGATTTGTATTTTACGTGATATTGTATATAAACTCCGAATAGCCGGCTGTTTAGTTCAAGTCAACTTTATTCTCGTTTACCAGTGCTCAACAAGATCAAGATTCATCTAGAATGAAGTAATATATATAGAAGCAGTATCTGCTTGTTCGTTTGTTGTGCATTTTGTAAAGTGTAGTGCAGGAGGCAGGAGGAGACCCAAGATAATATTTTGTGTTTAGTAAATGGATATCTTGACGGTGTAGTTTCCAGTTGTAGTTGTAGTGCCTGTAGTTACACGGAATTACAGATAGGTCCATGAGAATGAGAAGGAGACGGTTGTTGAGGGAGGGAGGGAATGTGTACACCGACGGAAGCTGATCTCTGTTGTTGCTCCACTGTTTGCCTTTTCGAGGACCAGGACTCACTGAGTCAGAGTCAGAGGCAGGATGAGAGAAGTTGATGGTTTAGGAAAGGAAAGTACATTAATAATGATGGTGGTAGGAGTCGGAGTGCCATCGGATTGCCTTCCCTGTAATATTGCACAAGTCCTCGGGTCTAATCGTAGCTAAGTAGGAAGATAGTTTTCCGGTAGACGTTTTGTCAGACTTACGTTTCCCGTAGAAACTCTCCATGGCTCAAGGTAGAGCTGGTTGTACTCTCGAGTTGTAGCTGTAGTTGTAGTTTTGTCTCCGGAGGCAGGGTGATCTTGACTTTGACTTTGAGCCGAGCCTCACATCACTTCGCATCGAGCTCGAGATCAAGATCGGGTGAAAGGAAGGACTGCAGGACTACGAGAGGGAGAAATCAGTTTTGAAACTGAGAGACAGAGGAACTGGGAAATAATAGAGCATGGGAAGGGGAAGAGGGAAATTGAGTTTGAATGTGAGAGTTGCTTGTTGCGCTGCGTGGCTTTGCGTGTGAGTGTGCGGGATGCTTCTATATGTATGTTGTAGTTAGTTTTAGTATTTGAGCTCTGACTCTTTGGAATGAGATGGAATGGAATGGGAAAGTAATTGAATTGTTGGTTTATTTGATGTATTAAGAAGCGTGGCAGGGAGCTGCAGAGATCTTGGAGTTGAATCCGAGCAATTTGACTTTATTTCCGGGTCAGAGTGGAAGTATTACCTGTTTGGCTCGATTAGAGGGTGCTACCCTTCCCATCATGGTCTGGGTCAAGAAAGTCGACAATGCCACCGAGAGTAATAAAACGGATAAGCTTCTCCAGCATGATGGAATCTACTATGAGGTATGAACAAAGAAACCGCACGTGACGTTTCCTTCACTTCTTGTCATTTCATGATCGATGATCTTTCTTCTCAAAATCATTTTTTTCCCCAACAAAATCTTTTTCCCTCCATTTTCCCTCGTAGATTTTCATACGTATATAGACAGGCCTATGACAAATGAAAACAGAGTGGATCATATATATACATTTATATATCCATTTTATTTTCACATTATTTTGATTTTGATTTTATGTGGCCCTACCTCTTATGTAATTACACGTATAACAATGTGTGACGGCTGAGAATGCAACTAGTGCAGTCGCAACCGAGTACCTATGTCAAATCGATTATCATGGAAGGAGCTAACCAGCTCAGTGTATAGAAAAACTATTAGTCAGGTTAGTAACACGGAAACAAAAATATCATGTGTACACAGAAAATATCATTTCTACTGTGGATTCTTGATTCTTTCTTGAGTCCCTGAACCATAAAGTATGGGAATCGAATATAGGTATTTGAAAGCAAGAGGATGACGATGGGATGGGAATTAGTTTCAGGGGTGGAATTTTTGTATCGTAAAGAGAGAGAAAGAGAGGGAGAAAAGAAAGTAAGGAGGGAAGTAAAATAGAGAAAGAAAGAGATGAAAATGGAAAGGAAGAAAGTAGTGTTTATAATGTTTTAATGATGTTCTCCCCCAATGTTTTTTTTTCTCAGCCTCTAAACCGAAACCGAACTGATATGAAAATGAAAAGTAAGAATATCTACTCGAGTGTTTTACGTATCACCAACGCATCTAGCTCGGATACGGGAACATATTGTTGCGCTGTCATTGGACTGATGGGGATTGTGGATAATCACATCCGAGCTCATGTCGTCATCATAAACGGTAATTTATATACATAGTACTCAGTGCTTCCTTCGTTATGTTATCTCTACTTGTTAAATTTTGTAGCATAAAATTAAAAGCTTCTACCTACGATGCATATAATATGTACAGTTCAAGTGAATAGTAGAGGCAAAAGGTAAAGACATAGAACCAGGAGTAGCATCCCCAATTCCAATCCAATTCAATGAAAATGAATGTACACCTACAAAATAATTCATGGAGCGACTCACTCTCCCTCTATAAGGATCTTACACCAAGTAGTCAGACCAAGATAGAGGTGTGAGTGCAAACAATCAATGAACATTTAACGTGGAACCTGGGGATGTTACTTGAAATGCCTACGAATAAAATGGAAATAGAGGACGGACCGTGTCCTTGTCAGTGGAAGTGTAGTTGTCGTATAGGGTTGGGCCGATCCGTTGACCGTGGGTGTAAATAATAGAAATAAATATATTTTGTTGACTTTTATTTTTGATGTCCTTTCCAGACTCTCATAGACCAAAGTCTGCAACAGTTCAGCGTGCTGTGCTAGGGGCGTTTGGCTTTCTCATTCTTGTCGTTCTCCTCGTCGTCTGTGTGAGTCGTCTTTATGGATGTCGTGGTCCTTTAAAAAATTCATCCAAGCCCACGATGGAAGTAGCCAAGAAGACTCCTAAACCTATGATGGGGAAAATTCAAGTGCCCAAACGATCTCCAGGAGAAACTTTAAGTACAACTTTAACTCAGAATCAAAATGATGTCCTTCAACCTCTCGTTGATGGACATAATAGTCGAACCATCTCCACGTCCATTTCCGCTCCAAGACGGCACGGTGGTTGTAGTGGTGGGGGTGGGGGTAGTAGTAGTGGGGCCGGTGGTGGAAGACAGAATAAATTGTACTTTTGTGGTGGTGAGCAGCTACATTATTCTCTGAACAGTACTCATAGTAATAATGCGAGTACTCATAGTGGTGGGGTAGACTCGGACATTTCATCGTCTTCTAAAAATGCTAATTATGTGAGGGATCAAGACTCATCAGCAATGTACTTTGTGAATGAGGTGGATGACTCGGTTCCATTTAATAGTTGGAGCACGATGTTAGCTAATAGTAATGTGTACAGAAATCGTGACCGGGATCCGGAGCGGAGTAGGGGTCGAGATAGAGAGAGGAGTGGGGATCGAGATCGGGACAAGTACAGGAAGAGATGGTCAAAGAAATATTCATCTCACAGTTCAGATCATATACCTTCCGTCTCCGCCATTCATCTACCGGTCCCAGCACCATCCTGTGAATCCTCTTCGTCCGAAGAATCTGGTGGTAGCTCCGTTCTCAATTATTACTATGAACCTCGAAGACATCAGCATCATCACTACTACCATCATACACATAAGTGTCCCAAGAATATTTCACCAACTCATTTAAGCAAATGTGTAGTTCTCAACAAGTGACACACGTGACGGTTTCCCAAAAAAAAACAATCATCCGTTCAAAACATTCACGTCGGCTATATTAGTTTGGATGCTCAGCATTTGGCTTATTTCTTGATCGACTTTCGATGTTGTTGTTATTTTTGTGTTCATTTGTATAAAATACTGATATAATAAATACGGCGGATACGTGAGGTTTTTTGTTATATTTAAAGAATCGCTATAATCGTTTTACGCGTTGTAAAACAATGTACTAATTACTGTATAGTTATTTTTAGTAGTATAATATATTTGATATTTTAAAATGTGTTTATTCTTTATCGAGATCAATATTGACTGTGTTGTAATCATGGTTGGATAATTTTAGTCTAGTTATGTACATGAAGTAATTTTTTGGTTGATATTTTTGTTAGTCTTTAATTTCACTGTCGTATATTGTGGTATCAATTTTTTATTGTAGTATAGTTTATAATCATTAGTACAATATACGTACGACAGCATACGATTAACAATGACATTGATATAAAATAGGCACCATTAAATGAATTTTAATTTATTACTAATAATTGAAGTGTCTAAGAAATATAAAGTATGCTACATAATACATTTTACTTGTACGCGATTATTTTTCAAGGAGTACGATAATAATTATAAATAATGTCCATAGACCTGTTTCTGTGTTTTTGTTTGTTTTGGACTGTAGATACCTAATAAGACTATTAAGTCGGTTTTACAACATTTGTTTGACCGTTGTAATACCAGTCATATTTCTAGTCGTATTTCGTAAAACTAAGTAGGTATTTCATGCTACTACGTGTATTTTTGAGAATGAAAAAGTCGGAGGCAAACGTCTTATGTATGTATGTGATTTAATTTGAATATGTTTATAGAAGAATGTGTAAATTTAAAAAAAAATCCATTATGGAGAGTAGCTAACTAGTACGTAAACCATGTATCTTTATCTTTTTAAATTTACTTATGGAACTTACAATTACGTAGCAAAAAAAGGATTTAACACTTTAGACATTTTTTGTAACTAAAGCAAAGACAGTCGTCAGGCAGGTGATTGTGATCTACAATCTCATAAAAATGTTGCCAAGCATTAATTTGTTAGTTACTATTAAAACAAAAAGAATGAAAAAACTCTATTCATGTTTTGTATAAGTTTTGATAGTAGTAAGCAAGGAGCAAAACAAAATCCAAAATTTACTTACTAGAAATGTATATTTACTTAATTACAGCGTTGAATTTTGTTCAGTAGATCAGATATGTTTTAGTAAATAAAACAAACACAATGCTGCCTTCCTTTTCCTTGAATTTTGGAAGTTATCGTACGTATGGTATGTGTAGTCACGATACTACATTTATACTGATACTGGATGAAGACAAAAAGTAAATGCTAATCGCTAGTGTAAAGAGTCATTGTCATCATTTTGATAATAATTCATGAAATTTTACACAAAATATGTTACAAAACAAAGAGATGACAAATGAGAATGATTACATAATATTATTTCTAAATAAATACGATAGAATCTCTTTATTTATTTTATTTTTAAAGACTCTTCTCATAAATGTGTATAGTGATACGCTGGAAGAAAGTATAAAATAAAAGAATTGATAAGTTGATATTCGTAGTTTTAAATTCAAATTGTAATATATTTAATAAGCATATTGAACGATTAGCACGACTAAAGATAAGGATTCCATTAAATAACATAATCATAAAATCAAATTATTAGTATAAATATTATGAAGTATTTATGTATGTACCTACCTACACCTTCATGTCTAAATCGGTAACAAACTTATTCTGCCCTATTAGGCCTGAGGAGACAACCTTTGAACACTAAATTATTTAATTTCCCAAGCAATTTTGAGAATTTATTTTAAACGAATTCTTTTCAAAGCTTTCTCAATAGAATTCTTCCAGAATAGAAACAGAAAATAGACCCAGAAAATTTAATGAATTTAGTTAGCATTATATACATTGTGCATAACATGGCCAGTCCAACACACAGAAAAAAAACCCAGCAAGTAGGCTTTGTGGCGGATAGCTACGTGAATTTCTTACAATTCTTACCCTATTCCCTTCACTTATAGCTTATATTTTTTTTAGTGCGTTCAAGTTTTGATGGGACTTTCCTGATGCTGCCACTGATGGACCTGTACTATGGATATGCACTAATGAAAGAACGTCGGAGACTGGAGGCACTGCAGACTACAGTTACAGCACATCCAGGACCAGGACTTGGAGAAATCAAAGAGGAGATTCAGTCTGACAATCAGTAGCTTTGTGAGCGGACGGCGGACCCTCTCCAACTGCACACACGTTGACATAGAAATTGAGAGTGTAATATTCTGGAGATGGAGAATCATTGTCGTGGACGAGGACAAAAGAGGGAGATGACACATTCAATAAAACTCCAATTCAGGACTGTAATGAACACACACGAAGAGCTTTTACCTCCTGTTCTGTCTCTGTCACTGGGAATGTCAATGCCAACGCACTCCATTCCTAATCCTAACCACTCATCTCCCCATATAGCCCTATTATGCTCCATAGCAGGCAGCCAGCAGCCGATCCGAGAACTCGAACCGAGCTGAAAGTTCAAATCCCAAAGAACCGACGAAAAGAAGTAGGAGCCAGGAGCTGAACTCAATCTCATATAACACACAGTAGAGTGTGTCCGCGCACCATCCGCAGTATTTCTCCTTCTCTGTACCAAAGGCCAATCTTATTGCTAATCAATCAATCCACCATCCAGTCAATTCATTCTAGTCCCAATTCTATTTCTATAATCTTCTGTCCATGTATCAAACTAACATCTATAACTATTGATGTTTCTATAGTTGGCAGTACCCAGGTTACCATCTCCCTTTGTTCGTATAAACATCAATAAATTAAGCATTTCTTATCATTTTTCCCTTTTGTGTAGCTGCTCCAATGGTTGTAGGACATTATCCCCCGACCAGAAACACATGACATTTTCCCTCCAAATCCTTATTCAAGATACTACAATGCACATTGTTGTAATAGAAACAGATGATTTATTAAATGTCACTTAATAAGAAAAAAAAGTTGCATACACTCGCTAATTGTAATATTATCTCACAAATCCAATGCACTATATTATACTTTAAATCTTATGTGTGCGTGGTAACACATGAAATTATTTATTTTCTTAGAGACAGACACACAGTGGGTCCAGAGTAAATTATAAAACAAAAACGAAGAAAATAGAGAGAGATATAATAGGCATTTACATTAAGTAAATAACATATGAATAACATGATATTAGTACATAACTAAGGTACACTACATGATATCAAGACATGACACTATTGCAATCCCTGTTAGGATGAAATAACTGATTAATTTAAGGGGGCCCAGTCCCTGGAGGGGGTTGACTGAGGACAGGGGAACTTAAATAGGAGTCACAAATAATGCTTGAGTTATGTAAGTTAAATAAAATTGAGTTTTTTGAAATTGCAATTCTTCGGAGAAGTGAGGCTTTGGCCAGCTTGCAGACTTCATTAATAGAGCCGACTTCGTTTTCCCGAAACATTTCTGTAGCACTGCAATCGCGCCTGTACCCAAAAATAATTCTGAACGAGTCATTGTAGGCAACAGTTATGCGCTTTTTGACGCTTCCTTTAATGTCCCACAGACTACAGCAATAGATAGTGGAGAGGAAAGTTCTGAATAGGTATTTTTTCACCTCCGGGCAACATTTATTAAATCTAGCTTTGATCATATTGGCGCGTTTATATAGATCCCCAACTCTTTTCCCGATTTCTGCTTCAAATATAAATTCAATTTTGACCGAGATAGCTAACAAAAAATTAAGTAACTTTAAAGTTTACTATTCATACCACGCTTAGGGTTACTGCTGCTGCTGACCTTGAGCATCACTGCTTCCCACTGACTGCTGAGGCATACCTTGTTGCTGGGGCATTAACATCTGACCGTCCATTCCCATATTCTGTTGACCTATAACGAAGCAAAAGTCCGAATTATGTATAATGTCCCACATTCCAAATCTTATTAAATATATCAGTTTTTTAACAAAATATACTATGTTTAAATAAATACATTTATGCAATGAACAAATTAATATCCGAATATCATTTTCTCTTAAAATACCTACCTTGATTCTGAATTATATTAGTCTGATCAGTCTGATGCTGTTGGGAATTTAATCCTGAAGCTGCGATAATGTTCTGACCAGGTCCTGGCTGATGAACAGCTTGGCTACCCGCTTGTTGCTGCTGTATCTGCTGCTGGTGTTGCCGATGTGACCTTAGTATTTGCGATACTTCTTGTCGCACCTGCTCCAAAGTAGGTAACATCTGTCTTTGCGGTGCTTCTTGTGCAGGTTGAGCCACAACCTCAACGGGGCGAACCTGATTCCTTAAAGTTAATCCTGCAATTGAGAAAATGCATCTCACAAATAAAGTTCTTAGCGGCGAGTGAAACATTAATATACCTCAAGAAACTAAAAAAACACCAACGATTGTGCGTTAAAGCAGGTAATACAGGTACAGTACTGCATCACTTACCCAGTGTCTGCATCATTGCCTCATTCATAGTAGGGCCATCATTATTAACAGGGCGTATGCGGGGATTTCGCTATTGGAATTTGGAATAAGACATAATATATTATATACAAACTTTTTAGAAGACTTGCTAATCGAAGCCTCAAAATCAAACAATTACACAAGTATGCTAAAGTTTAATTACCAACACAGAAGCTTTATCGAATAATTTTGTTTACCAGCAATTCAGCCAACGGGTTTCTTCTGCCTCGTTTACCACCATCCTCACTATTTGACATTCTTGGTGCCATACTTCCAGAAAGTGGATGTTGGATGTTAAACCAAAATTAATGGGTATTGGTTTCAAACAATAATACTTGTACTTGTAATAGCCACACTAATAGTGATTACAATTAGAAATGATTAACTGTAGGATAGAGTCCACTCCACGAAGTAATGCTCGCTGGTAGTGCAATTAAGTAATAACGTCAGTTAGAAATAAAGTTTTTAGCTTATAACTATTTATTTCCATTATTCAAAATGAACTTTTTATTTGCCTGTATTGGTCCCAGTCCCGCTCTCGTCTTGCACTGAGGCTCAACGCTCAAGTCGCTCAACCGGCTCAACTCGTTCGTTCGCTCTTCGCTTCCAATTCCAAGCACAATTAACGTTCTGCCGACGTTTGTCGCTCTCTCACTACACTACACCAGATTTCACCAGAATCAGAAACCAATACGTTTTGAACTGAACTTCCCACCAACAACCAATATTGCGTCATTACTTTTGCTCGATGGTTTGCGGTGCACAATTTAAGTCTCTATGATGTTAAGGGATCGTTCGTAAATGATGTTACAGGTCGGTGTGTCTAGTCAGTTATTGATGTCATCTATCGACGTGCTATTTTAAAGCCTGCCGGTATTATGCAATGAAAAAAGTTATGACATGGGGGTGGGTGCGTCTTGAATTGGTGATTATTTAGGTGGAATCATTTAAGCACTATCCCTAAAGCAGATTTAAGTCCTAGTTGGGCTGTCATTGTCATAATAAAATAACGAGACCTTTAAGAGGTTCTAATAGGTTGGATCTTAAATCACAATAATATATATATATATGTTTATAATAAGTAAAATTGTCACTAGCCCGAAAAAAAACTATTATTTTATACTGACATTCAAAGTATGAAAATAGTTATATTGTAATTTGCGATATTTTGTGCTCGGATGCAGTTGTGAAACGTGCAATAAACTGAGAACTTGTGATAGACAAAAGTAAAATGAAAAAAAGGTAGGTAATTTAGGATTTATAATAAAGTAAAGTAAATTAACTGCATTATTGTCACATTAGCACAGTATTAATAATAGTGCACATAAATTGTGAGAGTATTGTATTGTGAATTATTGTAAATTATTGTATTTACAATTACAATCACAATACTATACGCTTGGACTTCACAATAACAATAACAATCACAATTTCAGAATCATTCACATTAACAATAACAATAACAATTCACAATTTGGTTTTCATGTTTCCTTTCCTACTGACTATGAGTTCAGGTAAGGCGCTTTAAATAATAGCGTTATAAATTTTGTGGGAGGGGGTCTAGCTGCCCTTTCTTATTACATCCCAGAAAATTGGGTGGGGGTTAAAGGTTATGACCGAATTTTATATAACGTAATCGTTGAAAGCTCCCTGAAGTCCGCTCAACTTATCACTATAAAACACAAGAATGCGCCTGCGTCAGGGTGCATCTGCATATTCCGTCATGGCTTAGGCGGAGTACCGGCAATGTTAACCAAATGGTGAATAACGAGCCAGGGGGGAGGGGTTTCGAATTTATGTTATAACGTCATATAGTCATGGCCCGTGGTGCATAAAACACTACTCGACAGGACTTAACTTTTAAACCCACTTTTCAAAGTTGAAAAGGAAAACGGATATAACTTCGGATCGTTATAACTTTCATAAAGCAAACTACAAAATTTTCAGTCGTTTTCAGTTTGGAAATCATCGTACTTGTATTGGTGATAAATTGTTACATATCAGCAATCCCCTTACAATTAACCTTTGCTAATCTAATTATCTAACTAATCTTTATTAGCTTTCTTTCTTTCTGTCATTTTATTAGTCCAGACCAGCATGCGGTGGACAAAGTAGTAGATATAAAATTATTAAGTGCCGTTACTCCTTCCTAAAGCTAGTTCCTATGCATTCTATATTTGCTTTGAATTGCGGGAATAATAAAACAATCTGGCGGTAGTCGGAAGTAAAATATTTTTCTTTACAAAACTACGCTCTTACAAAATCCGATTCAGTAAATCTGATTTTCATAATACTAGCATCATCAATTTTTAATGCGTTCTGGACAATCTGGAAATTATTAATACTATAGAACTTATGGTAAAAATAAGACCGGCAGAAAGATTCACTAATATACGCATCTCATCGTGAGCTTGCATCAGTTAGAAAAATAAAAATTGGTAAAATAGTGTAGTAATTCATAATTTAGTTTTTATAATCGTTTTTTTTCTACAGTCTGCTATTCTTTACCTTCTAAAATAACAAATTGTTAGTGTATTGTTATTGTAATTCAAAAAAATACAATAACAATTTGATATTGTAATTGTGATTACAATAACAATATCAAATTGTTATTGTGATTCTTAAAATTTCACAATAACAATAACAATTCACAATTTCAGTGCACTAATTAATAACACTGAATTCCAGGAAAAGACATGGTGTGGCTAGCTTACCCCGTACCGTACTAACACAGATCCAAGTAAGCTTTAAAGGTCGTAGTTATCACACACGAGGAGAGGCGGGCGTTTAAGGACAATCTACCTCCCGAAAGACGCCCCTATTGGGAATTGAACACACGACCATCGGTGCAGAGTATCGGCCCTTAGACCTCTGGACCACCTCGCCTCTCTACAACTGCAACTATAGATAGTTAATGACTGTAACGTGTTACTCTTTCATTCAGGCATTGTCATCGTATACTCTGACCAGAGATGTTGACCTCTCTAAGCTGCAGGATCTACTTGGGGGAGTAATCTCTGAACTAGGAAGAGCTATTTCTGGGATGTTGAAGATGAGGAAGGGAAACCTGGATGTTGACTCTGAATTAAAGGCTATAATTGGACATGCTGGATCCGCCTCTCAATTACTGCTTGATCTCCAATTCCAAATAAGTTCCCACAGGAAAATTTTGGTAATGGCAAATGTTAGGTCAGACATTAAGAAGGTAGCGGAATCGTTGGAACTGGACACCACCTTGTTTGGTATTGATTTTAGTAATATATTAAAGTCATATAATGACTTATCCAAGATAGGAAAATCCATGGCTGTCACACAAAACTCCTATCAAAAGTCCCCATCTAAGGGTAGTAGGAAGCCATCTCGATCTTCTGGTAGTGGAAGGGGCAGTACCCGTAATTTAAACTACAGAGAACCGCCTCCAAGTTTCCTTAAGAAGACTCGGATGGGCGGGCAGTATCTACAACAGGGGAAGTCCAACCGCCAACACCGCCGTTAGATCAGGTTATTAAACACGGCGGCCGCCTTAAGTATTTTATCTCTGAGTGGGAGAAAATTACGGATGATCAGTTTGTATTGGAGGCAATCCGAGGTTTCAAAATACCTTTCACCTCAATCCCCTTACAAACCAAGGCTCCTTTTTACAAGAAACTTTCTCCAAAGGTGGAGAAGGCAATGTCAGTTGCAATCTCTCATTTAATTGAGATTGATGCAATATCAGCATGCACGGAGGTGGAGGGCCAATTTGTATCCTCAACTTTTCTTGTCCCAAAATCTACATGGGGTTTTAGATTTATTCTTAATTTGACCAAATTAAATGAACATATTGAGGTACAAAATTTTAAATTAGAGGACTACAGGACAGTAAATGAAAACTCGGTCGATATAATTACCTTCCCGACCCACCCGCATATTTGGTCTTAATGGAATAATTCCTGTATTGCAAAAGATGCACTTTGAAATAATGAATTGGAAGAAGGACGGAGACGACAGCCACAGAGTGGTTGTTTGTTTTAGCTTTAGCTTTAGAATAGTGTGTGGTAGTCATGGTAATACGGAACGTATACAGTAGGTAATTATATCGACCGAGTTTTCATTCGTAGAATCAAGATTGAAAATCACGTAAGTTCTTTTAATCTTGTAATTATTCCTTACAGTATTATTTATTCCCGAAGCTACCATCTTTTCTAATTACCTCATCAGTGATTCTCAGCGTTTAAACACTATGGAGTTTGTTCACATCCTGGTTTACTTTCATTATTTTCATTCGACTCCATGTCCGATTTTGACCATGTCCGACTTCGACTATGTCCGATTTCGACCATGTCTGATTTCGACCATGTTCGATTTTGACAATGTTCGATTTCAACCATGTTCGATTTCGCCCATGTTCGATTTCGACCATGTCCGATTTCGACCATGTCCGATTTCGACCATGTCCGATTTCGACCATGTTCGATTTCGACCATGTCCGATTTCGACTATGTTCGATTTCGACCATGTTCGATTTCGACCATGTTCGATTTCGACCATGTTCGATTTCGACCATGTTCGATTTCGACCATGTTCGATTTCGACCATGTCCGATTTCGACCATGTTCGATTTCGACCATGTTCGATTTCGACCATGTTCGATTTCGACCATGTTCGATTTTGACCATGTTCGATTTCGACCATGTTCGATTTCGACCATGTTCGATTTCGACCATGTTAGATTTCGACCATGTTCGATTTCGACCATGTTCGATTTCGACCATGTCCGATTTCGACCATGTTCGATTTCGACTATGTTCGATTTCGACCATGTTCGATTTCGACCATGTCCGATTTCGACCATGCCCGATTTCGACCATGTCCGATTTCGACCATGTTCGATTTCGACCATGTTCGATTTCGACCATGTTCGATTTCGACCATGTCCAATTTCGACCATGTTCGATTTCGACCATGTTCGATTTCGACCATATCCGATTTCGACCATGTCTGATTTTGACCATGTCCGATTTCGACCATGTCCGATTTCGACCATGTCCGATTTCGACCATGTCCGATTTCGACCATGTTCGATTTCGACCATGTTCGATTTCGACCATGTCCGATTTCGACCATGTCCGATTTCGACCATGTTCGATTTTGACAATGTTCGATTTCAACCATGTTCGATTTCGACCATGTTCGATTTTGACCATGTTCGATTTCGACCATGTTCGATTTCGACCATGTCCGATTTCGACCATGTCCGATTTCGACCATGTTCGATTTTGACAATGTTCGATTTCAACCATGTTCGATTTCGACCATGTTCGATTTTGACCATGTCCGATTTCGACCATGTCCAATTTCGACCATGTCCAATTTCGACCATGTTCGATTTCGACCATGTTCGATTTCGACCATGTTCGATTTCGACCATGTTCGATTTCGACCATGTTCGATTTCGACCATGTTCGATTTCGACCATGTTCGATTTCGACCATGTTCGATTTCGACCATGTTCGATTTCGACCATGTTCGATTTCGACCATGTTCGATTTCGACCATGTTCGATTTCGACCATGTTCGATTTCGACCATGTTCGATTTCGACCATGTTCGATTTCGACCATGTCCGATTTCGACCATGTTTGATTTCGACTATGTTCGATTTCGACCATGTTCGATTTCGACCATGTCCGATTTCGACCATGCCCGATTTCGACCATGTCCGATTTCGACCATTTTCGATTTCGACCATGTTCGATTTCGACCATGTCCGATTTCGACTATGTTCGATTTCGACCATGTCTGATTTCGACCATGTTCGATTTTGACAATGTTCGATTTCAACCATGTTCGATTTCGACCATGTCCGATTTCGACCATGTCCGATTTCGACCATGTCCGATTTCGACCATGTTCGATTTCGACCATGTTCGATTTCGACCATGTTCGATTTCGACCATGTTCGATTTCGACCATGTTCGATTTCGACCATGTTCGATTTCGACCATGTTCGATTTCGACCATGTTCGATTTCGACCATGTCCGATTTCGACCATGTTCGATTTCGACCATGTTCGATTTCGACCATGTTCGATTTCGACCATGTTCGATTTCGACCATGTTCGATTTCGACCATGTTCGATTTCGACCATGTTAGATTTCGACCATGTTCGATTTCGACCATGTTCGATTTCGACCATGTCCGATTTCGACCATGTTCGATTTCGACTATGTTCGATTTCGACCATGTTCGATTTCGACCATGTCCGATTTCGACCATGCCCGATTTCGACCATGTCCGATTTCGACCATGTTCGATTTCGACCATGTTCGATTTCGACCATGTTCGATTTCGACCATGTCCAATTTCGACCATGTTCGATTTCGACTATGTTCGATTTCGACCATATCCGATTTCGACCATGTCTGATTTTGACCATGTCCGATTTCGACCATGTCCGATTTCGACCATGTCCGATTTCGACCATGTCCGATTTCGACCATGTTCGATTTCGACCATGTTCGATTTCGACCATGTCCGATTTCGACCATGTCCGATTTCGACCATGTTCGATTTTGACAATGTTCGATTTCAACCATGTTCGATTTCGACCATGTTCGATTTTGACCATGTCCGATTTCGACCATGTCCAATTTCGACCATGTTCGATTTCGACCATGTTCGATTTCGACCATGTTCGATTTCGACCATGTTCGATTTCGACCATGTTCGATTTCGACCATGTTCGATTTCGACCATGTTCGATTTCGACCATGTTCGATTTCGACCATGTTCGATTTCGACCATGTTCGATTTCGACCATGTTCGATTTCGACCATGTTCGATTTCGACCATGTTCGATTTCGACCATGTTCGATTTCGACCATGTTCGATTTCGACCATGTCCGATTTCGACCATGTTTGATTTCGACTATGTTCGATTTCGACCATGTTCGATTTCGACCATGTCCGATTTCGACCATGCCCGATTTCGACCATGTCCGATTTCGACCATTTTCGATTTCGACCATGTTCGATTTCGACCATGTCCGATTTCGACTATGTTTGATTTCGACCATGTTCGATTTCGACCATGTTCGATTTTGACCATGTTCGATTTCGACCATGTCCGATTTCGACCATGTTCGATTTCGACCATGTTCGATTTCGACCATGTTCGATTTCGACCATGTTCGATTTCGACCATGTTCGATTTCGACCATGTTCGATTTCGACCATGTTAGATTTCGACCATGTTCGATTTCGACCATGTTCGATTTCGATCATGTCCGATTTCGACCATGTTCGATTTCGACTATGTTCGATTTCGACCATGTTCGATTTCGACCATGTCCGATTTCGACCATGCCCGATTTCGACCATGTCCGATTTCGACCATGTTCGATTTCGACCATGTTCGATTTCGACCATGTTCGATTTCGACCATGTTCGATTTCGACCATGTCCAATTTCGACCATGTTCGATTTCGACCATGTTCGATTTCGGCCATATCCGATTTCGACCATGTCTGATTTTGACCATGTCTGATTTCGACCATGTCCGTTTTCGACCATGTCCGATTTCGACCATGTTCGATTTCGACCATGTTCGATTTCGACCATGTCCGATTTCGACCATGTCCGATTTCGACCATGTTCGATTTTGACAATGTTCGATTTCAACCATGTTCGATTTTGACCATGTTCGATTTCGACCATGTCCGATTTCGACCATGTTCGATTTCGACCATGCTCGATTTCGACCATGTTCGATTTCGACCATGTTCGATTTCGACCATGTTCGATTTCGACCATGTTTGATTTCGACCATGTTCGATTTCGACCATGTCCGATTTCGACCATGTTCGATTTCGACCATGTTCGATTTCGACCATGTTCGATTTCGACCATGTTCGATTTCGACCATGTTCGATTTCGACCATGTTCGATTTCGACCATGTTCGATTTCGACCATGTTAGATTTCGACCATGTTCGATTTCGACTATGTTCGATTTCGACCATGTTCGATTTCGACTATGTCCGATTTCGACCATGCCCGATTTCGACCATGTCCGATTTCGACCATGTTCGATTTCAACCATGTTCGATTTCGACCATGTTCGATTTCGACCATGTTCGATTTCGACCATGTTCGATTTCGACCATGTCCAATTTCGACCATGTTCGATTTCGACCATATCTGATTTCGACCATGTCTGATTTTGACCATGTCCGATTTCGACCATGTCCGATTTCGACCATGTCCGATTTCGACCATGTCCGATTTCGACCATGTTCGATTTCGACCATGTTCGATTTCGACCATGTCCGATTTCGACCATGTCCGATTTTGACCATGTTCGATTTTGACAATGTTCGATTTCAACCATGTTCGATTTCGACCATGTTCGATTTCGACCATGTCCGATTTCGACCATGTCCAATTTCGACCATGTTCGATTTCGACTATGTTCGATTTCGACCATGTTCGATTTCGACCATGTTCGATTTCGACCATGTTCGATTTCGACCATGTTCGATTTCGACCATGTTCGATTTCGACCATGTTCGATTTCGACCATGTTCGATTTCGACCATGTTCGATTTCGACCATGTTCGATTTCGACCATGTTCGATTTCGACCATGTTCGATTTCGACCATGTTCGATTTCGACCATGTTCGATTTCGACCATGTCCGATTTCGACCATGTTTGATTTCGACTATGTTCGATTTCGACCATGTTCGATTTCGACCATGTCCGATTTCGACCATGCCCGATTTCGACCATGTCCGATTTCGACCATTTTCGATTTCGACCATGTTCGATTTCGACCATGTCCGATTTCGACTATGTTCGATTTCGACCATGTTCGATTTCGACCATGTTCGATTTCGACAATGTCCGATTTCGACCATGCCCGATTTCGACCATGTCCGATTTCGACCATGTTCGATTTCGACCATGTTCGATTTCGACCATGTTCGATTTCGACCATGTTCGATTTCGACCATGTCCAATTTCGACCATGTTCGATTTCGACCATGTTCGATTTCGACCATATCCGATTTCGACCATGTCTGATTTCGACCATGTCTGATTTCGACCATGTCCGATTTCGACCATGTTCGATTTTGACAATGTTCGATTTCAACCATGTTCGATTTCGACCATGTTCGATTTCGACCATGTCCGATTTCGACCATGTCTGATTTCGACCATGTTCGATTTCGACCATGTTCGATTTCGACCATGTTCGATTTCGACCATGTTCGATTTCGACCATGTTCGATTTCGACCATGTTCGATTTCGACCATGTTCGATTTCGACCATGTTTGATTTCGACCATGTTCGATTTCGACCATGTTCGATTTCGACCATGTTCGATTTCGACCATGTTCGATTTCGACCATGTTAGATTTCGACCATGTTCGATTTCGACCATGTTCGATTTCGACCATGTCCGATTTCGACCATGTTCGATTTCGACTATGTTCGATTTCGACCATGTTCGATTTCGACCATGTCCGATTTCGACCATGCCCGATTTCGACCATGTCCGATTTCGACCATGTCCGATTTCGACCATGTCTGATTTCGACCATGTTCGATTTTGACAATGTTCGATTTCAACCATGTTCGATTTCGACCATGTTCGATTTCGACCATGTCCGATTTCGACCATGTCCGATTTCGACCATGTCCGATTTCGACCATGTTCGATTTCGACCATGTTCGATTTCGACCATGTTCGATTTCGACCATGTTCGATTTCGACCATGTTCGATTTCGACCATGTTCGATTTCGACCATGTTCGATTTCGACCATGTTCGATTTCGACCATGTCCGATTTCGACCATGTTCGATTTCGACCATGTTCGATTTCGACCATGTTCGATTTCGACCATGTTCGATTTCGACCATGTTCGATTTCGACCATGTTCGATTTCGACCATGTTAGATTTCGACCATGTTCGATTTCGACCATGTTCGATTTCGACCATGTCCGATTTCGACCATGTTCGATTTCGACTATGTTCGATTTCGACCATGTTCGATTTCGACCATGTCCGATTTCGACCATGCCCGATTTCGACCATGTCCGATTTCGACCATGTTCGATTTCGACCATGTTCGATTTCGACCATGTTCGATTTCGACCATGTCCAATTTCGACCATGTTCGATTTCGACTATGTTCGATTTCGACCATATCCGATTTCGACCATGTCTGATTTTGACCATGTCCGATTTCGACCATGTCCGATTTCGACCATGTCCGATTTCGACCATGTCCGATTTCGACCATGTTCGATTTCGACCATGTTCGATTTCGACCATGTCCGATTTCGACCATGTCCGATTTCGACCATGTTCGATTTTGACAATGTTCGATTTCAACCATGTTCGATTTCGACCATGTTCGATTTTGACCATGTCCGATTTCGACCATGTCCAATTTCGACCATGTTCGATTTCGACCATGTTCGATTTCGACCATGTTCGATTTCGACCATGTTCGATTTCGACCATGTTCGATTTCGACCATGTTCGATTTCGACCATGTTCGATTTCGACCATGTTCGATTTCGACCATGTTCGATTTCGACCATGTTCGATTTCGACCATGTTCGATTTCGACCATGTTCGATTTCGACCATGTTCGATTTCGACCATGTTCGATTTCGACCATGTTCGATTTCGACCATGTCCGATTTCGACCATGTTTGATTTCGACTATGTTCGATTTCGACCATGTTCGATTTCGACCATGTCCGATTTCGACCATGCCCGATTTCGACCATGTCCGATTTCGACCATTTTCGATTTCGACCATGTTCGATTTCGACCATGTCCGATTTCGACTATGTTTGATTTCGACCATGTTCGATTTCGACCATGTTCGATTTTGACCATGTTCGATTTCGACCATGTCCGATTTCGACCATGTTCGATTTCGACCATGTTCGATTTCGACCATGTTCGATTTCGACCATGTTCGATTTCGACCATGTTCGATTTCGACCATGTTCGATTTCGACCATGTTAGATTTCGACCATGTTCGATTTCGACCATGTTCGATTTCGATCATGTCCGATTTCGACCATGTTCGATTTCGACTATGTTCGATTTCGACCATGTTCGATTTCGACCATGTCCGATTTCGACCATGCCCGATTTCGACCATGTCCGATTTCGACCATGTTCGATTTCGACCATGTTCGATTTCGACCATGTTCGATTTCGACCATGTTCGATTTCGACCATGTTCGATTTCGACCATGTCCAATTTCGACCATGTTCGATTTCGACCATGTTCGATTTCGACCATATCCGATTTTGACCATGTCTGATTTTGACCATGTCTGATTTCGACCATGTCCGTTTTCGACCATGTCCGATTTCGACCATGTTCGATTTCGACCATGTTCGATTTCGACCATGTCCGATTTCGACCATGTCCGATTTCGACCATGTTCGATTTTGACAATGTTCGATTTCAACCATGTTCGATTTTGACCATGTTCGATTTCGACCATGTCCGATTTCGACCATGTTCGATTTCGACCATGTTCGATTTCGACCATGTTCGATTTCGACCATGTTCGATTTCGACCATGTTCGATTTCGACCATGTTTGATTTCGACCATGTTCGATTTCGACCATGTCCGATTTCGACCATGTTCGATTTCGACCATGTTCGATTTCGACCATGTTCGATTTCGACCATGTTCGATTTCGACCATGTTCGATTTCGACCATGTTCGATTTCGACCATGTTCGATTTCGACCATGTTAGATTTCGACCATGTTCGATTTCGACTATGTTCGATTTCGACCATGTTCGATTTCGACTATGTCCGATTTCGACCATGCCCGATTTCGACCATGTCCGATTTCGACCATGTTCGATTTCAACCATGTTCGATTTCGACCATGTTCGATTTCGACCATGTTCGATTTCGACCATGTCCAATTTCGACCATGTTCGATTTCGACCATATCTGATTTCGACCATGTCTGATTTTGACCATGTCCGATTTCGACCATGTCCGATTTCGACCATGTCCGATTTCGACCATGTCCGATTTCGACCATGTTCGATTTCGACCATGTTCGATTTCGACCATGTCCGATTTCGACCATGTCCGATTTTGACCATGTTCGATTTTGACAATGTTCGATTTCAACCATGTTCGATTTCGACCATGTTCGATTTCGACCATGTCCGATTTCGACCATGTCCAATTTCGACCATGTTCGATTTCGACTATGTTCGATTTCGACCATGTTCGATTTCGACCATGTTCGATTTCGACCATGTTCGATTTCGACCATGTTCGATTTCGACCATGTTCGATTTCGACCATGTTCGATTTCGACCATGTTCGATTTCGACCATGTTCGATTTCGACCATGTTCGATTTCGACCATGTTCGATTTCGACCATGTTCGATTTCGACCATGTTCGATTTCGACCATGTTCGATTTCGACCATGTCCGATTTCGACCATGTTTGATTTCGACTATGTTCGATTTCGACCATGTTCGATTTCGACCATGTCCGATTTCGACCATGCCCGATTTCGACCATGTCCGATTTCGACCATTTTCGATTTCGACCATGTTCGATTTCGACCATGTCCGATTTCGACTATGTTCGATTTCGACCATGTTCGATTTCGACCATGTTCGATTTCGACAATGTCCGATTTCGACCATGCCCGATTTCGACCATGTCCGATTTCGACCATGTTCGATTTCGACCATGTTCGATTTCGACCATGTTCGATTTCGACCATGTTCGATTTCGACCATGTCCAATTTCGACCATATTCGATTTCGACCATGTTCGATTTCGACCATATCCGATTTCGACCATGTCTGATTTCGACCATGTCCGATTTCGACCATGTCCGATTTCGACCATGTTCGATTTTGACAATGTTCGATTTCAACCATGTTCGATTTCGACCATGTTCGATTTCGACCATGTCCGATTTCGACCATGTCTGATTTCGACCATGTTCGATTTCGACCATGTTCGATTTCGACCATGTTCGATTTCGACCATGTTCGATTTCGACCATGTTCGATTTCGACCATGTTCGATTTCGACCATGTTCGATTTCGACCATGTTCGATTTCGACCATGTTTGATTTCGACCATGTTCGATTTCGACCATGTTCGATTTCGACCATGTTCGATTTCGACCATGTTCGATTTCGACCATGTTAGATTTCGACCATGTTCGATTTCGACCATGTTCGATTTCGACCATGTCCGATTTCGACCATGTTCGATTTCGACTATGTTCGATTTCGACCATGTTCGATTTCGACCATGTCCGATTTCGACCATGCCCGATTTCGACCATGTCCGATTTCGACCATGTCCGATTTCGACCATGTTCGATTTCGACCATGTTCGATTTCGACCATGTTCGATTTCGACCATGTCCAATTTCGACCATGTTCGATTTCGACCATGTTCGATTTCGACCATATCCGATTTCGACCATGTCTGATTTTGACCATGTCCGATTTCGACCATGTCCGATTTCGACCATGTCCGATTTCGACCATGTTCGATTTCGACCATGTTCGATTTCGACCATGTCCGATTTCGACCATATCTGATTTCGACCATGTCTGATTTTGACCATGTCCGATTTCGACCATGTCCGATTTCGACCATGTCCGATTTCGACCATGTCCGATTTCGACCATGTTCGATTTCGACCATGTTCGATTTCGACCATGTCCGATTTCGACCATGTCCGATTTTGACCATGTTCGATTTTGACAATGTTCGATTTCAACCATGTTCGATTTCGACCATGTTCGATTTCGACCATGTCCGATTTCGACCATGTCCAATTTCGACCATGTTCGATTTCGACTATGTTCGATTTCGACCATGTTCGATTTCGACCATGTTCGATTTCGACCATGTTCGATTTCGACCATGTTCGATTTCGACCATGTTCGATTTCGACCATGTTCGATTTCGACCATGTTCGATTTCGACCATGTTCGATTTCGACCATGTTCGATTTCGACCATGTTCGATTTCGACCATGTTCGATTTCGACCATGTTCGATTTCGACCATGTTCGATTTCGACCATGTTCGATTTCGACCATGTCCGATTTCGACCATGTTTGATTTCGACTATGTTCGATTTCGACCATGTTCGATTTCGACCATGTCCGATTTCGACCATGCCCGATTTCGACCATGTCCGATTTCGAC
Organism: Dicyrtomina minuta; assembly: GCA_949802685.1. NCBI lineage: Eukaryota > Metazoa > Arthropoda > Collembola > Symphypleona > Dicyrtomidae > Dicyrtomina > Dicyrtomina minuta. Next base: position 10,162,969 of record OX461809.1, on the reverse strand, counting down.
CATTTTCGATTTCGACCATGTTCGATTTCGACCATGTCCGATTTCGACTATGTTCGATTTCGACCATGTTCGATTTCGACCATGTTCGATTTCGACAATGTCCGATTTCGACCATGCCCGATTTCGACCATGTCCGATTTCGACCATGTTCGATTTCGACCATGTTCGATTTCGACCATGTTCGATTTCGACCATGTTCGATTTCGACCATGTCCAATTTCGACCATATTCGATTTCGACCATGTTCGATTTCGACCATATCCGATTTCGACCATGTCTGATTTCGACCATGTCCGATTTCGACCATGTCCGATTTCGACCATGTTCGATTTTGACAATGTTCGATTTCAACCATGTTCGATTTCGACCATGTTCGATTTCGACCATGTCCGATTTCGACCATGTCTGATTTCGACCATGTTCGATTTCGACCATGTTCGATTTCGACCATGTTCGATTTCGACCATGTTCGATTTCGACCATGTTCGATTTCGACCATGTTCGATTTCGACCATGTTCGATTTCGACCATGTTCGATTTCGACCATGTTTGATTTCGACCATGTTCGATTTCGACCATGTTCGATTTCGACCATGTTCGATTTCGACCATGTTCGATTTCGACCATGTTAGATTTCGACCATGTTCGATTTCGACCATGTTCGATTTCGACCATGTCCGATTTCGACCATGTTCGATTTCGACTATGTTCGATTTCGACCATGTTCGATTTCGACCATGTCCGATTTCGACCATGCCCGATTTCGACCATGTCCGATTTCGACCATGTCCGATTTCGACCATGTTCGATTTCGACCATGTTCGATTTCGACCATGTTCGATTTCGACCATGTCCAATTTCGACCATGTTCGATTTCGACCATGTTCGATTTCGACCATATCCGATTTCGACCATGTCTGATTTTGACCATGTCCGATTTCGACCATGTCCGATTTCGACCATGTCCGATTTCGACCATGTTCGATTTCGACCATGTTCGATTTCGACCATGTCCGATTTCGACCATGTCCGATTTCGACCATGTTCGATTTCGACCATGTTCGATTTCGACCATGTTTGATTTCGACCATGTTCGATTTCGACCATGTCCGATTTCGACCATGTTCGATTTCGACCATGTTCGATTTCGACCATGTTCGATTTCGACCATGTTCGATTTCCACCATGTCCGATGAGTTTGAGTTTGAGTTAAGCTTTATTTACGAGTCAGATAATTTAACTTACAGCTGTTTTACAATTACGGACTCACGTGATATACTATACTTAATTAAATTAAATTACCAATACATCTAGATTTAATTCCAATAAATTATTTTCCAATATTACACAATTATCCAATACAAGAGATGAACAATCATACACCAATCCAATGTTATACCCTAGACATCAGAAAAGGTCTAAGTTTCAAGGAGGCTTATGCATAAGGTACATATTATGTTTCCTTGTTGTGACATAATAATTATTTAAATTAGACTTAAAAATGCCCACATAGTTAACATTGTTTTCCTCATCAAATTTAACGTCGTGCGGCAAATTATTCCACAGCTCCACTGAGCGAAACACAGGTGATTTCCTGCAACATTGAGTTCTAAATTTAACATATTCAAGAGGCTTACTACAACTAGATTTAGTAACCCTAGTTGAATGTTTAAATTTAAAAATACCATTAAGACTGACTATATCCGATCCATACTTCACCAGCCTACACACAAATACAAGACATGAATAGTTAATCCGCTCAATTACAGACAGTGTATTAGTAAGTTGGAGTAAAGTTGATTCTGCAATACCTTTTTTCCTTGAAAATACAATAGGTGGGTTGCTACAGGAAACAATCATTCTATTAATTTTATTTTGAATAAATTGTAAATTAGTCTCGGGCTGAGCACCCCACACAATGGAGCAGTAGTCCAGAATCGAGAGTACATATGCATTCATCATTATCACAAAAGTTTTGAAATCCATATATCGCTTTAGGCTATTAATTATACCTATAGCTCCACAAACCCGGTTTTTTACATACATAAAGTGTTCTTTAAAACTAAGTGTGTCATCTATAATAACACCAAGATAACGGAAGGTGTACACTCTTTCAATATCATAGTTATCACATTTTAAATATATATTATTATTATTTGGTAGTTTTGTATCATTAGGTTTATGAAATAACATGTACTTTGTTTTACATACATTTATTTTGAGGTCATTATCACTAAACCAAAAATTTAAATTTAATAAAAATATTACTTAAAAGTACTTTATCTCTTAACAAACTTGCAGTTGTGTTTTACATGTTGCTTAAACGCATGTTTGTTATGCACATTGTTGCTTACTAAGCGCGTATGTAATGCTCACAAATCGATGTGATAATATGCCTGTTAACATAACATTTTAACAGGCATTTTGTTTAGCTCTATTTTTCATTTAAGAAGGCTTCTGACAAGGAAGGGTCAACACATGTGCGCCGATTTTCAACTTAAGATTGTGTGCGTTAGATAGACCTATGGTAGTTAGCAAACGTACCACTAATCATTTTTTTCGCAGGCCACGTGTGTCGAGGTCATAGGTCATTTGCAAAAACTTGACCATAGGGGGGACCACGTGTTCATTTTTTATTTGCATGTTAAATCCCATAAGAAAATTTCATTTTTTCATTTCGCGAAAAATTCTAAACATTAAATAACGCTATAAAAGATAAAAATGACTCTGTTGTGACTCTTGGCAATACAACACTTATGGGTCGTCCATAAATGACGTCATCGAAATATTAGCATTTCCTGGACCGTATGACGCCCCTGGTTGTAATTAGCTGAACCATTGCGTAATTGACTAAATTCATCATGGGTAGTCACAAATATCAAAGCAGATGATAGTATAAATACTATCTTTTTTTCCTGCACAAATAGTGTGCCCTTCTAATCACAAAAGTCGTAGCGAGAATTGGCTCTATTTCCTGCGCAAACTAATGTGCAGTTCACATTGTGTACAAATAATCTGCAGGATGCAAACAGAGTAGGTTATCCTTAAACTCCTGCCTCTTCTCATGTGTAGTGACTACTACTATTAAAGCTTACTTGGCTCTGCGTTAGTACGGGATGAGCTAGTGAGTCATTCCCATACGTTCGTGGAAATCAGCGATAACGCTGAGGAGCTTGGCAATAAAGCCATTACATTTACAATACACGTGGCGCGAATTG